>JARKIC010000010.1:0-600000 GCA_029378375.1 Mycena olivaceomarginata
TTTTTCTGCGGTCGCCGTTGAAAGGGTTTTTTCCGGCGGAAGGGACACGATTGGACTTCGTCGTGCAAGCTTGAAGGCCGAGACTATTGAAGTTCTCATGTTTGTGAAGGCACGGTTACGTGTGGCTCGGGAGGTGTCTAAAAAGAAAGAGAAGGCGAAGGCGAAGGCGTTTGAAGACTCGTTGTAGCATACCTCTGTGGATTGAAATTACTCAATCATGTTTGTGATGCATGCAGGGTTTATTCACCAAATTTCCCCGTCAGACGGCCGTAACGGGTGGAACGGACGGGACCCGTCCGTCGGCCCCTCCTGGCTGAACCCTTGACGGACGGGTGACCTCCGTTGGTTGAGATGACGGCCGTTTTCTGACCCGTCCGTCGACGGGCCGTGCGGCTCGGAGCCCTAATGGTCGGAGGCCCGTGATATATCAAAACCGCTAGTTCAGAGGCGAATCTGATATATCAGTGCACCTACCTTTCCCCGCGTACAGACGTACTGTTGGCAGCGAGCAGGACGTTTGGTCGTCGTTGATCACAGCGAGCATACCGATACGTAATATTCATCAAAATTGTACATGTTTGTAGGACGACGTCACAGAGTGCTTGACGCCGTGCGGCGCGACGAGCACAAAAAATACTCGAGAAAATCTGTAAAATACCAAAAAAAAGGGGGCACGTGCCCCATGACACGATGAGACGAACAGAACCATTGCAAGACTACATGACCAAACCTCGTCCACATAAGTCGACTTTAAGGGCCGTGCCGGGAGTGTCGGGATCGGCTCATCCTCCTCGTCGCTGGCACCCTCCTCCCCCTCCTCGTCGCTCTCTTCGGCTCCATCGACCTCCTTGCCTGCCCTCCCCTGGGAAATAAGCTCTGCTAGCGCCTTCCATTCCTCCGTGAACTGGTCCGCCAGCTCGCTCTGGATCTCCGCCTGGCGTAAAGCGTAAGCGGTCTCTCCCTCGCATTGCGGCCCCTCAGGAAGTCCTCGTTGGCCGACCTTCGCTGTCCACCAGCCCGTGCGCCACCGTAAGAACTGGAGGATGCGGCGCATCTCCTCCTCTAAAAGATCCACTTCCTCCGCCCAGCGCATCGCCCGTGCTCGCGTCTTGGCCCATTCGATGCGTACAGCTGTTGGTCGATCTCAGCCCAGCTCCTTGCTCTCCAGCAGACGGCCGTACCTTCGTTCATCGCGGCGTCGTCGCCGGCTTCCCAGCGCTCGCCACGAGTAACCCAAATCCATGAGAGAGGCCGGGGTGGTGCTTTCTTCACCCTCGCTCTCTTCTTCTTCCTCGCCTTGCGTTCGGGGTCGTGGAACTGGGCCTGGGGCAATCCCCGGATGTCGTCCTCCCTCAGTTCTTGTAACGTCCACTCCCACTCCTCCCGCTTCAGCACCCGCCCCAACGACTCTAATGCACGTCGTGCCACCCGATACTGCGACGCTGCCCGCTTCACCTGCTCATTTAGCGCCGCGATCTTGTCCCCCGAGCGCATATTCTCCCGCACACCCCGCGAATGCGTATCCTTCAGCTTGTACAGGTGGGTGCGGACAAGTAACAGCCTACGGATCTCGTGCAGCGCTTCGGACGCCTGCCCGACCCGTAGCCGATACTCGTGCTGGAGGACGGCTGGCTGGACCACCACTTCCCTCGCATCCGCAGGCGCAGCAACGATGGCAGAGGGGAGCCATAGCGCCATATCCGAGACCTTCACCCCCGGGACCGCCTGGCCTTCCAAAGCGCGCGCAGCGCGTGTCCCGTCCTCGCGCTCCCGCAGGTTGGCCAGCGCGGGGAAAAACTTCGTCTGCACGTCGATCCATGCAACAATCTTCCGCCGTGTCTTGCTCGTACGCTCGATCATCGCTCGTCGTTGCCCATCCGTCGGATGCAGACCAGTAGCAGCGATATCAAAGGCCAAGACTCTCCTAAAAAAGGAAGTCGTCAGAAACCGCTCGCGGTGGGACTGCGTCGACTTACTGCAGCTCCTCCAGCTGGAGCCCCATCGAAAGCAGTTCCGTTATGTGCATGTCGCCCTTGACTGCCCCAGCATCTTCCGTCCCCGCCTTCTCCCTCTCCTCCGCTTCCGCCGCAAGCTCCTGACGTACTTTGGCGAGATGCTTGTCTTTGCGGATGGTCTCGAAGGGGTTCGGAGCGGTGACATCGGCCTCCCATTTCTCCGCCATGACTGTCCATTCCTTCACCACGTCCGACCCCAACGACTCGACCATGTCTGCCAACGCCTCCCTTGTCTTCACCATCTCCGGCACCGCCTTTTCGACCTTCCTCCGCATTGTATAGCCTGGAATACTTGGTCAGCCCCTCGATATTATCCCGAATTCTCCCTGCTTACCTAGGGCGATTATCTTCTTATGATTCCAATCATTAAAATGATCGTCCAGGGTATCCCTTCGAAACCCTGGACCCATCTCCTTCGTGCTTCGAGCGAGAGGGTTCGCGTCAGCCCATCCACGCTCGGGAGCTTCGCCATCGGTCTGGCCGACGTCGCGTGTGAGGTGGAACGAAAATTTGAGATTACAGGCTTCGATGTGGGCGGGGAGATGAAACTTCGGCACCAGAAATGTTAGATACTTGTTCGTCCCGTCAATGGTAAGGGTAGGGTCGCCGTAGTGCAGTAACCTGCCGCCAAATGTTGATATGCCATTGGCAGGCGATGTCGTACGATACGAAGAATCGCTGTAGTGCAGACCCGGCGATACTGGACCAGAACATGTAGTCCATATTGATGTACCTGTCTGCACGTAAGTCGGGACTTGCACGTGACGTTTGGGAACATACGCACCGCTCTCCGAGCTGAAGATCTCCTACCGCATTCGGGCGCTTCATGTTATGGCGAGCACAATCGACGGCGCCGATACCCGAAGACGCTGTCCCTCGTGCCTCCCGGTCGGGCTTATCGACTGCGTCATGGGCCACACAATGACTCCTCTGCGGGCATAGTGAGCTCAGGGTCATTGAAATAATGAAAGCACCGACGTACCTCCTGTTTCAGATTCCAGTGTTTCTTCACATGCGCCATGTACTTCGTGACCTCGCAGAAAAAACGCCCGTCCATTCCCGAGGCCCGGGTCCTTCTCCTCCGTCGAGACGTCCTTGCGCTTCAGGCGGAAATTCGCGTCTAATGCTAGGAACAGAGCATATAAAAATCTGGGGCCGTTAGCAAAGCTATAACACGTGCGACATGGTGTACTCACTGCTTTGCTTCCTGCGCTTCCTGCCATCTCGGCGGCAGGTTTCTTTCCGGCTGAGGACACGCCGGGCACAACAGTGCACATTCCCCTGGCTTCGTGTTTGCGATGCCGTTCAGCTCGTGCCCACATCCCCCGCGCTTCAACATCTGGATGTCCCGCCACTGCCGCGTCATCCGCACAAATTCGCGATACCGATCCTGCGGGTGCGTTAGCATCGGTTTCACCTGTGATGCGCAAAAAAATAAAAAAGCCCACCTTGTCCTTCTTGTAGTGCAAATTATCCGTCTCCCGAGCCAGGCTTTGATAAAATTCCAGCGCCGCACATTTTGACTCGAACGACAGGAGATGGTATCTCCGCAAGACCGAGAACGTTGCGGCCGTTCTCGGACGGGTCGTCGTTGCCGCCCACAGCTGCGCACGAAGGAGCTGAACAGTGTGAAGCCCCTTGCCCGCAGCCGCAATAGTCCAGATGGACAGGATGTACCCCGGTGTTGTCGACGATGACAAAATCATCGTTGGGCGCGGGCTCGGGCACGGAGCAGACAGCATCCGCCGTATTCCAGTGTCCGAGTTGGATGCGTAACCCCAGAGCCTTGAGGGTCTTGCGCTTGAAGCTCGAGCCCTTCCATTTCTGTATCGGCAAAAGAATTAATTCATACCTTGTCGATGGCGCCCCATAACGTACCTGAATTTTGTGCAAGGGCATTTGCCGATGGGCCGCCACGATGCAGTCCTTGCACATGAGTTCTCCGCCGCTTAGACAATTGCAACATCGATACTCGGGCACGCCTTTGCCACATCGGCGACATTCGGTGTCCTTGGCATGGTCACCGCGCCCCTCGAACCGCAGTAACTCCTCCAGATATTGCTGGCGGTGATCTTGAACCCATTGATCCAGAGGATTATCCTAGAAGACGTGTTAACTTCGCCAAACTAAGAATATTGCATGGCACATACTGATTCACGAAGGTCGCGCCCCTCCTCCTCCTCCTCCTCCTCCTCGCCCCCGTGGTCTGCTGCACTGTAGGACTCATAGATGGGCTCCCGCTCCTTTTGGATGTCACGACGAACCGCCGATGGCCGCTCATCGATGGTGCTGACAGTGACTAACGATCTGACTTGCTGCATCGAGCCATCCTGGCCAATAGTCGTCTTTTCGCGCAGAACTCGAGCAGTAGTGGTGGATGGGCCCGCAGCACCCGCTGAGCCGATGGCATCAGTTGCTGGACGTGCTCTACTGAAGGTGATTGTCGTAGTTTTCTTGCGCTTCATGTTCTTGCCAGTAGAATACATTTTTCTAATTTGGTGGACGAGGGGAGTGCGCAGCGGCACAAAGAAGGAAGCAGGAAGTACGAAGAGAACAGAATCCGGGAGCCGAGATAGAAAAGGACGAGAGCGAGCCCCGCCTACGCGACCGGTCGCGCAGGTGGGGCTCGAGCCGAGAGTGGCTGTGACTTAGTTGTCAACAATAGTTTCGTGTCAAACATACAGTGCCGGACCGTCTCCCGAACCCCAACAACTCACCCATCCTCCGCGAACCAAAGTTGTGAATCTCAATCTATTTATTTTGTTCTTGACCGTCAAAATCCTGTTTTTAAAAATCTCGGGTCATTTAGGCCCCGGAATTCGCCTTCGAAGTTCTACTTGCCCATCTGTACAATTCGTCGTCTCATTGCCCTGCAACACTGCACCAGGTGAATGATATCCACTCACGCCTGTCCATTTCCATTCATACACCCACAGATTCTTACCATATAACGTACGTCCTATCCCCAACGAACCACTCAACGTCGATGAATATCACTCTAGGATATCCTTTTAGAATGTCCAAGTTCACGACTTCCTCGAGTCTATCTTTCTCTCCCAAGACGCCCTCTTCGAGTACTTCATAGATGCAGCTATCCGCAACTTCCCGCAGCGTCAAAAAACAGCCTTAGAATCAAATGTACGTCGCAGAAATTAACATTCACTCATATACATCTTAATCTTCTCCAGACATATTGACCACGCGCCTTCTCTTTCAATCAAGTGAAGCCCAGGGGCGGGAGGTTGGAGCCTGGTATGGCACTACAAACTGACTGTGTTTGCTGTTCTGTTGCTGTGTACCCGCGCAAATGATATGAAAATCCAATGAGAATGAAGATCGTATTAAAAAAGGGAAACTACAATTTGGCTTTCAAAGTAAGATCGACAGCGTTGAGCTCGAGGGTCGAATCCTCGTCGTCGTCCATGTCGATGAGGGGTGGCATCTCGTCGTCATCGCCATCGAGCTCGACACCATCACTTAGAACACCCTCAACCCCGTCCGGTCCCAACCGTGTGATCCTGAAGGTGGCGTCGATGCTCACACCAGAATCAGCACGACGACAAGTCAAAGACAGAAAAAATACACACCTGAAGATCACTGGAAACGGCCCACCCGGAGCATTCTTGGCTTTGACCTGGCGGTTTTGGATTAGTGCGTTGAGCACTGGGTCACGAGGACGGTGTTTGAGCCTGATGTTGGCATCGAGGCTGGGAGATCGTCAGCTGCAAACGTATTCAAGGTAAAAGACGAAACCTGAGGAATAAATTGTGTTGGTAAACTATGGTCGTTGTTAGCAAAGTCAGGCTTGCTCATGCAGTGAGCTTACCGTCTACCATATTTTTGAGATCCCGATCCCAGAGGGACGAGTCGCCAGCGACAAAGTCGTGTTGTTTCCCCGGACCCATCTCCTTGGTACTACTGATAGATGGGTTCGAGGTCGACCAAGCACGTTCGGGGGACTCGCCGTCAGAGCACAAGTGATTTACTGTCAAAGTTCAGCAATTGGAGCACCGTGATCAATAGGGGAGACGCACAACCAGTGAGCCAGTCGCAACTAGCGGCATGAGCGGCGAGGTGGAATTTTGGTATGCTGTAGGCGGCGAAGTGGATGTATGGGACGTCACACGTGTAGCGTCCCCCCTTCTGAAGGTCTACGAGGAGGTCTTCAGCACTGTTGATAGTGGACATTGGAGGGGGGGAGCTAGGAAAACGATTTGGTTTCGACCGTCAATATCTGAAACCTCCACTGGTGAGATGGCAACTTGCCTGATCCCGATTAAACACATACTCCGATCGCACGAGATCTTGATTTCTCATTCGGTCTAATATTCGATGTACTCGGAAGCTGGCCCAGAGCCGGACCAATCAGCCCAGGACTCGTCGCGCTTGGCGCGTGCGAGCTCGGGGTGCGTGCGTTCCTGCCATTCCTCGAGGCGCTCCTGCTCCCGCTGTTCCCGCACCCACTGCTGTCGATCCCACTCCGGCATGCCCTCCAGACATCTCACCACGACCCATTCCCATATCCTCTTTCTCTCGGCCTCCCGCGCCAGCCTCTCCTCCTCCGCGACGGGGTCAACCCCCACGATCCTGCGTGAAGAAAATATTAATATATTAATTGGGGGACTGCCAAAAAACACCTACTCATCCTCCTCCTCTGCCCCCGTTTCTTTGGCCTTGAGAAATTCATCCGTGAACGCTTGCCATCTTGCCTCTGACGCCGCCTGATCAGCGGAGTCCTGAGATGCGACGACGCTGGTTTGGAGGCAATCGGCGGCTATAACTGGACACGATGTCGCGCCAGGCGCGTCTGAACGAGACGCGTCCGAAAGAGGAACAAACGCCGTCCACGGCAACGGCGCGACTGCAAAACTATGAGTTAATTGAATGAGAACTAAGGATGGCACGACTCACGAGAGTAGGGCTGTTCGCCGTACCGTATACGGCATACGGCCGTACGATTACGGCGGTCATACGGCTGTCTCGCCGACCGTACCCGTACCGTAAACGCCACCTTCGGGAGGTCATACGGTACGGTACGGCGCCGTATACGGCTATTATACGGCTATACGGCGGGTACTTCAATCGGTAAAAACATTACGAATGTATAATATATAGCAGTACAAAATATTAAATATTATTCATGCTCCCCGAGGCGTGCAGTGATGTCTCTGCGAGCCATGCGCAACCGATTTTTTACCAACATGAGGGTCCGGATAGTCTCGGGCTTGAGACTAGAGCGGCGCAGGCTAATGGTATCACGCCCGCCGGAAAAGACACGGTCAACAGCAACAGCGGATCCTAGATTGGCACTGTTAGCCCGCGAGAAATAAAAATATGCTGAGCATACCAGGAATAGACAACATGTCCAATGCGAGACGATGAAGGGTGGGAAACTGGTGGCGCCGCGCAAACCACCATTTGATTGGGTCGCATGTGTCAAAATCTTCGGGTGCAAGTTTGAAATATTCAGCCATCTCGTCGACTGTCGCACGCTCTCGGCGCTTATAACGCTCCGTGAAACTTTTTTTCTGGGTAAGACTCGGAGCGGAAGTGTAAGCAGGCTGAGCAGGTTCAGCACCAGGATTGGGATCCTTAGCATGGTTCTCATCATAGTGCTTTTGGAGCGAGATTTTTGCGGTGTTGAGATATGATGATAGACGATATCATGCTCATAGTCTGCAGAGATTCCCTCGTAGGAAATGCGGGGATCAAGGACTAAAGATGGTGCGGTTAGATTGTGATATGGGTTACATTGGACCGGAATACGTAGGTGTGCATATGGCCTAGATATGTAATATTGGAAATTTGGAGTTAACCGAAGGCCTTGGCCCGCAGCCAGTGCCCGAGAATGCAGTCAAAGGAGTTGAAAATTTGTAGAATTGCAGAGCAGTAATTCAAGCCAATCATTGGAGGACCAGGATATACAAAAGACCACACTAGTTGTAGAACCGTAGAAACTGAGGAGGGTTGCGTGCGGCGAAGCTGCGTGCATCAAAGGCAATAAGGATTGGCGCGTTACTGATAACGCCGAACACAGCCTGTTGATTGCACAGCAAGTCGGCTATCGCCCGACGACTCGGATGCCGAGCATGATTGCCGACAATCACCGTATACGGCCGTATACGGCCAGTACGGTACGGCTCTTTACGGTGCTGGGCCGTACCGGTGCCGTACCGTACATTCACCTAGGATTTGGCTGTACGGTACGGCTACGGCGCCGTATTTACGGCGATAATTACGGCCGTATTACGGCTACGGCGCACAGCCCTACACGAGAGCGTCGTTTCTTCTGCTTGTTAACACTCATTTCGTACGTACCACGTTCAGGACAACTGCGTAGACACTGACACCCCAAATATTAGTGCGGGATCTCATCAGAACACGGAGCAATCCAAATTCGACTGCAAGACTCGGCTCAGGCTGCTCCATCGCTAATGGAAACGGAAAAATTCGGGCCGCAATCATCGCGTGGTGGCGTGAGGGCAGCCGCAGAATTCCACACCGATCTCCACTACACCCGACAGCGCCAACACTTTGGAATTAGGTTGTAGAACAGGGTGTGGGCACTGGCCCTGTGAATGCCCCAGTCGTAAACGTAGCCCCAGCTGGTTTGGATGAACCGGCGAGCCACATACAAGATTCAATCGAGGGAAGTCAGCCCTTGGGCCTTGATTTAAGATTCATATGGGGATTGCCTACCTGGATCCGATGGAGCGGATTGTTTAGATGTTGGGCGATGATACACGTCGCACAAAAAACGTCGTCACATTGCTGGCAACCATACATCGAGTTCTGAGGGCAACGTGAACAAACCACGGGCCAAGAGGAGGCATCCAGGAGCTGAATATGTGTGTGATGTGTGTGGTCAGTTCGTCGACACTGTCTGCATTCCAGACGACTCACTATAAATGCTGACATGCTTCGTGCCTGGTGGTGAGATCATAGAAAAGAGCGGTGAGAATAAATCGCGTATTTTCGATCCGAGTTCCGGTTCCTGTGTTGTGGATCCGCTGAGAAACTTTAATTAAGTCCGGATGGACGTCGCGACAGCTAGAGGCCCTAGAGCCCAAAGGAAATAATGAATTGGTGTTTGAGATAAGTCAGAAACACGCGTAAGCAATAGAAGAAAATACCAGATCCGGCAATTGTTCTTCGCGCTCTTTCGCCTTTGCATCCCGATGACTGCCACGCCCGATGTGACTGCGCCGCACCCGCCAGTGGATCCCGCCAGCATTGAGTCCTACTTACACGCCACCCCGACGGAGGATTTGTGCATCACTAGGGCTGAGAGACGGATTCGGCGAACCATGGGGGAGTACCGCAAGCTAATTGGTACTGCCGATCGAGATCGCGGCGAACGGTACGTGTTTTTTCATTCATTCTGTGGCCAGATACTGATTTTAATACAGATACATCGATATAGACAAAATTTTAGCCACGACGCCACCACACGTTATCATCTCTTATGACCCGACCAACTTGATTGTTCCAAAATACCACTCGGCCTGCTCCTTTTATGATGTTGGACAGACGGATGGCAAGGGGTCGGAGCGCTAGTGGGAGAAAGTTGAGCGTTACAGTATCGCAAAGCTCTGAGTGCGTTGTCCTTACGTACAAACAAGTTGGGTTAAGAGCACATTTATTGTCTGTTCTGAATACACGAAATGTACTGTACAAAAGAAAGGCCGCGCTTGCCGACTTCTTCAGAGAGATGGATGGGATAGATGCGGAGATATGGAGATGTCGTCCTGGGATTCAAAATATTCAACGGGTGCACGGTGGGAGGAGGCGTGAGGACAAGGCGTGAGTAACCACCCGAGGCCGATCTGCCTAAATTCAGACGACTACAACGGCCGGTGGGGACGTGGAAAAATGCGGGCCAAAACGTGCAGGGTGGCGGTGGCGCCGATTGGAGGCACGGTACACATAGGAAATTGTTGCAATTCATAGCAGACTTGGGGGATAATGAAGCCGTTATGAGCTACAGACTTCATTTTGAGTGGAAGAAATAAGACGGGACCAGAATATAGAAGATAGAGGAAGCGTTGGTGGTGGAATGAGAAAGAAAGCCATTGAGTCTCTCTCGACACGTGACCCAAAAAGCGATATTTGGGTGAACCGATAACACAATGTTTTCGGTATAGCTGGCGAACCAGGCTGCTTGATCCAATTCTGGGGAGACAAATATTCTTATACTTTGGCGCCGCTACTTTCGGATGCCCACAACTCAGAAATCTGACAACGTTCTAAATACAGATTTAGGCGCCCAACCAAGCGCCGAGACCGATAACACAAAAAGAAATCTAAAGTTCTTCGAGGGACGCGGTATAAAATTCATTCAACTCATCCAATGACATTAGGACAACTAGCCACTTGTAATATTAGCAAATTTGCTAGGTACTATATAGAAAACACCAAGTTGCATCAGGAGAGTCCGAAAGTGGGGTATAGCTGCTAAGGAATATAGGCCATCTGCCAGGTCGTAACATAAGTCAAGTTATAAATCGCTGGAACATCAGCCCAAGTATTTTTCAGAGGTTTGTACGACTGATATGAGTTCCTGAGTCGACCCATAGCTCTCCCGGATGCGATATGGGGTCGGGAGAAGAAAAACAAGTTGCTGCACTTTTTGACGATAACCCAAAAAACGGGTCCGCAAGGGGGATAAGCGCGTTTTAATACCGCAAAGTTCATCACCAGACAGTGCAAAATATATTGCCAGATAGCATATTACACGATTTGAGCGACAGTATGCAGAGGTAAGGCCAGAAATAAGTGAAAGTCCAGTTGTGAAGTACAGATGCAACCGTGTGACATCATCGAGCTGACACTTCGGATCAATCATCCACCGTGCGATCGAGTTTTCTCTCTCGCTCATGGTCAAGCGAAAACTTAAGGGCAGCCAGGCCCAAAGGTACGTCTCTAATCCTTCCCTTGTCCCAAAAGCATCCTAAAATGTGATATGACCAGGTTAACGGAAGACCAGGCCGAGAGAAAGCGCATTAGCGATGCCAAATACCACAGGTGCGTCTTGAGAGTGATTTTCAGGTTTTCTAACGTCCTAATGTCGATGACCAAATATCAGCCGGCCGGATGTGCTTGAGAAACAGCGTGTTCGTATGGCTCAGAGACGGTGCGCGGACTACATACTAACTAGCACGCATAAAGCCATGTTTCTTACTCACCGCGCCAGTGCCGCAGTAAAAGCACGGCGGCGTCGATGGGACCCACCTAAGAAGGCACGCGCTTCAGAAGAATTGTCTCCGCCTCCATCGTCTACCTCGCCGACCGGAACATCTGCTCTCGGTGAGTTAGACTCCGACACGAGGTCGCTCACGTCGGCCGAACGTTTTGCCGTCGCCGTACTTTTGGACATGGCGGACCCGGATGCATGTGTGAGCGACGATCAGGTCGCGGAGCGCTTTTCGGCCGTCGCTGCGACAATCGGGTACGCAGATCCTTCTTTGTTTTCCAATTCCCTTTAACTGGTTGATATCTTGTTTCAGTGGAGGTCCGGAAGAGGCCTTAACCGAGGACCATGCGCTCACAACAACGGATCCGGACTCTCACAACGTCGGGGAGCCGGATACTAATCCGACCCGCATGGTCGAGGAGGTGGCACCAAGCTTGTACAGGTACGTTAATATTCATTGCCATCTACTATGTAACTCATATTTATTAGTGGTCCCACTCCTTCTCCTTCTTCCTCTGTCGCAGCGGTGGACGATGAACCGATTCGGCGGCCGAAATCGTACGAAGCTACTTGGCTCGAGGAGGGCCGGCCCCTACCCAAGTACGTTTCCCCAGCAACCAAGCTGCAGAAACATGTGCAGCGTGAGTTGGGGCTACTCGGACCGCTAACGCCGGTTCAATTGGCCCAATTCCGTACCTTGGATATCACGCTCGAGCTAGGCGACGAAATGGAGGAAGCCCTCGAGGTCCCCACCGCAGTCGGACCTTTCTTGAGCCGGGGGCGCTGGGACAGTATACGGAGCTGGAGGAACGAGATGGGAGATTACGAGGGGGACTGGGATGCCGAAGTCCGACGTACATTTGCAGATGCTGCACTCGCGCTGTACAGTACTAGCCTGAAACAATGATCGCCATTGGATGTCCTCCATGGGCTTATTTAAGGTTTTGAACCGGATACGCAGAGCCGGGACTTGCATTCATCAGTGATTTGCAAGTTGGTTGCAATGTCGCAATGGGATTCGCTTATCCCTCGCTTCCAAAGTATCTTAATTTGCGAAGCAAGAAAGCAAGCAACAAAAAACAATTTATTGCATATACGACGACGACAACAACAATTAACATGTCCTGAACACGCCCACCCCCACGCCGGTCCAAGAACCTTCCCATGCAGTGACGCAGTGCTAGGGAAAAGTAAGATGGGGGCTAAATAATGTCAAGAGATATCATACCGCACTAGGTTGGGATCTCGGCGATGCGCATGACCTTCCCGAGGTCATACATTTGGCGATAGTACGCCAAGGCAGGGCCGCGACCCTGCATCTTGCGGCGGGACTGATTAGGGACACCGAGGATTTATTCGTTGGACTCGTCGCTGCGAGAAGGTGAGTGAGTTAGATACAGGGGTCAATGGATGAATGTACATACACGGATGCGTACAAGCCCGGCTGGCGTCCAATGCAGACAACATGCCAGGCCTGGCTGTCACTGCGGCCAGGGGGGAACTGCGCCTCCAATTGGTCGGGCGTCAGGGCAATGCCCTGATAAAAGGCGGGGGCGGCTGAGAGAGGATGCCAGAGTGAGTGGGGCAGGGAGTACATAACGACATACGGCGAATTTCAGCCACGGCAGCTTCAACCTGGGCACGGACAACGCGGGGAAGCTTATCTAGAAGGGATCAGCCAATGAAAGAAATTAACAGAAGAAAATAAAAACGTACCGTTGATGTCGATGCAGTGGCGAGTCATGTCCAATGCGAGCCTAGACAACCCCTTGTCTGGAATGCAGTCAACGTCCGAAAGACACACGAGACGGGATGAGAAACCTACCGCTATTGTCGAGGCAGTGACGAGTCACGTCCACGGCGAGGATGGACAACGCAGCCACTTGCGAGACCAGCGCCGCCAACTCCTGCTCGGGGGTGGCGCCGGTGGGCACTTGGGAGGGTGGATTGGCCATGGATGTGGATGAGGGGAAGAACTGGAAAGGGACTGGGTCACGAACTGGCGATGGTGGCCACGCTGACGCTCCAAACGCATAAGGAAAGGCTCCGGATTGTGCATATGCACCGCGTTGATGGAAGCGCGTCAGCGGATGCAGGTGGTCGAAACAAAACCCGATTCGGAATGAAAGATTTTATTTGGTGGTTTTTGGGGCAAGGGGGGCAGAGGAGGAGGAATAAATCGGAAGGAATGTCTAAACAAATCTGTAAATGTGCGTTAACAAGGGGGTTGTCGACAGGATAATTTTGTTTCAAAATAAAAAAAGTGCGAACCTTTATAAACCTAAAGCCCGGTATGTCAAATTTATTTTCACTGCGCCAGTATATTACGCACTCTTTTTGCATCACCTAAGTCTTCTACTCCTCGCGTTCCTACAAACCATGGCTCCTAGGGCCTGGGCAACCGCCGAACAACAAACCTGGCTGCGAGGCAGGCTGGCCGAATTTATCAAGCGACAGGCGGAGGGCAAGCTCCACCTGTTCTGGGCCCCCATGAACGAGGCGTGGTTCAAAGTGTTTCCCGAGCACACCCATCTCAACCTACCGCTTCCGAATACCAAGGACGCTCGTCAGTTGACACCTGACGAGCTGACCATGCTCGGAGCGGCCATTCTGGTCAGGAAAGGAGTGAGTACCATGCTTTTTGCGTCTTTGATGCGTCGACACTGACCTTTCACGGTCACCAGAAACTCGAGAACTGGTTTCGCAACCAGCGGAAGAAAGTCGGCAACGCCAACGCCCCTGCTGAGGGCGCCACCATGTCGATTATTCAGCGCATCCTCAAGCTCAACGTCGCCAAGCGCCGTCGTGCCCATCAGCCCATCGAAATTTTCCAGAAGAGAAATGCTGAACTCATCAAGGCGGCGCTGACCAAGGCGGTACTGACTGAGGCTGGGGACGATGACCTGATGCAGGCAAACCAGCCTGATGAGCCTGGCGACTGTACAGACGCGACAGAAAGCACCGTGGCGGCGCGGTCGAAGCGCCATAAGTCCGAGCGCATGCGCCTTCGTACGCGCGTTGTCCACGAGTTGTGGGCAGCGGCCTTGGACGAGGAGCGCAAACTTGTCGAAGAGGAAGTCGAAAGGGAGAAGCAGGAGATTCAAGAGGAGGAGCTGCGGCGGGAGAAGGAGGCAGAGGCGGCGTCGATGAGCCCGTCGGAACAGCAGGAGTGAGATATCAAAGTTTTTTTGGGTGTTTTGTGAACTTCGTTTTTCTAGAAACATCGATGCATTGGACGGCGCATTTGCTGAGATCCACAAGTCCATCTTCGACGCCACGAAGTGGGTGGGCTTGACGCTGGTAGGCGGACCAAACCCACGAATGGGCGGTGAGTTGACGCTGAAAGTGTGAGTTTCCTTTTCAGGACGTTTGGATCGTCATCTGACACCTTGCTTCCACAACCTTCAGCATTGCTTTTGGGCGCACGGCGGGTGGCAACGACTTCGAGGACTGCTGCATCGACTTCGATCATAATGTCCTCGCGCCATTCCAAGATTTCTTGAGGCTCTGTTACTGTAAGTTGTTCTTTTTACGCATTCCAGACGGGTGTAACTTATTAAATTCTTATAGCTGCCCAGGATCGCCAGGTTTGCGCGTTTGTAGGGCAGACCACTACCATCTCGGACGACGAATCTCCAGCTGAACGTGTCTTTCCACCTGCGCCGCCTGCTCAGGACGCCGAGAATCCCAACAAGAAGAAGTCAAAGACCAAAAAATCGAAGTCGAAGTCGAAGGCTACTGCCGCAGATCCAGAAGCCGCGTCTCCAACGCCATCACCACCCGTTCTGGATGCAGCTTCCCCGTCTGTATCTTCAGGCCTTGGCGATGCAAACATCGTTGGTGGTGCGCATGATAGGTGAGACTTGTTGTGATATATACTGATAGTGTCTGAACTCATGATCTGTAGTCTACGATCCCCTGAAAACCCGGCTGGCCAGCGATCCAACGTCTCGACCGCTGCGGATGATATTCACTCCGGGGCCCTCATTGTCAACCCCGGTAACGTGTGAGTTTGCTTTACCTGGAAACTGTGGTGTGACGCAAAACATACTGACCGATCTCACAGTCTCTGGACCATGGAAGGCACAGAGTTTGAGCAGCGCTCCAGCGTCACCAACTGGTTCGACAACATCCCTCCCTTCGGCGGGGATGGAATCGGCGACGACGGACTTGGCGACGATGGACTCAGCAGCGAAGGATTTGGCGGGGATGGACTCGGCAGCGACGTCTTCGGGGTCAATGAGTCGGTCGCTATCGCTACGCGTGGCATCGATGACCCACCTCCGCGGCTGTGGCTCCCCGAGTCGATTATGATGGGGGGAGCACCTACTGCGTCGGTTTCGCCCACTCAGTCTCAGACATACACGCGACCTCCCCCTCGCCCAGCATACAAGAGTGCGGCCCTCTTCGGAAACAATGTGCCGCGGGGTACCATTGCAGCACGGGCGCTACAGAGCCTTCTCACTGCAGCCAGCTCCCCTTCGCCAAGCCCGAGCGCGCCGAACCCGTTGGCTTCCGCTGACGGCCTGGCTATTCCGGATCCAACTGCCCTTCCCCTCCCCCAGCCGTCCAAAACGCCACTGGCGACCATTCCCAATATAGCGCCTACGCCATCTCCACCTGCTACAGCGTCCCCTATTACCCTGGCAACAGGACTCGTGATGCCGCGCTCGCGTCCACCCGCCAAGGCACCCACCCTGGTTCCCCCGCCATGGGCCACTATGGCCGCTTCAGAAACACGTGTCGACACTGTGCCAGCTCCCCGCCCGCCCAACTCGTCAGCTACACCGCCGCCCGCACACAAGGCTCCAGCAAAGAAACCTGCACCAAAGAAAGGCTCTGCAGCTGCCAAGGCGGACAAGAGGGAGGCAGCAGCTTCCGCGGCGGCGGATGCTCCCAAGAAGAGGGGAAGGCCGCGCAAGCAGCCCCTGAACGACATCACGAACGAGGTGCAAGACACGACTAACGCGTCCACCCTGATGCCACCTGCCACCGACCCTTTGTCTGCCCTCACACCGCCCGCCGCCAACGCTTCGTCCGCCCTCGTGCAGCCCCCCGCTCCTTCAAACGCGCCGATCCACGTCTACAGCTCCACCAACAACAACCGCACTCGTGCGCGTGCGGCTGCAGTAGCTGACGAAGCAGCGAAGGAGAAGGAGAAGGCTGACGCGGTCGCCAAGCAGGCCGCCAAGGGCTGGTTCGAGCGCACGGTGGACGGCGTCACAGTCGTCACCTTCACACGCGTACGCAAGCCCGTCAAGCTACCCGATGGATCCGCGGTCCAGCGCGAGGTAAAGGGGACGCGCAAGAAGGCCTGCCCCGTGGAGGAGGCAATGCTCGCGCGAGCGGCAGCAGCCAAGACTGGGAGCAAGAGGAAAGCTGCACAGTCTGCAGCACCACGCGCGCCCAAGAAGAAGTAAGATCTTCTTTTACTGGAATTGTCCTTTGGCTAACGAGCTCTTGAGGCGCAAGGTATAGTCTATCGAATAGACTCTTTGTACGACGTCTTCAACGACGACACCGCATCTCCATCGGGCTGCTGCTCATCCAGCAAACTTTTTGTCTCGTATTTTATGACTGCTTTTAGACTTGCCTATGCACGCACCTCGACGTCCTTACTCCTGACATATGACACTTACTACAAAATATATGATGTTTGACGAACGTGTTTTATGAATCGTGTGAGGAGTGACGTATGAAATACTTAGATGGGACTGATAAGAATTGGACGAAATTAAGCGCCTCGGCGCTTAAGCTCTGGCACTTGGCGATCTTTCTTTTTCAAGTCAATTTTATTCCAAGTCAAATTTATTCTGAAATAAGATATCGAACACAACGTCAAGAAGTACTAACAACACAAATACAGAATTGATTATGAGGCATTTCAGGGGAGGCGGGGGTGCAGGCGTGCTGGCAGGCAGGCGGGCGGGCAGCAGCGCAAATGAACGCGGTGGCGAAGGAGGTGCAGGAGTATGGAGGAATGGTACACGGGCGGGCGGGCGCTAGCGGTGGCAGGAGCACGGGCGGGAGGCGCATGGGCGGGCGCAGGCGGGAGGGAGGCGCACAGGCGGGAGGGAGGCGCACAGGCGGGAGGCGCACAGGCGGACGGGAGGCGCACAGGCGGGCGGGAGGTGCACTGGCGGGCGGGGGGCGCATGGGTGAGCGCTAGCGGTGGCAGGAGCGCGGGCGGGAGGCGCACTGGCGGGCGGGGGCGCACGGGCGCAAGCCCGGGTCCGGGTTCGGGTTCGGGCGGAGCTTCGGGTTGGGCTTGGGCGGGCGGCTTAGGCTTGAGGCTGCTCGCTGCAGTGAACCGGTGCAATTGTCCCCCCGGGGGCAGAACGCCAAGCGGTCAGCGCGGCAACAACAGCAGGCGCTGGAGACGTATTTTGAGGAAGGTGAACAGAGGAGAGGGACAGTGGAGTTGTCCACTACCTAAGCCAAGTGGCGTAGGGGAGCAAGGCGCGCGGTTCCGCTTTTATGCGGATGCTGGACCAGGGTGGGCTGGTAGCGTAAGCGAAATCCCAGGATTTGGAGGGCGATTGGGTCTGATTGGGGACGGGCAGCTGATAGCGAAGAGGAAAGGCGTTTCGTTTGCGGAGGAATGAGGGCGGCAGAACCCCAGGGAAGCGGGGAAGGCGAGCAATTGACGGGAGGGCAGAGTGATGCTATTATAACAGCTATAAACAAATGACCC
Source organism: Mycena olivaceomarginata (assembly GCA_029378375.1). NCBI lineage: Eukaryota > Fungi > Basidiomycota > Agaricomycetes > Agaricales > Mycenaceae > Mycena > Mycena olivaceomarginata. Next base: position 17,903 of record JARKIC010000010.1, read on the forward strand.
CGTTTGGAGAGGGCGCGCCCGCCTCACGCACGGACCATCAAGCGGCGCACATCATTTGGCGGCCAGGCGCATGTGCGGTGGCGCGGAAAAGGTGCGGAACGGAGCCTAGAATGGTGCACCGATATATCAGCCGCTCCGCTAACTAGAGTCTCTGATACATCACCGCACTCCGACAATCAGTGGACCTCCGATATATCAAAGTGCCGTATACGCCTGGAGAAGTCAGTCAGAGTAGTGAACGAGAGGCATGCATACCCGCCAACCAATTGTTTCTGTGCAGGATCCGCTGTGGTCCAAATCTAGACTTTAATTCATGAACACCCGGCCCCTTTTAATCTGCTTTGACCTTGGTTGCCCTATTCCCGCGCGTTTTGCAGTGCGTACGGCTGTGATGTCAACGCTCCCCGGAACCCTTCAACACCAACTGTGGTCCCCGGACGCGCATTCTGCACTCTCAACCACCGCCATCCGTGCCTGATTCCAGTATAGCGCGCCAAAAAAAGCCGCTTCAAACCAGCTCTGTTTGCAACCTTATGTTTTTCCCCTTCCTTCCTTCTCTCGACCTTGCAGGGGTAGTCGGCATCGCGCCGTCTGGACCTATTTCCCTTTGGTCGCCGCGCCATGCTTAAAGTCCTGGTTTCTGTATCCCCCCATTCCGGCCCGCACCTTCCACTTAGCTTCGTAGTCGTTGTAGATTAGCGTAGCTCATAAGTTTTGTCACCTACTCTGTGATACACAAAAACGCGCACATTGCATGTCAATCTGAGGGTCGTAATGAGTTTGAAGTTTGAAATGAGTACTGGTTAGGGTATTGTATGCCCACGGGTGCAGTATTGGCGGGTTTAGAAAAAATAGGACCCACACCTGCACCTGCGACACCCATACCCGTAATACCGCGGGTATACCCATTACCGTGTCACACACTATTTGTGAGTGACGGAATCCGCGGTGAGGGGGACATATGTCCCTTTCATGAGTGGCGGTATCCGCGGTGTCTCCAAAGAAAGGAAATAATAGTGTGTGCCTGGTAGCTGGCCAGTATTACTACTTTGCCATGGTCCCGTAGCTCAGTGGTAGAGCACCGGTCATTTATGATAGCGTACAAATGAAAGTGTTTCACCGGAGGTCACATGTTCAATTCATGCCAGGACCATGATAACTGAGGATGATATCTTTTTTGATTGCTTTGCCTTCTCCATGTTTTTTTTATTTTTTTTATTTTTATTTTTTGTTGCGCCGGTGTGAAAAATTCAAAACCCAAAAAATCATAATCATAAAGAGGAAGGCCTGGGCCGGAGTCGAACCGGCGCCTTGCACATATACCGTCGTTAGCCTGGTTTTATTTTAGGTGCACACTCTACCGCTGAGCCACCAGACCTGCGTAACAATTTTACAAAAAGAAACTCTTCTCAAACATGCGAATGTGTGACACCGAGATTATTGTTCTGGGCTCGTCACACATTTCAAAATGTAAAGCAATGGCAATATCATCATGCCTTTCAAAATGTAAGGCAATGCAATAGGGTCACACCTTTCAAAATGTAAAGCAATGTGATATCGTCATGCCTTTCAAAATGTAAGGGAATGCAAGTGCAATTGAGGAAGGGGGTTCAAGTGTACAGATCTTATGCTTATAATGACAATACACCAGTTTGGCTTCCCCTACGCACGTTGCCTGGGGCTTTATTAACGGTCCCCCTCCAAACCATGGCCAGATAGCTAAGATCATGGAAGGGATTTAACAAAGATACTAGGTGGAATACAATGTATATGTATAATCTGAGATCCCTGGATACCTTTGGCAGCTTTACTGCACATTGCAGGCTGTGTTGGACTTCGGCATTCAGTTGGGGTAGGTAAGTTATGCCAAATGCATGTCAATGGCGCACATTGAAGCTGGAAAAGGCTCAGAGGGGACCTTTATGAATGATTTAGAAGTGTTAAGATCTTACTGGTAAATTCTGAGAAGGTTTATGAGAGGCAATAAATATTTTTGCCCTGAGCATTGCTGTCACGTGGACTGATCGCGTCCTGTCTCCGCGATGGACCTTGAATACCTCTATGCACACTGTACATATTGACCTGGGGCTTGCTGATATCTTTAGCCATATGCTAGGGGTAGCTTCGAATGAAATATCTCGGAAAACCAAACCCAAATAAATATCCTTGAGACCTGACAAAAAACGCGTGTTTTCACCCCACTTGCACCCTTCTGAACTCAACCATTTCTGCACATATTATTACATACTATGGGGCAAAGTTGCAGCCATACTAATGAGGTAAAACATTTGCCAGATAACCCAGGCATCCGTGCCCGCGTTGGGCAATAGGGGACGATTCCCAACCCCCACGATTTCCGGACTTTGAAGCAAGCCCCTTCTGACGAAAGCCATGTTGCGCTTATTTGGTTCTGATGTTTGGTCTATTTGGTCATCCGGCATCCACGGCTTCGTCAGAATGGGGCTTGTACCGAACCTATGCTTAATACATGAGGTATGTAAGCACCCGTGTCTTCGCCACGGGCGGTCAGACACGGCTTTGTCCCAGTTCCGTACAGACACGGGGGACTCCAAGCCCTCCGCACACGGCGGATTCCGAGACCGTGGGTCCAACCCGTGACTTTCTGTCAATTTCCCGTGGCTTTCGTGGCTGTATCTATCAAGTTGTGTGTTTCCGAGATAACCTCGACGCGAAGCACGAGCGGCTTGAGGTTATCATAGGATACGCTAAGATACTGTAGTATTTCGCTCAATACGTGCCGCCTGTGACCCGTGACACCAAAAACCGAACTTCAATATTCGTGGATCGGCCTTCAGGAGCGTGACACAAGAAAAACTTCGTGTTTTCATGGGAAATAATCAGACTCAGTACCCATACACACACAGACTACATTCCTCACGCAAAATAGGTCCAGTTGAGCTGTCTTGATGTATTTCTGGTGCCGCCAAGACAAGTTGGATCAAAAAGTGGTGCGACATCAATTGGGTGCTGTAACTCTTTTTTGCACCCGTCGTCCTCACCATGATCATGGGCAAAGCTTTCAAAAATGTCAATTGTGTGAGTGCCGTGGCAAATCCAACGCCGAGGCATCACGGGGGAGAAAAAATTGAATTTTTCGCCTTTTTTCTGGGGTTTTTTGTGACTTCTTTTGCAAGTTCGTGGTCGGTCTCGGTCATTGAGCTCCTTCCCTCTTCTTTCGAGCTGTGCGACTTGAATTTCGATGAGGACCTTCGTTAAAGCCCTCTCTCAAAGACAAAAAAAAAAGGAACCCAAAGCGGGCAAAAAGGAACGCAACGGACCTGTCGTTGACTTTAAGCAGCCAAAGGAAGAGATCAAGTTGACGGTGAGAAAATACGGAGCGAGGGAGATGCATGAGAATATCAAGGGTGTATTTCTGAAAGCAGAATTTAACTGGACAGCAACAAAAACATTGGAAATTTTTGACAATGTATCTGTTTCTGTGGTACGAGCCCGTTTTGGTGGGCAGACTGCGGCGTAGAGCACTGGGCTCCATAGCTTTCAAGCCTGAAACTTGTGAGAAGCTGTTAGTTTTGCCAAGTAGGGAGAACACAATGACGTACCTCCGGTGCGCAGCTCCGATGTGTACTGGGGTTCCTCTCACGAGTCCGCAGCTCCTCGGGGTCGAACCGCTCATCCCGCTCGAGATTTGAGCACACAGATACGATGCGTGCTAGCCGAATAATGGTGATGCTAGATTAACCGGAAAGTCGTGTGGTGCTGTGTGTTCCACAGAGGTGAGTTGCTTGATCCCTCGGGAGCAACTGAAGGTGCATCATGGATTTAAATGTCTGAGATACACATATCATCAGGATCGAGTTTTGAAGGGAGACCAAGGGGTGCTGCCTGGTAAGCCACGCACTTCGGGTAATTGCTGCCCTCAACATGTATCATTAGCACAAGGCAGCCGCGGCCACGGTGAGAGCGGTATCAGATACGGCGAGAGGAAACGCGCAGATCTTGGGTGCAAACAACGCGGAAATAACGTTGGCCGCAGCTGAATAAGTGCCGTTTAAGGCTGGCCGGTTGCTTACAAGGCAACAAGATATGCCTGCGCTCCGCTCCGGCGCTGGGAATTGAGCGACAGTTCGTGGCCGCAGCTCAATAATTGTTCCCCGCCTACGCCGCGATGAGAAATTTTGAGTGCTGTAGCACCCACGGGCCATGCCTGTGCCTTTATATGGTTCCGATTGGGCAAGACTCGCAGTCCACAGCTGTCAATAATGGTGGAAACCTCGGGCACGCTGGGAGTGAGAGAGCAAAAGAAGCTGATGCCGGAGATCTTTTGGATGCACAGCTGGGCACAGGAATGCACCGCGATTGAGAGCGGGTGACAGTGGAAGAGAAGAAACAGAATGGAGATCACTATAAGGAGATAGAGCAAACATATGTACACAAAACCTCGTCATTTCGTTAAAGAAACGGTAGATCATCATGACGTTGTAATGCCGGCACCTTATAAGGCTAAAAATAATTTTCCGACAACTTACTGGCAACACCACAGGAATTGAATAAATTGGGTCAAGAGGAGTGCGCAGATACTATACATCAGCATCTTTACAACTTCACTTTTCGGCCCGCTTTTTCAGCTTTTTAAGCCGAAAAAGACGAAAAGCGAAAAAAAGCTCACTCACTTTTCTTAACCCAGCCCATTTACTTTTCTAAACTGGAAAAAGATGAAAAAGACGAAAAAGCCCAGTGCTAAGACGGTAAAATGCGACCGTATAAGACGGTAGGAAAGAGGCGATCACTTAGATTATCAAGGCGGACTTTCCCCTGGAGGATGTAGCTGCTCCCCTCAAGTCGTGGTTGGAAAGCTGATCATGCCTCCTCGTCCATACATCGGCGACATAGCATGAAAAAAGTTTTCTTCGGCATGTTAGGTTTCCCACTGGTAAAAGCAGGCAACTTCAGGTGGGGGAGACAACTTCAGGTATAAAGTGAAATGAAGACAACATCAATGGGATAAAACTTATTGATGCCAACAACATTTCAATGCAGCAACTTAGGCAAAGGTACCTTCAGCCGATGCAATACGTTCGAAATTTGCAACATCCGACTTGGACTTTGATAGGTTTTTATTGCCACAACTTACATAGGTTCATAGATTACAAGTTGAAGAAGCCGCAACTACAACGACCTATTCTCGGTCCACTTTCCTCGGGGCGAGCTAATGTGAACCGACCTACAGGCCGAAATCTCAACCTGTCTATGAGGTAACTTGAATTCTTCGTAGCTCTACGTAAGTTGGCCCTACGACGAAGAACTACATAGAGGGCGACAAATTTAAATTACAGAGCAACTACGCGGCACTACGTAGAACGACCGAAACTACAGCCACTACAGCCGAACTACTGTCGCTACGGCTGAAATCAGGGTTTGGTGATGAAGAGAAGCTTGATGCCGACTCAATATCACTCCCATTATCGAATGTACACGTCATTTGGCCATACTCTGAGCGCGTAATCTGTCCATTTTCTATGGTACCCAGATGACCCTGCTTTCCCGCTAAAGTCCGCAAATCTGGCCTCCGCTCATTACTCTAGCTATTTTCTGCTCCGTTGGACGATACTCGCGAACCCGTATCTCATCGATCCGTCTTCATCAATTATTGCGCTCTGGGTTCTTTCCTGTGTGCAGTCTGCCTGTGTACTTTGCACCCTAATTACGCTGCGCTGGTGCTTTTACCGCGAATCAGTTCAATTAATCGAGGTACGCTCAACAAACAAATTGGGGATGCCGAATGTGGTGCTACAGCGGTACTTAGGGTTAGACAACGGGAACCTCTTCTCTTTCTGCGCTCTACGCGTCATTTCGGTACGGGCCTAAGTACTCCCCCGTTACTTCAAGTTCCTCTAACGGTCGATGAAATGCATCTTCTACTATATTTAAAATCAATTAACGTTCAAAATCTGATTTACAGTGTGTGATTGACCTCCCTTTTATTCAACCCACATTGGCACCATGTCCGTCAGGAAAATCCGTCGCTGGTATTGGAGACAGTCAGGCTCACACATCACAGGCGAGATTGAAGGTTCAAATGCTAGAAGTGGCGCTGCGTCTCTCTCAGGGAAATAGCCTACTGTCACAGTTCCAGGGCCTCTACACCGCTTAGGGCTAGATTAACGAGGGAGTGAGTGTGGTGGCATGCGCCATGCAAACCCATACATGAGCATCTCAGCGTACAGTAGTCTCTGTTGACAGACACCTTATCGTGTGTGGTAGCTCGTACCTTGTTCTATCAACCCAAGTACCGAACACGATGATCCCTGCTTCAAGTGGTTGACGGTGTGGCCAGGGGCTTTTGGCACAAAGTCGCGCTGTATACTCGAATTGTGAGCATTGTGATGTTGTGAAGCAAGCCACGTCCTGTACGATACTTACTTGCGATGCCGAGGGAGTATCTGAGCAGGCCAAATAACAAGAATCTGAGCCACCCGAAAGTTGTGGAAGGACCAGGGCTATCCACTCCCAGTGAGCACACCTTGAACAAAGGGTTTCGGACTGTGGTGCAGGCCAAACCATTTTGTTCGAGGTCATGCTCTTCAAAATGCCCAGATACTTGTTGGCCTCGGTACAAATGCCACAGGCCAAATACAAAAAAATCTGAGCGACCCAAAAGTTGCGGAAGGACCAGGGCTATCCCGCAAATCAAAGGACTCTAGATTGTGGTACGGGCCAAACTGCTTGTTTTTCAAATGGCAAGCTTGTGTATTCTATTGTTTGGATTGAGGTCATGCCTTTCAAATGACAGCTTTGTGTATTCTATTGTTTGGATCAAGGCCACTCATGGCGTTGGCCCTTTATCAAGAAGTGCTCTAACTGTGCGCGTCTTCCCAGTGTCTAATGCCGTCAATGTAACAGGAACCAGCATCTCATGATGCTTCCTCTGCTTCTGCAGATCCTTGAGCTCCTGCGTCAAGCGATCGGGTTTCGGTCCCTTCTGCTTCTGGGCACCGTTCTGTCTCCGCAGGGCGCTCGTGATCCGTGTTCGTTTCCATTCTGGCGCTACCTCCGCTCCAGCAGGGACGCACAATTTAGTCGTTTGCTGCTCGGATTGAGCCACCGGGCCATTGGCCCCCTGTTCCTTTTCCTTATTTGTATTACCGGGTTGGATTCCCGGGGCCTGCTTCATTGTCTTCTTAAAGTCACTCCATTTTTTGTTTTCTACATCCATTTTCCTGTTTGCAATGTTCCGCTTCCTGTTTTGGCTCTCTAATATTTTTACACTACGTGCTTCCTCCCTCTTTTGGATCAGGAACTCCTGAATTCCTTCCCTCAAAGTGTTGCCTGCATCCGTGTAAACCTCCTCATCCTTGGGCATGACATTTATCTGTCCAAGGTCCATATATCGTCCATAAGTTACTGGGGGGAGTGTTGCCACAGTGGCCGGTTGCGGGCGCCTCTTCAAAAACCCTTCTCTCGGAGTATGGTCGCAAGAGTTTCCAGGTCTTCCTGGGAATAGTCGTCAGTCCTAATGGACTGGATATTAAATTTTCTCTTGGGAGGTTCTGGGCACTCCCGCTTCATGTGGCCCTCCTTGCCACAGTTATAACATTTAAAAACACGGGTGTTTTGCCCCACCCAGTCCACGTCCATTGGCACCGACCCTCCGGGCGGCACTGCCTTTGCCAAATTTGGCACGGACCCCTGGTTCCTTTTAACAGCCGGGGGTGGAGCTATGTTCCTTGTGGGAGTCCAAAACATCCCGCCTTGACCCGACTGGGCCTCCGGTAGTCCTCTGGGATCTCAACCCCTCCAGCATACAGCTGTTTTCGAGCCTCCTCGTTGACCAGGTTCTCCAGAGTCTCCACCAAGAACATGTTTGTGGTGGGAGTCCTTGTCATTTGGCCGGTAGCCGGCCTGCTCTGCATTCAACTCGAACGCTTGAATGAAGTCTGTCAGTGTAGACTTCCCCTGCCTCGGGGTGATGAGGCGCATGTGTGCTGTCTGTTTGACGTTCTGGTCCTCAAACGTCTTTCTGAGCTCTTGGATGAGGAGCTCATGGGTGTAATCAGCACGGAGAACGCCAAGGCGCATCTCCTGATGGCGCCAGTTGCGTACCCAGTTAGAGGCCGGGCATGGGGTTCCATCCTCCTTGCCCAGCAGGGAAAGTGTGAAAGCCAACTTCTTCTTTTCAGAGTCAAACTCCGAACTATATGCCCATAGGTAATTGCCGAGGGCATCAACAAAGGTCTCCCATTTCGACTTATCGGTTCCATCGAAGTAGGGTGGGGTACTGGCGAGGGTAATCCTCGATGAATGTGTCAGGGGGGGGGTCATCTGCCATGGGAATAGTGGGGGTGCCAGCTCGTGACATTATGTGTAGGGGAGGGGTCGGAGTTTGTGGTAAAGGTATGTGTGTAGGAGGAGGGGAAAATGCTTGTGGGGAGACTGCTTGTCGGGTAGGGGCAGACTGGTAGGGTTCGGACTCGTCCCTGAGTCGGATAAGGAGGAAGGTGCCCTGAAAGACACAGTGGTAGGAACCGCACAGAGCGGGTGGTGAGGTCGATGTGGTCTTTTGCTAACAGAACAGTCCCGGGTCTTCTACAACACCCCCAACGACTGGGAGATAGCCCTCTCCGAGGATTAGGCTAGTGCTCCTGCGACTGCTGTGGTGCTTGGGACGGACTCCACGTTTCCCGTGGCGCAGCATCTGTCTGTTTGTGTGGACCACCAACGAGTGGCACTGCAATTATTTAGGCTGGCTGTGGACGAGGGAGTGCTGGGGTAAGAGTAAATGGATCTTCAAGCAGCAGTCCAAGAAGCCGAAGAAAGAAGGATCCAAGTAGCGGATACAGGAGGGGAGGGAATGCGGAGAGGGGGTCGGTAGGGGCAGTACGAGCAGTAAGAAGGGCAGCCTTTTATTATGTCACAGACAACACCTCAATCCACTGCTCGGTAAGATGAACAGGGAGTGAAGGATGTGGTATGAACGTCGTGAAAATGAATGAATCAAAGGCTGGAGACTACAGTCAAGAGCGTACACTACTTATACTACTTGGAACGAACCGTGAGAACAACTACACTTTTGTTATGCTGTACAATAGCTATGCTCAGTCTAGGAGACCGTTTCTAGCTACCATGTTGAACATTGTCCTCCTGACAGTTGTTATCAATGTTGTCCTATTGATCCCTGACATGGCAGTGTCTCTGACAGATCTCTGATCGTCAGATGTACTGCTTCTATTGTTCTCCCATAAATATCCATCCAGGTTCCCAGGATCAATCAGCATCTTGATATTTGCTGCAACACTGATCTTGTGGCCCTTCTATCAAGCGGCGATACAAGGAGTGGCAGATGATCTTGTTGTCACAGGCTCATGATATCCTCCATGACACTTGTGATTGAGCATTTAGATAAGGTGTTGGAGTGATAAGATTTGCATTGAATCGTGACACGCGGGATTCATTCAAACCTTAAATATGGCAAGTGCTCCCTTATCCCTCCTGCTGAATGAAACCATTCAATAGTGAGGCACAGGGTTCAAAATGGCATTACGAGGCATGTGGTTCAAAATGGCATTTCAGAGCATGTGGTTCAAAATGCACATTAAACCATTCAATAGTGTTCAAAATGGCATTACGAAGCATGTGATTCAAAATGCCATCTCGGGGTATGTAGTTCAAAATGCAAATTAAACCATTCAATAGTGTTCAAAAAAAAATGGTGTTACGAAGCATGTGATTCAAAATGCCATTCCAGGGCATGTGGTTCAAAATGCGATTATCTCGCGTGATTCATCCAAACCTTAAATATATCAAGTGCTCCCTTATCCCTGCCATCCTGGCAGATTACCCACCTTTCAAAACATATTTTCATACCCTTCCTGTAGCTTATATGTACACACCAACTGTCTACAATCCTTCATGAAGACCTGATCTTTGAACCCATTCTATATAATATGTCTAGGCCGATTATGCTGAATGCGCTCACTGTATGACCGCATTTCATCGAATTCCTTCGATTCTTTTTGCTCATTGGACCTGCAATATCATTTCCTGGCCCGTATTGAGACCTCATATTTTGGTAACCCACGGTTGTCAAGATATTTCATACTTTTGTGTCTTCATGGTTGGAAGATACATTATGCGCAAGGTCACTTCCCTTGTTCGCAGATGCTCAATATGATCGACCTTTCAGCTTTGCTATTGCTCCAAATGAGATTTCTGAAGTTTGGGAATTTTCCTTGACCCTAAAAGGATAGATTTAAGCTCAAATCATACCTTTGGACTAATAGTGCCATTGGGAGAGCTTCAGGCCACATTTAGGGCACATAGGGAACCGACGAGTTCCAAAAGTCCCTTATATACCCATTTGAGACAAATTGGAGGCTCTGGGCCGGTGGACCCCCCCCCTACCCGGTGTCGGATTTTCGGCTGTTGATACCCCCTTATTATTACCTGTTGACAGAAAGGCACTGGTATTTTGTGCGGATAAAGGTCTCTACTCCTCCTTGCCTCGGTTCCGCCCAATATGTAAAATTCCTGGGTGCAAAGATTTTAGTAACCCCTGCATATTCCAATATATTACCTTTTCATGCCGCATTGAAACATATTGGTGTGTTCAAATTAAGTGTAATTCGATTGACTGTTTGCCTTACATATGCTTGGAAATGCTTATTGGTAAAATTCCTATGTGCTAGGCATCCAAGCACATTATAATGTTGCCTTGATAGTCAGTACTAAGTAGCTTGTGGATAACTCGGAGTATATTTCCCGCTAATATTAATAGACACCCATAGACTGTGATAGTAGCAACACCGGTTTTCATGGCTCCCCATAGCTCCCCATAGCTCCCCATAGCCAGGTACAGGGTTCCTTGGATACCCGCTTTGATGTTTCCGCTACGGCGTCCACAACATGAAGAAATGAAGTCTGAATTTAAACTTCGTAGTTACTGACCGCTCGAGTGAGCTATAGAGCACAATCTCACCAATTTAGCACGCGAATTGTAGCCACAGGCAAAATAATGCCATCGATGACTGATCGGTCACACGGAGGGTTCCATGGATAGCGTGATGTCACACACAAATCATTCTTCTCAGCTCATATGGGTTGCCCTTCGGCGACTATTCCTCTGCGATTACTGTGATGGTGTGGCAAATGGTTAGATTTTGGCGTGGAAGCCGGGGGGCCGGAGACGGCTTGTCGACTGGATGAAGGCTGATGACCTGTGTTAAGAATGGTCTCACGTGCCCAGAAATATGTCACGCTTTTGGCGGGTGGACCTGTCAATCTCGGTCGGATCACCAGGATTTTCGCGAAGATGGCGGCCGTGAGTGTGAATATTCATTAGAAAAACCGGCAAGGTCGCTGGTGCCCGTATTAATGCACAAGCAATGAGAAGGAAAGTGATTTATGACGTCATCAGCCGTGAGCCCCTCCAAAGCACCTGCTGTTTAGGCACCAAGGCGTCACCAAGCCTGAAGTTTATTCCAGAGATGGGGCCAACGTGCATAGTACACCCTATGAAGAAAAATTGACCTGGGAAGGCACTGGGCAGCTCTGAAAAAAAAATTACCCAAGGATGTCTCACTATCCAAGGAACCCTACTATACTGTATAGCACTCAGGAATTCTCATAGCCCCTCATAGCTCCCCATAACCCCCAATAGCTGGCCTTTCGTCTATGTGACAACTTTGGATTTTCCTGATGTGTTCGACGTTGGCATTGTAAAAATCCAGCCATTTGAATGCAGGTCTATTGTGTGGCTTTTCAAAATGCCAGCCATTTGAATGCAGCTCTATTGCGTTAGGTCATGCTTTTCAAAATGCCCACCATTTGAATGCACCTCTCTTGTGCCAGGTCACATTTTTCAAAATGGCAGCCATTTGGATGTCCATTGTGTCTGGTCATGCTTTTGAAAATGGCAGCCCTTTGAACGCACCTCTATTCCGCCAGGTCATGCTTTTAAAAATGGCAGCCATTTGAATGCACCTCTATTGCGCCAGGTCACACTTTTCAAAATGCCAGCCCTTTGAATGCACCTCCATTGTGTCATACCACAAGTCATTGGCAAAGAACCCAACAAAACCCATCAACAACCTCCTCACCATCTGGTCCCACAGTAATACAAGGAGACGACCTGACAGTGTGAATGAGAAATTTATAGGTGTTCTTCCTGCACTGATTCTGGCCAAAGGTTTCCAGATCGTAGCTGGAACACCACAATTCCGCGAACGGCATCTTTTTCTGTTTCCAAAAATCGCGCTATATAGAAAGAGGGAGGGCCTCTCTGGCGCGACAGTGGCCAAAGTCCACAATCTCAAATCTTGAAGGATTCTGATCAAAATTGCGGCTTGATATGAAGTCATGTCCGCTATCCCTCACAATGATTGTGGAAGGCAATGTCAACTTTGTCGAAAATCGGACCGGTGACCTCGATGTTGACCGTGAAGACAAGGTTGGCACGTTGGAGGGCATTCTGAACTTGTTCAATTTCACCATTACAGAAATATTGGGGGTGAAGGATCGAGGGTGTCGTTGTGAGGAGACGTGGCCAACTTGAGCAATTTCTGGTTAAAGAACAAGGTAACAACATTGACATTGAGACGTGTAGAAAAAGTCGATTCCAAATTCTGGCCAAAATGCCCTATATCTTCGGAATTGCCTTATATGGTAATATGTCAACCCATGGAACTATCTTCTATTTCCTCATATTTTCAGTCCACAAGTTATTTGGACTTGGTTGCACGCCTGAACACCGAGAACCCCCGACGCCAACACTTTATGCGGCTACGAGTATCCTAACCCCTCCACTCGATGCTGAAAGGCCATCCTTGAATGAATCAAGCCCGCCGCAAGACATGACAAGCATCAAGCTTCTCGCAGTCCTCTCCCCCTCAATTAGGTGCTGAATAGCTGTCCTCGGATGATCAAGCACTTAGCAAGATATTGCGAGCAGCACATCTGAAAACTACACAATGCTGAATCTGCCCTCAGTCTCAACTCGGCTCGAAGCTCGCTACGCTCTTTCACTCACCAGTGCTCCAGCCTGCTTTCCTCCTGTTTCAAGTGGGTGCACAACGGCCGTCTTCGCACCAATCAAGCCGTCCGCAACATCCACCGAATGTCAGGTTCACGGAGTCCGAGTGAAGATGACGCAAAGATTATGCAATACTTGGTCGCAACCTCGCTTCAAGCAATCAACGTTGGGATTCGCCTCAAGACTGGGATCGATAGCAAGACGTCTCGGGCTTTGACATTTAAAGACTTCAAACCAAGTACCATTCAACTTCAAGCCGTTCAAGGCGTGCGGTGGCCTATCTCTACCTGCATTGTAAATGACTACTGCGGCGGCTGGCGAGCTACAACAAATAATTTCTCTGTTATACTCCTGTGTTCCGTTCGCCATCGTTCTCTCACCTTCAAAACTCTGCAATCATACACCGATATGAATCGCGTCGCCTCAGATAATTATCTGACAAATTACGTGCTCAACAGGGAGTGAACAAGGTGCAATGATGTGTAGTCCAGAGAGATTCGCACCGGACTGAAATGTTTATTCACCAGCTTAAGAAATCCCTCAATGCGCGCACTAGTACTATACTGCGCTCTTGCATTTCCAAATGCGTGATATTCCCAAGCGCGTGACCAGTTTAATTATACAGTGAATCCGCTGAGGTTTAAGTTTTCTGGGAGCGCAACAAGGTCTTACATTTTCAAACGCGTGACCGGTTTAATTATCCGGTGAAAACGCGTGAATATTGCAATTCAACTCAACAAAGCCTTGGTTTCGGCCGGGCCCTCCGCCAGGTCATATCCAGGTGAATTCTGAGTAGGCTTGCGAGCAAAAACCTGAGAATCCGCTGAGGTTTGAGTTTTCGGGTAGTGGAACAAGGTCTTACATTTCCAAACGCGTGACTGGTTTAATTATTCAGTGAAAACGCGTGAATATTGCAATTCAACCTCAGCAAAGGTCTGGTTTTGGCCGCCCCCTCTGCAGATCTTCTCCGCAATAAATTTCCGAAGAAGCTCCAGGCGTGTCTCTAGTGCGACATCGAGACCCAGCATCATGCGAACCTTTACGGATAACCCGAACAAGGCATAAATTTGGTGGGAGGAGTTGCACGATGCAGGGCAAGGTGCAGTTGAACGAAACAAATAGTTAGTTCTGGACATTACTTGAGAGGTGTGCTAGCAAATACCTTCAGAATATCGAGAAAGTTTTGACACTCCGAGTAGTCAATGGTGGTCGGAGACAAAGTTGGACATGCTATCACCTCAGAATGTCAGAAAATATATAACGGGGTCCGCGTGAGAAATAACAGGTATACTTTGCATTGAATTTTGAGGCGAGCCCGTTGCGCTGGAGGTATCCCTTAATGAGGGGCCACATGTGGCGACCCCCAAATGCCACCATCAAAGAAATGCAGGCAGTTGTTTTGTATGGATCCGAGTGATTAAAACTCCACAGAAAATGCTCCAGAACCGTGTCAGTCTAAGGCAGAAGCATCACCCGAGAATATTATTACTCATCTCGAAATCATGAAGGCCATATTGCTTGAGATACTCGTTGCGATCCGTCTTTCCAACGGGCGCTCTGGCAAGGACGTTGGATATGGATTCGGTGGTACGTTCAGTGAATCCTCGGGTCAATCGAGGAAGGTCATCTTTGCAGGCAAGACATTGATGGCACGGATGAAGAGAAGTTGAATTCCGGATGGCAAGCCAGGCTGCAAGCTCCTCGAAATCCATGGATTCGATTAAAAACCCCTGGATATGCGACACGGGTGATGCCATCGCCAAAGCGTAGAGCCTCGCCGTTGTGTGACCGTTGCTCGAGCGCTGCTATGACCAAATGGCAAACGCTGCGGTAGATAATTCGTTTTAGTCGATCATATTCTGACCTCACTGTACCAGTCAGTGTATTCGGGTCGATTTGATGCAGAATATAGGCTAAGTGAGCTTTAATTAGTCCACCGCGACAACTGAGAGAACAAGTGAACATACCATCTTCACAAATCCCGCTAATGCTGACCCGCCATTGCCTGAGCCGTTACGGGTCGTTGAATGAATCCAGCAGCCACGGAATAGAATGGGGTGCATCTTGACCTTCATGGAGACAGAACCTTTGTCGAGCCAGACATGATGGATAGAGATCGTTGGTGGGGAGGGAATCCTAGTGGTGTGGTTGAGCAAAATACAAGTTCAGCAATAAATTAATACGCACTTCGATGCGTTTCCAGTTCCGCCCGGTCCACGGCTCGTCATACAGCTGATTGGAAAGGTCCAAGCTCCCGTTCTTGCACAAGTATTTCTCCTGGGAGAACCAAGTGCTTACGGGCGCAAGAGTTTCGTCGCTGACTCACTGCTTCATTATCTGTCACGGATCCCGGAATTCAACTTCGACCTCATAAGTCCCACCAAACTCCGTGCCCTCGAAGTCGATTGTCAAAATCTTGCGGCAAAACTGGAGCATTTTTAATACCAAAGCGGAGTACATACGAAGGAGTGATGCTTACTGAAATGTTACCTGTCCGCGCCGCCGCCAAGCATTTTTCCATCTCTCGATGGTTGCGGGATGTGATGAAACAGTCGCTGGAGAACGCACGGGTATGGTGGTTATCGAGGTCTTCATCAATTTCAGCATTGGGAGCGCGCCTTCGGACACGGCGGGAAGTGAACTTGTAATCTGAATATGTTTTGAAGGGTGCCCAAGGACGAACATCGGGCAGTGGTGCAGGGCGCGGATCGTCTTCCGAAAGCGGTACTAGGGATGAAGAGCGGTCCAGAGGGATGATTTCGTCGGGCTTATTGGCATGCGGGTGATGATTCACGAGGATGAAACGCGGAGGGAGAGCGATGGTAGGAGCTGCATCAGCAACTGGGGGATCCGGATCCTCGTCTCGGTCGAAGTCTATCGGCATTTGATCGTAGATTTGGTGAGTCGGAAGTTGTATTATGTCGGAGACGTCTATGTCCATTTCAGAGGTGCGGGGGTCTCGCCCCGTACTATTAAACTTTCGCGACTATTGTAAACAGTCAGTCAGTAACACAGTGGGATTTGTGATTTTTTTTTGTTCACACTGAGATTTGAGGACTCTTGTGTCCCCCAGACATGTTTGACGAGCACCTGCCGACTGCGACTGTTAATGCGGCAAATTTTGTCATGCTGGCGTGGCTTAGTGGTCCTTGGTTCGAATCGTTCAGGTGAATAAATCCCTGCAAAGTCTCTTGGTATCAACGAACGGCGTCTCAGATCGTCTCAGATCTCCGCGGCATGTATCTCACTGGGTATTCTGGGTCCCAATCATTTTCTAAGTAGTCTTCAAGGTCTCAGGAATGCATTTCATTAGGCAAAGTGGCAGCTTCTGGGTGAATTTCACCTGCTATAATCCCAAAGATATTTGATATTATTTTGGAGAAATTCTTAGAGGCTAGTTACCTCAACATACGTCCAGGTCAAATTTCGAATGTCTTTCTACAAGATATACATATCCCAATTTCACAAAAAACCCCTCTGCCACAGGATATAAAGCGGATGATTCTGGCTGCTCGAAAGTACAACTTGAAGTTCACAGGTTTGACAATCCACAATGATG
This sequence comes from Mycena olivaceomarginata, assembly GCA_029378375.1. Classification (NCBI taxonomy): domain Eukaryota; kingdom Fungi; phylum Basidiomycota; class Agaricomycetes; order Agaricales; family Mycenaceae; genus Mycena; species Mycena olivaceomarginata. Next base: position 34,468 of record JARKIC010000010.1, read on the forward strand.
TTAAACTACGAATGCCTATTTGGAAACATCCAGCTGTGAACAAGGATCTCTATGACCATGCTTGTCGCAGAAAATCTGCGACCTGCCTTCGATTAAACCATCAAGTGCATGTGCTCTTCGTATTGCTGATCGGAGAACAACAATATGCGGAAAGCCACATCATGCCAATCCATCTGGTATTGAGCGTAAGAACTGTGGCTGCCCATCATGCCACCAGGATCGAACACTTTTGGGTTGCACCCACCCCGGAGATTGCATTGAGACTGCAAAATTGCTAATAAATGGCATCTGTCCCCCAGAACTCGGACACTTAAGAAAGAAGAGTCAATATTATTTGATCCAAGGATTGTAGCACAAAGTTGAGTACGTACATCTCTTCTGTACGACCCCATAGCGTGTTGTGGGGCAATAAACTTGCTGGCAGGACTCATACCGCGAAAAATGTGTATGGTTGTGTTGGGGAACAGCCATCACAACTCTCGGCCCATATGAGTGAAAAAAGAAATATATATTAACATTAGTCAGACCATGTAGGCATACTGGATTTTTTCGTTCACATCGACAAGGGTTGTGACACGTGACTCTTGGGACCTACTACGCAAGTGTTCCTTTCTTTACCAAAGAGGCAATCCAGGATGTTGTGGACCAGTTCGACAACCTGACGTGGAAGGAGGATGGCACCACCGACGACCATGTCTTCATCCCTGCTCTCGACGGAAACAAGGTCGAGTTCCCCGTCAATAAGGGCCAACTCGTGGAGAATTACACATTTATGTGGAAGTCTGTCCCTGAGAAACAGGAGCTCGTCATGTAAGCAACTCCGACGCTGGGGATAATTAGTGTGCATTTACTGATACGAAACTGGGTTCAAAATGGCAGCACGGAGCATGTGATTCAAAATGGCATTCAGTGCCATGGGGTTCAAAATGCGAATTAAACCATTCAATAGTGAAGCACTGGGTTCAAAATGGAAGCACGGAGCATGTGATTCAAAATGGCATTCGGTGCCATGGGGTTCAAAATGCGAATTGAACCATTCAATAGTGCAGCACTGGGTTCAAAATGGCAGCACGGAGCATGTGATTCAAAATGGCATTCGGTGCCATGGGGTTCAAAATGCGAATTAAACCATTCAATAGTGAAGCACTGGGTTCAAAATGGAAGCACGGAGCATGTGATTCAAAATGGCATTCGGTGCCATGGGGTTCAAAATGCGAATTGAACCATTCAATAGTGCAGCACTGGGTTCAAAATGGCAGCACGGAGCATGTGATTCAAAATGGCATTCGGTGCCATGGGGTTCAAAATGCGAATTAAACCATTCAATAGTGAAGCACTGGGTTCAAAATGGAAGCACGGAGCATGTGATTCAAAATGGCATTCGGTGCCATGGGGTTCAAAATGCGAATTGAACCATTCAATAGTGCAGCACTGGGTTCAAAATGGCAGCACGGAGCATGTGATTCAAAATGGCATTCGGTGCCATGGGGTTCAAAATGCGAATTAAACCATTCAATAGTGAAGCACTGGGTTCAAAATGGAAGCACGGAGCATGTGATTCAAAATGGCATTCGGTGCCATGGGGTTCAAAATGCGAATTGAACCATTCAATAGTGCAGCACTGGGTTCAAAATGGCAGCACGGAGCATGTGATTCAAAATGGCATTCGGTGCCATGGGGTTCAAAATGCGAATTAAACCATTCAATAGTGAAGCACTGGGTTCAAAATGGCAGCACGGAGCATGTGATTCAAAATGGCATTCGGTGCCATGGGGTTCAAAATGCGAATTAAACCATTCAATAGTGCAGCACTGGGTTCAAAATGGCAGCACGGAGCATGTGATTCAAAATGGCATTCGGTGCCATGGGGTTCAAAATGCGAATTAAACCATTCAATAGTGAAGCACTGGGTTCAAAATGGCAGCACGGAGCATGTGATTCAAAATGGCATTCGGTGCCATGGGGTTCAAAATGCTAATTAAACCGTTCAATAGTGAAGCACTGGGCTCAAAATGGCAGTACGAAGCATGTGATTCAAAATGGCATTCGGTGCCATGGGGTTCAAAATGCGAATTAAACCGTTCAATAGTGCTGCACTGGGTTCAAAATGGAAGCACGGAGCATGTGATTCAAAATGACATTCGGTGCCATGGGGTTCAAAATGCCAATCAAACCATTCAATAGTGAAGCACTGGGTACAAAATGGCAGCACGGAGCATGTGATTCAAAATGGCATTCGGTGCCATGGGGTTCAAAATGCGAATCAAACCATTCAATGGTGAAGCACTGGGTACAAAATGGCAGCACGGAGCATGTGATTCAAAATGCCATTCGGTGCCATGGGGTTCAAAATGCGAATTAAACCGTTCAATACGAGACGCGTGTCGGGCCGGGGTACAGCCCTTACGTTGTTCCTAGATTCCAGTCAGTAACTCAATTCAACACTCTCTTTCCTGAATTTCACCTAACACAATTCCAACCCATTCCACTTCTGAACGAGGACAACCCAAAATATTCCGGAGGGTTTAAATTGCCCAAATACGGAAATATAACACAACTCGGTTCGCGAGGGGTTAATTTTTTTCTGAGCACTCATTCCATGCCTACGAAATGTATTCCGCTCAAAATATTGTACCCATTCTACTTCTGAACGACAACGAGTCAAAATATCTCAAGGGTTTAATCTGAGAACTGCCCAAATGCGGAAATACATATTATACAACTCGGTTCGCCGGCGGTTGATTTTTTTCTCAGTCCCCCAGACCACTCATTCCATGCCTACGAACCGTATTCCGTTCAAAAATTCGTACCCATTCCACTTCTGAACGAGGACAACAAACCAAAATTTCCCGGAGGGTTTAAATTGCCCAAATACGGAAATATTACACAACTCGGTTCGCCCGGGGTCAAAACCCGATCCCGAAAGATATTTCTGGAAGTCTTGGGTGTGTAGGCCGCGGGGAAAACAAAAGAGTGTCATCTGTTGATGCGCATAAATGGGTAGGTAAGTAAATCGTGGTTATCTGAAGAATTTCATCGCTCCTTCGTGCAGGATATCGCGTAATGTTGGCGTTTTATACAGTTTGATGCCTTCAAATTTCTGTATCTGTTTCAAAGATGATGTCCGAAACATCAGTGCTGCTGCTGGAGGATGGGATGGGGATCACATGTTCATTGTCATGCGCGAGACCTTGGACTATGCAATCGGCATCGTACTCCGGAGGCTCACCGCAATACAGGGAATGACTGATGTTGGCCTGGATCTAAGGTTCAATTTACAAAATCAAAGCAGAAACCAAGGGACATACCCCAGGAGGATGAAATAGTCTGTTACTAATCTGAGCTCATTTATGGTGGCGTTTGCAAGGGTAAATGCTAATAGCAATGTTGGTGGCATTGTATACCATGAATTGACTAGGCAGACAGAAAATGAACACGAAATAAATGAGCCCCCGACGATGGTATGCACGCAGTGCAACGGTCCGTCTAACCCTGCGAGGTCTGCTTCATGACGGAACCCTGGCGCTCTCAACGGAGAACTCGTTTTTTCCGCGTCTATGGCGGGCTACTGGCAAAAGATATGCTCGAGTTACCTCAACCAAAGAATGGAGAAACCATTGACGGCTGCTGCGACGTTGAGCTCGTGAATGCTATCCTCACGATGCGCCGCAGAGAGAAGTACAAAGAATCACTCAGTCCGGTTTCATTTCTTTTGTTGAACTCGACTTACTGCAGACATAGGGAAAGTCCTGTGGGTTGCCTGTGAAAGCTGTCTGCAAGCATTTGAGGGCACGTGGGGAAAATAGAGTGTGGAGAGAGCAAGTAAAATGATGTTTTTGATCGAAATTTTCGGATCCAGGTCAAACCCCAAATCAGGCCAAATCAGCGATGGCGCTGTGCAACACAACGACGGCACCAAAAATCTTAAAAATATTTGTGAATATAATTTACCCTGATGCAGTCTTGCAATAGAATTTGATCTTGTGTTTGCCCCATAGTGGGTGAACTTTGGATTTTTCGGACCCAGGTTTTGACAATGTACATTTGATGAGCGCGTTAGCTACTGGTTTCTAGGGGTCCCCTGTCAGGTCATCTTACATCTGTGACTCCAGGTAAAGACACCTTTATTTCACTGTTGGTTATGGCCTTGGCCCTGGGCTTCTGGGCAGGACTGCTCTCAGAACATTTGATTTCAACGTCCCCAGTAAGCCTGATGGATCAAACTGAGGACCGATTTTCGAGTAAATCTGACCAAAGTTCCGAAAGACCGACTGGCTTTTGAATGAGCCGGAAGCCGGATCTCTTTGCCCAATCCTGGCCACGCTGTTTGCACTTTTGAGTCCTCTTTGCACTTTCAATCCGGGCCATGAAACACCGCTTCAAAATCACAATTTATAACCATCGGGTTATAAATCGAGTTTCCAGCGGTCCAGAAAGGGAAAGCCAAGCTGTAGAGTGGCGATAAGGAAGTGCTGTATATCAGAATGATTGGATCCAGCCGTGCCGGTGGTTCCGCATCATCTTGATATTCAGCTACACCCTCTTCTCTGGACGCTCCCTGAGTGAGAAAAACCATCGGGTCTGAGACCAGAGAGGTGATTTTCAAAACCTGTGTTGGGTCATCAAACGAGCATTACCACATTCACTATCCCAGTGCTTTCTGCCCTCCAGAATAGAGAGGTTGTGCACAAGCCACACACGGCTTTGGGGCATTGTGCAAAGCCGCGGGGGCTTTCCGAGTTCACATAGGAAAAATTGAGCTTTCAGTGACCCCATTGAGTGCAAGGGAGCCTTTTTAGACTATGGGATGGTTGCCTGATTCTCATTCAATTCGTGGGTGGTGTGAAATCAGTGCGGATACTCAAGGACAAATTATTGTATTCGCCGGATTTGAGTGGATAGCTGCATGAATGGAACATTCAAAATGGTATTCATGTGATTCAGTTATAGTTGGTTTGTCAGTTCAAAATATCAAAATACTTCCCGCGGCTTTTGCACAACCTCTCTAATACATCCAGGTACATCATATAAAAAATTTAGGTCAATCCGAGCACTACAGGTAATGTGGCACATGTTCTGCACCCAGATATCCATAAACACCCAAACCTGACTCACTAAATCATCTTGAGGTGACCAGAAAAAATCCTAACATGCCATGCCCTGCGAAATTTCAGTGCGAATCGAATGAGCCTACTTCCAAGGCAAACGGTTGACAGAAATAAGACCACAATAAGCATTCTGGTGAAATTTGACCAAAAAAAAAAACCCCAGCCACGCCTTAAGTTCTGCAAAGAGCTGTAATGACCAGGCCTGCAGGAGGAAATTGGAGGCGACAGTTTTGTTCAGAATCGCGCTGGCTCTCACCTTAGAGATTCTAACTTGCGACGATGACTTCGACATCATATGCGTACAAGAACCTCATCACAATGACGTCCTCAACTCTCGAGATTTCCTCTTATACACCCAGACGCCTATAACGTCAAGCTTTCCTCCATCCCCGCTGCCAAAATATGCCCTCGCCCGGATCTTTCGAAAGGCGGTGACATCATCGAGATTGAGTTCACATTTGGCTCCACAAAAATCACGCTGATTAACCTTTACAACGACTGCGTTACACGAGCAGGTGTCGGACTCCTTCGCTATGCCCTTGTCCGGATCGACCCTTTGTCGAAGATCTGGGTAGTACTCGACTCCAACTCGCACCATCCGCAGTGGGACCTCAACACGAAGACCCCGACGTGCGAGGATGACCTTGAGCTCCACGACCTGCTTCTCGCGCACGGTTTACTGCTTGTCACCCCGCCGGATGTGCCGACCCATATTTCGGGCAACGTCATCGATCTGGGCCTCTGCTCCCCCTCGCTCTTCATGGCTGTGGATGCTACTGTCGACTCCTCTCTCTGTGTCGGAAGTGACCACCTCCCGATCCATTACTCGCTAAACTTCGAGGTCACGATCTCAAAGTCCACCAAGTTTAATGCCGAGAAGATGGATTGTGATGCCTACCACTCGATCATTGGGAACAGGCTCGCAGCACTCGACAGCTCTACCCCGCGGCACCACCCATGCCCTATGGCGAAGAAGTGGCAGAAACCCCTTCTCACTACCCTCCGAACCACCATGCGTAACAAGCGTCGGACTTACTAACGAAAGCGTATTGGCTCCGCCAAGCAGGAGTGGCTTCCTGCTCGTCGAGCATTCTACCACGCTATCGCCCAAGCCAAATTGGAGGTCTGAATCGAGTTCGTCAAGGAGCTCGAACGTATCGACATCTATAAAGCTCTAAAGCGACTTAAGGAGCGTCGTTCGGCAGTCTTCCCATCCATTTGCGACCCCGACACAGGCGACGTAGTCACTACTCACCTGGATCGCGGACGCATCCTTGGTCGTGCCTGGTCGGCTCCGAAGCTGTCGAAGTCTCCGATGGTTTACGCCCTGCCAATTCTCTGTCCCCACCAGATGTGTCTCCGGATACGAGCGCAGGCCAAGCTGGTGGGCCAATTTGCGTACCACGGGCCGCTCCATGGGAAGATACGACCGAGGAACTTGCTCCCGTGCTCAACAACCTGTAAATACCGACGTCCAAGCAACCGGCGTACGATCTACTGAGACCGAAGTTCTTCATATCACCCCATTTGTACCCCGGCGTTGCGGCGGCAACACAATCTCTCCGAGCTGTAGGCGCTGTGATTACAGCTGCGAATTGGCACCAAGCGTCTAACAAGTACCACAAGCTGTCTTACTGTAAGAGACAGCCAGGGAGGATCAGAATGTGCGCCCCACTCTTACCTTTGTTCCTTCACTCCCCTCCATCCATTCCCATCTCCACCCCTCCTCTTCCTTGATCGCGCGATACTTGCAGACTAGTTGTCGCGCAGTTACCCTTTCTTCTACGCGCTTCTGACTCCACAAAGTCAACGCAGCGTAGTAGCCCCAAAACACCGATGCCCATCTGCTGTCCCAGCAAATGGACTGTCATGATGAGACTGTGGCCTTAGTCTCCTAATAAATGATTCATTACCGAACCACAGCTTGGATATGTGAGATATGTGATTGTGTTTAAAGATAGGGTCACGCCTTTCAAAATGGAAAGGAATTCGATCAGGTCACGCGCAAATGTAAAGCACTGATTGGCCGCTGGAGAGGTCAATATTGTGTCTGAGCAGGATCTGAGTGGCTCAAAATGACCGGAATATCCAGGGATATCGCGCGTGCGCCTCAAAAAATTGCTCGGGGACTGCGCTGGAATTGAAAGTGTTCGAAAATGCAGAGAATTGGGGACATCATGCATTTCAAAATGTAAAGCAATGCCCTAAGGTCACGCCTTTTAAAATTTAAAGCACTGATTGGCCACTGGAGAGGTTAATATTGCCTCCGAGCAGGATCTGAATAGCTCAAAATGACCGGTTAAAAATTGTAACGGTGCGCTCTCGCGCTCATTATATTTCTTTCTATCTACATACATAATTTCTTTCCTAACGTGACGCGTTTCAAAATGTCAAGGAATTCAATAAGGTCACACCTTTCAAAATGTAAAGGAATTCAATCAGGTCAAGCATTTCAAAATTTAAAGCACTGAATGGCCGCCAGAGAGGTCAATATTGCCTCAGAGCAGGATCTGAATGGCTAAAAATGACCGGAGTGACCAGGGCTATCCATTGCTGGCGTGCACGCCTCAGAAAATGGCTCTGGGACACCCCCGGGACGCAATACTACGTGTGCATCAGGAGTTTGTTGTTGTGAGCATAACATGTATAGATTCCGGACGCGATTCCCTGCTCAATGTCAACAGTGCCGAGCGTCAGAAAGCCGATGATAGACAGGAAAACCCCATCGTGCTCCTGGCGAGAGCGGTGTGGGGGAATCATGCTCGGCTGTCATAGATCCGTCATCAGTGTTGGCACTTTGTAAAGTTAAAACAAATTACTCACATCGACTTCTGGAATGTTCAACAAGTACTGATGCTCGATGGAATCCTCTGCCTGCGAAGTATATACTGGATGATTCAACGGGACGTGCTCGATCCTTTTGACCAAGGAAAGTGAATCTGCCGAAATAAAGCGCACAAGAAATGCAAGATCAAACTTCGATGCCGTTTGGCGACCATTGAACAAGGTCGAAAGAAGAAAAGGAGATGCAGGAAGTGGGGCACCAATGAAGAGAAAATGGAGAAGAAGGAGGAGTCCGGTTGCCTTCAGAGCACATGAACGGTGGGGAATAGGTGTGCGTGAAGGATGTAAGCGAATGGTCATGTATGCCTCCCGCTCTGTCCAGTAATGGCCATCTGCCAGCGCAATTTTGAGGGCTCGTGCAACGACATTGTTACGAGGGCCTTTCCCAACCCCCAGTCCGCTGGGGATGAATTAACACTGTTCTCTCCCTCAGCAAGGAAAAATGACACATGCATGGAAACATGGAGTCCGAATAGAGCGATTGGATCTCGGATGGTGCTGTCAACGGTTGGGCATGGCGATGCAAACTGCTCTTGAAGGAGTTCCTTGAACTTGAGACCTGTAGGGCGACCAGAAATAACCCAGAGAGCGACCATGATCAGGACTCGGGCACCCTCATCGATGGATCGAGCGGTAATGACGACGTGATCGTCATCATGCATGTCTCGAGGTGAGAGAATGTGGTCTTGCCACGCAGAAAGGGAGTAGGCGCCGGCACCGGGCATGGACTGGAGTGTGAGATCCAAGGTTCCGCCTTCTCCAACGAATGAGCGAGGCTGGTGGTGACGTCAATTTGGTCTCCTAACATGCCATGAACGGTACCCCACCTTGCAGGATGTAACACTCAATTCCATCACGGATGTGAGATGTGGACCAGCAATAAACGGTGTGGTCGTTGACACCTTGACTGCGGTGGCTGTCGCTTCCTGTAGATATGATTATCAGCAATGTCGATACCTTGTTTGGAGGCTTATAGACAGTGACCTCAGTTTGAGTGACTGGTGAATTAAACGGTCTGCTGGGCCACTTTTCTGAGGCAGCAAGTCTGTCAGGGGACGTCATTAGAATAGGTTTCAAGTCATTTTACAGACATTGACCTCAGTTTGAGTGACTGGTGAATTAAACGGTCGGCTAGGCCACTCTTCTGAGGCAGCTAGTAGTCTGTCAAGGGACATCAGTAAAGGAGTTTTCAAGTCATTGCATAGATATTGACCTCAGTTTAAATGCCTGGCGAATCAAATGGCCTGCTGGGCCACTTTTCTGAGGCAGGTAGTCTGTCCAGGGACATCAGTAAAACCGGTTTCAAGTCATTGCATAGACATCGGCCTCAGTTTGAATGCCCAGCGAATTAAATGGGAAAGCAGAGGTTGAATGGATGGTAAATCACTGTTGAATGATTTAATTCGCATTTTGAACCACATGCCCCAGAATGGCATTTTGATTCACATGCTCCGCAATGCCATTTCAAACACTGTTGAATGATTTAATTCGCATTTTGAACCTCTGTGACCACCAAAGCGGCCTCAGGATTCAGATGCACTGTCAAATATGGACGGAATATAATAGAGAGGCCCGCGGTCACTCGCCCATAGGTCGGCCAAATCTGGGATTTTTGACTGTTTTACTCTATGAAAATGAAGGTAAATTGGCTCTAGCGGCCACAAAAAACACGTTTTTCGTCTACACTGCTGGAATCAATCTTTTGTTCCGGATGCCGTCTCGATCTTGTTATCAACCCATGCTTCCATCGATTTTTTCAAGCTCAACCGGATGTATAGCCGTGAGAGCACAATTCTCAAGTCATTAACCCAAGAGATTTTCAGGTCCTGTGCCAAGGTAATTGAATCTTGGAGGGCATTCCGCGCGGGCCGGTCGTGATCCAGTGTTATCCAATAGCACAGATTGTTCAAGGCCCGGTAAACTCTTCGATATCTGATTGGCCATATTCCGGTCTCTGAGAATAAGACGGCCTTCATGGAATGAGATCCAATCCCAAGCATGCGACGCAGGAACCTGCACTGGACCCTTTCCAGTACTGTAGTAATCCGACCAACTGTTCAGGTGACGCGTGACGCCAGCTTCTGAACACTTTTGGCGTCGGTGACGGTGACGGCAAGGATTTCTGTCCCAAATAGGCAAAAAAGTGTCAAAATTTTCGGTCCGGCTATCGCCGGACTACCATATATAGTAATTCTGTCGTGATTGCCGACAAATGAACACTTTGTAGGTGACGGGTGACACCCAGAAGCTCGAGGATGGTTCGCACACTCGGGATATGTTTGACGTATTCAAATTTCAATTGTAATTCGTGTTTTATGTTCTATTGTACATTACTTCTGCTCGAGTGAGCTCCAAGATGATTCTGAGTACATTACTTCTGCTCAAGTGAGCTCCAAGATAATATATGTACATTACCGCGACGCGCGTATATAGTTAAGGTAATGTTTGCTTACATCCCGCCCTTGCCATTCTGAGCCCTTCTCAAAGCAGCAAGTGACTCCTCGACGAAGAGCTCCACCAACGCCGCTGGCATGTGGATGGCCTCAACATAGTAGTTGGTGTCCAAAATGGGAGCATATGACCTGATGATTTTCTCAGTCCATTCACCCCCCATAGGCCCAATTAACTACCCTCAAAAATTTGGCCCTATGGGGGTCAGGTGGGGGTAGCCTGAGGTGAGTCATTTGCTGTATGGGCAGACAGTTTGCGCCACTCCATGTCGGACTTCACCATTTGTTGGGAGCCTTAGAGCGAAGATTCAAGCTTTCATAAAGGCAGAGGTATCTGGGATTGACGCCTGGAATAAGGGAAGAAGAATGAGCCCCAGAAGTTGTGGATTGGCCGAGAATTGGTGGAGAACGAAGGGTGGCCATCCGTTGATGCTCGGCTTTAAGGAAATGATGTTCTCACGCCCAGGTTGGAGCTCATCCCCGAGATGCCCGAAGGTTTAAATCTTCATCCGCGGCCAAACCGAGGGGCCAAAATCGAGAAATATTACACAACTCGATTCGCCGGTGCTTAAATTTTCTGTGGGTCCTCCAAAGCACTCATTGCATGCCCCCGAACCTGATTCCATCAAAAAATCCAGTACAGTACCGGACAGCCAGCCAAAGTCGACAATTTGATCATTAATTAATTGCTGGAGAATGGCTTTTTTAGAGCCAATCAGAGTTCAGATTCGGATTCCCAGACCTCGAAAGAGCCTACAAAGCCACCTCCGAAGTTTTTCCCACGACACCTTAGCTGTGGCCAAATTTTTGGGGTAAAATTTTGAATTGTGTGTACCTCTTTGGGTGTCGGAAGACAAAAAAAACATAGTACGTAATTGACAATGGATGCGATCTGCATCATTACCCGCTGTGACACCTTCTGATGCCCCTTTTGCTGCTTCACAGCCCATGCAGCAGCATCTCCGGTCAATCCTTTACGATATGCATCTATGAAGCGCCAAGGTCGGTTCACAAACTGTCTGATGAAGTCTGTTGGACAGGCATCAAGGCATTCAATGGCTGCTTTCTTGGCTTGATCAAAAGTGTAACCCAGCCTGGAGTTTGGTTTGTGTAGCAAGAGATTTGTGGTAGCGCCTTTGAGTGCGGTCTGATTTTGAACCGACATCAGGGCCTTTTTTGTATTTTCTCCGAGCTGTGAAACATTAGACTCCTGTATGCGATGCTTGCATGCGTGGAAAACTAACTCGAGCATCTTTCCCCTTATCCAAGACGCCAACCACGCGTCTGCTTGGTCGTGTTCACTCTGATCTGTGGGGTCCTGCTCCGGTTCGGTCAAAGGGCGGCGCACGATACGTGTTTGCCTTGACTGACGAATACGGACGGTACCGCTGGGCATTTTACCTGCGGCGCAAAAGTGAGGTATTCGCCACCTTCAAATAATGGCTGGTGGCGGTGGAGACTCAATTTGGCGTGAAAACTGGCGATTTTACGGACTGACAACGGCGGTGAATACATTCTTAAAGCTCTGGAGGATTTCTTGAAGGAGCGGGGTATACGTCACGAAACCTCATCTCCTCGCACTCCTGAGCAGAACGGTCTCGCCGAAGTCGGATTCCGCACCATTTTCGACCGCGTTCGTACTATCCTCATCGACGCGGGTCTCCCATTCTCATTCTGGGCTGACGCCGTCAACTATATGATCTCTACGCTAAATCGCAATCCCACCTCCGTGCTCAAAGGAGTAACCCCCCTTGAGCTTGTCGAGAAACGGAAACCCGACTACAAATCCCTTCATCGTTTCGGATGCAGAGCCTACCTGTACAATCCGGATCCTAAACGCCATAAATTCGATGAACGGGGGGAGCCCGTAATTTTCCTGGCTATTCCGACACTCAAAAAGCTTACAAAGTCTGGCGTCCTGTTGCCAAGGATGTCTACTTTTCCATTCACGTCGCATTTGACGACCACACGGTTTGGGTATGGTTTGGCTGAGGGGGGAGAATTTATCACCCGAGTCTTTCAAATTTTATCCGTCTACTCTCGACGATGATATTGACGACTCGTCTTCTTCCAGCCTCCCATCTCAACCTCCCATCGCACCTCCTGCTACTCCAGTTGTCCCTTCGGCTGCTCCCGAGGCTCCTCAACCTCCTCCGAAGCCTCGTATTTCCCGTCCACGCAATGATTGGGGTCCCCCTACTCGCGTCATCTTGCTCCACGAGAACTTCTATGCTTACCTCTGAGGTTGGATAGTTGGTAACTTGTTAACTGATATCAATTTTCCATTGCTCAGATTGTTTACCTCGGGGTTTTTCAGGGTAGGTACTCTACAACAGCTTCCCTACCTACAACAGCAGAGGGGAGTGAGGTGTACTCCACGAGGACTGTTCCGAACCAATTTCGCGGAAGGATAGGGGCGGCGCAAGTCGCAATGTGAGCCGTACACAATGGCGGCAGGTGAAATGATGTAAGTCGTTGTGATGAACCACCGAAGACTGATTTGATACGCCCTATGAGACATGCGACTCTGTACCCTGAATACCTTCATCGGCAATTACTGAACCATCCACAAGGCAAAGGGAAAATCTTATGCCGGATGGTTGCATGACCTGATCCCCAAATCTGATGGGCCCACTCCTGAGAATAGAGACGTGAATCAATTTGAAGCAGTTGTGTCAATCCAAATTGATTGAGTAGGGGCAAATAAAGTAAAAGTCACTTGGCTATATACTTAGCTCAAGATGCGAGATAAATAATGATAAGAAGTCAAAGGTACGCGACAAGAGGAAAAAAGGATATGGAATTACATAGCAGAAATACCTTGCGGCCAACTCTGACCACTTGCACCCTCGCCCTCTTCAAAGGCCCACCAGTGCCTTCTGATTGTCTTCAAGCTCCGCCAGTCTGCCATCGATTTGGGCAACATCTTTGGCCTGCGAGGATCTTTCAGAAAGCGGACGAGCCGCAATCCAAAGGTCAGTGGCATATGAAAAATCCCCCTTCTTGTTGGCAAGATATCCGAGCCGTCTCAGGCATTGAGCTCTGCTGCGATGAACATCCATCCCCCTCCAGGGCCACTGTAAAGAGACTGTGTGCGGTATCATCGTCTCCCTGGGACATGAATACATCTCCAAGAAGTGCTTTGTGGACGGCCAATTTCTCCTTAGATTGTTGTGCATGTCCCAAATATACTACAGGCCATCTTGGTATGTACTCCATGAGATGCCAGCGGCTTCTGTCGGCAAGGTTCTCTAGACAGAAAGACACAACTTCAGTGTGCTTTCCCCAGGATTAATTGAGACAGTTCTGCAATATATTCTTTGCTGAGGCAATTCTCCCCTCCTGAAGTTGGAGGTCTGCCAAAATCATTTCACAACAAGTGACGCCAAAAAGGTATTTGATGGTGCTCAATATTTTTTTCGCCTCCTCCAGGTTTCGTTGCACATTCTGTTCTGCTGCACCAATCATCACATCAATCTGAGCAATATTGACCAATGCACAGGCATGCATATAGGGATCTTGGTCACTGTACTGCAGTTTGAGGGTGGATGCTTCTTGCCTCAGCATATTCGGATTTCAGCAGATGGACCTCTGCCCTATTAGATTCGATATTCCAATCATGGCGGCCTCCAATCATACCACAAACTCCTATAATCCCTTTTGCTCTGTGGAGGTGAATCATGCTATTTCGATAGTCGCCAAGCCGTATCATGCATTCAGCTAAAATCTGGAGTGCTTTCGCCTCCTGAAATAGATTTGCTGACACTTTGGCCAACCTCATTGCTTCGTTCATATGTGTCTGGGCAGCACCAGCCTCTCCCGCCATCCGCTTGATATCAGCAATGGTGGTTAATATGATGAACTGAGTGTCCATATCTCCACAAGATCTTGACAGTGTGAGTGCCCTCTCAAGGAATTCCATGGCAGTATATAGGTTGCAGTTCAAATAGAAATAGGGAGATTACGAAGTGTATTTAGCAAGGGTCATTAGCTTGTGTTTTCCGGCTACATGGGTCACAGAGTTGAAACCCGGATCCGAAAAAGACCCAGATGCGAAAAATACGAGATTATAGGCTCAGTTATGAGGTGGTTAGTCCCGAATTTTTTGGTGGAAGCCTTATAGGGATCATGAACAATTCTAGCTACTTGCACTTGCCAAAAGTAATGGCGTCGGTGGTTCTCGATGTTGGGCGCATCAGATCACTCCAAACAGCTTGTAGACCAAAAGTATGGATAAATAGAAGACATTTGGGGATGTTAACCGAGTTCCATAAAAGGCAATTCTCGTAGAGTACGCAATTTTTGCTTAGATTTTGAAACCAACTTTTTGTAGACACCCATGCGGATACGGATTTCGCCCTTGGCGGCTCTCACCCGGATGACCCGTGGTAGACCCTAATCCTAGTGCCTGCCGAATTCGACGTTATGAATACCAGCAGAACCGTGCCTCTATTTACCCTGATTGTGTTCCGATGGACGTTGATGATCCTCGTGTTTCCTTGATCTTGGAGCCGCAAGAGGATGTTGACATGGGTAAGCTCTTGCTCTTTCCAAACATTCCATTCGTTTTGACAACACTGGCCAAGCGTCTCTCCCATCCGATCAGGAGAAGATATTCGTTCGAATGGGAAGGCGCAAGCGAAGGTTCGATAATCAGCGCGGGCTAAAAGCGAGGGGGCGACTGAAAGGAACAACGGAACAAGCCACCGGTCTTCAAGATAACGTGAAGTGTTCGGAGAATCCGCCTAGTTCGCCCACGTCGGTTCCGCCGCTCGCCGATATAATCACGCAGTCGGATCGCTTCCAGTTGAAGTCGGTTCGGGCCAAGATGCTGAAGGCGCTGAAGGCGGGCAGTTCGCGCAGGAGAGACCATCCCAGCGGGGGTGACTCAAACGGCTAGTATTGCCGGGGTCCGGTTAGGTCTGGTTCTTTGCCACGAATCGGGTCTACTTCGGCCGACGTAAACCCATGGACTCGGTGTTTTCCCGTGGATGACTAATTTTGGAAAATCTCACTGCGTTCCCACCCTATGTATGTAGACGCACCCACGTCTACGTTGATTGACATGTGGCGACGTGCGGCGATCTTCGGCTAAGTTTGGCTACCTACGTCTACGCCGTGATCTACATGGCCCTTCGGCACCGTTGATTGATGTTCGCCTACGTTCGGCTACGTCGGGGAGATGCACCGCATCTACCCGTCGGCTACGTGTGTCTACCTGCGTCTACGCTGGTTTGGTAATAGACGCGATGGAAATAGGTCCTGAATGTTCAACTTGTTCCCTTAGCATGTAAATACACTTTACAAATGATATATTATATTCTTCTGATGAAGAACATTGCAATTTGGCCACATTGGGAAATCACATTTCACCCTATTATGCACTCCTGTTATATATCCTGAAACCCACCCTTTTACATTGTGTAATCCATTTATACCAGGAAAGTGGACAGTTAACACCAGGGTCACCCAATACCCCATGATTCAAGATGATCCTGTTTCATATTCTTGTTTACCTTATTCAGTATTCCACAGGGTCATGGATAGTGTTCTGAAGGCTGTTACTAATCATCCTAAGCCAAATAAGCACTTTTGAGCCAAAAGGTAGGCCAATATATGGTCAGCCCAATGCGAGCTGGTCGACGTGTCAGCGTCGACCGAGCGAGCTTTGGGCTGCCCACTCTGCATAATAGTTTTCTACTTGTTTTTCGTTCTTGCAATATAACCAATGTTAACCATGATAATTTTTGTGCAGAACAACGCATGTGTGCGGGGGCCCGGAATCAACACTGTAGGAGAAACATAGATTTTTTGGGACACAGGGAGGGGCATGGAGCAACAATATAAAAGCCACCTGGAAAGCCACCTGGAAACCAAAGCCACCGGCTTGCACATGCCTCAAAGCCACCTGGGTGGCTCGGGGTGGCTTTGCGCAACCTCTCTAATATCCAGCAGACGTTCTGACTCCTGAATCTCGTGGGAATTGATCAAATTAATGTTCTGAACTCCCCGCGGGCAAGAGCCGCAATGCAACCCACTGCCAGGCATCAAATTAATGTTCTGGGCTCCCCGAGGACCAGCGGTACATCCTAGAAAAGGTGTCGCGGGACGTGTCACTGCCCGAAATACTGTCGCACACCGTTACAACCCTGTCCACCACCAAAGTGCTGTCATGTTGGGAGCAGCTGGACCAGTCACCTCGCACCACATGAAGCGACATGTGTGTACATCTGGTATGTATGTGGCCATCAGCTGTTCGGTGCAGCTGGTTTTTCAGCTGACCACCACCCATCTCACTATGTGCGGGGCACGTATTCATGCCAGCTGTCTTGAACTTTCCAATAATATTACCATAGATGCATCAGGGAAACGTGAATCCTATATAGCCAAGGGCAACTTGGAGGGGGAAATTCTGTAGCCATATGTAGCCTCTGTAGTGGCCGCGGATAGGCAGAATATTGAGAAGCCCATTACCATGGCAAAGACGACATTGCTTACGATAGTTCACAGTGCTACCTTGTACTCTCCAGGAAATGTGTTCCAATTGCGGTGTTTTCCAGTGAATGAGATCTTGTCGAAAATGTGAATCGAGTTTGAGCACATTCAGCATTTTGAACTTTGAAGTGTATTTCTTTGGCAGTTAATATCCCGAGGTCTCATAATCACAGTCTATTTCTCGGTTTAAATTATACACCGCCAAAGTGCCGTCAGGTCGCTGGAGGCTGGCACGGCCACACGATGACCAGCTTTGGGTGAACCTGCCCTCATGTGGATGTCGCCTGGGTGCCAGCTGCATATCTCAGCTGGTATTGCAGCTGTTGGTTACCAGTCTCATCATGTCGCAGCCAGGTTATTCAGCAATCTGGGTACAGGATGCCAATGTGAAAATTACAAGCTAATCAGAATAATCCGTGCTATCCGAAGCGTACTGCAAGACATTAGCATCGTCTCCTGAATCATCGGATGAGCTCTCCTCCGCTTCTTCGCTCTCTTCTGCCGCCGCCGCCACCGCTGCCGCTGCCTTCGCTTTCGCAGTCGGTCTAACCTGTCGTTTGCTTCGGTTGACCACCATCGATTCGGCTGGTGGAATGGTACGACCACGCTTGGCTTTCGACTTTTTCGCTTCTTAGGTGCCGGTGTTTCTTCTTCCGCGTCGTTGTCGTCCTGCGCGCGAGCACGTTTTTTATTAGCAGCAGCCACTTTTCGACTGGCCTGTGTCTCACGAAGTGCAGTTGCCAGCTCGTGATGTTTTTCTTCCCGGTTATCGAAGAGAGGGATAGGCGCAAGCAAATCTCGGGGAAGAGTTGCCCGGAGAAGGTGCGCGTTGTGAAATCCATGGGAGTTGATGAAGAAAACGATCGAGGGAGTTGTGGATGATGAAGTTTTCTGTCTGATCAGATTCCACACGTTCTTGCCGACGCAAGCGTACCCCACTGGGCTCGCATTTGGCGGTATAACAATCATGCTGAACATTGAAGTTGAATTTGATATCCTAGAGAGAAGTTAAAGCACACAAAAGCGAGGATGTGATTCAATAATACCTTGCCAGTGACAATTGAGAACGTCGTTTCCGAGTCGCGGCGTACCAAAACCGGCATCCCATAAACTTCGTCCCGAGAAGAGAGGACTTGGAAGTTCTCCAGTACGACCAATACCACTCCGTTAACGTCTTGTAGAATATCCGAAACTCGGCCACATATTGTCGCCTCCTTAGTTTTTGATTTGTGAACATGGTTCAAATCTATCATTTTATGCGACTCACCCGAGTAGTTGGAGACTGTGTGAACACCCAATTTCCCACAAAGCACTGGTCCAGCGATTCACTAATCACATACAACATTTCTTCCAGCTCGAATCCGGAGAATATGCACCGTAGTTTAAAGCGTGTACGGCCGTTGTTGATTTGAGTGGATAGCTAGTTCTTTCCTTTTCCCCGCGCTTCAAGGCGACAAGTTTTATTTCTCCTACAGTGAGATGTGAGTCTGTATGGCTTGTTGGATCGACTAGGTGATACAATACCGTGGGGGCGTGGTGTATTGTCATTCCATCCAAGAAGCTTTTGAAGGATTGGGTGTGTTGCCAGAAATTGGCGGACACCGTTCCCGGCCCGTGTCCATCTGCCATCGGCACTTGGAGAATACCCACCTGTGAGACGATGCTTCATACCCTCTTGAGCTGCCAACTGTACAGCAATGTCACGGCTCGGGGCAAGATGATTAGAGAGAATAGAGCAATAACGGAAGATTCCATTGAAGCCCTCGAAGTTCTCGCTCGCGACTCCTACAAGAGGGCCGAATTGAACCACATCCTCGTCAATGTGTGCCAACAAATGACACTTGATTTTGGCGAGAGATTGAGTCGTGACTCAATCATGTGACCGTTGATCAACCATCCACTTCTGCCCCCACCGCGACGCGCGTTTCAAACGAGGACTCACCAATGTTGCCCAGAAATTCAGCCAGGAAGTCGTCCTCTTCATCCTTATCAACCATCGAAGCCAGCATGTCCTCATCTCCAAATCCAAGCCTGCACGCCATCGCTTCCGGATTCCACAATCCAAAGGACTCGGCCTCTTCGCGCAATTGCTTTTCCTGTACACCCGGACGTAGTTCATCATCACTCCCCAAAAGTTTGCTCCGTTCTCGCCGTAGTCCGCCCACATCTCCGCTTCGGCTTCGCTCATCACTCTCGAAGATGAGGATGCGACAGGCCCCTGAAAGTGTTGAGCCGAAAGCTGAATGTCTCTGAGCTCCGTGGTTGCAGCGTCCTCCCGTCCCTCTTTCTCTAGTCTTTCTTGTCTCCGTCTAGCCTCGTCAGCCAATTCCACAGACTGCAAGTGC
The DNA here is from genome assembly GCA_029378375.1 of Mycena olivaceomarginata. NCBI lineage: Eukaryota > Fungi > Basidiomycota > Agaricomycetes > Agaricales > Mycenaceae > Mycena > Mycena olivaceomarginata. Next base: position 53,710 of record JARKIC010000010.1, read on the forward strand.
TGAGTGGAACTCAAGTGTCTCACTGCCCCCTTGGTCCCGATCCATGTACGCAATTCTTCTGGTGTCACGGCCGCACAAGTTTTACATTGTACTTTGGTATTGTCTTCATTGTAGATGAAGCCTATGGGCACGACAAATCACTTCAGGCTCTCGTCTCGTCTCCTTAACGCGTGTTACCTTCGGCAGACAATGTTTTTCCACTCCCTTTCGGCGGCATTCTGGTCGAGAGCACAACGAGGAGTACCTGGGCGTCTATCATCTACCGGCTGCAGTCTCCACGTCTAATTTGCGTTTATTCGACTGGTCTCTCCTGGCAACCAGTCTCTGTCGGCCGACTCGGTACCCAAATAGGAAAGCGGAAAGCTTTGAGACGAAAAAATCAAATGGTGGTGGCAAGCTGTCGTACATCGATGCCTTTCCCTTGTCGTATAAGAGTATACTCGACTTCCATCTCGTGGAAACGAATGTCCCTCGGTGTACTCGGTCCCCGAATGGGAAGGCAAGAGCTCTGAAAAAAAAACTCAATGGCCTCTGACTCCCAAGCTGTCGCTCGATGGTTTTCCCTTGTCCTGCCACAGCTTATTCGAATTTTTTCTCCTGGACACCAATATCTCGGCCGACCGGCTTCCCAAATATGAAGACAAAACCTGTTATAACGCAATTGCACCTCGTCAATTCCCCACTTCTTTCCAATGTCTTCTCCCTCCACTACCCCTATCGACGACGACCTCGACCTCTTGCAGGCCATGGCCCAAAGCTCCCCCATCGCTGCCCCTTCGAGCGGCGCCAGCAAGCGTAACCACAGCATGATGGCCGGCAATGAAGGATCGGGCGACGAAGACCAGCCTGATGTTCTCCCTGTTATTCAAGTCAGCCAGAACATTGTGGCTTTGGCGACGCGCTACACCAGCAGCAAGAGGCTTTGCAGTGAGCAGTCCAACTCGGTGCTCGCGTTCATGAATGTGAGTAGTCCGCATCTTGATCATCTTTTTATCTGATTGCGTTTAATCAAGGATGCGCCCGCGCTTCGCGATGCGAAACTTCTCACCCACATTTTCGCTCTCGAGACCAAAGTCGACAAGATCTTGGTTGGTCAGCCATCGTTTGAGGTTTCAATCGATCTCCAGGTATCTTCGCCGTTTTCTTTCTCTTTTATACTTCCTTTCCTCACAATTTATTTAGAAAAACATCTCTTCCTACGCCTCTGCCGTTCTCCTCTCCAGCAAAATCACCATCTATAAAGGTGATGGCCCGAAAAATGTCCTTTTGGTCAGTTCAGTTCGCTTTTTTGAATTTCTGCGCGAGTGGTTTTGACGACGTCTTTGGTAGGGAATTATCAAGAAGTATCGCTTTGACATCCCTGATGGTGTCGAGAAGATTCCCGCCGATTGGGCCAAGATTGTGGCCGAAGTCCAGGAGGCGCTGACCCAGAAGCGGTCCAAGATCAAGAAGCTGGTGAGTCGTTTTCAAAGCCTATTGAACTCGATCGATGATATCCACACTGCGTAGATCGGATGGAGCCTGAAGGTCAATAAAACCGATGAAACCAACGGACCCGATTCCGAGCACCAGAACATCTTCACCCTCGCCCAGAACGTAGTCAAGGGCTCCCAATGCACTGTCAACATCGTCTTGTGTGCTCGTATTGCTTTGATGGTGTGTTTTTTTCGTTATTGCTACCGTCCCGTTATTCAATATCGCTCCAGCGCTCTGTTTATCTCCAGCACCCCGGAATGAAGTTCTGGAATAAACTCGACAAACGCCTCAAGTGGATTCGCGACAACGCAGGCGGTGATGCCAAGAAAATTTCCAAGTACGTTCTCCTCCGAGCGAGTAACTTATCAGTCTTGCTTAATGTTTATTCAGAGCTTTCCGCCATGTTCTCTCTGAAGACCAGTCGAAACACGGTGTAAACGACTACACCATCGACGAGACGGCTGTCGACAAGCTCCAGCAGGATGTCGATGATCTTATCGACGCCACCGTTATCGACGCGGCGACCTGAAGACCTCCCGTAGAGCTTACTCGAAAGATGATGTATATAGATATTTCTTGAACTCGACAATACATCGATAGATTCACAGTACCGAGATGGACAGAAAACTGAAATGGTATAATTTAAGTTAGCTGCCGCCAGCTTGCACTCGTACCTGGCTACCAGCTAGACCTGGCTCCAGGCTGAGCCCATAGGAACATAGAGCTGGGTACCGGCTGTAGACAACTGGCAACTACCTGGCGATGGCATCTTGCCAGCGTGTGGATCACACGTTCTCGCCACGTTTTCGACCATTGGCGGTGTAAGTAATGCTTGAACTTGAACTTGAACTTGTCCGTCAGACGGGCATATGAGACGCAGAGAGCTAGAGGGTTAAATGCCAGCCCCCAACGATCGTGATCGAGTCGCCGGGACGTCGCGTATCAGGCTAATAGTGATAGGCTTGCTAAGTTGCTTGTCCGTCGCAAGTGACAAGTCCGAGCAAGTCCGTCCGTCACTTGGCACGTGAGCGCGAGGATGGTTCGTTTTGATGGGTAGCAACAACACCAAACACTTCTCTTCGCTCTTCCCTCATCTCCTCCACTCGCATCATGAGCTCAGCCTCAGAGCTGCCTGTCGTCCCCGGCCATTTCCGTCAAGGTTACATCGCATACACGGCCTTTGTGGTGCCCAGCTGTGAGGAATCAAAAGATTTGAAGAGGGATTATGCGAAGCACGAGGACCTTATGGTGAGTCCCTTATACCATCTATTCAACGGACAATTTCCGGACAGGGCTCTGGCATGTTTCCTCCTCTCCTCGACCACGATAAAGTTACCGGCAAGACATCAATTAGCAACCCGGCAAGTGCTCATAGAAACCTCATTTCTCTGCCTCGGTCGATTCTTCCTCCTTGGCTACCGCGTCCACATGACCATGCCCTCAAACCTCTTCGCGCTCGGCGTATCGTTCAATGTTCCCACCAAGGCAATCCATCTTCGTCGTCAACTTGAAGACTCGCCTCTGAAGCAGAGACGTGGCTCAGCGCTCAAGACACTTCAAATGCATCTCAAATCTTCAAGCCCCAAAACTTCAAGATCTCAAGATTCAGTCCGCAGAAAAATACAAGGGTCGGGCCTTAAGACTCGCGAAACAAGTCCAGCCTGAACTCAAGACTCAGTCCGCAGCAAAATTCAAGGTCCGAGGCCTCAAACTCGCGAATCAAGCCACAAGGCTCAAGGCTATCAAACCCCCAAGACCTCACTGGGACACCGTCGCCTCCAGATATCAAGACTCGACGCACCACTCTCTTGGACAGGACCATCCAAGCGAATACCGAGGGTGTGGCGACACGTTCCAGAAGGTTGGCGACATCATCAACATTATGGATACCCCCGCTCAGTGTTCGGGATCAGTCCGGTGACGAGTAGATGGCTGGGAAGGAGTGCGATGAGCTGAAATAAATGTTTACCTCGTAGATATCTTGCCCAGAATTCAACGCAATTGCTAATTCACGCGCAATGAAGCCCGAAAAATAATTTATGAAGATGTGTGCTAACACATGAATACAATGTGCACTTGGCAGCTGGCCACCACGCAGTGTGAAAGTCGAGGTCGGACACGCAGGTGAGTCGCGGAAAGGTATATTCGGGGCGCAGGGAACTGGCGCAGGGGAATACAAGGGACTACAGAAACACACGGATACAGGCTGAATATAAGGGCGAAGCTGTGAGACGGATAGGGGGGGTAGGTAAGGTAACCGGGTGACGCGGCGCGCGACGATCCTATTTCCAACACGCAGGAGTGCCTGCATGATGCCGCTATTGGAACCTGAACCTAGCGGTCATCTCATCCGCACATGACACCTTAGTACGGGGGAATGATATATCACGGCCCACTGATGATCGGAGGCCCGTGATGTATCAAAACCGCTAGCTCAGAGGCGGATCTAATATATCAGTGCACCTACCTTTCCCCGCGTACAGATGTACTGTTGGCAGCGAGCAGGACGTTTGGTCGTCGTTGATCACAGCGAGCATACCGATACGTAATATTCATCAAAATTGTACATGTTTGTAGGACGACGTCACAGAGTGCTTGACGCCGTGCGGCGCGACGAGCACAAAAAATACTCGAGAAAATCTGTAAAAATACCAAAAAAAGGGGGCACATGCCGCATGACACGATGAGACGAACAGAATCATTGCAAGACTACATGACCAAAACCTCGTCCACATAAGTCGACTTTAAGGGCCGTGCCGGGAGTGTCGGGATCGGCTCATCCTCCTCGTCGCTGGCACCCTCCTCCCCCTCCTCGTCGCTCTCTTCGGCTCCATCGACCTCGCCTGCCCTCCCCTGGGAAATAAGCCCCGCTAGCGTCTTCCATTCCTCCGTGAACTGGTCCGCCAGCTTGCTCTGGATCTCTGCCTGGCGTAAAGCGTAGGCGGTCTCTCCCTCGCATTGCGGCCCCTCAGGAAGTCCTCGTTGGCCGACCTTCGCTGTCCACCAGCCCGTGCGCCACCGTAAGAACTGGAGGATGCGGCGCATCTCCTCCTCTAAAAGATCCACTTCCTCCGCCCAGCGCATCGCCCGTGCTCGCGTCTTGGACCATTCGATGCGTACAGCTGTTGGTCGATCTCAGTCCAGCTCCTTGCGCTCCAGCAGACGGCCGTACCTTCGTTCATCGCGGCGTCGTCGCCGGCTTCCCAGCGCTCGCCACGGGTAATCCAAATCCATGAGAGAGGCCGGGGTGGTGCTTTCTTCACCCTCGCTCTCTTCTTCTTCCTCGCCTTGTGTTCGGGGTCGTGGAACTGGGCCTGGGGCAATCCCCGGATGTCGTCCTCCCTCAGTTCTTGTAACGTCCACTCCCACTCATCCCGCTTCAGCACCCGCCCCAACGACTCTAATGCACGTCGTGCCACTCGATACTGCAACGCTGCCCGCTTCACCTACTCATTTAGCGCCGCGATCTTGTCCCCCGAGCGCATATTCTCCCGCACACCCCGCGAATGCGTATCCTTCAGCTTGTACAGGTGGGTACGGACGAGTAACAGCCTACGGATCTCGTGAAGCGCTTCGGACGCCTGCCCGACCCGTAGCCGATACTCGTGCTGGAGGACAGCTGGCTGGACCACCACTTCCCTCGCGTCCGCAGGTGCAGCAACGATGGCGGAGGGGAGCCATAGCGCCATATCCGATACCTTCACCCCCGGGACCGCCTGGCCTTCCGAAGCGCGCGCGGCGCGTGCCCTGTCCTCGCGCTCCCGCAGGTTGGCCAGCGCAGGGAAGAACTTTGTCTGCACGTCGATCCATGCGACTATCTTCCGCCGTGTCCTTGCTCGTACGCTCGATCATCGCTCGTCGTTGCCCATCCGTCGGATGCAGACCAGTAGCAGCGATATCAAAGGCCAAGACTCTCCTAAAAAAAGAAGTCGTCAGAAACCGCTCGCGGTGGGACTGCGTCGACTTACTGCAGCTCCTCCAGCTGGAGCCCCATCGAAAGCAGCTCCGTTATGTGCATGTCGCCCTTGACTGCCCCAGCATCTTCCGTCCCCGCCTTCTCCCTCTCCGCCGCTTCCGCCGCGAGCTCCTGACGTACTTTGGCGAGATGCTTGTCTTTGCGGATGGTCTCGAAGGGGTTCGGGGCGGTGACATCGGCCTCCCATTTCTCCGCCATGACTGTCCATTCCTTCACCACGTCCGACCCCAACGACTCGACCATGTCTGCCAACGCCTCCCTTGTCTTCACCATCTCCGGCACCGCCTTTTCGACCTTCCTCCGCATCGTATAACCTGGAATACTTGGTCAGCCCCTCGATATTATGCCGAATTCTCCCTGCTTACCTAGGGCGATTATCTTCTTATGATTCCAATCATTAAAATGATCGTCCAGGGTATCCCTTCGAAACCCTGGACCCATCTCCTTCGTGCTTCGAGCGAGAGGGTTCGCGTCAGCCCATCCGCGCTCGGGAGCTTCGCCATCGGTCTGGCCGACGTCGCGTGTGAGGTGGAACGAAAATTTGAGATTACAGGCTTCAATGTGGGCGGGGAGATGAAACTTCGGCACCAGAAATGTTAGATACTTGTTTGTCCCGTCAATGGTAAGGGTAGGGTCGCCGTAGTGCAGTAACCTACGCCAAATGTTGATATGCCATTGGCAGGTGATGTCGTACGATACGAAGAATCGCTGTAGTGCCGACCCGGCGATACTGGACCAGAACATGTAGTCCATATTGATGTACCTGTCTGCACGTAAGTCGGGACTTGCGCGTGACATTTGGGAACATGCGTACCGCTCTCCGAGCTGAAGATCTCCTACCGCATTCGGGCGCTTCATGTTATGGCGAGCGCAATCGACGGCGCCGATACCCGAAGATGCTGTCCCTCGTGCCTCCCGGTCGGGCTTATCGACTGCGTCATGGGTCACACAATGACTCCTCTGCGGGTATAGTGAGCTCAGGGTCATTGAAATAGAATGAAAGCACCGACGTACCTCCTGTTTCAGATTCCAGTGTTTCTTCACATGTGCCATGTACTTCGTGACCTCGCAGAAAAACGCCCGTCCATTCCCGAGGCCCGGGTCCTTCTCCTCCGTCGAGACGTCCTTGCGCTTCAGGCGGAAGTTCGCGTCTAATGCTAGGAACAGAGCATATAAAAATCTGGGGCCGTTAGCAAAGCTATAACGCGTGCGACATAGTGTACTCACTGCTTTGCTTCCGGCGCTTCCTGCCATCTCGGCGGCAGGTTTCTTTCCGGCTGAGGACATGCCGGGCACAACAGTGCACATTCCCTGGCTTCGTATTTGCGATGCCGTTCAGCTCGTGCCCACGTCCCCCGCGCTTCAATATCTGGATGTCCCGCCACTGCCGCGTCATCCGCACAAATTCGCGATACCGATCCTGTGGGTGCGTTAGCATCGGTTTCACCTGTAATGCGCAAAAAAAATAAAAAAAAGCCCACCTTGTCCTTCTTGTAGTGCAAATTATCCGTCTCCCGAGCCAGGCTTTGATAAAATTCTAGCGCCGCACATTTTGACTCGAACGACAGGAGATGGTATCTCCGCAAGACCGAGAACGTTGCGGCCGTTCTCGGACGGGTCGTCGTTGCCGCCCACAGCTGCGCACGAAGGAGCTGAACAGTGTGAAGCCCTCCTTGCCCGCAGCCGCAATAGTCCAGATGGACAGGATGTACCCCGGTGTTGTCGACGATGACAAAATCATCGTTGGGCGCGGGCTCGGGCACGGAGCAGACAGCATCCGCCGTATTCCAGTGTCCGAGTTGGATGCGTAACCCCAGAGCCTTGAGGGTCTTGCGCTTGAAGCTCGAGCCCTTCCATTTCTGTATCGGCAAGCGAATTAATTCATACGTTGTCGATGGCGCCCCATAACGTACCTGAATTTTGTGCAAGGGCATTTGCCGATGGGCCGCCACGATGCAGTCCTTGCACATGAGTTCTCCGCCGCTTAGACAATTGCAACATCAATACTCGGGCACGCCTTTGCCACATCGGCGACATTCGGTGTCCTTGGCATGGTCACCGCGCCCCTCGAACCGCAGTAACTCCTCCAGATATTGCTGGCGGTGATCTTGAACCCATTGACCCAGAGGATTATCCTAGAAGACGTTAACTTCGCCAAACTAAGAATATTGCATGGCACATACTGATTCACGAAGGTCGCGCCCCTCCTCCTCCTCCTCCTCGTCGCCCCCGTGGTCTGCTGCACTGTAGGACCCATAGATGGGCTCCCGCTCCTTTTGGATGTCACGACGAACTGCCGATGGCCGCTCATCGATGGTGCTGACAGTGACTAACGATCTGACTTGCTGCATCGAGCCCATCCTGGCCAATAGTCGTCTTTTCGCGCAGAACTCGAGCAGTAGTGGTGGATGGGCCTGCAGCGCCCGTTGAGCCGATGGCATCAGTTGCTGGACGTGCTCTACTGAAGGTGATGGTCGTAGTTTTCTTGCGCTTCATGTTCTTGCCAGTAGAATACATTTTTCTAATTTGGCGGACGAGGGGAATGCGCAGCGGCACAAAGAAGGAAGCAGGAAGTACGACGAGAACAGAATCCGGAAGCCGAGATAGAAAAGGACGAGAGCGAGCCCCGCCTACGCGACCGGTCGCGCAGGTGGGGCTCGAGCCGAGAGTGGCTGTGGCTTATTTGTCAACACTAGTTTCGTGTCAAACATACACGTCTCCCGAACCGCACCAACTCACCCATCCTCTGCAAACCAAAATTGTGAATCTCAATCTATTTCTTTGTTCTTGACCGTCAAAATCCTGTTTTTAAAAATCTCGGGTCATTTAGGCCCCGGAATTCGCCTTGGAAGTTCTACTTGCCCATCTGTACAATTCGTCGTCTCATTGCCCAATGTCCTGCAACATTGCACCAGGTGAGTGATATCCACTCACGCCTGTCCATTTCCATTCATACACCCACAGATTCTTACCATATAACGTACGTCCTATCCCCAACGAACCACTCAACGTCGATGAATATCACTCTGGGATATCCTTATAGAATGTCCAAGTTCACGACTTCCTCGAGTCTATCTTTCTCTCTCAAGACCCCCTCTTCGAGTACTTCATAGATGCAACTATCCGCAACTTCCCGCAGCGTCAAAAAACAGCCTTAGAATCAAATGTACGTCGCGGAAATTAACATTCACTCATATGCATCTTAATCTTATCCAGAAATATTGACCACACGCCTTCTCTTTCAATCAAGTGAAGCCCAGGGGCGGGAGGTTGGAGCTTGTATGGCACTACAAACTGAGTGTGTTTGCTGTTCTGTTGCTGTGTACCCGCGCAAATGATATGAAAATCCAATGAGAATGAAGATCGTATTAAAAGAGGGAAACTACAATTTGGCTTTCAAAGCAAGATCGTCAGCGTTGAGCTCGAGGGTCGAATCCTCGTCGTCGTCCATGTCGATGAGGGGTGGCATCTCGTCGCCATCGCCATCGAGCTCGACACCATCACTTAGAACACCCTCAACCCCGTCTGGTCCCAACCGTATGATCCTGAAGGTGGCGTCGATGCTCACACCAGAATCAGCACGACGACAAGTCAAAGATATAAAAAATACACACCTGAAGATAACTGGAAACGGCCCACCCGGAGCATTCTTGGCTTTGACCTGGCGGTTTTGGATTAGTGCGTTGAGCACTGGGTCAAGAGGACGGTGTTTGAGCTTGATGTTGGCATCGAGGCTGGGAGATCGTCAGCTGCAAGCATATTCAAGGTAAAAGACGAAACCTGAGGAATAAACAGAGGGACGAGTCGTCAGCGACAAAGTCGTGTTGTTTCCCCGGATCCATCTCCTTGGTACTACTGACAGATGGGTTCGAGGCCGACCAAGCACGTTCGGGGGACTCGCCGTCAGAGCACAAGTGATTTACTGTCAAAGTTCAGCAATGGGAGCGCCGTGATCAATAGGGGAGACGCACAACCAGTGAGCCAGTCGCAACTAGCGGTATGAGCGGCGAGGTGGAATTTTGGTATGCTGTAGGCGGCGAAGTGGATGTATGGGACGTCGCACGTGTAGCGTTCCCCCTTCTGAAGGTCTACGGGGAGGTCTTCAGCACTGTTGATAGTGGACATTAGAGGGGGGAAGCTAGGAAAACTATTTGGTTTCGACTGTCAATATCTGAAACCTCCACTGGTGAGATGGCAACTTGCCTGCTTCCGATTAAACGCATACTTCGATCGCACGAGATCTTGATTTCTCATTCGGTCTAATATTCGATGTACTCGGAAGCCGGCCCAGAGCCGGACCAATCAGCCCAGGACTCGTCTCGCTTGGCGCGCGCGAGCTGGGCGTGCGTGCGTTCCTGCCATTCCTCGAGGCGCTCCTGCTCCCGCTGTTCCCGCAACCACTGCTGTCGATCCCACTCCGGCATGCTCTCCAGACATCTCGCCACGACCCATTCCCATATCCTCTTTCTCTCGGCCAGCCTCTCCTCTTCCGGGACGGGGTCAACCTCGACGATCCTGCGTGAAGAAGATATTAATATATTAATTGGGGACTGCCAAAAAAACACCTACTCATCCTCCTCCTCTGCCCCTGCTTCTTTGGCCTTGAGAAATTCATCCGTGAACGCTTGCCATCTTGCCTCTGACGCTGCCTGATCAGCGGAGTCTTGAGATGCGACGACGCTGGTTTGGAGGCAATCGGCGGCTATAACTGGGCGCAATGTCGCGCCAGGCGCGTCTGAACAAGACGCGTCCGAAAGAGGAACAAACGCCGTCCACGGCAGCGGCGCGACTGCAAAACGATGAGTTAATTGAATGAAAACCAAGGATGGCACGACTCACGAGAGCGTCGTTTCTTCTGCTTGTTAACGCTCATTTCGTACGTACCACGTTCAGGACAACTGTGTAGACACCCCAAATATCAGTGCGGGATCTCATCAGAACACGGAGCAATCCAAATTCGACTGCAAGACTCGGCTCAGGCTGCTCCATCGCTAACGGAAACGGAAAAATTCGAGCCGCAATCATCGCGTGGTGGCGTGAGGGTAGCCGCAGAATTCCACGCCGATCTCCACTACACCCGACAGCGCCAACACTTTGGAATTAGGTTGTAGAACGGGGTGTGGGCACTGGCCCTGTGAATGCCCCAGTCGTAGACGTAGCCCCAGCTGGTTTGGATGAACCGGCGAGCCACATACAAGATTCAATCGAGGGAAGTCAGCCCTTGGGCCTTGATTTAAGATTCATATGGGGATTACCTACCTGGATCAGATGGAGCGGATTTTTTAGATGTTGGGCGATGATACATGTCGCACAAAAAACGTCGTCACATTGCTGGCAACCATACGTCGAGTTCTGAGGGCAATGTGAACACACCACGGGCCAAGGGGAGGCATCCAGGAGCTGAATATGTGTGTGGTCAGTTCGTCGATACTGTCTGCATTCCAGACGACTCACTATAAATGCTGACATGCTTCGTGCCTGGTGGTGAGATCGTAGAAAAGAGCGGTGAGAAAAAATCGCGTATTTTCGATCCGAGTTCCGGTTCCTGTGTTGTGGATCCACTGAAACTTTAATTAAGTCCGGATGGACGTCGCGACAGCTAGAGGCCCTAGAGCCCAAAGGAAATAATGAATTGGGGTTTGAGATAAGTCAGAAAACACGCGTAAGCAATACGAGATCCAGCAATTGTTCTTCACGCTCTTTCGCCTTTGCATCCCGATGACTGCCACGCCCGATGTGACTGCGCCGCACCCGCCAGTGGATCCCTCCAGCATCGAGTCCTACTTACACACCACCCGGACGGAGGATTTGCGCATCACTAGGGCTGAGAGACGGATTCGGCGAACCATGGGGGAGTACGCACGCTAATTGGTACTTCCGATCGGGATCGCGGCGAACGGTACGTGTTTTTTCATTCATTCGGTGGCCAGATACTGATTTAAATACAGATACGTCGATATGGACAAAATTTTAGCCACGGCGCCACCACAGGTTACCATCTCTTATGACCCGACCAACTTCATTGTTCCAAAATACCACTCGGCCTGCTCCTTTTATGATGTTGGACAGACGGATGGAAAGGGGTCGAAGCGCTAGTGGGAGAAAGTTGAGCGTTATAGTATCGCAAAGCTCTGAGTGCGTTGTCCTTACGTACAAACAAGTTGGGTTAAGAGCACATTTATTGTCTGTTCTGAATACACGAAATGTACTGTACAAAAGAAAGGCCTCGCTTGCCGACTTCTTCAGAGAGAAGGATGGGATAGATGTGGATGATGTGGAGATGTCGTCCTGGGACTCAAAACATTCAACGGGTGCACGGTGGGAGGACAAGGCGTGAGTAACCACCCAAGCACACTACAACGGCCGGTGGGGACGTGGAAAAATGCGGGCCAAAACGTGCAGGGTGGCGGTGGCGCCGATTGGAGGCACGGTACACATAGGAAATTGTTGCAATTCATAGCAGACTTGGGGGAGAATGAAGCCGTTATGAGCTACAGACTTCATTTTGAGTGGAATAAATAAGACGGAACCAGAATATAGAAGATAGAGGAAGCGGTGGTGGTGGAATGAGAAAGAAAGCGATTGAGTCAGGCTCCGTGCACTTGCCAACCAGTACAATTTCTAGATAATCGTCGACGAAACCCTGGCAAACTACCTGAACGTTCAAATATTCCGTATTGCGATGTGCGTGTAAGCAGCTTGACGAAGCTCTTCAGCGGAATGGGGAACGTTATTTGTGGTGCGATGATGCTCAACCCTGCGTCGCGATTCTACGACCAATTCAAAGCGCACATGGATGCGACCTACGAAGACAGCTTCTTTGACAGCGACGCCCTCGTGCTCGAAATGAATTCCCGCGAATTCATCACTCGCACCGCGGCCACGAATTACAACACAGAAAACTCAGCGACAGCTCTATTCCCGCTCGGTGGCTGGTGGGTGCAAAAAATCCATCATTCATACGGTACGATACCAGGAATTTTCTTCGATCCTCCATTTTGATACATGTCCTCAAGGTACATTACCCTAAGTATCGGAACCGCGAAAATTTTGACGCGCATCGCAATCCTCTGGCTGTGCAAGCAGGTCTATCTCAGACTGGCTATGGTAGCCTCCTCGCCGTGACGTTTACATCCATGGATGGGGCGAAGGCCTTTGTTGCGTTGCAATGTTACAAAGGCACTACCTTAGGTTGTATCTATCGCGATTAGAACAGGAGAGTCAAGGACAACGCAAGAACTCACGGCGGAGGAGGTTTCTCGAGCATCAACGAGTCATCTTCCTTGTCGCTGGTCGCCTTGCGCCTTTTGGTTGCGGGTTTGGGGGTGGGTGAGGACGACCTCACGCGATCCTGTAGAAGGTATTCCTTTTCTCGCAGACAGCATTCGCCCTCCTGATGGTCATCTGGTCGTTGCCGCTGCCCCTCCTGAAATTTACGATGATAAAAACCCAAGCCAACCACCTGCTCCCTGACGATACTCGCGTCATGCGGAACCGCGACCATGTTGTCATCGATGAATGTTGACATTTGGGACGTCCGGTCGCCGGACGACGACTCGAGCTCAGGTAGATCGGGAATGCCGGGATACGCTTGCATTATTCAGCCTCAGTCGCTGATTGTGGCGAAAATTCAACCTTCTCACCTGCATTCGACTGCCAAGTGGTCCTCCAAAGTTTCTCCTGCTCGACATACTGGCTTCTTAGTCGTGCGTTCTCGACTTGAAGTGCCAGGATCTCGACGCGCGACTCATGGAGCACTTCCTGCAGATTCTTCGCCACGGGCTCTAAATTGGTGACTGAAGAAGCACGGATCACGAATCAAAATCCTCAAAATGCGCCAATCCTCAAAATTCGCGGTACGTACCAGCGCCCTCCAGCGACTGAATGTAAGTGTCGCGACGTTTGCGAAAAGCCGCCTGAGCGTCTACATAGAAACGGTTAACATCCGTTAACATGAAGGTGGCCATCAAGAGTCTCAGACCTGCATTTCTCCTCTTCTTGAGCGTCCCATCCATGACTTAGCTGCAGCGACGTGTCCAGATCAGTATTTGACGCATTTGCTCATGTTTGGTGGTGTTAGAAATCGCGGCTCGGCTACGGCTTACCGACGGATCAGCTGGGCCACATTCTTTTATGAGCCCAAACCAGTCTCATGATCATGAGGGTCTAGCATCGATTTAATTTACAACCGGCTGTGCTGAAATATTTTCCGCATCAATTTCATTGTATTCGAGTCGGTCAAAGCAAGAAATCCCCAGCCGTTGCCGACATCGATAGGATCGGAGCCGGTGACCTTCTCATCCCGCAACCACGCCGCATTGTCACGGTCCAGCAGCTCCAGAAATTGACCCACATCCGCCTCAGCGACACCGCTCTTTATCATCCCTTTTCGCATCGCCTTCTTTATGTCATTGAGTTTATTGCTTCCTCCCAACAAGAGACGCCCAGTCCTGGGATCGACGAGAGCTTCCCGTACAGTGGCGCTCTAAATAAATGCCGAGCCATGGTTTGACATCATTTCATCGTCGAATTCCTTCAAACAAAATTGTAGCATGAACATTCAGTGATGCTAAGCTCGTTTGCATCGAAAAATCCATACCATACCTACTTCAATGTTGTGCAATAAAAATATTTGTGGTGTTCTGAAAAACCGACTTTGTGGGCTGGCATGCTATCAAAAATCGGTCATTGCAGCATGAAAGTACTTGAAAAATGAAGTATACTCACATTTTAGTTCACTCGATTTGATACTCATTTGAGCTCGCAATGGGCACTGCAAATCGGTCACTTTTTGCTTTTTTGGGAGCATTTTCGCCCATTTTCGCCCAAAATGGCGAACTTGAGAGCCTCCGTGTGAGCTCAAATGAGTATCAAATCGAGTCGACTAAAATGTGAGTATACTTTATTTTTCAAGTACTTTCATGCTGCAATGACCGATTTTCGATAGCATGCCAGCCCACAAAGTCGGTTTTTCAGAACACCACAAATATTTTTATTGCACAACATTGAAGTAGGTATGGTATGGATTTTTCGATGCAAACGAGCTTAGCACCACTGAATGTTCATGCTACAATTTTGTTTGAAGGAATTCGACGATGAAATGATGTCAAACCATGGCTCGGCATTTATTTAGAGCGCCACTGTATTTGCCGGCAAGGCGGAAATCCCGAGTTTCCGTCTCTAAGTCAGAGAGATGGGCGCGTTGCACACAGATGCGGTGCGCAGCTAGGAAGAAGGTAACAGCGAACCACATACACATGTGGTGCAAGCGGCTGTAGTCCTTCGCCCGGTGTGTGACCACAGACGCGAGGATGGCGCAGTCGAGGACGGTGAGTCGCTGCGAAAAGGGCGTTCCGGGTGGGATGGTGAAACTTTGAAGCAAGATGTATTCATTCTGATCCGCCAACAGCCGAAGCTGTCTGTAATTGGCGTCGATGCGGACCTTGTCGTTGGGGGGAAGCTTTCTATCAAAGCTGTCGCCGGAGTCGCCCCTCGAGTGTCTGGAGGCTCAAATCAGCAAATAAAGGGCAGGGCTTCAGCGTTCCGCACACTGGCAAACCTGCTGGTTGGGAGCATCCGTAGCTGTCAATATTGCTCGGTGGAGGAAGCTCGCGGGGCAGTCTTTCTGATGAACCCGTGCCGCGACGCCCGATTCGTGTGAGGCGAGGTGGAAGGTGAATGCGGCATTCTCGTGGACGTCCTTATTAGAGAGCTTGCGCTAAGCCGCGTGCAGCTGGGCAAAGCCGCATGCGGATATAACCTGTTTTTCTCTCGCACATCACCAGAATGCCTAATCAGTGCTTTCCAGATGATTTGAACGAAAAATTGAAAAGCCGCATGGAAAGAGGTTGCGCTGCCAAAAGCCGCATGCGGCTTTTGCGCAAGCTCCCTATTGTCGTCGCCGATGGCCCTGAAATGGTCGACCTTGTCGACAATACATCTGTCCAGATCAAGCAGGCGGCCCTCATCGGTCCCCACGGCCGAGATGTTATTGACCCAGTCGGTGGTGGACATCTTTAGGATGTGGTTATCGAGAACATCAGGGATGTGCTTGGTGGGGTACAGAGATTCGATGAAGGGAGACATCTTCCGGGATTCTCTAGGTCGTCTCTTCTGGAAGAACAGGTTCGAGACAAACTGCAGCATGGAGAACATGGGGTGAACGGTGGTAGTGGTATACACGAGGCATTGCCTCACGGGACCGGATCGTTCGGACCGGAAAAATGAGCCGAGTTTTCGGGGATTTCGGTCTTATTCGGTCGTAAATTTCCGTCCGAAGCTTTTTAGACTCCGATATGGAAAGCCAGAGCACCACGCCTTGAAACATATGATTAGATCAACCGCTGGGTGATGGCCGCCGTTTGGCCGCGTAGGCGATTGTGTTAAAACTGACTATTGTTAAGGTAATTTGAATTGCCCTGGCCTATTAATGCTTGCCTACATGTCCAACAACTATCCTCCAAGCATCACTGCTGGCGAAATTGAAACAAATATTTGGGTTGAAATGTGAGGACCAAATTTTCACCTCCAAACTCCTTTTCTTGTGCTCTCCATGGCGGTGAGAGGTCCGAGATGAGACTTGGGAACACTCCCCAATGCCTGGCGCTCATAATACACCCATTAATCACACTCTGATGATTTCCAACTAGAACCATTTGACTTCTCTGCAGACCGTCTGTGGGCTGAATGTTGCGGTGCAGGAACATGAATGTTATGCTCAAATCAACAACAAATCAAACTGAAATTCACGCACAAATGTTCCCTTCAGGGTCTCCTGGGAATAACCTTTTGAACTGGCTTCTCAAGTGCGTTATTCAACCTAATACCCTATGATCTGTTCGGGGCAATGGTCGTCAGATTTTCGGCCATCCTCGTCTCGCGCTTGAGAGATCTAGTAGGTTGGGAGTGTGGGAGTTGAACCTGAAGTTTCAGTGCAAGTACTACGCCCGACCCGATTGTTCTGCTTTTCTCGGGCATCTCGGGCATCTCGGCATCTCGGACATCTCAGAACAATCATTGAGTAGGCATTTGAAAGCCTGTCGTCGACTCGACAGAACACTGACAACAATCACACAGACAGACAGGACCATGGTATATTCCTAGCACGTGAGACTCCAGGCTATGAGCAAATAAAGGGAGATACAAGGTGGTGTTGTTGGTAATCATACAGAAAAGTGTCCGTCAATTGTGGATTGATGGACGATTGATCGATCACGTAAGTGGTGTAAGGATGCCATCCTTACATCATTTTAGACATCATGTATGCTTGATACTTGATGTCCATTTGAACTAAATGTGCAACGGGTCATCCCGTCCCCGAATGCACTTTTCTCAAATTTCTCTGCTTTATGGTTGCCGGAATCCGGGAGAAAGTCGTCCATTGCATTTTTCCTAGGATATTTATGGGAACCAGAGGTAGGGGGTCGTGCATAGCGTATATTTGGTCAGACTTTCGGCACTTTTGAGCAGAACCAACGAGCATCTGCTACATTCAACTGTCTCTCCGATTTAGGCAATGGGCGGCCATCAATCAGCACTTGATTTCATCATTTGTTTCAGAGTGTGGTGCCCTGGCTTTCCATACTCCGACCCTTGTTTGATGATGGCTCAATCAATGCCGGTGGAGACGCCAGAACTGGCAGCCTCAAAGAACAGACATGGTGGTAGCAGACAGAAGTGGAATGGATGACTAAGCTATCACATTGGGCTACGTATGGTAACCGTAGGGTCTTGTTTATAATTCCCTGGGGGTTAAAAACAGTTTATAAAGTTTTGGTTTGTAAACAGGTTGTTTATAAACCTGTGTATAAACCACCCGCCAAAATCGGTCTCGGAGGGCCTGGGAGGAGGTTCAAAACAGATTTTTCGCGCTGGAGCTCTATACGATGGCTGGTTGCTTGGTTGCTTGGGGAGCTCATCGCGAGCATGTTGTTGCTCTTTCAACTGCTGAAGCCGAATACATGTCTACAGTGCGTGCTCAGCAGATGGAGTGGATGCACAACGTCATGGACGAGCTGAAGCTGCCCCAACCTCGCCCTGCACTCCTGCATTGCGACAATACAGCAGCTATTGCTATTTCTCAGTCGACGAAAGGGCACAAGCGGGGAAAGCAAATCGAACTTCGTCATCACTACGTCCGTGAACGCATTCGCGAGGGCGATCTTGTCCTCAAATATATTCCTTCTAAGGATAGTATTGCGGATATAATGACGAAGCCTGTCCCGCAGCCTCGCCACACAGAACTCATCTATAAAATGGGTCTTCTTCCTGACACGTCCTGCCGCAACTGCGACCAAATGACATCGAGACTGCTGGGGTCGGGCAAAGCCGGATACGGTACCACGTTTACCGGAGTTAGGAGCGCAAATAAAACCGCAACGGCCGATATGGACGTCGCAAGGTCTTCGACAAGGTCGAATGGGGACGACACCCCTGACCCCATCGAGACGTTGACCACCGACCATCACCCCCGCTACCTCCGCATCAGTCAACTCTTGTCATGGGTTTATTCTATCGACGGATATCAACGTGGTTGCGGGCCACACTGTTTAGAATTGCCATGGGAGTATGTAAAAGTGGGTCAGAAATACAATACTGTTTGATGACAGTTGTGGTCCTTGTGTATACTAAGTACACAATACTTTACTCGCTCGTCATTGTGTATGGTTGCGGACGTCACTTTGCGAAGTTTGTGTCCAAATCTGGTAACCCTTATGTCCAAATCTGGTAACCCTTATTACGTGCATGGCGTCAACCTTCCTTTCCCGAGCACTTGTTAAAGAGAGACAGAAATTTGAACATGATAGATTGAACCCACATTTCCATCTCCTTAGGTCTGTATTGGCAGCTTTGAATGAGAGAGTTAACTATAAATTCGGACGACGAGCATGATCTATTGTTCTCGTTCTTCAAGCTTTTTTATACACAAAGACTTGTTGAATACGGGTGTGCCAAACAGCGTGGGAAAATCAGTGTAGGGCTCCAGCATGGCCTTCATTGAAGGCTTTAACAGAAAATTGCAGTGTCTTGTGCATTCAATAGCCACTGCAATTCTGAGTTGAAATGCCTGTCAAACCTTGGTGATTAGTGCAGCAGTGGACAAGCTATGGGGCAAACACTGCAGGGAAAGTCTTCCAATTGAATGCGCAATTGAAAATGCGATCAAATGCCTAAATCGGGAAGCTGTGTCATCAACTGAAATCAAAGTTTGATGGCTCGGATCGGATCAAATGCGCAGATAGGGGCTAATTCAGCACAAAATTGAAGCTTTTCAATGCAGAGCTTGCCGATGCCTGAACAGAAAATTGCAGTGTCTTGTTCATTCAATAGCCACTGCAATTCTGAGCTGAAATGCCTGCCAAACCTTGGTGATTAGTGCATCGGTGGGCAAGCCATGAGGCAAACACTGCAGGACGAGACTGTTTAACTGAATACAAAATTGAACCTTTTCAATAGAGAGTTTGCGATGCAGCCATTTGAGCCATCTGATGGCTGGTGGCGTTGCGCAAATCGATGGCTAATGGCTCGAATGGCTTTGATACTCCCCCATATTTTTGGAGTCATTGAGTTGCCTCCGAGTCGTACAGCTCATGTATGGGTGATCAGGTTAATTTTGTTGGATTTGGAAGTCTCATGCAGTCTAGGGGCATTCCTTAAGGTCCACATGTAAGAATACACTCATTGACACTATTTCTAGCAGAAAAGAGTTCACACTGACTTTATTTATCAGCCATCCATCAGCCATTAGCCATCAGTTTTCGCAACGCCAAACAGCCATCAGATGGCTCGAATGGCTGCATCGCAAACAGGCTAATATACGGTGGGTAAAAAGGAGGTGGAAGTCGAGTCCCCCCCGAGCAGCTCGCCAGCAGGGAATCAATCACCACCGCATCATTGATTCCTTGTCAACGCCAACTGAGGTCGAAGCACCTCAGCTGAACATCGCACTCATGATCACAGTGTACTCCATATAAACCATACTATGCGGGCACTTCCAATCTTCCTGTGGTGGATAGAATTTCCCGAATTCCAAGGTATTGAAAAGGATCATCTCTCAGTACCACAAAAAATAGGAATACTAGTAGTGGAAATAAGTGATGGATGGTGGGTTTTCTATCACTGCGAGACAACGAGAGCATATTTTTGGACAAAACCAAATACCAGATAGCCCAGAAGGGTGATGTGCAGATTTTGGAGATATTGACAGCATCAAAATATCTTGATGTGCCGATAAACGAGCCAGATATGGGAAAATGCCATTTTTCAACTCTGCCGGATATTTTTTGGGGAGGAATGTAAATCACCCATGTTGTAGCCCCAGATGTGCTCTTCCATCTGGCACTTTGAATTATGAAAAAATATACAGGCAGTATGGAAATATTTGGGCTGCAAAGTGAGCAAAATCAGTGAAATTTGTCTTGCCCCCTATCGGTTGGTAGTGGGCTGTGTGGCCCACCTGATGAGTTCAAAAGAACGAAACCAACCTTCGACGCCCCAAGTTCCTCGTAGGTACATCAAAAAGGCCAGTACTTGATCCTCTGTGGATTTCCCATGCGACTCGAACGCACCTATTTTCAAGGAAATCTGATCAAAACTGACCCCGTAACAGCTGTTCTAGTTAAAACTGTTGAAAAAAAAAAAAAAAAGTAACAACCGCAGGATCGACTCTGAATTCAAGCAGTGCGGCTTACTTCGAGTAGCTTAGATCTCGCGTTCAGGTAAGAAGTCAACCCAATTCGGCGGTCAGGGATGGTCTGACATCACATTACCGTGCTCCCTCCGGCCGTGACCACCACCACGGCCTGTTCGATCCAGGCCCGAGTTGATGCCTGCGTGTGTTCATGAGTTGACATGACACAACTTTTGAAATGTCTTTTTGTTCACGGGATGGCTGTATGCGGGCCCGGGTATTTCCTCCTCACATGAAAGCTACGCTGATGGCCCAAAGACACCCCTTTGTTTTGGTCCGGGATGCGAGCTGCCCTCTGACACGTGAGCGCGGTACCACGCTTTGGGTCCTCCATGGATGCGGGGTGATTACATTAGGATAAATATCCGCATGCAGAGCAGGAGCCTTTACTTGGCTGTGCATTCAACAAACCAACGCCGATTCAATTTGAATTTATTCCGCAACTTGAGGTTTCGGTTTCCTTCGGCTTGCCTCAAGGTTCAAGGGTAGGTTGGAGGTATCAAAGTGTTTCAAAGCAGTTTGTCGGTGGGACGGTGATTACTCGCCCCGCTTCCAACAGGGGTCTCCGGATCCCACACTCCGAGCAAGAGTTCTGTGGGGTGCGTACTGCGGGTTAAGTATGCAGAGTGCGTTATGCGCCCGAGAAATTTTAGAGCTAGCGAAGAGGCGCGCCGTGGATCCATGGAGGTATAAGGCGTGGCATGACTGAGACCTGATTTGAACAGGCAACATCCACACCAGAATATCGCTTGACCTGGACAACTGACGTAAAAGCGGGCCATCCGCGACCGAGTCCTGCTCATGCCTAGATGAAGTCTTGATTATAACCGTGCCGCGCAATCACGTGTGAGCTGAGGGGACCGAGAAGAATTTATTTCGAGGGCGTGGATTTGGTTCATGGCGTGGGCCACGAAGCTCAGTCAGGAGGACGCCCCATTCAGAAAACTGGGGCTAACCTGTCCAGCAAACATATTCAACGTGAGATTTTCAAATATCATGGCCAACCTGAAGATCACGTCGGACGATGTACGCGCAATGTTTCCGTCAGGGAACCGAGCCCATAGGCAAGAGGCAGTTTTTTTCTGTCGTAGGCGCTTTGAAGTATAAAGAACTTCCACCTGTGAAGGGATCTGAGTACGTACGCAGGTTATTACATCGAGAACATCCACCAAGTTGCCTACCAGATGGTGAGCGTGTTTGCCGACGGAGAAGTCCAGCCTTGGGCACCGGAGGAGGGCCACGAAGTCCACGGTATCGGATTGACAGGAAGCAAAATACTTCCAGATACGGAAATATTGCACAACTCAGTTCGCCCGTGGTTAATTTTTGTGTTCTCTACAGAGGGCATCTTTCAAGCACACAAACCCAATTCCTCAAAAAAATCTGCACTCATTCCACTTCTGAATGAACAGGAAGCAAAATACTTCTAAATGTGGAAATATTGCACAACTCAGTTCGCCCGTGGTTAATTTTTGTGTTCAGCACACAGAGGACACCTTTTGAGCACATGAACACAATTCCCCCAAAAAATCCGCACTCATTCCACTTATGAATGAACAGGAAGCAACATACTTCTAAATATGGAAATATTGCACAACTCAGTTTGCCCGTGGTTAATTTTTGTGTTCAGCACACAGGGGACACCTTTTGAGCACATAAACACAATTCCTCAAAGAAATCTGCACTCATTCCATTTATGAATGAACAGGAAGCAAAATACTTCTAAATATGGAAATATTGCACAACTCAGTTTGCCCGTGGTTAATTTCTGTGTTCAGCACACAGAGGACACTTTTTGAGCACATGAACACAATTCCCCCAAAAAATCCGCACTCATTCCACTTATGAATGAACAGGAAGCAACATACTTCTAAATATGGAAATATTGCACAACTCAGTTCGCCCGTGGTTAATTTTTGTGCTCAGCAGTGTCGGCTGAGCCTTTGGTTGTGAATTTCAAGCCTGCAACCTGAGATTTTTTTTCTGGATACTCTAGATGTACACAACCAGGATGGATGATCACCTGTAATTTTCCGGGGTCTCTGGGCCCAATGGTAGGCCAAATACAGCAAGTTCACCATCACTCACTGGGTCGAACCTGCAGTGAGGAAGTTCAACGGAAAAACTTGTTCACCTTACAGATGGCGACGTCTGCACGATGGGCTGGAAAGTGTATTCCATCTTGGCGAAAGCATTCGATAAGTTGGAACAGGGGACCCGCCGCACAGCTTTCGTTCCGCCCATGATGGGAAAGGATCCGTCGTACGAATGCAAGAACCACTCCTCCTGCCTGTCCGTCTGGCCTTTGTAAATGACTGTACGCATGGATCCCGTCCCATTTGAGGGCTCCGGGATCCTCCTTACACGCGGGTCAGGTCGTCCTGTAAGCCGAATATAGGCGTAGCTTTTATGCCATGGTTTGATACCCTAGCCATGAGATATGTTTATTTGAAGCCGACCCTTGTTGACCCTTGTGTAGCTGCAAGTTTGAGATTGTCAGCCGTTGAACTCTCTTGGGTTGTTAAATGAAGTTAAATGAAACTAAGAATGAATCCTTACTCAAAACTGAAGCTTTCTGTGTATTAGGATTTTGTGCCATGAGCTGCGGTTTTCGATTTGAAGCCGACCTTTGTTGACACTTGTATGACTGCAAGTTTGAAATTGTCAGGCTTTGAATTCTCTTGGGCTGTTGAATGAAGCTGAACACAACTGAGCGAATGAATTTATACTTTAAATCAATGCAGTCTGCTTACTAGAGTTCTGTGCCATGAGCTACCTAACAAGCACATCTGCACATATTCCTAATTACATCTCTCTGTTTCATACTTCATAATAACCCAGGAAATTTGAGTCTGAGAAACTATGATCCAACTGAGCTGTAATATTCGTTATTTCTCAGTATACAACAGCTTTAAAATACCCGACTCAAGTCGACTCGTTCGACTCCGGAGTCCGCGAGAGTCGACTTCATTGAGTCGACTCGACTCGACTCAGTCATCGACTTGGGAGTCGACTTCACCCTACTGAGTCGGAGTTCGCGGCAACATTAATTCCAACCTTGCGCAAAAAACCGGCTGTCATTTCCTAGGTGTCATCAGGAACCATCATTCCCCTTTCCATTGAACAAATCCACTCGCCCAATAGCCAACTGGAATCATTATTTAGCAAACACATGGCCCGTTCCATGGTTACAGGGCACACGTGCCCGTGACAGAGCGTATTGCGTCAGGAAAAAGTGAAATGCTCTAAAGTGCAAGTGATGGTTATGTGGGTCTCTCATGGTCTATGATGGTCTTTGAATCTTCTGGCCGGCATATTAGAGAGCTTGCGCAAAGCTACCCTGAGCCACCCAGGTGGCTTTGAGGCATGTGCAAGCCGGTGGCTTCAGCTTCCAGGTGGCTTTCTGGGTGGCTCATTAATGGTGTATTTGGCATCATTTCAGCTGGTGGGCCTCTTTGCTGAACCTGAATTATTTTTACTGAGAAGAATTGGGCCCTTAAGCACCACTCATTCACCAGATATTCACCCTTTTTTCACTTGATTTACCAACATTGCTGAAATCTTCATTCCATTTACCCAAAATAACTTTTAGTATCTCTGCAAAACAGAATCTAGCCTCATGTAATGTCTTTGCACATGGTAGGAGGACAGCAGATGTTTTTGGACACAGGGAGGGATGTGGGGCAACAATATGACAGCCACCTGAAAAGCCACCTGGAAGCCAAAGCCACCAGCTTGCACATGCCTCAAAGCCACCTGGGTGGCTCTGGGTGGCTTTGCGCAAGCTCTCTATTATTGTCTATTCAGGTCTTTTGTGGGCTTTACTGTACTATTTCGACCGTTTGTTCACGCCATGTCACCCGTCACCTCAAAGAGTTCACTGGGTCAGGTCTTCAAAATCCGGCGGATCGTGTACCAATTAATGTATTTCAAACAGTTAATCACAGAGAACAAAATCAAGATGCTCTGTGAATGGTACATGAAGACCTACCCCACTGTTACCAACGATGTTATTTTGAACGCATATCGCGTTTATTATAATCGTGTGGCGCACATCGAAGAAGAATCTGCTATTGTGGTACGTACAGGAGCCTTGCAATAATTGATTTATATCTTAACATTCGTGGAAGGCCAGTATGCAGGAACTTGAAACCTACGCCGTCGCAAGGGATGCCTGCGAGGCCGCCTCAAATGTACTTTTCAGTTCCATCGAGAAATTCAGGCACGAAACGATTTGGACCCTATGGATTCAAACATTTGGCAACTGGATGAGCTGGTGGACCAAGGGGCAACCACTAAAATATCAATGAGACAATTTCTGGGTAGCTAAACGGCGAACGCTGTAAAATCGCAATGCGCGCCCTTCTAGATGAGGTGGTGAATCAGATTGGGAGTGCTCTTTCCGTACGTTCCCGCAGACAAAACTGGTGTCGGGGAAAAAAACATGGGACCGCAAGGCGGTCCTTAAGGCTTGGGAAGCCCATCTCCGCAAGCCCAAACACCTCGACCCCATCACCGCCACATATCTGGGCGATCATTCGACGGTCAGAATGGTTCTAGGTGTCGACGCCGCTGGCAAACAGCTTCGTGGGGATGGTGACGCGGCTGCTCATGAGTTTAACGAAGACCAGTTTCGAAAATATTGTTCCTCAACCATTCTTCCTCTTGATATACGCACGCAAATCCAGCATTCATTTTCATTCCTGTTCCCGTCTGCAGCCTTGTTAGATTTCAAAACTTTGTAGATAATGTATTTCAGACTGTCTGTATGTATTCTTTACCTATCAGTGCGTTCAATTGAAGAATTGAACGCTCCTCAATAAAATCGCCGCTCTAAATCTGACCGGCGGAGGCGATAACCGTGCCATTGAGTAGAACTCTAAATAAATTTCTCATTTCGAACTCCCTGACTCAGGGGTTCACGATAGGCTGTTCTCTGTCTTCGTTGGTGAATCGCATCAAGAGTTTGGACACTCCAGACCACTGGAAACACCCTATCGCGGACGATTGCACCTAGACTCGTAACCAGCCTGCCTACGGTGTTCTAACAAGGCGAGCTTGTTGCCGTAGGCAGACTGGTACTTCTCGGGCTGTGTGAAAGGGCTGAGGCGGAGTTTGAAATGTTTTCCTTTTCTCTCGCTCTGGGTTCATTTCAATTCATTTGGGCAAATTACCAAGGGAACCCGTGTTCAGGCTCGTCGTATCTCAAATTCTGTCCCTTCAGAATTTCCCGTGAGTGCCTGAGAATGAGTATTGGATGGTTGAATTTAATTGAGAATTGATGGTATTACACAGCCATAATGATCCCGCGCCCAAAATTTCAATCTCAGCCTCAGCCCTTTGATACAATCCGAGAAGTACCAGCCTGCCTACGGCAACAAGCTCGCCTTGTTAGAACGCCGTAGGCAGGCTGGTCACGAGCCTAGATTGCACCTTCCTTGATTGTTTTGTCAAGTCTTTCCCTCCTGCGCCTCACCATTCCGGAAATTCCTCTGTTGACGGGTGCCAGGCATCTGGATGGCAAACTTGCACGGCGAAGAGTCACGTGGTCGAGCACCGCCACCACTGGCCTGGCCCTGGCCCCTGGGGAGCGGCGCTCCCCAGACCCCAGCTATGAGCCTTTTTGGGAAGTCCTTCCCGTTTGGGTTGGGCCGGCCGGAAGTTAGCATCAGCGGCAATTGTGGCTGACAAACTCTCTCTCCCCTCCCTCCTCCACGCCCGCGGTGAGGGCGTGGACGACGTGGCGCGCGAGATGGCCGCCCCGTTTCACCAACTCAAGGCTGCTAGGTCCAATACCGCTCTTGTGGGGCCGCTGATTCCCAGCATGTAGGCGCTCCGCGGACCGCTGGCGGACTCACACTTGTATTCAACTTTGGCTCTCTATGAAGCTTGCCGCGTGCAGAATATCAGAAAGGACTGGAAGGGAGGAAGACTCAGTATCGGCTTGGGATTCCGGCACATACGAAGAGGTTGAAGCCTTAATTCCCCCAGACGGCAGCACATGCTGAACATGGAACGGTAGCATGGCCTCGTCAGGCTGCCCATCGAAAACACTTGCATTGATTTCGATATCTTTATAAAAGGGGTTGTGAGACTTCAACCAAGCGAGCGCATTCAAGACCTTTTCTTTGCGAACTGTGAGTGGTTTAGCCTTTTTTTGAAGCCATTCTGAGGTTGGAGGATTGGAACCAACAAAAATCACGCAAACGTCCAAGGCCAGCGCAGCTTACCCGGTCCTCTGCAATCCCGAGCGCTGGGTTTGGGCGTGAAATCGGCCAATTTTTGTCCGTCACCGGCCCAGGCCTCCCAGGGTATTATCAGGGGTCCTTCTTCCTCTAGCATTCCTCCATTTTTAACTCCTTTCGTTAGGAGCAATTTCCCACACTGACCGCAATACTGCGGAGTTGAATGTGCAGGCCGCCGGGTGATTTCCGGCTGTGATCCGAGGATAAGATGGTGATGTCGGGCGGTTGGACTGAGAGGTGGAAGTTGAAACAATCTCCTCAATAATCGCGGGAAAAGTGGTTGATCGAGTACGTGATCCCTACATTTTCACTCATCCACGATAAAATGGTATCAGGTTCGACTACATATCCCCCGTATTAACGGTCATTTTCAACCGCGCGGCTTCGAATTTACAGTTCTTCGAAAACAAATCCCCCTAGCTCTGTGTTATGCAACAACGTTTAACGGATGCCAAGGCCTCACTGTCCAAAAGTTGGGAGTGTTCTCTCACGGACAACTCTACTCCGCCATGACGCGGGTCCCAAATTCTCAAAATGTCTTGATTCTGAAGTACGAGGGTGACGACTCGACATGTACCACTAATATTGTCTGGCCCGAACTGCTTTTGTAAACCTTGAATATAATCTACGATACACGCTGAAAAAGAGGGAGCCGGACCGCGAAGCGGTCCGGCAACCGCTTGTTTCTTTTACTGTAATTGCCCTCCATTACAGTAATGCTATCATAACCCATGTACATTCGTGTACATTCTTTTAGCTACCATACTCTGCCTCGTATTATTCCTGCGTACTCCCTGATGATAATAGAGAGTTTGCGCAGAGCCACCAGTCTAACTGGTGGCTGCTCTCTCCGGTGTGCAGGACAGTCATTCGGCTCGAGCTAGCCACCATGCAATCCTCTCCACAGGGGCCATATATGATGGCTAGAAGACCCCGAGAGATGTGCTGGCTGCAGAGAAAAAATAGCCACCAGTTGATCTGGTGGCTCTGCGCAAACTCTCTAATATCATTCATTTGACCGTGCATATCTAATTCAAATTGAGTTTATGGACATGTTACAGCTCTTTGCGGAACTTAGGGCGCGGCCTGTTTTTTTTTTTTCTTTTTCTTTTGGGTCGTTTTCAGCAAAATTGTCGGTGTGACCTCAAATCTCAGTCGATTCCCTTGGAAATATAACCGATCGATTTGCATGGCGATTCCGGAGTGCATCCCGACTCTGTGTTTTTTATGGCATGATCTAAGTTACCATATATGGAAATTCCGGTGTTTTCATGCAGAACCACTGTAGCGCTGGAGATACGGTCCTGGGCAACTTAGATTTTTGTTTTGAAACACTAAGGATCATTCTCGAGGGCATCCCCAAGCCAGAATGTTTTCGTGACCGCCCCATGGCATAAACAATGTGCTTCAATTATATGATAGATTTGATCACCCTTTTGATTCACTGGAGGGATTAGAAACCAATTCTGGCTTCGAGATGCCCTCGGGAATGGTCCTTAGTGTTTCAAAACAAAAATATAAGTTGCCCAGGGCCGTATTTCTAGCGCTACAGTGGTTCTGCATGAAAACACCGGAATTTCCATATATGGTAACTTAGATCTTGCCATAAAAAATATAGGGACGCGATGCCCTCCGGACTCGCCATGGTAATCGATCGGTTATATTTTCAAGGGAATCGGCTGAGATTTGAGCTCACACCGACAATTTTTCTGAAAACGGACCAAAAAAAGAAAAACAGGCCGCGCCCTATGTAAGTTCCGCAAAGAGCTGTAAGAAGATTGCTGCGAGATGTCATGAATCATTCTAAGCCTATGCCGTCCTCGTAAGCTCCTCCTGGGATGTTCTGCCGACGATTTTGACGGATATGCACAAACAGGGTACACTTCAAAATACAATAATGGTTTAAATGCAAGGCCATCGAAGCACGCGCTTCACATTGAATGCCTTGCGTAAAACTCAAAAATGACTCTGGATGGAATCTAAAGCGAGGGAAATGTTTGCAATGATCTGAGTGAAAGTGGAGCGGGAAGGATGGAGAGCTGGTTTGTATTCTATCGGAAAGATGATCTATATATCATTGCTTCCCCTCAAATGGGTGGAGACCAGACAGGACCGACCCCGAGACTATCCCCCCCAGATTGATTTGCCCGTCACAGGTTAGTCTGTGTCAACTGGCAGACCCCTTAAAGGACCTCGTAAATCCGTGATTTTCACGTGATGCTTCCCATGATGGAAATTGAACAGACGTTCGCACCGACAGACAGAGAGCTGTATTTTTGAGGATTTTCAGGATGTAAAGATGTAAATACTATATATTTTACTGCATTCATCCGGAATAATGGTGAAGGGATGCATAATAAGGACGAAGTGCGTGCCGGAGTCGTGGGAACGACCACGTGCTGATCACGCTTTCCGTGGTCCTTTAAGGGGCCTGCCACTTGAGTCAGACTCAACATATGTGGATTTATCGACTGTCATAAATCTCGTGTTGAGTCTGACTACGGGAGACTAGTCACAGGTGGGGAAAAATCCGCTCACGCTTCAAGACTTGATAATAAGGCACCCACACTGGCTTCAGTCAAAATAAAGAATTGATGCTTGAAGTACTTACAACAACATTAGATGGGCTCCCACTAAATCATTTTCTGGATAGGTCACAATTCGCTACAGAACGTTTCTGGACCACTCAGAATCTAGCAAAGGTGAGTAAATAGTGTCAATTAATTACTTCAGGCTAATGTATGTCCCGCAGTTCGAAAGCGTAATGCGTAGCTACTTGCGCTGAAAGAAGGGCTATCGGCTGTTCCGGAGATGGAGGGGTCTGATCTTGTACTGTACCATTTCGCGAGTGTTCAGCCCCTGTTACGCGTTACCTAAAGTGTTCATTTTCTTAAGTGTTCAGATCGCGTTTTGGACTGTTGCCTCCGGCTAAAGTGTTCATTTCTCCCAAATGCCCACCAAACCTTATGGAGTGTGAGAAGGTGATTGTGAGGACCGCAATTTCGCTTCAGCGCCACTTGAGCACCCCGGAACACAAAAGAAATCTTTCGCAGCTTTTTACTCGGCCTAGTCTAAATTTCTACAGCGAGCCGACATATTATACTATCAAAAAAATCTTATTCAGTCGCACGTTGGTTCTATTAACAAGAATAAAACATGGGCACATAGTTGAAAAACAAAACTACATTCGTGATGTGCTCTTGATGTGCTCGTAATGTACTCGCAATCGAAATAAGTGTTGGCATATGGGTTCTCGAGCATTTCTCAGCGACCAGAGGATATTTCTGCATAATTTTGAGTGTTAGATTTCAAGGTGGTAAATGCATTGTCACATCCAGAGCTACAATATGGGTAATTTACCTTTTTCTGAGATAAAAATCTGGCTGATTTGAAAAATTAGGTTTTGTGAGTTCCCTCTCGTTCAATCACGCATCATGATATTTCGATGCCATCAATATTGTAGAAATATGCGCATTTACCTGTTGAACTATCTAGCACTCAAACTTATGCAGAAATATGCCCTGGTCGCTGAGAAATGCTCGAAAACCCATACGCCAACACTTATCTCGATTGCGAGTAATATAGGTCTTATTCGGTGTCACATATCAAATGGCACACATCAAATGTGACAGGCGTCGATCGAGGCCGGTGAAGTCCCTCCTCTGCATCTCGCACATGCCACATACGCATGAACGTCGCTTCTATTGCATCTCCGGAGCAAAAAAAGCCAGCAAGTAACTTGATGCAAGCACGTCGCTTTCGAAATCTCAGTTACTGAGTGGTTGAATGGTTTCAAAAAACCGACTTGATATACTCTTGTGAAGCCAGTTGTTCGTCCCCCATTCGGCTGTGGGTTCGAATCCCACAGATCCGCCCCGGAAAAAGTATAACGGTCGTCTAATTCGGATCGGACACCCTCGCCGGCATCGACTCGAGAAATTCGAGCAACCATTAGGGGCTGACCTTGGAATGCTTCTGCAGACTGAGAATCAGTACACCAAACCCTCCAAAAAAAGAAAGAAAAAAAAAGGTTATTTCCGGCATATATGACTCTGAGCGCGAATCTATGGCGCTCATCCCCAACCGACTGGTTGTTATGACAAGCTCGAAGTTAGTGCACATCGACGGGAAATACCGAACGAAAGAAAGAGGCTCTCGGAGCCACTCTCCTTACACTCCCTAGCTATAGAGTTTGAACAAAATCCAGGAGCTTCAAGTTCAAGGCAGCACTTTCGGGGAGAAGCATGTCATATGTTGGCGCGAGTAAGTTAGACGGCAAAGTCGTCAAAGTGACTGGATTAGTACATGTGCCATCTTGAGGGTTTCCGTTAGAGCTAATTCAATTATACCCCTATAGGCTGTCACGATGTGTAGCAACCCCTGACAGATAAAGAGATAAAGACCGATCGTGAATGAATTATGTGGCACCAATGTGTGTGTTAATTCCCCGCTTCATTCAAACTACTTTAGTGCTCTATAGTAGCGATCCAAAATAGAAGGACGAGGAAGGCAGCACTCGAGGCAGGAGATTGTATCATAAAGTGCGAACAGTTGATGACACCCTTACTATTGCAACTTGGCTCGGTGGCCGGGTAGCCCGATGTATTAGCTTGAGGTCGTGCCGTTCAAATGGAAGCTCGGTGTATTGTATTGCTTAGCTCGAGGTCATGCCTTTCAAATGGCAGCTCAGGAACTATGGCAATATACTAGGTGGAGTTTTTCTTCGCGCTTTTGCTTGCTGTGGTGGCTTTGGCATCACATTGGAGGACACGAAAGTCCCATGGTCGCGTCCCCTTCAAAGCCATCATTATAGATCCCATCATCGATTAGCGAATCTCGCGTCCGACGGGTTTTCTTGTCCTTCTGCCCATATCCTGTGAAAATCAGGATAATGCCCATTGAGCTACCCGAGCTGTAATGTACCGTGCACGTACGTCGCGTGCCCCAATATCTCGAGGCTACAGCTAACTTAAAAATGACAATATGATTGAATATCAAAGTAACCCAGGGTTCAAAATGCGAATTAAATTGTTCAATAGTGAAGCATAGGGTACAAAATGGCATTATGAAGCATGTGACTCAAAATGCCATTCAAACCTTAAATATGTTAACTGCTCCCTTATCCCTCCTGCTCTTGGCTGAATTAAATCATTCAATAGTGAGGCACAGGGGTTCAAAATGGCAGTACAAAGCATGTGATTCAAAATGCCATTCTGTGGCATGGGGTTCAAAATGCGAATTAAATCATTCAATAGTGAAGCACAGGGTTCAAAATGGCAGTACGAAGCATGTGATTCAAAATGCCACTCTGTGGCATGGGGTTCAAAATGCGAATTACAGCTAATGTCGGAACCGAAGGCGCGACCAAAAATTTCCTGATTTGGACATTTTTTGCAATCCGCGACCGATTCTCTCATATCTCCCTCATTTCGGGTCAGATTACCACGTTTTATGTGTCATTCTTTCAGAATAATTACAGTGCAATTAGTGATAGAGCCATATTTCCCGAATAATGTTTTCTTCCCACCAGATGACATGGGGGTTCTGGTTTGAGCCTAAAATGTTCTACAGCAGCAAGTTCTAGTCCGAACAAGCTAGAAATTTGGGAGGGGCGACTCTGATACCACTTGAAGAGGGTGATAGAGCCAGATTTCCCAAATAATATTTTCTTCCCACCAGATGCCATGGGGTCCTGGTTTGAGCCTAAAATGTTCTACAGCAGCAGGTTCTAGTCCGAACAAGCTAGAAATTTGGGAGGGGCGACTCTGATACCACTTGAAGAGGGTGATAGAGCCAGATTTCCCAAATAATATTTTCTTCCCACCAGATGCCATGGGGTCCTGGTTTGAGCCTAAAATGTTCTACAGCAGCAAGTTCTAGTCCGAACAGGCTAGAATTTTGGGAGGGGCGACTCTAATACCACTTGAAGAGGGTGATAGAGCCAAATTTGCAGATATCTTATCCAGAGAATTGTTATTGCACCAAATGGTCTCCAAAGCTTAGACCACAACAACTCTCTCAATTTTCAACTAAAATGTTTGAAACAAGGGACCATGGTGTCGTTCTAGAGGCCACCTTTGAATTATAAAGTTATTTTGGTCAAAAGCCCGCACTGAAGCCCACAGATGGCAGCAACTTGGGATTAGACAAATCTGATGTCGAGCCCCTTGTGAAGCCGAAGAGCGGGTACAAAAACCCGTGTCATTCTCTTACCGCTGAAAGTATGCTCCAGAGAGGAAGAAGAAAAGCGCCATTGAATATGATTTGGACGATGTTGAATTTGTTCCAGTCTAATTGGAGCATTTCTGGGACGTGTTTTTGACCAAAATAACTTCATAATTCAAAGGTGGCCTCTAGAACGACACCATGGTCCCTTGTTTCAAACATTTTAGTTGAAAATTGAGAGAGTTGTTGTGGTCTAAGCTTTGGAGACCATTTGGTGCAATAACAATTCTCTGGATAAGATATCTGCAAATTTGGCTCTATCACCCTCTTCAAGTGGTATTAGAGTCGCCCCTCCCAAAATTCTAGCCTGTTCGGACTAGAACCTGCTGCTGTAGAACATTTTAGGCTCAAACCAGGACCCCATGGCATCTGGTGGGAAGAAAATATTATTTGGGAAATCTGGCTCTATCACCCTCTTCAAGTGGTATCAGAGTCGCCCCTCCCAAATTTCTAGCTTGTTCGGACTAGAACTTGCTGCCGTAGAACATTTTAGGCTCAAACCAGGACCCTATGTCATCTGGTGGGAAGAAAACATTATTCAGGAAATCTGGCTCTATCACTAATTGCGCTGTAATTATTCTGAAAGAATGACACATATAACGTGGTAATCTGACCCGAAATGAGGGAGATATGAGAGAATCGGTTGCGGATTGCAAAAAATGTCCAAATCAGGAAATTTTTGGTCGCGCCTTCGGTTCCGACATTAGCTGTAAACCATTCAATAGTGAAGCACAGGGTACAAAATGGCAGTACGAAGCATGTGATTCAAAATGCCATGTCGAGCACGACAATCCACTTATCTTGTTGGATGGGATTTGAACTCCACTACACACAAACATGTTAGGCCGCAGCTTTCCCCTTTGGTACGCCTTTCGAACCCAACCAAGAAGACTGAACTTCGGGTTGAACAGATACTTCCTTGGAAGGAAAGTCGCGCAGGAAAGCGAGCCCTGCTCTTGAACCCATATGCTCGAAAACACCATTTGGCCAAACCTTGACCAAAATACATCAAATAAAGCATAATATGGATGTTTCACTTTGCCTCTTTCATTTTCTGGGCGTTACTTTGCACTAGTTGATCTCCTCAAATAAGAGAAAAGTGTCGCCAGATATATTTTGATATTACGCCCACATAATGGCCCAAATTTTGGATGTAATAGCTTGGAGCCATTTAAGTCGCTTCCATTGCCTTGTGATAAGTAAAATAAGGTCAACATTTGTCTGATACATGATCATCTTTAATCTTGATATGTTGGCTTTCCTGGGGGTCAATGATTGATCTGAGGGATTTGGATACATTTCATACGTGTGAGGAATCTGTATGGCATACTTCAGACCATTATCAGAAATGGAATTGTGCAAATATGACATACCTTTGTTTAGTCCTGGCACCCTCCTATTCATCCATTTAGTCGAGTTTAAACTGGAGTTTACACAAGGCTAATTGTCGAGTAAGCAAGATATAATCTGATTCCTTCCACTCCTCCTCACGCTCTTCCCCCTGAGGTTGTAAACCCTCAACGGTTGTAAAGAGTATGCTCCTCTCCACCCCTGCGGTCTAAGCGAGAGTCGTAGCAGTGAGTAGCTCCCACTTTTTCACTCCTCACGCTCTTCCCCTGCTTGAGAGATCTGAGACTGATTCAAGAAGTAATGCAGCATCAAGAGAGTGTTCAACAGAAAGGACTGATTGCATGGAGTTGTTTCCAGCGCACATTAGGAATTTAATTGTCCCTTCATGGCCTTTACGTAAACCACTCACTAGTGTTTGCCTACCTTAAAGAGCCCTGAGCTCCTTTTCAAAAGGACGAGGGCCGTCAAAATAAATCTGAAGAGACAGTCTGAATCGGAATTTCTATCCTCCCAGCAAGACCCCATCAAAATCCGGCTTGAAATGATTGCACAGTGGCCAAAATACTGTTTTGATGCAAAATCTTGGCATATTGTTTGGTGACAGCCTGTATTTGTTTTGATTGACATGGAGAGCCCTGAGCTCCTTTTCAAAAGGACCAGGGCCGTCAATTGAGGTGTATGACGAGAGCGTCGGGGCTTCCTTGATTCGTTTCCACCCGACCTCCGACCCGCACGTCGACGACGACCCGTTGCTGCCCTTTGGGGTGAGGATGGTCTCAAGCCGGGCAAAACGCCCGAGGAGACCATGATCCTCCGGGACGCAGTCATGAGGTGGGAGTACCCGCACCGGCACTTCAATTGGGGTGGAATTGAGGATACGATACGTACCTCTTAGAATTGGATGTATCCATCGTGGTGGAATCGTTGAGGTTGATCTGAACTTAAGGGGCACGGTGGAACAGATCTGAAAGAAAACCGATGGATGAGTACGTGAAGGGATGGAACATGATATAAAATGGGCAATAAACTTACCCAGAGCGAACCGCAGCTGGGTAAACACCTTATTAACCACGAATTCCGCGGTTTGTTGTCCCTTATTTGTCTCCTGAACGCGACGTGCTAGATCACATGAACACTTTAGGGCCGGGTTTTCCACCTAGTCGCTTGTTCAACTTGGCGCATTAATTAGATTAATGGCTTTCACATTAATTCCTTCAAGATCCCGTAGTTGCCTGGCATCCATATTGACACCGAACTCATTATGCAGGCTCTCCTCAATTCACCACCTTTTTCTTTGGTCGTAGGATGCGCAGCGGACTGCCTATTCAGATTCGGAATGTCTGACCCAGAGCCCTTTCCTGTAAACTGAAACAGGTCCCACAAAACAACATGTGACTGTTCGTTCGAAGAACAGCTCATGTGTGCCTGGATCTTGTTCAATTGTTCTGTTCATAGGCTCCTTCTCTTCGCCCAAGGAATGCGGAGGGGATGTTATCTTTATATTGCGCAGCCTGTTGCCACAGGGCACTTATAACAGGACTTCCTTTGTAACCCGAGTTTTATACAAAACAGTGGTGAGGATCTTACAGGATGCCCACAAACCAATTTGTGTTCATAAATCGCACTTTGAGCTGTTTGCATACTGCACTTGTGTACTTATATTGGAATAATACATCCTATTGCACATTCACCGTTTGTTTTGACCTGGAAAGGGCGAAAAATCGAGTTTAGAACTTGTTTTACTTTAGTCTAATATCGCACGGTTTGAATGTCTTTATTTCCTCTCTTCCCTTTGCACCATCCTGACATCGCGGCGCCGGGCACCAAAACACGGGATGCTCTGCCGTGCCCTGCTTGTCCCTCCTGGCCAGGGACCATCTCCGCACAGCCGGGCTGTGCGAGACTTCTGTGTCATTCATGGCCAGAATAAATCACACTGCATCATTCGAGATCCCAATGGAAAACACATCTCCATTCTTCCCTCATTCTTTGCACCATCCTGACGTCGCGGTGCCGAGCGCCCTTCGCAAAACACGGGATGCTCTGCCGTGCCCTGCTTGTCACACTTGGCCAGGGACCATCTCCGTACAGCAGGGCTGTGCGAGATTTCTCCATTCTTCCAGACGTCGCGGCGCCGGGGGTCCTTCGGACTGTCTCCGCACAGCCGAGCTGTGCGAGAGTTCTCCATTCTCCCCTCCATTCTCGCGCGTTCCACTCACATTCACTCACATTCACTAGGGCCGGACTCCGCTCCTCGCTCGCCGAGCAGTATAAGAAGACGGTAAATTTCCAGGAACTTTCTGAATTCTTCTTGCTTTGTCGCTCTCGCACTTGCTGCCGGAGTTTCGCTGTACCCACCCACCCGCTTTCCTCGGATTTTACTGTCTGGTACTGGTGGACACTGGGGATTTTTACCTGGGAAGAGAGAACTCCTCCCGCACACCAGCATATCCTGCTGGTGGTCAGGTCCCATAGGGTTTTAACCAGAGGTCCCGCCATACAATCGGCTGGCCAGTCCACAGTTGTAATTAATTCCATGCGCCAATTTACCTACACGTCACACGATTTATGTGAGAGGTGCACGACTCGGTGGTCGGCCGTTCCAAATGCGGAAGAGTCACGGGAGGGTCACGGTGTGACTGGATGGTAGGTGTTACGATACGAAATGCCCCAGACGTTCGGGTGTGATCTCTGCGCTTCATTTCTTATCATTTATTCAAACTCCGCCGGATCAATCCATGGCACTGATAAGATAGTGGATCACACCCGAACGTCTGGGTTACCGAGACAGGCGCTAGGAGAATCTTCGGGAAGTGGAACCCATGACCTGAGTTCATTTGAAGGAGAAGTGATGGAAGGAGTTTCCGTGCGGAAGCGGCGAGTTCCGCCGAATGGGACAGAAATCACAGCACGAGATACTGAATTGTCCCCAAAACCGAGCCTTTATAGATGTTTTCGGACGGTCATTTTCCGGCCCCGCTGCGGGTCTCGGACATATTGGTCCCGTTGTTTGGAAGGGATCAATATTCTGGGCTTGGGCAATACACAGTGTTTCAAAGAAATTCATAGTGAGAAAAAATGGCCTTTCCAAGTCAAGGGTTGCACTAATGGAAGCCCGATGCAAGCTCAACGGACCAAAATGGGAAAGCATTCTCCAGAACCCAGTGTTAAAAATAAACACACTGTCTCAAGTTCCCGATGTTCAGCTTGCTGCACCGAATGGTGGAATTTTTTGTTCTGCATTCAAATAAATTACGGTCGATGTGCCAACTTCGACTGTTCATCATTGGTTCAAGTTCAACTTGAGTTCAACCACATCATTATTTCAGGCTTTTAGTATTCCACCATTCGAGTCACCTACTCCTTAATAAAAGCAGCTACCACCAAAGAAATTATTGTCCTATGGCAGCGGTGTTCAGGAATCAGTGCCCGCGAGA
This sequence comes from Mycena olivaceomarginata, assembly GCA_029378375.1. NCBI lineage: Eukaryota > Fungi > Basidiomycota > Agaricomycetes > Agaricales > Mycenaceae > Mycena > Mycena olivaceomarginata. The sequence goes on from JARKIC010000010.1 coordinate 91,108, forward strand.
TGCAGTTGAACACAATTACAATCAAAGGCCATGCCGGCCATTTATTCCAAGGACTTGAATTAAATGATGTTCTAAGAGCTGCTTTGTATATCTGATTTCATTATTCGACAAGGCCGGGGACATGTACGCAGCAATTGAACCGGACTCTGTGAGTCTAGATCAGTGACTATTTTTTGAATATCTCATTAGTGACACAAACTGAGATAGTTTCCTGGATGATATATGATACGCACGATAGTGCATATCAGCATCTTTATCTCAAAACCATTTTTTTTTTCTTGGTTATAAGGGCGGCAGTCGAGGTGTGACATGACATGGGGGCGTCAATGTTCCCGATCGGGGGCATCACATGGGCGGCAGGGCGTCCAATGGCGGCACTGGCGTCACTTTCACCGTGCCCCTCACATGTTTGAATTCTGGCTCAACTCCCAGTGTTTGCGCTAAGTTGAACGGCTGAGAACAAATCAATTCTCCAGAAAACAATGATTAAGGGACACAGACATGAACCAAGGTGAGACTGCAAAAAAGTACTTATAAAATGACCCATTAAGATGACCCGTTAAACTGCCCGGGACCAAAATCAAACTCCAACGATGTGCTCCCGGCGCTTTCGATGCGCAGGATTATTACAATCGCGTGGCCTATCTCGGCATCGGAGTACTCTCCGGTGCTTCCCAACGCTTTCCCTAGCGCAAACAAGCACCTGACGGTGAGCGAGGGAACTCGATCATGTGCGACTTGACGTGCTCTCTTCGTCAGAGCAGCTTCTCGAAAGAAAGCAGCCATGCACTTTGTGGTCGCGCGAAAGTTCTGCTGGGCGTCCTCGCGCGGCCGGTGGGCTCGACTGTGTTTAGAATAGGTGACAAGTCTTCGCTTGACTTGCATGCCACACAGCTCACTTCCCTTCAAAATTACCTTCAAATTTATGGGATTTCTACGATCCAGAATACAATTCTGATGAGACAGAATTGAAGGCATACATTTATCATTTTTTTCCAGAGCTTCAAGCAGAAAATTGCTTCAAAATTGGATCAGGGATGAATAATCTTCCAGACAGCTACTTAAATTTCAAACTCCGGCCCAGCGCTCCAAAGTGACTGGACGGTTCGGCGCCGCCAGGGAACAGACGGATGATAACACGGTCCCGAGGAAGATCAAAGACCATGACCCCTGAGAAGTCGTTCGACTCTTCAGGTTTGAGCTGCTATCAGAGTCAGACGCTGCTACCACAATACTTGAGACTGACCCCAAGAGGGAGGATGGACTACGATTTGGTACTTGCCAGCCTTTTGATGTGGTGGTTGAAGTTCAAATCGCTTGAATGCCCCAATGCGAGAGGTTTCTGAGTGTTGTTCAATCAAAAAACAATGAATGAACTCATAAAATGAAACTTCAGCTAATGCTGGATCACGGTGGAGATAATCACCTATTTGACAACCTCGCCCAGAGGTGTGCCAATGACTCGCACAGGATATTCTGCTGCAGGAATCTTCAAGGTGGTTTCAGAATCGATCTCTTCATCAGAATCCTCCTCTTCATCTTCTGTAGTTTGGGGATCACCTCCAATTTGTGATGGATACATTTTTCTAATAGTAGCAATCAATGCACCTGACATCATAGGCACAACTTCATCGGTAGCGGCGGCAAGCGCCGTCCCCTACTCTGATGTTTGAATTGCATCTCGTAAAAGTGTATTGAAAATTCAGCTGAATTGCGCATCCCCTGCCAATCATCCTTACAATATCCCTGCAAAATTTCAGGGATATGGAATCTGCCCTGACCCTCGAACGGCCACTCTTTCCCGGCACTTGCCGGAATTTTGATGCGTGAGCTGAGAAGATTAATTTGAGTGCACCGAGATTTTTGCGTAGCTGGAATTTACTGCGGCTCGAGAGTGTCCTTCCAAAATTTCACGGATATGGAGTCTGCCCCGAGTCTAGAACGAGCAATCGGTCCTGGCACTTGCCGGAATGTTGATGCGTGAGTTGGAAAAAAGGTTATTTGGAGCCGCAGACCTGGGGGGACTGAGATTTTCTACCATCCGGCATGCACTGTACAGTTTTCCCCCGGTCAGTGGGACACCACCACTCAGTGGGACAGTCAGATGATTCAGCCTAATAAGCTCGTAGTTTAAGCTGGACTGCCTTGAAATAAATTATGATTACTCTTGTGGGTATCCTTCACCGTTCCACCTAATTACAATGGCTGCATACGATATATCAAGTCATCTGTAAAATCATCTTCATTGCTGAACCTTTAGGTTTGGCTACCCTGGAGAACTTGGGTTTCGCTCTCTTTTGCTACATGTACAAACAAAACTTCGTCAGCAAAATTGGTCATCATGAAAACACATTGAAAATTGGCCAAAAATCATTCTGTTGAGGATATCGAAATCTCCAGCTCTCAGCTCTTTTACCATCTTGAAATGTGCACTACTGTCCCAATACTCGGCCTTGTACAGCAAATGCAATTATTGTTGCAGCAAGTTGCAATTTTTGTGAGTAGTCATTTCTGCTTTCGAAATGGCCCGGTTTGTCATTTATGCTTTGTGTATTAGCCGGAAATGGTTGCGGCCCGTGTGTCTCATCTCCGGAACAATTTTGTCTCTCCGGAGTTTGAATGCACGTGCCGCCGGTCCGGCGCACTGACAGCCTGTCAGTGCGCTGAGTGAATCGAGTCGAATATCAATCAAGCCCCAAACTGATCACATTGTCCTCAAAATCTGCAGTACTGTCTCTGTTGTTCCATAATCATCGAGCCCCGGGTCTGTTGCTTTTCTTTCTATATTGCTGATCTCCAATTATTTTCCACAGATCCTATCTTTTGTATTTTCATGCCTTCACATTAGTAATTATATACCTGGGGGCACGTATTACCCTAAAGATCTTCTATATATTTGAAAGAGACCTTATGGTACTCTCTCTTGACAGACACTTTATCTGAGACTGCCCCACTTCAAATCTGAACATACTGTATTGTGGGCAGTGATTTATTCTCTGCTTGGATGACCGACAACTCACAGGGGAATACTAAATTTCCTTCAAGAGCTTTCCTGTGTCCACACCAGTCATGTGAACTGCAAGACCAATAACTTCCGTGTAAACCATTTTGGTTCTATGTTCTTGAATTCCTCTCCAGGCTTATTGGTAGTGCCCAATATCTGGCCCATGTCATATTCCAACATTGAAATAAATATTCTGTCATAATCCACTGCAGTGAAGTAGGCCTGTTCCTCCATTCTTGCTCCATTCTCCCACCTTCAAAGTTGGTGCATGGTGCTTGCATCAGTTTCGGCTTTTGTGGCTCCCATGGTAATGTATTGTTTCTACTTAATTACACTTCAAATTATTCCGGAGAAAAGCCGCGGTCAGTCTTGTTCAACTACTTATGAATTGCAACTTGAATGATTCTGGTTAGGTGATCTGAGCGCTTTTATCTAAGTGCCCCTAGCATTTCTTACTTACCTGGAGAAAAATGATAAGATAATTTGAAGATAATGCTATGAATTTCTAAAGGTTCAGCTACTGCCTCGGAGAGGCCTAATCCAAGTCATGGACCACGAAATTAGACAACATTCAAATGGCTTGTTTTGAGTATAACTTAGTAAAGGCAGAGGATCAGTTATATAGTGTACAAGCGGTTGGTCGGCTGCTTCACGGCCTCCCCACCTCTTTTGTAAAGTCGATTTTCAGTTGCCTGCTTTGCTTTTGATGCCCACTAACTTGTTAGTGGGTCCTGAGGTGTCTATCTTGTGCAGGCGCTCCGCCAAGTTTGCAATGTTTGGTGTTGTTTGGGCATATGAAAAGGTCCTGCGTTCGATTCGCATGTTGTACTTTTTAAAATCTTTTATTTTTTAAAACTCCCATCATGTTGCTATATATCCTACTGACCTCAAGCCCTCAAGCTTCAAGTGGCCTTCGTCATTTTGAATTTTCTTCGGTATCTTTCAAGTTGATCCTTGATCTTCACCTAATGTTCAATAAGTTTCCTTGCCAGTGTTCTCAATATCATCTTGGGCCAGCCATTCATCCTTCATTATATATAATCCACTGATGTACACTTATAACTCTCACTGCATAATTGTATAGGTTTAGAATCTCTATCCCCCCCAAAAACAAAAACAAAAGAAATCAACCCCAACGGGGTAATGCGAGCTGGTCGGCACGAATGTGCTGACCAGGCGAGGATTGGGCCTAATAGGAGGGACGTGGTAAATCATATAATGAAATCAGGGAGATCTTATTCCTTTGTTTCATATTACTCATGTTGTTAAGAGCACTCCTAGAACAGACAGAACACCGGTTCAGGTTTGGTTTGCTCGCTAAGCGGGTTTCAACCAGAAAACTCCATCTCAGCTCAGACACAAATCTCACGGGAAGAGACCAGTATCAGTATGTAGTTTTACCATTGTGGTTGAACCTATAACCAGTTGCTTTCCCAAGACAAGTTCTTAGCATGATTCTCACTATCTGTAGTAGTGGGTTTTGGGGTGCTTTTCGACGTGATTTTCGCAAAAAAAAAGTTTTACTGGGTTTCATACAACTTCCTCTTCGAGTGAAAGCTGCTTGCATGTATTTCGATTTCCGCCCTACTAAACGGTCTGTGTTATGCCCACAGACTTGTATGCTGTATTTTTCTTGCCCCACGGGTGAAGCCGGATTTTGTGGTGCCAAATGGGACACGTCTGTTTGAATGCTGGCCCGGGTTTGAGCTCGCTTGTTGGCAATGATTTTGGCTGCAGAGAGCTGCAAAGGTGTGACCATTAACTTGACAGACTGCCAGCATGTTGATTTTTCTGGGTGATTTGCATATCCACGTACCACCACTACTGTCGCCATGCTGTTGGAGGTCAAACAAATTTTTTTATTCGAAAAAAGTGCCTCCCCTCTTTCTACCCATACATTCTTCATACCAAGGACTCCAAAAGGAAGTGCCATGCCCACCCACAGAATATGTTGCTACCTCTTTCCCCTCTTCTCATCTGCTCTTGATCTTCATTTTTCGTTTTGATAAGCTTGATAATTTCGGTGCCATTGTACAGTACCAGGAATGTCTTTCAGACCCACCTTTTTGACGGTGCTCAGAGTTTTTGTTTTGAGTTGCTTTGGTCCAACGGCCAATTTGACCACTTTGGCCATGTTGTATGCTAGTTGCTGTGAATCAGATACCATCTGAACTTGAGCATCTGATTGAGTGTCCTCCCCTTGCTTGCCCTGTTTCACTATCTCCAGGTGTAAGCTAGATAGCGGGCCCTGTTACACATATAGATTATTTAGCTCAAGCCGCAATTGTGGATTGGCTGATTGAGAGTCTGTTGACTTTCAGTTCAATTTTGTTTTGCCTCAATCAATTGTTACAGGGCCGTGGCAGTCATGCAGTTGGTTAAATTTGTGTATCAGTTAGTGGGCTCTGCCGCAAAGCGCGCTACAAGTGTTTATTTTTTGTTTGAAATTTGGAGGGAGCTCTTTTGAGTGGATTATACTGTGCACTCGTGACGGAGCTAGATCGTGTCCAGCTAATTTTGCGGCTGCCTTTGTTTCGGATCTGTCAATGTTAGCACCGGGGCAGTGTCTGTCAAAGCGTCTTCGAAGGGTGTCACGTGCCGATAATGCCGAATGATCGATTGCCCGTGGGCCGGCGGGAAAGCGCACTCCGGAACCCGGCGGGCAGCTGCCGCGATGTACGGCATCAGCGGAGACTCAGCGGAGCTTAAAAAGCTTTGGACAGACGGACAGGCTTAATTTTATAAATAGGGAGATGTAGACACTCTTGGCCAATATGAGTGTATGCCGAGCGATATTGCATGAAGAGGAAGTGATTTCTCTTTGCCGAAATTCGGGATGGTCACATCCCAAATAGGAAGTCACCACAAATTCGACTCCGGTCACTTCGAGTGCTCGGACTTGGGAAATATGATAACAAGAGTACCCCAATTCCTTTCTATCATCACGCCGAATGGACGCTAAACTGGTATCATGAAGAACAGACACTCATTCTGGCAGCTAAATCAAGGCAACATCATGATGTTTGTGACTATCATCACGTTTTCATGACTGTCCCACTGAGTGCCGTTAGCCTTGCGTGAGTAGTCTAGTTGGTAAGACCTCCTCCAACAAAATATGGAACCCTTATCTAATGGGTTGGCTGGAAGGCTGCTGGATCGAGCCCCGATGTAGGAGGACATTTGTTGCAAATGTGGTCCGGACAACTGAGCCGCAAAAACAGCCGGGGAGGCCCCGTGACACTGCGCGATACTCGGGGAACAAACCCGGGGGATATTCAATACCCGTCTGGTTGCACGCCAAGTGCCAAAGATAGGGGTTCCATATTTTGTAAGATGGAGGAGTTCTTACAAAATATGGAACCCCTATCTACCAAGCTCGAAGCTGGTAGAGACACGGTTCATGACTACAGGGAAGGTGGGAGCACGGAGTTGCAGCAGGCTGGAGAAGACAGGGAGCCAGTGGGCAGCTTCATCGGTGAGAAGCGAAGCTGCCCAGGTGGAGTGGAATGTGAGGCGGCTGTCACCGTTGCGGTACTGAAACTTGAGGGAAGGGGACGCAGCAGTCTCGATCGTTGAGCAGAGTTGCGAGTGAATTGCCACGCAGCAAGGTAGGTGGCCGCCTCGCTATTTGGTCCCATCGCTCGCTCCCAGATCGGAGTCTCGTGCACGACCTTCTCGACCAATTCCATGGCGCTGCGCGCCGGGTACATGGGGTTACGAACGAGCGCTTTGCAGAACTCAAGACCTCTCCGCGCCAAGGGCCAATGTGCCGCATGTGCGAAAGAGACGCATGTGTGCGACGAGCCCGCGAACGCGATGACGGCGTGAATGCAGAAGGGGGGGACAATAAATGCGCAAGCATCAGTGACATGCATCACCTCCAAGCCTTCCATTGCATCGAGGGCCTCCAAAAGCCGAGATGGATGACCTATCCACGGCTGAGGGTGTTGCATGCCCCACCAGTCAAGGTTTTTGGCAGTGGCTGGCCAGAACAACCAAACCTTCTCGCCGTCGCAATGCACAATGGCCTGAGCGAGACCTGCAAAGTCAACGTGCATGTCGCTGACCCAGCCTGGGGGAGTTCGGACGGACGCCGTCCAGGGCTCTTTACCTCGGCGTTCGAGATACTGGGTCCGCTCAGACTTCGTAACCTTTGGACGCGTCGGTGGAAATACTTTGCCAAGTTCCTCCGGAGTGTATTGCCAATGATAGTCCCCGAAAGCGAAACCGGCGCCAAGCGCGCCGACAATAGCCGTCCAGTCCAAACGGCAGCGAAGCATCCCGCTGTCGGTCGCCGCGATGTTGGACATGGAAACAATTCTTTTCCCGGTGCGCCATGGTTGGGTAAGATAACTTTTAAAAAGCATATCGAGCACCGAAGACACCGTGTCCATTGGTGTGCTGTCTTGCGCGCAGAGATCGTGGTAATTGATTAGGTCCTGGTCCATCGCGAGGAGGTCTTCGAGGACGAAGGAGCTGGCGGGAAGCTCTTCACAGTCGGGGAGGGGAAACGTCGGATGGTGGGGGTAACGGTGAGGGCCATTGGGAGAGACGGTGCAAGACCGCAACGGCTTTTCCCGACACCAAGTTGTAGTGCGATAGCGGCGGCTCCTGCCATCGCTTCGCAAGCAGCCACATGAATTCATTATCGGGCAACACACGGTCTGAGATCGAATCAGTCGGGATGGAACAATCCGTGAACAAGCGCACCGGTAGCAAAACTTTCGCTGGATGCTAGGGACAGGGTTTCCTCGGAAGACCGAGGGCGACCACCTTGATTTTTGTCGTCCGTGAGAGGCGGAATCCAGGATGAATTTTGGTTCGTCGGGCGACAAGAAACTTCCAGACGGGTTTCACATTCCCGTCTTGCGTCATTGAGCATTGTCAGCAAATCCGTCTTGCTTGCCGCACCAATCGGATAAGATTGTGCAACGACTGTTTCATCCGTGCCGGTCTGTTGTGCTTGAGAAATGAGATGCCTTCTTGACTAGGGAAACATACTAGAAGAGCCTCGGCGGCCTTATAGAACTCTATACATGAGGTCAACGCTCGCAAATTCAACTGTGGCTCAAGCTTAATTGCGACGATTTGAGGGACAACGTTGTGTACCTCACCTTCTGTGTGTGGTGCGATGCGCCTTGCAGATGCCTACAATCAACCGCAGGAGAAAGTCCGAGCCGCAACAGCCCCGGAGCCTGGGCCGCGGGGCCGTACATTAACTAGGATGCTGCCAAATTTGAGATGAAGAAAACTGCGCACGTGTCTGTCACGTGTCAGTCCAAAGTCTCCCACGGTAAAGTAGATCGGCATCTGATGCCGAAAGTTGGCGAGTTAAATCAGTGTTAAACCGGGGCATCTTCGACTTTCGGGAAATTCTACTTAGTCTTTCATGTATACTATACAGATTGGCGACCGAGCTCTTGATTCCGCAGCAGCTGGAACACGACCTTCTTCCATCTCCTGACCTCTCGATCACAAAAATGGTCGAATTCACCCTTTCCTTTCAAAATACGACCGCCGCAGCCCTCCATCCCGCACAGTTCTTCAGCATGGATGCTCCAGATATTACCGACCAGCGGATACATCGCCCCCGTGTGATGACGACTTGCGGGGGTGGAAATTCCATGCACGACTTTTATATTCATAACATCCGAAGCAACTTCACCCAGTTATGGAGCGATTGATTCAGACTCTGGGTGACCGACCGTTGATCAAGGTAGGACAAACTAATAAGGCGAAAGAGTGATTCGTTTCATCATATTCATGCATTAAGCTTTTTTCTCCAGCCCATGGAACGTCTCAGATCCTGTTCGAAATCTGTAAAATAGGTGTAATGCACTCTCTACGAGGGTCACGCATAACGCGGCAAAAATTGTAGAAGGTGCATCAACATATAGCATGAATTCACTCATTTTCGATGATTCAGAGGTCAAAATAAATTCGAACATTATGTCTTTCCAGAAAAATAATTTTAAGTACTATCTGGGAGGGATCCTGGCCACCTTGGACATTTTGGCCTGTTAGTGGCTACCTAGCGTGCCCCAGCTGCAGAGTATGGGCTCTATACGACGGGCGCGGATTCTGAGAACAGTTTGAGCCATTAAACCTAATTTCTGAGGACATATTCGTCGCCTGGTGATTTATCTCTGGCGGAGTTCCCAAAAGGGGAAAATGACGGGGTACCGGTTTCGGTTGCATTCGGCACGGTATTCAGCCACTTATTTCGTTGAACTTCAATTTAAGCAGGCCACCGCACTCCACTTCCCTACCATATATGAGCCAAAGTCAATCTCAGCATGGACCATTTCAGATGAGATACCTACTGACGCTGAATCGAAGGTTCAAGGGAGGGCCGAAAACGGGGCACCAGTTTCAACCGCACTCAGAGTGAGTCCGAGAGTGCATCTGGTCCTGCTCCGAAAAGGTCCCGGGTTGGCAGGACCTATAAGTGTAGTCTGTGTCACCAGGAGGGACCTAATCGGGCCAAATGCCCCCTCCAGAGTTAGGTAAATATTTCGTGCAGCTTCTATGAAATACCAGTCTGTGGTTGAAGTCGAACGAAGGGACTTTCCTTGAACTGATTTGAACCACAAAATACTTACAACCATCTAATAAACTACCTTCAAAAACCCCGGGCACCCAAGCCCGATGATTCCAACACTTCTCGCGAAGGGAGCTTTGTGGATCTGAGTTGCCATTCACAAGTTATGGCGGCGGCAGGTGGGTATTCAAAAGTGGCAATAGGTGAACAGCCACCGGTCTCGACATGGAGGCCGGCATGTTGATGCCGGCCGATGGCGAGAAACCCTTGGAAACCGTGTTTCCAAATAACACATTTTTTGCAACAGGGCTTTCCGCTGGAAGCCGGGTCTCCAAATAGAATTATCCCTACATATGTTTGATTTCCGAATTCAAAGGTCCGGTATGTATTGAACATGATCGTGGTTATTTGGGGTGCAGTTCAACTTCTACACTTGCAGCCCTGATTTCGTGTAAAAATACTTTCAAGTCATTGTATCTGGGACGTCAAGCAAATGAATGGCAGGTATACTGGAGAATCGACGCGGACAATAGTTTTGCCCGCAGTGAGAAATCAATGAGCATATGTCTCCGGTGCAGAACGCAAGCTGAGGTAAAAATCAAATTATGTGTACGCAAAGAGTGAAAGCAATGATGAAGGCCTTATATAGTGAATGGGATAAGCAATAGTGATGCCTCGAATAGCTGACAGGACTTGAAGATACAAGGCAAGCTGAATGATATCTGGGTCCTTGCAAGGTCTGAACTGCTCATGATTCATAGCGTCTGTGGATGTCCAAACCCGACGTATTATGAGCAGTCTACAACGGAAGAAAAAATACCATGAATTGAGGGCAGGGCAGCTGTCCTGGTGAAAAATCATCAGAAAAGACTGGATAAAACTCATTCCATCGCTCAGACAGCAGTTTTTGGGGTCAGATAAAAATATATGAGGAGGCGATTCCCTGCGTATTTTGAATGCGAATCGATTGAGTCTATTCCCGAGGGAATCCAACAAGAACTGAGGGCCGGGCGAGTGTCCTGGTGTAACTTTCACCAAACTTTTCACACAAGTGCGTGAAATTTAACAATTTTCTCCGGGGGTAAAAACCTTTTATACAATTTTGGTCATTCGAGCAAGTACGCAAATTTTATAGAATTTTACAGAACAATCTGCGAAAATTTCTTGGGGGGTCCGGTACGGTGTTAGTTCCGAGAAAGTGGAAATGTCTTTGTATTCGGCTACATGTCCCCAAGCCGAGGCAAGCGAACGATTCAGGTTAACCGTCTGTTGCACGACGCCTCAGACAGAGTATCAGAACTTGATTAAGTCGCAATTACCTCGAGTTTCAAATCAGTTACTGGTGCCTTCGAGGACGCTATTTTGTCCCGAAGCTGAACGTGGTTGAACGGTTCCTCGGCGAGTACATCTCTGTAATCCCGATTTGGTTTTTCACTGCGTTCCGCAGGGTCAGAGGCAATGGGTGTGGCTAGCCGGCACGGCAGGCCAAGGCAGACAAGTCTGACACGGTGCTGCGGCTGAGACTTCAACAAATTGAGGTATGAGATCATGTTGTTGAAGCGTCTGTCTAAGAGAGACTACTCAAAAGAGAAGCTATGGACAAGGATGACGCGGCGCGTCAACGGCGTGGTGAGGGACAGGTTGTCAATTAGGGAATTGATTCCATTATCTCACTCTGTCGGTGACATAGGGAAGCACGTGCACGGGTTGCCCCAAGTCAGGAGACTTTGCCCATAGAGGGGGGTTTGAATGTGCGAGGCCGGTGCCCCTCGTCCGAATCCGAGTATTCGCTGTTGACTTAAGGTAACTCGATGCTTTCGCTAGCGGCCCCACCACGAGAGGCATTCAAACGTGACCTGTTATGAAAGCCAAGAGTTGACAGGAGTAGACTGAATAACCACCAAATGGGGACGGGGAAATGTGGGACAAATGGGAGATTTGGGACAAAAGCCAAACAATGACAAATGCCGGGTTTATTACAGCCAATGGCAGTATCGACCTTCCTTTTGTATCCTGCTCAACAGTATGTTGTACCGCCAACACAGAATTCCCTCGAACAACCTGGTTCTGACTCAGATGAAGAAGAAAAAGTATTGGAAAGGGTCCGATGGTACCTTTACACACTCACTTCTTGTGTATGGTCAAAAAAAACGCGTGTTCTACATGCTAATTGGGTCGCGTCGCGTCTATTCTCGGTCGCAATCATTTCATGACTTCCCGTGATTTGATCAGTCTCCTCGTCACTCTGTCGACGCGCTTCGCCAGTGCCACTCAGCATAGGTGAATGGTTAACAAGAGGAAGTCCCTGGCAATTTCTCGACAGCAAGTATTTGTATTTTTGATTCTATCACATTGTTCTATACGTATTGAAGGACACACTCCCAAAATAGCAACTCCTTCCGACAAGAATTGGACTCCTTAGTGCGAATCTATGAGCCGACGAGCCTCAAATGCCAGGCAAGTCAAGATATAATATTTTTTCGGATTTTTTTTTCGATTACTAATTGCGCATGAATTAGTACGAATTATCTATCTATGTTTCATCCCAATCCCTGTAAAACTCATCGAGATATGAGTGAATCGGTCGCGGGGATCAATATTCACCCAAAACAGTAATTCTTTGGTTGCCGCCTGGCTGTAACCAAGCTTTTTCTCACTTTTTGTGGATAGAGACCTAATATAGGATGTATTTGGCGCTAATCTAGACAAGCCATGGGTTACCACAGATTTATGGGGTGGTGGCTTACAATTTTTTCTGAGAACCTGAAGATCATTTGCTGGGTCAAATTCGCCGGTTTTCAGCAGAATGCCTCGCACAGTAGCTGTAGTGCCTGGATTCACCTAGATTTTTGATACGACGCTCTTTATTGTATTCCGGAGGGCGGAAAATACCGGCATAATGCGGCTCCGATAATAATTTTGTGGACGGGATTTGTGGACACAGTGTTTCAAATTTGTGGACACTGACTGATTTGTGGACTATATTTGTGGACGCTGCCCGTTTGCGGAATCATTTTTGGGCCGACCCTGTCGGGAACCACAAATGATGTCCACAAATGATGTCCACAAATGTCAAATGATATCCACAAATGTATCCACAAATGCGTCAACAAGCAGGCTGGGACCTCGTTCATGCCGAGCACACGGGCCATGCCTCCGTAACGTCCCTAAGGGCGATCTCAGAATCTGAAGGAACAGAAAGCTTCGTATTAGCCCCGGCTATAATCTCCGGCGTGCGCTGTCTTGCAACAGTAAGCGAGGCAGGCCACAGATTCATTCTCCCAGGACCTGGGCCGGAGATCAGGAAGGCGGAAAGAGAATTCCGAAGCCCGTCGGGGCCGGGATACCGCAAGCCGAGATGGTATATATAGCCTGCGGTTTGAGCCACATTTCCCTCATTCCCTCGCGGAAGCCGGCTCTGGATTATTGCAGTTGATGCAACCTTGCCACTTGTGCCGACTTCATATATCCGGGCTCTGGTGGATTTAGCCCAGCGGTGCAGAATCTATCCAGCGGAGCTCTGGATTATTGGATTGAGTGCAACCTTGCCAGTTGCATCGAATTCATGTATCCGGGTTCTGCTGGATTGATCGCAACACTGGTGGACCCTTCCAGTGCGGCTCTGTGCACTTCGCCGCGTCGAGCCGCGCGGCTCTAACAGGTAATTTTTAGATCCACAACTCACACATAAACCGTACCTATGCCGATGCCTTCAATCTGACCAATTTTGGGCTCTTTCAACTGCGCCGAGTGGTGTCTGAGAGAGCCACATTTTTGTAGCCGGCGCAGCACTGGTTACCACTTCGCCACGTCGCGCCGCGTGGCTTGTACACTCAATATTTTCATTTACACTGCACACCCGGATGGTGCTCTGGACGTTGGCCTCTCTATCAACCAGTCTTAGCCCTCAAGCAGCTGAAATGGCATCAGGTCAGGCGACTTCCTACCTGCTGCGGCGCCATTTGAGATGCACTCAACAACGAAAATTTATACATGTGGCGCAATTTTTGGCTTCGTTTGGAAGAGATTCAGGCGAGCCCACAGCTTCTCTTTGTGAAAGACATGTCTTCCCCCAAAACTTATCTTCGGGGTACCTCTCTACTTCATATGCCGTCAACTCCCAAGGGCATCTCGAAGCCAGAATTGGTTTCTAATCCCTCCAGTGAATCAAAAGGGTGATCAAATCCATCATATAATTGAAGCACATTGTTTATGCCATGGGGCGACCACAAATAAATTATGGCTTCGAGGTGCCCTCTAGAATGATCCTTAGCGTTTCAAAACAAAAATCTAAGTTGCCCAGGGCCATATCTCCAGCGCTAAAGTGGGTCTGCATGAAAACACCAGAATTTTCATATATGGTAACTGAGATCATGCCATCAAAAATACAGGGACGAGGTGCCCTCCGAAATCGCCATGCGAGTCGATCGGTTATATTTTCAAGGGAATCGGCTGAGATTTGAGCTCACACCGACAATTTTGCTGAAAACGGACCAAAAAAAAAAAAAAAAAAAAAAAAAAAAAAAAAAAAGGCTGCGTCCTAAATTCCTCAAAGAGCTGTAATTCGAGAATCGGACGCCGAATCGTCTTCAGAATCGCCCAATTAAAATCCACTCTGACCGCCACTATTCAATAGACATAGGGAACACATCAATTAAGGGAGACATAGACTACATATACAAAGTATGTACGATGAGGCTATTAGATGACTGTACGGAGGCTTGAAGGCCGTGGAATCCAAGTTCTAGGCAACTTTTCGGCCACCGGAACTCTCGGCTAGACGAAACTCCGCAATCCATACCGAATACACGGGTCACTCAGCGACGTCGTGGTTCAAGTGAGATTGCAGAAGATGCAGGAAATCTAGGAGCATGTGAGCAAGGGAAAAAACCTCCTAAATTTTGGATGCATATTTCCATAGGTGCACAGTTAATTATCAGCTCTTGATGTACCGGTACATAGGACTCGGATATCTAAGGCTCGGTTCCCTTATTGCGATCTATCTGTCAACAACTGATGCATATTACAGCTGTTTGCAGAACTTAGGGTGCAGCCTGTTTGTTCTTTTTTTTCAACAAATTTTGTGTCGGATGGCTCTCCTAAGATCAATTCTCAACCGTTTTCCTTGAGAATATGCTCATTATGTTAGAATTGAAAGTCCAGAAGGCATGGCCTCCTCAAATCTTCTGATGGCCAATCTAATTGCTTGATTGGAAAAATATCCATGTTTTGAGCAGGATGGCTGTAATATTAGCTATCATTGTTTGGTTGGGCTAATTTTTGATACAATGGACTCACAGGTGTACCAGAGGGCACCAACTACCAGCATTTTCAATGTGACCCATACATCAGATGCAGTATATATTATGACAATGCTGAATTCTCGTTTCAAAGTCAAGTCATATAAAAAATGCCGGTATTTGGTGCCCTCTGGTACATCTTACAGGACCCTGTAACATTTGTATCGCAGCTGTTGAGACACTTGCCACATGGGTCCGCGCGCACTCTGATGGAATTTGAATTGAATTGAATTGAAGGTGAGAGTGTGACGTCACAATTCAAACTCCGCGGATTCACCCCTTTATTAAAATTACGCGTGTCTGTCTGTCTGAAGCCATTTCAAACTCCGCCATCTGTCAATCTTTGCACTAGCCTTATATTGATTATCAGCTGATCTTGCAGACCGGCCCGTTTTCCGACCGGCCCGTTCTCCGCATCGATCAATAATCAACACGTGGTCCCAACTGCCACGTGACCGTCGCGTCGCGTCTTTTTTCTGCTGTCGCCGAGGTCAATTGGGCTGTGATCTCGAAACCAAAGCACCCACCAGAAACACAAAAAATCATGTTCCTTCATCTTTCCTACTTCAATGATCAGATGCTGTTCATCTCTCTCCTTATAAAATTGTGGATGTGCTCCATTCATCAATTCTTAATCAATTCTGACACCTTATGAGTTTCAATTTCATCAATTCTGCCCTTAATTTGAAGGATGTGTGCCGGGAAGAAAATTCTGAACATGACTGCGACCCGACAATTATATTTTCTCCGAAATGTATGAATTTACTTGCATTTCTATTTCATCAATTCCGCTGCTTTGAAGGATGGGCTGGGTAGAAAATTCTAAACTTGACTGCAACCTAACAAAGACTACAAGATTCATATACTTATTGTCTTGCTAGAATTCGGTCCACAGTCAGAGCTGCAGAATACAAATTGCAATACATGTACCGCCGGTGGTTTTGGCAAAAATTAATTGCCAGCAGTGTTTGGGTTGTTAGCCAAACCACTTCAATTAGAATTTTGCTGAATTTTTCATGAATTTCATGAAGTTTTCGATAGTTTAGTCCGTACTTTACTTGCATCATTGCCTCACACAAAAAAAAAAATCAGTGTTTTCTGAAAAATCGACTATGGGATATAGCAAAATTTAAAACCTATTCTCCCTCTTTATAAGATTGAGCTTTCTGTCCGTCTGAAGCTGGATCCCCATATGGTTATATTGCACAGCTGACATCCGTTATCCCTCAACCGGCATGAATAATTGTTATATTAAGCCCCGCTTAATTCCGAGGCATGCCATTATTGCTAACTGAAAGTTGTTATCTCACATTTTGTCAAGACACGACCTACATAAGATGAAGTAGAGCCCAGTCAAGCTGAGTTGAATTTTTCTAAATGCATGCTCAACTTCAATAAAACTAGCAAGGCCGACGCAAGCAAGTGAGAGCCGGCGCAAAGCGCCGGCGACCGCTTGTATATCATAAGATTACTGACCCGATCGGGCCCGGCGGCAACAGACTTCACGTTAATCGGGTTTAAATATTTATTTACTCAAGTCTAACGGGCGCGCCTGATTGGATCTAGCAAGAACCTCGCACCCTTTCCATGCCGGGGTCTTACACCTCGGGCATTCAATGGATAGGCTGCCGTATTCCTGCTGCGCGACTCACGGCGCAAGTAGCGCACCGCCCCGCGCGAGTGGACCGATCCGTCGATCATTAGTCTGGGTACCGCGTCTACCCGGCAAGCATAAAAGGCCAGGGGAAATGTGGGAGCTTCAGCTCTCTTTCACTCCTGCCATTTACTGCTCGCCAGGTGTGTTCTCTCATTTTCCTGCTCATGTCTCTCTCATTAGGTACGGTCAGAGTAGACGATTCTGGGCGATTCTCGCCTCGATTCTGACGACGATTCTGACGTCGATTCTGGAATTCTTTTCCCATCAGAATCGTGTGAGAATCGCTCAGAATCGGCTTTTAATTAATTTACAGTCAGAATCGCCTCCAGAATCGTTGTAGAAGCTCCTCTGGAGGGGATTCTACAACGATTCTCGAGACGATTCTGAATTACGACGATTCTCCCACGAGAAATAAATTCCAGAATCGTGTCGAGAATCGTCGTCAGAATCGCCTATTTAAAATCTACTCTGACCGTCACTATAATTCTGATGACTAATGCTCGCCAGTATTTAAATCCTTCGCACGTCTGAATACACTACGCACATCCTTCGTGTCTTCCATCCACAGTTGCTTGAAACCCCTATGTCAGTAGATGGCCCTCGTCTTACGCACTATTCATTCCCGCCGGACTCGAGGGACACCCGGATGTCGTCCAAAAAATGTACAAGTGGAAACTGGGTCATGACAGCTTGGTAAAAACTTAAGCGACTACAGCGAAGTATGGCCAACCGCTGTGTTATAAGAGGGGGGATTTCTTTCACAGACCTCCTCACCCCGTGTTTGCGTTTCACAAAGGCAAGACCACAACTAGCCTGACCAATACTATCTGACTAAATATTGTTTGTTCCGGGTTCAAAATGCGAATTAAACCATTCAATAGTGAAGCACTGGTTTCAAAATGGCAGTACAGAGCATGTGATTCAAAATGGCATTCAGTGCCATGGGGTTCAAAATGCGAATTAAACCATTCAATAGTGAAGCACTGGGTTCAAAATGGCAGTACGGAGCATGTGATTCAAATTGGAATTCGGTGCCATGGGGTTCAAAATGCGAATTAAGCCATTCAATAGTTGTGATCGATGCCGACGCTCCTCTCGTGTTGCCTTTCCCTCCCACCGACGACGAGAAATACTTGTATGCACAAACACGCCGAGTTCCTCTGTACATCTTTGGGACTTTGTCTTTCCTGTCTAACGCGGTCGGATTCCGGCAGGCTGTTCCACGTACTACTGGTGCGTCATTATTGTCTCTTCCACCTGCGTCTCATCATTGTGGTCCAGGTTTATTGCAGTTGTGCTAATTGGCGAATTGCATCTTGTATTGTCTCACTTGATCGTGTGAGTCCCCATCCATAATCAACGGCTTCTCACTCTTCGGATCCAGATACACCGGAAAGGACTACAACCTCGAAACTCACAAAAACACCGTCGCGGAATATGCGACTTATCCTGGTGATGACCCCTCGGTCAATCTTGCCTGGCATCGCCGTTTTCACACCCGATTTCATCGAGAAGTGGACTTTCGAGGAAGATAAAGATCACTCCCCATTTCTCGCCAGTATACTCACAACTGCATCTCAGACGGAGCGTGCCAAGAAATATAACAAGCTTAAGAATCCTGACAAAGTCTGAATAATTTATCAGACCATATCTGAAATACTAAATGTTTGGTTGCAGCTGGTTCAGGGGGTCACACATCAACTATTATACCAGTCTTCAAATCGATGCATGTCTTTCCAGGCACAGTTTGGCCTCTTTTTGTGGTCCACCGGTAGCGCTCGAGCAGAGAGGCGCCAGCGGCCTGGCCAAAGTGACCTCCGGTACTTTTGGTGTTCTATATGGTCTGCTCATCGCCCCCATCATGCAACGCCTCGCAGCATTGACTGGCCTTCACTTCAACCGCGACATCAGACCCCTGACCAAGGCAGTGCAGATAATTTCAAACAGACTGGACTGCTCAGAATGGTGCTGGGTATTATCTGGCAATTTGCCACATCCAATTAGCCCTCCATATCAAGTCACGCATTTCTGACCATGTGCAATCGGCTCTATCACTGCCACCCTCAATATGGAGAGTTCCATGACCACTGGTTTAACAACCAAGGCAGTGCGGACACTTTCAAACAGACTGGACTGCTCAGAATACATCAGAAAAATGGGTTCTGCCCTCAAAAATGCCACTCATCTCTGGAAAGGGCCCTTTCCCCCCACTAGCCTTTCCCGCATGCATACGAGATCACCGTCCCCTTCGGTCACTCGCTCCTCTCCAGTCTCGAAACATGGACGGCGGCTATCCAGGATAGATCACCCTCATCATTCGCCTGGCCGGCCGTCACAGACGATGGTGAGAAAAGCCACCCATCCGAACATAGCGTTTCGGAATTTGGACGGGAATCCTCTTTCCGACAATATTTCTTGACGACTTCCGGGGGGCCGGCACGGTTCGCACAAGGAGGTCGTTGGAAAGCCTACGGCGAAGCGACGAAGACGATTACGATAGCTGGAGTGGCAGTAATATCTGTGAAGATGGTGCCAGCACTGACAGCGATGTCTCGAACCCCGAGTGGCATGCGGACCGACAGGGTCAGGGATCTCCAGATCTCTTGGTTCCTGTGTCTCGTGAATGAGCCTCCAGGTCTGTGATCAACGCCAATGAACCGAGTGTCTCGAAGTTTCTAGAAGCTGAGGTATAGATATGATACTGTAAAGAATTTCTAGAATATGAACAAGCGGGTATAGACGAGAAACGAGAATCGAAAACCAAATATTCCAACAATACTCAGTATGGCAAAACGTGATGGCCGCTGGGTTTCTTACTCACTGCTCGACAACTAGCGCATATCTTTGGACAAAATAAAATGCCAGATAGCCCAGAAAGATGATGTGCACATTTTGGAGATATTGATGGCAATATTTTGATCGTCCAATGAAGGAGCCAGATATGTGAAAACACCATTTTTCAACTCTGTCAGATATTTTTTTGCAAGAAATGTAAATCGCCCGTATTGTAGCCCTAGATGTGCTGTTCCATCTGGCTGTTTGAATGTTGCAAAAATATACAGGCAACACTGAGATATTTGGGCCGCAAGGTAACCAAAATCACTCAAATTTCCTCAAATCAAGCCAAAATACCACTTTTGTGGCCCAGATATCTCAATGTTGCCTGGATATTTTTTCAAAATTCAAAGTGTCCGAGTGAAGAGAACATCTAGGGCTACAATACGGGTGATTTACATTTCTTTGTAAAAAAAAATATCTGACAGAGTTGAAAAATAACATTTTCACATATCTGACTCGTTCATTGGAACATCAAAATTCTAATATCTCCAAAATGTGCATATCCCCTTTCTGGGCTATCTGGCATTTTATTTTGTCCAAAAATATATTGGAGAAAGATGCGAGGTGCCGATAAGGCGAGTTCAGGACGAGTAGTTACCGGGTGTATTCTACAAAATTCAGCCAAGTTCTCCCTTCAGCATGCACTCTGACCCTGGATAATTCGGAAGAGCTGCAGAACCGACCATTCCACGGCGGTAATATCCACAGAAAACCGCATTTCACTTCCGGAAGCCTGCATGTTGGCCGGATGCTCTCGCAGGTTGAGGTGCGACCTTTGCCTCGTGGGAAACCCTTTAAAAAATTTGAATGGTGCGACCGTGATGTTTCTCCTGAGCATGCGCCGCCCATTCATCGCCAATGCTCTCTCGTAGTGTTCAGCATCCACCACGACGTCCGCCAAA
Organism: Mycena olivaceomarginata; assembly: GCA_029378375.1. Taxonomy (NCBI): domain Eukaryota; kingdom Fungi; phylum Basidiomycota; class Agaricomycetes; order Agaricales; family Mycenaceae; genus Mycena; species Mycena olivaceomarginata. The sequence goes on from JARKIC010000010.1 coordinate 111,350, forward strand.
GTCCATTTTTTGTTCCAAGCAGCACGGATTGATGCATTTCGAACCGAGATTCCGTACTGCAGAAATTCGGCTGCGAGGCTCTCGTTACGAATGCCCCTCGGGAGGTTCTTGACAAAGACCCTGGTTGGCTTGGAGTGATTCAGAATATATTCGGCTGCAGACTTAATTGGCACACCTTTTCTTCTTCGCCTACACCGAGAGTTTCAACGCCCTTCAGATCTGTTACTTTGTCACCTGTGTCAATTTTAAAGTTTGCGCCATCCGTCGTGGCGTTTTCGGGCAGATGTTTTCCTTGGGAATCCGACATCTGTGCTACAACCCACCTTCAAAACCTCCCCTTTTTATGCGGAATCGGCCACACTTGGCACCCGTTACAGCAACGGTGCGGCGGCCGTTCATCGCTGCATTTTTGGGGGTATGGCCATAGATGTCCCTGCACGCACTATGACAAACTTTGATGTTCAAACTGTACTAGATATTCAAAATGGGATCTTCCTCCCTGAGTTTTGACTTCGGAAGCGACGGTAATGAAAGGTACGGATGTCTGGCAGTCGGAAATAATAATAAAATGGCGCAATTTGGACTGAGATCCTGCTCCGAGCTAGTCTGTAGTTTACCGCGCGCCGGGTGATTGGTCGCCGACCTTATTACTAATCGTCGGAGTTTGAATCTGTTCCCACGGCTTTACATCCGCGCCGCCATTGCTCTCCCGCTCTTCTCAATCTCTCTGGCCTGCACCGGCTTGTAATGGAACCCCGTTTTCGCTGGAGAGACCCCGAGGGAGTCCAAACCATCACCCAAATCGTCAAGAACACGATTCCACAGTGGAAAGATGGTCGACTCGGATACCCCGAAATCATGCAATCCTTGTGAATTTCATTCTCATGAGAAACGAAGGCCAGCCGGGAAGCATACACCATCGAAAGGATTCAACTGTCCAGTGCAATTGATTGTCCATGTCATATTGTGATAACATATAATATATAGTGAGTGGATGACACAAGTAAACCAAGAATAAAGGCTAGATACAGACTAGGGCCGCCCGCAACACTACCCGTAGTAGAAGCATGCCACTGCCGCGCGCGCTCCGCCTCTTGCATGAGCTTGTTGCTCGGGATCATCCCTGTCTGCCCTGACAGCCCGCCGACAGGCACGCCGTACTCAGCAGACCCAGATGCACCGGAGCCCGAACCCAAATTCAGGTCGGAGGTGGGGCGTGAGCATGCCGGAGAGAGAGGGAGCGTGGTGCGACACGGAGGGGTAGCTCGTCGACGGCATCGGCGAAGTGTTGCGGTGGCTGCCTGAGGCGGAGTTAGGAGAGTCGGGATCGTTATGCGAGACACCAGCCGTGGCGACATTGGAGCTGGAGTGGGGATGGGGCGGCATGGCGAACGGCCCCATTTTTTCGGAGTAGTAGCCGTGCGACAGAGCGGGCGGCGGACCCGCTCCGGAGGCGGTATACTGGCTGTATCCGGTGTAGGGTGCTGCGTTGACGTTTGCGCTCGACATGTCAGCTTCATTTACGGTCATTAACGCGTAAGAATAAATCAATGCATGGCAACTCACGATCGTCTGGAGAGTTGCGGTCCCGGCATCTGCGTCGGCAAAAAAAAAAAAACACGGCGACCGCCAACGCGATGAGGGCTAAAACGCTCAAAATGGGGCCCGACTATCGCCCCATGATTTGTGCGATGGAAAGTCGCCCTCCGAGCCGAACTGTCTTCATGCGGGGGTATATTTTATCTGTGAATCGCGATCGTCGACGAAGTAAGCCTCGACCGACGCCGACATCGTATTATACATTATCTAGTCCAGGAAGATCACCCCACTGGCACCATTCGGGCGCGCGCGTCTGCGTGACCACGAGCTGGTGCGAGCCGTTCGCGATGGACGAGGACCGCGACGTCCAGAGCGCCAGGTGGTACACGTCGGATGTTATCGTGCGGCGTGTATGTGCTCATGACGGGACCGTCCACCGCAAAGGACCAGATGGGCTGCGAGGTCGGGTTGCTCGCGGCAACTGTCCCGTACACCGTGATGGACGTGCCTGCCCAGTATCGCTCTCTGTTAGCTCATTGAAATAACGGGAAACATTCCACCGTACGCACCTACGAAGGGGACCGTCGCCGTCACTCCCGCCGCCACCGAGCATTTCCTGGTGCTGTCAAATTCCTCGGCCGCTCCAACTTCAGTCCAGGAGCCAGCATACTGGATGAGCGGGTCCCAATCATCGATAACGGCGGCATGCGTGGACATCTTACCCACCGCCGGATGGGAGGGAGGTGAGGGGAGCAAGATCGATTACGGGAATAACTTGGGGGCCGGATGTCTTCGGTAGCTCCGCACGAGCTTGATTGGCGGCTGCAGAGGATTTCCGTCCATTTGGCAGTTCAAAAATGTCTCCGGAGGGTCTTCAGGATCGTTTGACGCGTGCTGTGGTAAAAAGTTGGGCTGTAGACGTGGCAGAGAAGAAAGAAGACGCGTTGCCATTGATTTTCACCAGGTGTGACATGACGCGAGTGTGGCTTCAAACTCCGATGATTTGTAATAAGGTCGGCGAGCGATCAAGTAATCAAGCTGATCAACAGACTACAAACCACCGAGGTACGAGGTAAGTTATGTTTGTAGCATCTGTCTACGAGAGACTAGCTCCGAGCCATGGCATCCTTGCATGCTTTCTTATTAATTTTCGTTCTTCGGGTCCTCCAGCAGGCCACCATTCCTCAATCAATCGCCTTATGGCTTAGATAGCAGTTTTTTTTTCCCAGGATACTGCCGTCCACACCTTTCCGATTGATTCCTCTCGGACGAGCTCTTCTGCACTCCGTGCTTGAGATTGCTCGGGATTTTTTCGGTCCGAGTTTTACCTATATTGCTGATCCCTGAGCCACTAGAGGTGCATTCAAATGGCCTGCATTTTGAAAAATGTGACCTGGGGCAATAGAGATGCATTCAAATGGGTGGCATTTTGAAAAGCATGACCTGGGGAATAGAGATGCAGTCAAATGACTGGCATTTTGAAAAGCGTGATAGAGGTGCATCAAATGGCCAGCATTTTGAAAAGCGTGACCTGAGGCACTAGAGGTGCATTCGAATACTGTGCCTATATGCAGGGGAGCAACGCTCGGGGGACCGTGACATACCCGTTGCCTTTTTTTCAGGCAACGGAGCGTACCGTGATCGTGACCGTTGCCTCCCTAAGCAACGGGCCATCTGTATATACCTCTGTGGCCCAGTTGGAGATCGTCTTTTCTCTTACAAGTGACAGAACGCATACGGTCTGTTGTTCGAGTCCCGGGGACGAGTAGGGGGCGAGGATATTTTTTTACGATTTTTTGCGATTTTTTTCAATGTCACGATTTTTTCAAGCAACCAGTCCCACCGTTACCGTGACCGAGGCAACGCAACGGGCTCTCCGTTACCGTGACCATTGCTCCCCTACATATAGGCACAGTACAGGGAGCCACCAAATTGCAGGTCTTGACTAAATCTTGAAATGTTTGCGGAAAACCAGGGACTTGGACATGAGGAGACGGGGCAGAGTAGCCTCCGCGCCGGGAGATGGACGGGCGACATGGGGGGAGAGAGCAAGGGGGAACCAACCATTTGATGATTGCGTTGCTAATCACGCAATCTGTGATGAAATCGCATCATGATGGAGCGGAGTTTGAATGACTGGTAATCTCTCGGAGGACGTCCAGGTCCTTTGAAGGCTTCCTTCTTATTCAAGTTACCAGCTGAACGCAGTAGTATTCAAGTGGGTGTGGGTCAAAATAACGTGGACAAAAAGAAGAAAAAAAACCCAGACTCCTTGAAATGCAATTGAATAGTCATCTGCGACAACTCCATTGCGGGTCAGTCTATTCGAGCTGGCGGGTGCAACGGCACTGACAGAAGCCGGTATCTCTCCTCACATCCTTCAGGCCACGGATCGATGGGCCTCGGAGACATTCCAGATCTGCATCCGGAAGAGTCCCGTACTCATCCAAGCCCTAATCTTGCCAACCCCGCTCAGTGCGCTAACCCAGCAAGTCGATATAAATTCGGTTCCCTTCATGTCTTCCAGTGTCGTAGATACAGTAGCCGCAAAAAATAATGCTTGCCCATGATTTGTGGGCCCATCCTCTCCAAATAAAGTCCTGGCATCATCCTTGGGTAGGTTCGGAACAAGCCCGCGAAGTTCCGGCCCGGCGCGCCGGGGGACCTTCTTGAAGGGGCTTGCTTCAAAGTCCGCCAAACAACGGGTTGTAAATCGCTTTCGTGCTACTTCAATCTCCACTCAATTTCTTCAATGCAAGCTGGTAACATTAGAACATATGTTAGGGTATCTGGTGCAGATTTCTACTGTGCGCTAGAGTCGAAGAGCAGCAGTCTGCACACACATTGATCTCAATTGTGTGAAATGTTAAAGATTGCTTCCTGCAGGTCTAGGATTATATCGGATGGATAAGGCTCCAGTGGTGGAGCTGCTGTATGGCATCCTATGAGTGCTCCCAAATTTTTTGGGACTTTCTGGTGCCCGTGGTGAAGAGATGTGGGTCCTGTAAATGCGCCAGTAGGGATTGTCACACCCAGTCACACTGTGCATCACAAAGTCAGCGCGTCAAGAATCCATTGAAAAGACTGTTTCGGCACGGGTAAAAATTCATATCTGACTTCGAGAAGGTAAAAGACACGTCCTGGGACGTGATAGCCGGTACCTAGGCATATTTGGCGGACCAGAATTTGCATGTCGTGCCTGCACACATCAAATGCTCTGATTAGGAAGCAGCAGATGCGCAGCTCCTCAAAGTTCTCCTTGGATTCAATGAAGGACATACTAGGAGCAATTTCAGTGACTTCCTAGGAACTTTTACTGTCCCAGATAATCCGGAAAATTGGGATTATATAGCAGCAGTGATCCAGTTCAGCCATGTGGTCCTCATGGTGCCGACAGAGCCTAAAGATTAAAAATGATTATGTTGTAAGAATAAGTGGTTTGGCCACTCACTGGATTTTAAGATGTTGAATATGGCCTTGAGTGAATATTTTCGAGTGAGTTGTGGCCCGTGGGAACAGTGATCAGTACAGTGATTTCCCATCATTTGAGCCATTTTGCACAATGAGCCTTGAATAACTCGATGGAAAAGGCATATATCACGCTGAGGCGCAATATAACCAAAGATATAGTACAGAAATAACTTCGATTTGAATATCTTGGAAGTTGCATGCAAACTAAATATCTTTGAGGGCTCTCAAAAAACGCGTGTTTTTGCCACTTTTGAAACCCTCAGAGCTTGACCATTTGTACATGTATTCTTATGCTTCATAGGGCAAAGTTGTAGCCATATTAACAAAGTAAAGGTTTTACCAGTTGATCTTAGCGCTCCGAGCCCGCGTTGTGGCGGTAGAGTGCGATTGTCAACCCCCCGGATTTCCGGACTTTGAAGCAAGCCCCTTCTGACGAAGGCCCGCGTGGCTTGTTTATTTTTGATGGTTGATCGCGGCATCACGCGGCTCTTCGGCAGAATGGCGGCTTGTACCGAACCTAATCCTTGAGCAATTTCATACACAGGAGAGGGTGGAAAGCGTAGAAGAGTCGTCAGACAGTTCGTCGGCAGGCTTAGGACGCGGTAAGAATCTCCCTACATCCGACAGCTCAGATTTGGATATAGTTTTTCTATGCATGTTTTTGAACAATTCGAGCATATAGCCTGGGGGGGACGTCAAATTCGATGTCCTGTGTCAACAATTTTGATCGAAAGATTACTTCCGAGCCAATAGTGACTCAATGGAGAAGAAAATCGTAATTCTGGCTACATCACCCTCTCCATAATGCATGTAAGTCTGCCCTCCCAAAAATTCAGTGTGTTTGAACAAGTGCCCACCCTCCTAGGAGGTGTTCAACAGAAACAAAGCCCCCGGTGCCAAATAGAGAAATGACATTCATTTTCGCGTTTTCCTTTACATCACTAATTGCGGACGAATTATTCTGGAAGATTGGTATAGGTTTCGAGGTAGTCGGACGAATGTTTTTGTAAGTTTTCACGACATCCCTGATTGTGAGCTAATTCTCAATCGTTTTCCATGAAAGTAAGCTCATTCGATTCGGACGGAGAATTCGGAGGGCATCTCTTGGCCCGATTTTTTTTTTTTACCCACGTCAAGATCATTTGGTGGTTCGGATTTGGGTGTTTTTGGCTGTACAAGAGCAAACTGGGTCTCAAATTACTAATAATGCTCGGATTGGCCTAGATTTTTGATACGATGTACTTTGCCATATTCCGGAGGGCATCTCGTACCGGGATAGTGAATATGAGGCATACTTCAAATATATAGATTGTAGGGAAATCCACTTCTTGCGATGTGCCTCAAAATATATGTGGATGGATAATCATAATATATCCCACAGGTAGAGAGACATCTGACTTGTTCACATATATGGACGCCTGTCTCAAAATTCGATGCAGAACGGAGTACCGGCCTCTTCTTGCTTGGAAGAGGGTAAGGAGCTTTTTCGGAGGCCTCTGCGCTCGACGAACCGTTTTCCATTCGAATCTCGGCACCGCCGATCCGACCTCTGCTCGAACTCTGCTCCCCCTTCACGTTTCGAGCTCTGCTCGCTGCCGTTCACCTTTCGAGCTCCGCTCGCCCCCGCGATCACTTTCCGGTAGCACGGCATCTCCTGGCATGGTGCTATTGTTTTAGCGGAGGCTGTGTCGGGAGGAAATCGGTGCTGGATTGCCGGCCTTGTCGAGCCTCGATGCCGAACTCCTGATGCGGTGCTACGGTCGTAGCGGAGGCCGTGTCAGGAGGGGAAAACTCGGTGTCAGATTACAGACTCGGTTTCCCGCCCCGATACCTATGTATATATATATATGGGTATTTTACCGACTATGAGCCCCGCTCCATCCTCGAGCTCTGCTCGCACATTTTCTTTTCACCCACCCCCCACTCCCTTTTCCTTCAAGTTTTTGGAACAGACAATTATTTCGAGAAGTACCTACACTATTTCTACTGTACTTAGCCCACGCGCTCGTCACCAAATATATTGGGGGCCGCTTTTGCGGCCTGCCGTTGTCTAGGTTCGACAACTCAGCAGAGGTCGACAGTTCCGCGCCATGTGGCCCTCTTTGCCGCAATTGAAGCAGGTGACCTCACCTCTGAAGTCAACTCCGGGAGCACGATCTCGTCGTGCCGTGCCGCCATGCCGTTCTTCCGACCGTCTTCATCAAGCAACGCCCCGGTGTGGAAGTGCGACTTGCCCTGCTCGTCGCCTTCTGGTATCGGGCCGATCACATCTGTCAACCAAATACGGTAACGCCGCTTTGATGCTTCTTGCTTCCCTCCTCCATCGTCGTTTTCACGCTACTTATACCGTTGGCCCTCTATTACCTCTTGCTCCCTCTCTTCTAGTTCGTTCTCCACTCCAAATCGGTTTTATCCTCCTCTGTGGTCTTCAAGCTCTTTCGTTGGCAATCGGTGTCATCTGCGCACTCTCACGTCCAGGATCGCATTTGGAATCAGTCAGGGTTGTCGCGCTTTTCCGTGGTACAAATGTTTCTTAGAATTCCTAGTTTCTCTTCGGTTATCATATCTACCACATGCTCTGCTTGGCGACGAATTCTCTGTCTAGTAGCAATCCGGATGCAACGGCTATTTCCGACGCGCGACTGCACTCGGTGTGGGCTTGGGATTGACCTTAGACCAGGCCTGGGCACCCTCGTCGACGCTGTTGGGGGCCGCGTGTCTCCCTATGCGTCTTTGCCCATTTTCCCGGTGCTGTCTCGTCGAGGACTTGGTCTAGCCGATGGATTTACAACGGCCTTTCTACGTACATTCAGTCTTCTCGCATCAGTTTCATGTAATTCTCAGGTTCATTTCCGGGCTCCGGTGTCGCAAGAGCACGCGAACAGCCGTCCCCACGCATGTATTATATTCGCCCGGCCTGTTACCGGGGAATCATCTTCTTTTCACCCTCTGACCACCACGTCTTGCGAGCAAACCCGAGCATCTGAGCCAAAAAGCGACCACAAGCAAGCTAAGTTTTCGATTTCCTGGAAGTACTTACACTTCCTCTCATAGAACATATTTCCGAGTCACCAAGACGCGATCGACGCTCGACGTGTGAAGCACCCCGTCAGCACGACCTAGGCCTCCCTTTCATCAGCCTTGGTGGCCATATGGGAGGATGCGATGCCGGAGTAGAGATTGAAAACGAGGACGTCGGTGATGTCCGTGGATGGTCCTCAATTGTAATGGCTTGCATTTTGAAACACGTGACTCGGGATCATAGTCCTCAAGTAGTCTCTTCTAAAGAGACACTACGACATTCTTCACTCGTACCTCGTGTGTTGCAGTCCTCAAGCAATTTTGAAACGCGTGACCTGTCGTCCTCAAGGCCGCTTGAATTCCAGCGCATTCCCAGAGTCATTTGCTGAAGGCATGAATCGATAGCCCTGCCCTTGATGTAGGCTAAGAGATGCTGGATGGCTTTCCAATGCGCAGGGCCGGGGTCCTGGAGGAACGCGGAGAGGCGGTTCGCGGAGAAGGCGAGGTCGGGACGGTTGGTATTTTGCACGAAAGCCTTGATCCAAAAGGCCGGAAACCTGTGGCATTTTCGCCAAGTGTTCATTTCAACGGCCAATGTGACAGCATAATGGGGCCTTGATCGAGTCTGCTGAAGAGAAAGTTCGGAGCCCAGCAATGAAAATACGAGTACATAGAAATGGTGGTTGGACATGGAAGGAATACAGAACGGATACACCCATCTTGGCTAATTTGACCCAAAGTGTGGATCTGTCCGTTCCCGGAAACGCATTTTTGAGGTCCAGGTTTGCGAGGTCCAGGTATGCGACATACAGCGGCTTGTTCGAGTCGTAGGCTTTGTCAATGAGGCATACGAGGGTGAAGACGTTGTCAATTTTTGTCATTTGTCCTCAGGTGGTCTTGAAATAGTCTCTCGTAGACAGACGCTTCAACAATTTCTGATCTCGTGCCTCGATTTGTTGAAGTCTGTTATTAAGCTAAGGGGTCCGATTAGGGTAGAAGCTGAGAAAAGATGGCGAATCGTGGGAGGATGCTTTCAAATCCTTTCTGCTCACCTGCTCGCCTTCCATCCAATATAGGATGGACAACATGCAAATCCTCCATGAGTGCCGAGATAGCCGTGATGATCACTTTGCGGAACGACGTTATCTTGCTCGACGAGCTGTCAAAGAGGTGCGGCGCAGACGTAGTCGTGAGGAGTCGGATGATTTGCTGGAGAAGACGTGACCGAAGAAATGATTCTAGACCACCTTGAGGAACTCACTGACCAGTTTTCAATGAAGAAAGCAGCATACCAATAAGCCATATTAGAGTGTATTGACTATGCGGAACATGCAGGGCTGTACGACGTACCAAACGATACAGCTATGCCGCTAGCGCAAATGGAGGATGAGGACGGATTGCTGCAGCATGGTACTCATCTCGTAATAGATACCTATCTGGAAGATATCTGGGGGAAGACGTATGATGACCGCCGTGAATTGTCGAAGAACGTGCATCAAGGCAATGTACCGTTCCTCCAGCACCTCCAGGAGATGACCACGAGCCTCCTACCATCAACGACGGGTCTCAGTTTCGTGGTGCCTTCTCTGCAGCTAATGAAGACCCAGGAATCCGTCAAGATGTTCCAGCCTCAGAGCCTATTAAAGATGTTGATATAGAGGAGCATGTGCGTAAATGGACACTTAACAAGGAACAGGCACATGCATTCCGAATCATTGCACACCATAGTCTTGAAAATACACCCGAACAGTTGAGAATGTTGCTTTCTGGCCCCGGCGGTACTGGAAAATCTCAGGTGATTAATACTTTGAGAGATTTCTTTTCGCTGCGAGGCCAACGCAGACGGCTGCGTCTTGCTGCGTTCACAGGCGTAGCCGCCAGAAACATCAACGGCATGACTCTGCACGCATCACTCTGCCTGAAGCAACGTTCCAATGGGATCATCGCAAGACTAGAACACGAACAGATCTTACCGCGATGTGGGAAGGAGTCGATTATCTCTTTATTAATGAGGTCTCTATGGTTGGATGCCCGTTGCTCCTACAGGTCAGCCAGGCATTGATTGAAGCCAAGGGAAACACCACTCTGTTCGGTGGTGTCAACGTGATTTTTGCCGGCGATTTCGCTCAATTACTTCCTGTTGGTATGAAAAGTCTCTACGCAAATATTCGAACAGACGTCGAGAGTGCATCAAGTAAAAAGGGCCAGCAGAATATCCTTGGAAAACTGTTGTGGATGTCGGTCAAGACTGTGATTGTCCTCAAGAAGGTTGAACGGATTCGCAAAAAAAGGAACGAACTTACCGGTGAATTGGAGTATGATGCTGAAGCCATTGCGATAGGATGCGTAGATATTTTGCGCGGTAACCTGTATATGCGTCAAGCGTGTCAATGTCATGGATATAGTCATTTTCAACTCAACAACCGTGAGTTCACAATGTTTTGTCTATTTCATATTCCCGTTGCCTCAGTCCGTGCCAATCCCTACACCGCCGTTTATGAAAAATGTATGACAGATGTTTGCGCCGCAATGTTACGAAACAATTGTTCGACCATCACAAAATGTTGTGCCAAACATTTCTGAAACAAAAAAGAGTACATCCCTCGAGGCTTGCGCAACTTACCGTTGTGGAAACATTTTCAAAAACATTTGCTGAACATTCATCTAGACATTGGGTAGACCATTGCAAGACTAATTTTCCAGCATGTGATAGCGCAAAAATCATCTGATATTATACGAGAAATAGGTTGGCGGGCAGCAGGCTGGATATACGGTATACTAAGGGACAATCTAAACTATGTACTTCGCATCCTGGTGCGATTGGAGGGCAATGGTGGTTGCCAAACCCCGAAATCAACTGTTGTTGTCGTCGCCGGATGCGGTAGCTACGGCGGCAGCCTGCAGCGCGGTCGATGGGCCGGCGATCGGGTTTGCGAGTGAGGTGAGGTCGACAGCACCGTACGTCTGGAAGTCGAGATCCAGTAAGTACGTACCTCTTGATAAATCTAGAAATGGTGGAATACTTGGCGGCAGCCAATCCTACAGTCAAATGTCTCGGACAGATGAGGCTTCTTGATGACTAAGTCAGGCTTGAATTGGGAGACAAACGGTGGCGGACGGGAGACGGGGTTTGCGGAACTTAGGGCACGGCCCGTTTTTTTTTCTTTTTTCAATGAATTTTGCGTCGGATGGCTCTCCCGGAATCAATTCTCAACTGTTTTCCCTGAGAATATTATGTTGGCATTGAAAGTCCGGAGGGCATGGCCTCCTTGGATTGGCGTATGGGTTTCTGAGCTGACCTTCCCTTTTCGGAGATTGACTCGCTGGCATGCATCGTCGAGACCGACGCACCTGACCTCGTCTCTCTACGTTCGACCAGGCCTAGCGGCAAGACCAGGAAGGCCGACAATCGTCTCCGTGATCTCCCCGAATCAATCCAGGGCGATTTTGGCAAGACATTCACGCCGGATACGCTGGCAAGCTCGCCGCGTAGGAAGAGTTCTCGCCAAAAAACAGGCATTATATTTGATTTCTCCTCCTATGTACATATTGTTTAGATGAGGCATTTTCTTGCGGGAGAACGGCACAAGTAAAATCAGTTGGGGCCGCGGGCTAGTATGTACATAGATGCTCCAACAAAGCATCTCAAGATCTAACATGCGACCTCAAAGTCCTCTTCCCCGCTGTCTCCAACTTTTCCATCTTCTTCTTCGCAATGCGCGCCGAGCGCTTGCGGTGTAAAATCGCTTGGTCCAATTTGCGTTTGAGCTCTATCTTCTATAACCGAGAACCACAATGAGTAGCGACAACCACGGAGTGCTGAAGAGGTGCCCTGAACTTCTTTGAGACTACAGGTACAATTTGCGTCACGAGCATGTGATGTAGGGCCTGTTCTGCAGCGTGCGTGGCCTTTTCAAAGCCCACTGGAACGTGCTCCCAGTCCGATAAGGTGACGCAAATCTAAACCATTCAGCAAGGAGTTCATAGCCAACGAAGAGGCACGTACTGTGTCCCACTCAAGGACATTGTGCTCCTTTGAGAAGTCAAGAGTGTTGCGTTCCCCCTAGGGCTTCGACCGGTCCCCGTCACTGACGGGTACGGGTCCCATCTGACGGGGACGGCACCCGTCCGACATGCGATGAGATATCGTTTCCTGACGGACGGGTACGGGACGGGTTGACCCGTCAACGGGACACCCGTCCCCGGCCGTTGACGGGTTGACGGGTCCCAACAGACATGTGTCATGTGTCGGTGCCTTTGGGGACCTTGTCTCGCCACGGCGGTGTCTGGTACTTGCAGGGAAACGGACATTAACCGAGGTGGGTAAAGTGTCTATTTAACGTGATTGTATCAAGCAGCACAAGATGACGCATCGATGAAGCCTCAACACAAAGTGAATGAGAGGCTGTACAGAAATGGAATAAATCGATGGGGTGTAGTGGTGAATGGCGCTTTTCGGTGGCTGTACACATTGAAACTCCGCTCTTGGCGGCGTGAGTTTGATTTCCATATTTTGGTTAATTGCTCGTTACACAGCATGTCCTTCAAGGACGGACAGCGCATGGCGGACGACAGTTACACGGAAATATTGTAGTTAATTGCTCCATGCTGAGCATGTCCTTCCAGGATGGACAGCGTACAGTCGGGGACAATCAAAGCCCGCCTATCGTGTAGCGTGTGAACCGCTCTTTTTTGGATGAATCTGAGTCCAGATTCGGATTCAGCTCGACGAAAGGAGCCTAAAAACCTACCTCCGAAGTTTTTCCCACGAGCCGTTGGTTTTCTCAATATTTCGGGGGGTTCGAACGAAATTGTGTGTACCCCTTTTGGCCTCCTAGAGGTCAACCTACATTCAATTGTCACCTAAATTCTGAATAGTCAGCTTTCGAGCCATTTCTGATTCAAGAGAGGGAAGAATCCGATGAATTCATGATTTTCCCACTGTTTCTGGACCGAAATCAGTGCCGGATCAAATTATTTTTCCTACCCGAACGGTTCGATACAGTTACTCCAAATAAGTGACCGGTCATGTAATTCTAGCAGCTTTAACTGTTCATGGGAGATCAAGAAACACATAAAAATTGCATGGAGAGGTAGATAGAGGTATATTGTATTGCTAGTACTTTGTATGTCCACTGGTGGATACAATAACAGTGTCAACAATTCTCGGCATTCTATCAATCAAAATGTTAGCATCTGTGGATGGAATTGCATCCCACACCTCGAATATTACCTGCTGCAGCTCTACACAATTTGTAGGCTGGATGGGAGAGGCACAGATATGTTTCTTGAGCACTAACCAGACCAGCTCGATGGGGCTGACATCGGGAGAGGACGGGGAATGGGGTAAAGTCGGAATGTTGTGAGCCATCAGCCATTCAGATATGGCCTTGGCGCGATGAGCAGATGCACCGTCTTGCTCAAACAAGAGATTGGGCACCCTCTCCTGCACCTCTGAGAAGAATGGTAGAAGTGCAGGTTCCAGAACCTGCTCGTGATACGTCAGGTGGGGCCGGAAGGATGACCGGTCACTTATTTGGAGTAACTGTAGAATTGTTTGATTTTATGGGGATCATGACCAGCTCGTCAAACGGAGTCGATTGGGGATTTTTTCATATTTTTAGCGATTTTTACGACATTTCTCAATATTTTGGGGTCGGTTTCGGCAAAATCATCAAATTTAGGAAATCTGCTCGTGCAGATCCCTGCATTTGCCTCTCAATTCACCCAGAAACATGATTCCGGCGCTTCGGGATGAATTTCTGGACGCCCATAAACCTTTTTCCCACGCATCCAAAATAGGCGGACTTTGATTGTATGCCGGACGACAGTTGCGTGGGAATATTTTGGTTAATTGCTCCATGCGGAGCATGTCCTTCCAGGATGGACAGTGCATGCTTGACGACAGTTATGGGGAATATTCTGGTTAATCCCTCTGTACGCAGACTGTCCTTCGAGGACGGACAGCGTATACTGGACGACAATAGCATGGGAATATTCTGGTTAATTCCTCCACATGCAGCATGTCCGTCGAGGACTGACAGAAACACCCTTTTAGTGACATTTATGCATTATGAGACTTGGCAATTCAGCAGTAGAGATCAATTTTGAACTGAGATTCATGAAGTTTTCTGTCTTTCTGAGTCCAGTGCATTCAAATCCAACTTGTTCAATGTCGCAGGACGATCCTCCGGTCTTATGTATGTAATATTGACCGATAGGGGTCTCCTCAAAGACTCAAAATTGATTTTCATCACTATTTATGACCCAGGAAAAGGCTCTCAAGCTGAGAGAGCTGAGAGCAGTCAAGCTGAGAGCAGCTTCTGCCTAAAGGAGTCGTCTTTGTCACCAAAGATCAGCTGGATCCAGAGCAGACCATGGCTCTCGTGAAAAAGCTTCATCAATTTTGTACGCAGGTACAATGTTCCGGGTTCAATAGGCTGCCAATAAGCTTCTGAAATCTACACAGGTTACTGTACTATCACACCGGGTGTGACCCAGTTGGACCATTTCGACATTTCGACACGGGCAAAAATTTGGCGTGACACCGTCAAAAATTTCGATATTTTGAGCGAAAAAAAATCATTTTGAGTGCTTTTTATGCACATGTCACGCTCGGCAAACCCCTCCCAAATCTGGCAAAAATGTGTTTAAATAGATGCACGGACCTGTTTATAGCTGTTTGCAAAAGTAATGACAGCCTACCTCCCCGCCCCTCAGCCAAAAAATGCGAGTAAACTACGAAGAAATTCAGAACGATTCAGAGAGTAGGGTGCACCCGTTCTCAGCCCAAGCGCCATCAGCGCGCTTGATGCGCCCACCGGTCCCGCCATTAGACAAGTAACTCCTCCAATTCCACAAAGTCGATTTTTCAGAATACGCTGAATTATTTCATCTCGCGATATTGAACCAGGTATGGTATGGTTTTTTTTGCTCCCATGAGCTTCAGATGGCTCAATCTCGATACCACAATTTTAGTTGAAGGGTTTTGACCAAGAAATGAGCTCAAACCGCTGAAATAGTGACCGTCCATCACTTTCTTTGACAGCGCGTAAGTTTCATTATCCAAAACGCTCCAAAAACAATATAAAATAAAATAAAATAACTAAAACCAGATCCAAACCAGATCTGCTCGAATCATTATCCGACGTCAAACGTGGCAAAATCGGCGTGCATGGAGGAGGGAATGCAGGGGCCAAATCGGCATGCATGGAGGAGAGAATGCAGAGGCCAAATCAGCGTGCATGGAGGAGAGGGGATGCAGAGGCCAAATCGGTCAGTTTGGGCTCTGGGGGATAAAAGTCGCAACCTGGCAAGTTGCAACTTCTGTTTGGTTTCTGGGGGACAGATTGACCTGACCAGTCACATGGTCTGTTTCTGGCCAACCGGCGATGATTGTCCTTGCGGGTAGGCAGAACAACCTGGCCAGTTGTTTTGCCTGCTATCAGCCTGTCATCCTGCCAAATTGCCACTTCTGTTTGGATTCTGGGGGATAAGAGTCGCAACCTGGCAAGTTGCGGCGTCTGTTTGGGTTCTGAGGGATCAAAGTCGTTGCTGCCTACCAAGTTGCGACTTCTGTTTGGGTTCTGGGGGATTAGATTGAGCTGTGTGGCCTGGCCACCGGCACAATTTCTTTCTGTCCAGTTAGTGATGCTTGCCCCGCTGATGGATCTCTGTTCTGGACCAAGAGACGCGAAGCCGATCCTTCGCGGGTATTGTCAATTTCATTGGCAAACCTTGATTCTCTTAATTTTTGGCCTCACCCGTCACCTTCGCTCTGACTTCTTGTCCCTACTCATCCAGCTCCTGCTGACAGTCTCAGGGGGGTCCAAAGATAAGAGACGGCCACATGACGCCCAGTGTTCAAATTATCGGCCTGAGCTTCCCACGAGCAAGGAACTGTATTGAATTGACGCCCAGCGTTCAAATTATCGTCCTGAGCTTCCCAAGGGTAAGGAAAAAATTACTTTCAATTGACTTTCAGGCAAAACAGTTTTCTTCTCCAAGATTTGGTGCGGTAGTTTCGGTGCGGTAGTGAGTTAGAAAGCGGAGATTTCGGGAGAAAAAGGCTGGGTTATTGGTAGGACGGCAATAAACGGCGGTGGGTGAAAAAAAGGCTCGGATGACGCGGATGTCGAAAACGGCAGAAAAATCTGGTCGGAGTGGCTCTGTAGTTCGATCACACTCTCATCGCCAGATTGAGACGCTAGAACTGGCAGTCTCAAAGAGCAGACATGGCGGTAGCGGACAAGAAGGGATGGATGACTTAAGCCAACCCGATCCTCCCACTACAACGGCACAGATGTGCTATTATCTCTACCCGATTCGGGTCTTGTCCGCGTCCTCTTGCCTTGAATCCTGCTCTGTTGGATCCAAATCGACGGTCCCATCCAAGATATCTTCACAATGCCATTACAGCTAATGTCAGCTGCGGCTGTCCCAGACAGCCATCAGCAGAGGCAATAAAAATTGTGCACATATGTGCCTCGCTTTAGCTGCGGCTGTCCCGGACAGCCATCAATAAAAATGATGCACATATGTGCCTCACTTTAGCTGCGGCTGTTCCGGACAGCCATCAGCAGGGGCGATAAAAATTGTGCACATATGTGCCTCACTTTAGCTAATTTTTATTGATGGCTGTCCGGGACCAAGTGAGGCACATATGTGCATAATTTTATTGGTGGCTGTCTGGGACGGCCGCAGATAAAGCGAGGCACATATGTGCACAATTTTTATCGCCTCTGCTGATGGCTGTCCGGGACAGCCACAGCTAAAGTGAGGCACATATGTGCATCATTTTTATTGATGGCTGTCCGGGACAGCCGCAGCTAAAGCGAGGCACATATATGCACAATTTTTATCGCCTCTGCTGATGGCTGTCTGGGACAGCCGCAGCTAAAGTGAGGACATATGTGCATAATTTCTATTGATGGCTGTACGGGACGGCCGCAGCTAAAGCGAGGCACATATGTGCATCATTTTTATTGATGGCTGTCCGGGACAGCCGCAGCTAAAGCGAGGCACATATGTGCACAATTTTTATTGCCTCTGCTGATGGCTGTCTGGGACAGCCGCAGCTAAAGTGAGGACATATGTGCATAATTTTTATTGCCTCTGCTGATGGCGGTCCGGGACAGCCGCAGTTAAAGTGAGGCACATATGTGCCTAATATTTATCCCTCTGCTGATGGCTGTCTGGGACAGCCGCAGCTCCACAATATTCTGAAGCAGAGAAACTTCTAAGATAGGCCACATCCATATCCATCCAAGGGCCACAGCCACTGAAAATAAGTCCGAAAACCCTGTAACAACTCAACGAGGACGAAATTGAAAATTCTGTCCTGGTGAGGTCTTCTAAAGTAGTCTTAGAGTACGCTGTAAGAAATTCGGAACATTATACCCAGAATTGAAAGGCTAGATAGCTTTCCGGTCGGTTTGATGCAAGAAAAACAGTGATCACAACACCAAAAAGCTATCTAGTCCCTCAATTCTCACTCATACCCTCCAATTTTTTGGACACACCCTCGGAGACCGATTTCAAATGCCTCACCGGGACAGAATTTTCAATTTCATCCTCGTTGAGTAGCACCTTCCAAAGGGGGAAATTCCAGACACAAGAACTCATCCCCGATTTACTCGCAACCTTATATCTCTTCGCATCTTCAATCCCTCGACTGCTATCCGAGGACAACGACGCAGAACCCGTATAACCTAGGCCACAATAAATCATATCATTTCAACAATGGGCTCATGCTCACTTCGTGTTACGACGCGCGATGTCACTTATTTTATTTCCTGAAGGTCCCGCATTCAACTCATGTAACGCTATTTATTTATTTCGCACCACGCAGTGGGCCCGGCGGCGAGCTGTTTGCCCCGCACTAGCGGTCGGGGTCTGTGGTGGAAAACCCCCGCCGTCCGGGCCGGCGCCCGAAAGAGTTGCACAGTTTTATAATAAGCAGCTGCAGCAAAAAAATTATATTCATCCCAGGCTCTGTCTCGAAAATTCTGAACTGACCCACGGAAATTCACAGATCAATTGCTAACCACGTCGCGTAGAAGCTCCACGCAGTGGGGCTCTGCAATCAGTCGACGGGGGTGTCAATTGTGTATCCAGTGGGGCAGCTCAGAATTTGAGAAAAAAATTAAATAACGGTCTGAAAAATGCCCCGCTCCGGCGAATAGGCACCGTGCCAGCGGACAGGGAAGCGCCAGCGAGGATGAGGGGGTCTGGTCGCACTTGAAATCAAGACCCAGCAAAGCCCAGGGGAGCTGCCTCGTCTCTACATCATCCAGCTCCGAACCAGAAATAAGATTATTGTTTTCGATGTGAGGTCAGAATATTATTTTTGAATACATTTATGAAAGCATTTCTGGGTTTCGGCTCTCACTCCACGTAGCGACATTCTACCTTCACTACTCTCCATTCTCACCAGCCCAGCCATTATCGAGATTGGCTATTCCATTCGTCAGACCCTTCAAACGATCTCAGAAACCTTCTCTCTCTCCCCGAGACTTTGTTACGAGGGCCACTGCCACAGAGGGCGACCAAATGAATACGTAGGTCACTCCCCCGAAGGGCGGCCTGGTGAAGGCCATTATGGATGCCACAGAGGGCGAAACTGGCGAACCCCTACATCAGTGACTTGACAAGTGATTTTTTTTCTGGCTTTTACTGCTTTTTTCGGCTTTTGCTTTTTTACCGCTTTTTTGGATGCTTTTCATCTCGCTTTTATTGGCTTAATGCGCTTATCAGATTTTCGGTGATTTTCCCTTCAAAGGCATAAAACTTGAAGCGATAATAAAAGTGTGCGTACGTCCAAAGTCCCGTGCGTATATGTTCTGGTATAGCAGCGCTCGGCAGTTTTTCAAACGTTCACCGGCTGTTCAGGCCCCGGGAAGCTAGCCCAAGGTAACTCCGGCAAAAGTCGGTCAAATGGGCCTCAAACCCCTTAACTTTCAAGGGTCTCTGAGCCTCAAACCCCCCCTAAGTCGGAGAAGGGTATTATCACGTGCACCTTCCAAGTATAGTCATTTCTGCCAAATTTCCGTTATTTTTTCGATTTTTCTTCCAGTGCCCTCTGCCGTGCCCAAAGAGGTGGTAGCGCCTTGGCTTTCCATAAGGAATATTCTAGTCCGGGGAATATCGGAGCGGTGCCAGCGATGCCGGCAGGTCGGGATAAACCAATATTCTAATCACTCGGGCTTCCCACAAGGAATAGATAGGTGTTTGAACGAATACATTCGTTCTTGATGCTGTCTAAACATCAACAATCAACGCGTCTCGCATTTGCTTCTTCCAACGCGGCCTCCCTGCATCAACAATGGATATTGACGCGTCGTTTCGACTTCTCGGTGGATATTATTGGTCCCGTTCCAAAACTGAGGCGGTATCGGCGAAATCGGCGGTTTTATGGCGGATATACAGGGCTAAGCGGGGCGGAATCGAGGGAGTCCATCGAGTAACCATCGTCGTGGTGCTCCAACGGGGTGGTGGTTGTTCGAGCAGACGATGTGGTGGAAGGAAGATGCCAGCGACGTGGGGTGACATCCGTGAGGACCGTGACACTCAGTGACATCAGTGACACAGCACCCAAAGAGGCGACGGAGAAGACGAGAACAACATGAATCCATTTATTCGACGAAAGAATAATCTGGATGGGGGGTAGCGACCCCCCCTCCAGATTATAATTTATTAAGCTCTATTGGGGGGTCCAAAACGGCAAAGGGATTTTGACGCAGCATCGACGTTTGACGCATACAACGTCAGTCTGCGTCAGTGACATTTTGCGTCAAGTGTCGAACTCACCTTTGGACTTGTGCTGGACCTCTCATATTCCACAGGCATCTGAGGGGGCTGTTACTACCTCGTTTAACATCACAATACATACAGATCGTGAGCGTCGAGGTTGTGAAAAACATGGATTAAAATTCTGTGCAACGTCAGTCAACGTCAATCAAGCGTCAAAGTGTATGCGTCACAAACGTCACAGCGCCGGTTTGCGCCGGTTTTCAACGTCAGTCCAGCGTCTACCTGCGTCAATTCAGGCGCTTGCAGCGTCAGTCCAATTTTCTGCTTGCGTCAATCAGCGCCGGGGTTGCGCCTCACCCAACGTCATTTTCAATTCTCTGCGTCAGTTCAACATCAACGCCACCTTCACTCAGCGTCGTCCCACGCGTCACTCTGCGTCGTTTCTTGGGCCACTCTGCGCCGGTTTTGCGCCAGTATGATTGACCTTCGCAAGTGTTCTCATCTATCCCATACCCTGCCCTTTATTGCTTTCACACAACAGTCTTCACACAGCAGTCTTTCACACCGCTCTGCCATCATAGACACTATTTCAACATTGCATCCCGACGCAGTTCAAGTTCGAAGTCATGCTCTGTATGTTGAACATCATAAATATCAGACTAGAATCCCACTTCGCTGTCTAAATCGACAGTTCACGCCATATGGCCCGTACTCCGTCTGCTGCATCTGTGGGCACGTTGCTGCTGCTGGCTGAATCCTTCTTGAAAACGGGTTCTTTTGGCATTCAGACCACTCCAATATATTACTACTCGTTATGGAAAAAAGTGATGGACGCCGAGTTTTGGGGCCATATCTCCATGATGGAGCATTGTTTTGACACAAAACCAAATATAGGGCGGATGTACAGACTGGTGGAACATTTCTACCATATTGATGGGATCAATTTCTACTGATTTCCCATTAATAACCGCTCAAATCGCAAAATGGTATTTTCCAACTGACTCCAGAAATTTTTTATGGAAAATGTGAAAAGGCCAGATTGTAGTGTTCGTTGATTCAAATGAATCCACAAGTTAAACCATCTTGAAATCTGCATCTGTTCATGAGCTATGAAGCCTAGCCATTTTTCACTTTGGCCCTGTTTTGATGGGAAATCAATGTTTTTTGATAGCATCAATATGCTACAAGTCTTCCACCAGCCTAGTAGATCTCCCTCATATCCAGTTCCAACCACCAAAATATCCTTCCATCACAAATACACGTCCTCAAAATCCAGCGTCCATCACTTTTTTCCATAACGAGTACATTAAAAGAAATCCAATAACTACCCACCGGACTTCAAGACTATGATTCACGTCAACACGAGCGCCACTATGCGTCAATACACAGCCACCCTGCGTCGGTGTTCATTGACGTTGACTGACGCATCAAGAAATGGTTTTCTAGATTAGTGGCCAGAAATGTTCCCATAGATCCCTTTAATGCCCCGGGAGCCGCAAGAACCCTTTTCTTTGACACCTTGACCAAGGTCTGTGCATATTAGTATTGAGATTGGAATTAGTTTCCGGAATCCCTGGCCATGACGCCTCAAAGGTTACCGTTCAAGTTTCTAAATATATCTCATGATCCTTCATTGACGGTTCCTCAACAGTATATTGAACTGATCTGTGTTATTGTCGTCAATAACTCGCTGCTCGACGTCAATGCACAGCCACCATGCGTCAGTTTTATCTAACGTTGACTGGCGTATCCACAAATCATATTTGGGATTAATGGACTAAAGGACTCTTATATACACCCCATAACGCTAGGTAAGCAAAAAAATCCATAATTTGTGATTTTCCCCAAGTTATTCGCAAATTAGACGTAAAGTTGGAATTACTTTCCAGTGCACAATGAACTCGGGATTTACTCCAGCATAAAACAAACCCCAGTACCAGTCTTCAGTGTCCTACCACAATGTATCTGGGTTAGAAACTGTAACATTAAGGCCTGTTAAGGTTGCAGAACATTGAATTCAACTATTCACGCCAAGATAACAAAACAGTGTTCGTGACTGTCTGTAGGATCATTGAAGAATACTGAAAGTATCCCCGACATTTCTTCCCAGACCCTGTATTGGTCTCGCCTACCTCGTTCTAATCCTGGCTAAAAACTCGCGACTCTGGACTTTCCTTCCAGTCCGGCGAAATCTCCCTTATTTTGATCTTCATGGTTCGACGACAGCCGGAACGCAAATTATCGACGAATTTTGCCTAAGACAATTAATCGGGATGGTCAGAATCAGTCCGCAGAGTACTCGAGGCCGATCAACAATCAGCCTAAAATAAAGGGCCAAGTTGTGGGATTAAAATGGGACTCGGAGTTTGATGTGACCGACTCTGCAAGAAATGCTATTCTAGTATTCGGCTCTAATCCTGTGGGATTTGCGTGGGCAAAATTGATGGAGACAGACGGACATTGTGCATTGAACGTCAGTGCAGCCCCGAAATCTGTTTGTTCTGTGATGTCTTCTTTGGTGATATCCATAGTCGGATTCTGAGAGAGGTTTCGTATCTAGTTCAAATCTGGTTGACTTTCCATTTCATACACGCAGATTGCCTTACAGATGGGACTTGCCATTCTCCGGGGCACTCTAACATGAACCCGAAGTTCTTGAAGGTCAGAGGGTTTATTTCTTACTGTATAATCTTTTCTTGATTGTGTAGCGCAGCTAGTGGGGTTGTGTCAGTCCGAATTCGCTGAAGGTGACCATTTGGGGCACCCTAGATGAAGTGATTATCTCACGGCGCTCACTAGAGAAATGTGGTGATTCCTGACTGGCAACAGAAAATATCGGCAGCCTGGAGCCATAGCTGCAAGTGGAAGTTATCAAATTCCAAACCTCAATGCACTCGAAAGACAAGTTAGACAACGGCGAACAATCGGACCGAGGACAGAAGCCCGCTGCTTCGTTAGATACAATATAGGAAGGTCTGTTGCGACGAGGGACACTGGGACGGCTATAAGAATAATTTCTGTCGAGTGCCGCAGCGGCGCAGGACCGTGCGTCAAAGCATAGTAGAGTCTGCGGCAGTTGTGCGCCGGTGTAACCCAACCTGCGGCAATCAAACGTCAGTCAACGTCAGTTTACAAAAGTTGCAGCGCCGATCTGCGTCAATTGAAACGTCACTACAACGTCACATCGTCACTTTACCCCTGCCCGGTCCAAATAGCTCAAGCGAGATCTCAACACCATGGGGTCCTGACAGCTGCCTCGGCATCTCGGCGAAACGACGAAATATATTCCCCGGACATGATGAAGGCAGGCAACTACCTGAATGTTAAGCGGGTATGCAGAAGGCTGGCAGTAAGCCGTGTTAGCAGGCACACGCACCTCCAAAACACACGGGGGCCCTTCCTAGGACCGATGCGACCCGTCTAGTGCACTTGATTCTCACCCATCGCCCCCGGCTCTGTTGCTGGGGCCTGCGCGAGTGAAAAACCGCCCCTCCAAAATTCAATGCAAAGCAAGGGAAAACTATGAGATCATTTTTCGCTAAAAAATCGAGGTTGGGCGCGAACTCTGTACTGGGAAGAGGAACGAGCCGGGACCGAGCAATTGAATGCGAAGAAAGGCACGACGGCGAGACCATCGGATTGCAGCTGCCCGGCGATGGTATTCGCAATCGCGGATTTCCCCTACCCGCCGCACCGTGTATCAGAACGGTGCGCACACTAGTGGGATGTAGACCCTTTCAACCTTGGTGAAAACCGCCAATTGTAATATGTTATGGGCAGCGAAGTTGCCTGTCCCGGCAGCAAGATCCTGGTCGACGTCCATGCCTAACACGCACTGAGTGTGCCCGACATCCTTGATATCCCAGATCTTCGCCAATTCTTCCTTCCTCGCCCTAGCTTCCTCCAGAGATGATGAGGCTCCCCAAACATCATCCCTGCAGGTGTCGGTTAAGGTATACGCACCGCCGTCCGAGAATTTGACACGTACGCAAGGGTTCGTTCGGGATGATATGTAGCTCATGTGTGGTCCCCAATGTCTCAGCCCAGTCGCGCCAGTAACCCTATTAGGTTTGCTTAAGCAATGAGCATCTCAGTATAAAACAGCGTTTGAGGTACCGTGCAGCGCGGTTCCAGTCAAAAACGGGGTTGAACACGGTTCAATCAAAACAATGTTCATGCTTAACCCAACCCGGTTCCTGTTTAAACCTTTGGAAACGTCAGAAAATTCCCGTGAAGGGACTCGAACTCAGGTAGGTAGGTAGGTAGCATTACACGGCACGGTCCGAATTACGAACGCCGGTTTCCAGAAATTATCCCGGTGTACAAAGCAAGTAAAAGTACACCATCGCCCCTGGACCACTCCCAGCCCTCCAAGCCCCATGACGCAGATCCCACAGGTTGCCCCATGCCCCGCGGTAGAACCCAGACAACAGAGAGCAGCAAAAATAATGACCTAGAATCAATCAGCTTCACCTCAGACATAATTTACTCTACGGACGCCGCAACGGAACTGCATAAAACTCTTGAAGGACCTCATGCACATATTTTCCAACCAGGAAAATCATTGAGCGCTCGTAAATAATGGCTTTGAGAAACTCTGCATGGATAGCTTACCGAATGTACGGCCTCAACGTTTCGGGGTGAGATGAAAACTAAATGTAACACACCTCTGCAGCAGAGAAATTCATCACTGGGCCCAACAGAACACTCGCGAAAGGCCATTATGTCGAGAATCGAACATGAATCGTGACGACTTCAGTTACTGGAAATTATACCGTATTCACAAAATATTCAATTGCTCGCTTCGTCGGGGGTCGAATATTCCCTAGATCTGATAATTTATGCATTGGCACTTGCGGAGGATTTCTACAGCGAAAACAGCGTAATCATTCCTGTCCTCGTGCAAGATTGCGGCTGTTGGACGTCTGACAAACAACGTGAAACAAGTCGGGAGAAACGGCAGAAAGGGGGAAAAGGTCAAATAATTAGGCCTGATTTAAGTATTTTTAACTGACGTCCAACAGGATATGACTTGATCACTGCTGCCCGATCCAGTAGGTAGGCCCTTGCGTTCAAATATTCGGTGAATCAATCGATAAAGGAAATACTCAAACGGAAAAATGGCGCAGGCTGATCAAATACAGTTCGACAAGATGGTTCGCTCGGCGGCGGCGCTCTCCCCGGGTCTTCGCATCGTCATACTATGGACGCCCGCCCATATCGGCACCTTCGGGAACGAATTTGCGGATGGTGCTGCGAAAGCGACCAGACGTCTCCCTCCGCCGCCGTCGGTCCCCGTCTCCCAAACGAGAAATCAACACCTCTATTCTCGAGCGCCGGCGTTCCCAATGGACGGTCGCTACACCTGGTCGAGGTCTTCAAGAAATAGACGACACCCCGCCCTCCCTCATACTATGCTCCATATACTCCTCCTCAGCGTCCCGTGCGGACATTACCATCCTCTCGCAGCTCCGTACCGACTTCTCGTCTCTCAATGTGCACGGCGTACACATAGGTAGCCGGACGTAGCCGAAGATCGACACATGTCGCCGCACGTAGATCAACGTATACCTGGGTGCATCTACATAGGGTCGGAACGCATGACCTTCCTCTTCCCTCGACTCGGAAGACGACCCCCGCGACGTGACAGACTTGATCTGAGGATTTGCTGGGAGAAGGAACCAGTTGACGTATGTAAGGTTTGACCATGCCCGAGCCACAAAATTGCAGTTCTGAAGCTCCCGCAAGCAACAATTTCAATGTATACATGGTCAGGCTGATTTTTCAACCAATTTCGCAAAATGTGGCTGTCCAGCACATGCATCAGAATGTATTTTGGCCATTTCGGGCTGGGATAAGGAACCAGTTGACGTATTTAAGGTTTGACCATGCCCGAGCCACAAAATTGCAGTTCTGAAGCTTCCGTAAGCAATGGAAATCTATACAAAAAAAACTGAAGACTGCGGGAATTACTCGAATTCCAAAATCTGTTCGCGAGCTTTTCAAGATCCAACCATTCAACGAGGAGACAGATTCGAAGCAAAACCAAGCTTATCTTGCAAAGATGCAGGGCACTCGCAAGCCAGTGCTACCCGTTCATACCCTCCCTCAGAAGCAATTATTTGCTGAGCTCATGCGGACTTCCCCGACCTTTCAGAAGTGCAGCACATCCATATCTCTTGCTGCCGCTGAAATTTGGAATCGGAAGGCCGAGACCACCGATGATATTTACTACAAGGTGAATTACGCAATTTTTTGTTCTTGAAACTCTTATTCATTTTCGAAGCTCGAAGAACAGCTTACTGCGTACTTGAATGGTCCGTACAAGGACTCAGCCAATATCCGACAGTCTTGTGCCCAAGCGCGGGGTCAAACGGGGCCTCTGTGCCTTAGTCTGCAAGACCCCCAGCGTACAAATAAAATTGTGAACATAAAATCTAGTCCTCTTGACGCAGTGCGCAGGGTCCAAATTTTGGTTCTGAGCTCCCCGTGACCGAGGCATTCAATGCTGCAATTGTTGTGGCTCGGACTCGGGCCATTTGCAGTGTTGAGACCGAGTTTGATGGGTACAGGGAAACAGTTAACAGATTTAAGCTTTGTTCCGATCAAAATCACTCCCCGCGAGCCAGGCGTCCAATTGACGCAGTGCGCTCGCTTCCGGGACACGCAAAGAGACATCGTGCACTACAACGCTTTCCAAACAAAGAATGGGAGCCGAAACATGATTGCAGGGCCGAATCCTCCTGAGTGAGCGTGCAATTTACTCCTTTTAACCGCAATGATATTGAGATTGAGTCCATACAGTAGCACCTGGAGCCCGCTACACACGGCCGTATTTGGCCTGAGAATCTTTCTGATGACGAGCTGACTGAAGATGAGTGCGACCCAATGGCATAATTCGGTTATTCGTCGATTCCGGCGTCTCGGGGATGTCGCGCCTAGAACTTTAGTCACGCGTGACAATCACAATCATCACACGCTGAGTGCACTCTGGTGATGGTTCCTTCGGCGTCTCTGGGGGGTTCAAGGTCTCCAGAACATCATTTACGTATCATCCAGGTCGCACAAATTTTCCGTATTTTAATTGAACACGGTTCGGGCGTTTTTTTTTTTTGTGTTTGGGGGATGTTGCGGCGCCAGCGGTCGGCGTCTGGGGCTTTCGCACAAATTTTCCGTATTTAATTGAACACGGTTCGGGCGTTTTTTTTTTTTGTGTTTGGGGGATGTTGCGGCGCCGGCCCGGACGGCTGGGGCTTTCCGCCCCAGACGCCGACCGCTGGCGCGGGGCCGGCCGCTCACCGCGGGGGCCCGCTGCGCTGGGCTTTTCCCCCTCGCTGGGGGGTCGGCTGCGTGGGTGGTGCTTTGGGCCTCCGGCGGCTTCTGCAAAGGAAAGGGGTGCTTGCCGGGTTCGTCGCGGGGAAGGAAAAAAGAATTGCTGAAGCTGAACCCGAACTTCCAGTCCAGTTCGGTTCTAGTCTCCCGTAGTGGCTATGTCGTCCATGTAGCGTATCTCCGGGGACCCAAGTGGTAAGGCCCGGCCGCCCGCGTCGTGTAACCAACTCATGCTGTGTCACAGTCCTGCAGTTTGTGCCCAAATAGCGGCGGTGCTTTCAAGCAAACAGCCCAGGGGGAGTGGATTCATCTCCTCTGCGCAATCTGGGTACCAGAAACATTCGTCTCAAACGATGTTTTCATGGAGCCAGTAATTGGCATCGAGGACATTTCCAAGCAACGGTGGAAATTCGTTCGTTTGCAATTTTTACTCTCCAAGTGGTAAATTTATCTGAAACCCAGTGCAGAAATTTTCGATATGCACCAGGCGTTCCACGTGACGTGTGCTCGCAAATCCAAATTGTTGTTCCCAATGAGATCAACTCAAGGTTCTGAGCTGCGCGCATTGGCGTGATTCTGCGAGCGGCATCTGCCTGTATGTTTCTCCAGGCCTAAACATTTTTGGCATTGACCGATCGCGTGACAGCAAAAGCGAACGGCCGATCCAGTGGCGGAGACTCCCGAGGCCGCAGTCAAAAACGAGGCAGAACCATATAACTATGCTGGGCCGTGGAAGTCGGCTCGCGACTGTTCAAAGTCATATCAACCACAGAAAGGGTCGCCTTTGGTGCCTGCCATCATTGTCAACAGCACGCTCGAGTACATCAGCAGGACCAATATTCGAGAAATGCATGACTTTGTCATTCTGACCTGCAAATATTGGAGTTTGAAAAGGGGAGGCCAGGGGTGGAGCGGCACTTTTAATGCGCTTGCAGTTGTGAATTCCGAGCTTCAATAAATTCGAGAAGATGCTGGTGGCCAACTACCATACTTGACTTGAATTCTTGCAGTGATCGATACATTGTCTTGTCTCTTGGTATAAATACTTTCCATGCGCTTTTGTACATTATTCATGTATCTCAATGTTGAGATTTCGACATTCGAGGCCTTCCATGAATTATCGCGTAGAAAATTGACGAGTCTGTGGGATCCGTGTTGCAGGTGGACCAAAGGTATCTCAAGCATATATTAGATGGCCGACAGTACGAAAGAGATCATTTACAGCTGATCCAGAAACTGACGAGAATGATCGAGGCCCAGCCCATCAGAATATATCAAAGTCTAGGGTTGGGGTGAGGCAAGCAATCCGATAGGTGAAAAGCGGAGGTGGAATCTCATAGCAATGATGGTATTGACGAAGCTTGGGCATGCAGGGCTAAGGGCGAAAAACGGAAACTCGAAGGACATTGAAATGAATTATTAGCATGTCGAAGGAGTTGTTACGTAAAGTACATATACCCATGGTCAGTAGTTTATCCAAATTCAACCGCCTATCGCGTCGCACAAACCGGTGATCTTCATTTCAAACTCATGCTTCCCTGAGCAGTTTTCTCTCAGGACTTGGTAGCCAGCGTCGCCGGGATCCCCGACGACTCGCATCGCGCCGAACAAGATGGAGATTGCGAGGCGCGGAGGGTTCTGCGTATACACGGATGGGTCGGGGTACGAGGGAGAGGTAGGGCGACGGCGATTGTCTGGGACGGTAAAATGGGGAAGGCAGGACAAGGCACCTTGGCACAGAAAGCGAGCACACCGTGTTCGAGTCCGAAGTCGTAGGCGCCATCCGGACGGAATACGGTCTTCACAGCACCGCCTCCCACAGACTGAAGAGCTTTGAAGACCCGCACTCGATGAACAGGGCAGCGATGGGAATCCAAAGAGACAGTTTTGCTTAGAATCGCACTGGCTATCACCTGGGCCCTGGCATTCAAGCCCCCCGAAAGTAACTCTGCATAAAATGTCACGTTGTGCGGCCTAGACCAACGGACCGGCAGGAATAGTTCCGAATACATAAGCATGGTCTTCACAGCACCGCCTCCTGCAGAATGGAGAGTTTCGAAGCCGCGCGCTCGATGACAAGGGCACTGACGGGAATCTGAAGAGACAGTTTTGCTTAGAATCATGCTGGCTATCACCTCGCATTCAAGCTCGAAAAAGTACCTCTCCATAAGATGTCACGTTGTGGGGCCTAGACCAACGGGCTGGCAAGAATAGTTCCGAATGCATGCTGAACAAATATGTCTGCGCGCGCAGTTTGACCCCATCCTGCACGATGAGAGATTGAAGATGGTGCATATCTCTGGAACCATAGGACGTGGTCCCGGGCGTAGCCGTATGCCGTAGACGGGCACGGCGACAACGTGCAGAAGGCACACATCAGGAAAACTCCCATCGGCATTTGCGAGAAAGTTCCTCAACTTGGAGGAAAGTGCCAACATTTCGTGAAAAATGTTCGCATTTGTGATTTTCCCCAAAAAATGTCAAAATGGATCGGTCCTCAATATTTGGCACACATTTTCGAGCATTTGCGAACAAGCCTCGCTTTGAAAATGCCGTATGATGCTGCGGCGATGCGAGGCCGCAAGTCGCGGAAATAGTTCAAGTCCGCGCACACGAGACTAGTCATAACTTCCTTGCCATCTACTTCCTCACCGTCCAGTACGACTTACATATAGATAGGAAATATTACCGGGTTTTCCGTCATCTTCCTATATGTCGGACACAGCAACACCTAAATTTAGCGGATGCGGTGTTATGTTCACTCTCACCGGCCTTGGGTTCCATCTCTCACAAACGACAAATCCAGCTTGCAGGCAGGTCTACCTTGCACAACGCGAATATGTCCCTCAGCTTCACGTGAATCCGGCTGGGCCAATAGTCCGGCCACCTTCTCCGCTCATTCCTGGGCAGAACCTTCCCGATGGTCTGGCCGATGGCTTTGCCGCACCTGATTCAGACGACGAGATACCTCTGCTCGTTCATAGTGATGACTCTGATGATGAAGATGAGCCGGCAACAGGTTGGGAGCGACACGCGGAACCCGAACCCGATGTCCGTATGGACTCGCCTGCCAATGAGCCAGGCCCGCTTCCCCAAGAGGCAGAACACCAGGCTCGGGAGACTCCTGTTGAGGAGCGTTTCACGCTCACTCCGCACATTACCACTTTCAGCGGACGTGCTGGAGAGCCCATCCGCACGGAAAACTCCTGCATATCCTGAGTACTCCGACCATATTCCAGAGAGCACACACAATCCGTGGGCTCCGTTTTCATCCCAGGTAGACTGGGAAGTCGCGAAGTGGACCAAGTTACGGGGCTCTACCTCTACGGCCTTCACCGATCTACTGGCAATTGAAGGAGTAAGAGTCTCTACCAATTGACAATTTTATGCCCTTGTGCTCAACGTTTTATAGGTTCCAGAAGCGCTGGGGTTATCATATAAGAATTCTCGCGAGTTGAACCAACTCATCGACAATCAATTGCCTCCGGGACGTCCCACATTCAGGCGGCAGGAAATTGTCGTTGCGGATGAGGCATTCGATGTCTACTTCCGCCCAGTTATCGACTGCATCAAGGCTTTGTACGGGGACCCGGAATTTGCGCAGGAGTTGGTATTCATGCCCGAGCGCCACTATGCTGATGCAGATAAAACGGTCCGACTGTATCATGATATGCACACCGCAGAATGGTGGTGGAGAACTCAGGTCCGTTCTGATTTACTCTATTTCAATGGCCCCGCTTACCCATTTTGAATAGAAAGTGGTAGAAAAGCGCCGAGCCGGCGCTACAATCGTGCCTGTCATTATTTCCACCGACAAAACTCAGATAACAATGTTTCGCAACAAGGCGGCATACCCGGTCTACATGACTATCGGAAATATTACCAAAGAAAGTCGTCGCAAACCCTCCCGCCAAGCGTATGTCTTGCTTGGTTATCTTCCCACAACCCGTCTTGATCATATTACCAACAAGGCCGCCCGTCGGCGAGCTGTTGCCAACCTCTACCACGCGTGCATGCGGCAGATACTCCGCCCTCTAAAAAATGCGGGGTTGGATGGAATTGAGATGAAGAGTGGTGACGGTGTGGTACGGCGCTGCCATCCCATATTCTCCGTCTTTGCGGGGGATTATCCAGAACAGGTTCTGGTGACGGGAACCAAGACTGGGGAGTGCCCGACATGCCCGGTGCCTCGCGATGAGCTGGGTAGTATTGAGGATGTATACGAACCTCGGGACCTTTCTGCAGTGCTTGACGCACTGAGGAAGGCAGATGGAAATGCTACCGAATTTACTCGTGCCTGTGCCAGCGCGAAAATCAAACCTATCTTCCACCCTTTCTGGGAAGACCTGCCCTACGTCAACATCTTTCTCTCCATTACCTCTGATATTCTTCATCAGTTGTATCAGGGTGTGATCAAGCACATTGTTGCGTGGGTCACCAAGGCGTTTGGGCCTACTGAGATAGATGCTCGTTGTCGGCGGATGCCTCCAAACCACAACGTGCGGCTATTTCTAAAGGGCATTACTACGTTGTACCGCGTGTCTGGGACGGAGCACAATCAAATGTGCCGCATTCTCCTGGGGCTTATCATCGATCTACGCCTCCCAGATCGAAATTCAACTGCTCGTTTAATTCGGGCTGTTCGAGGCGCGTTGGACTTCCTTTACCTCTCGCAATACCCAACCCATTCCTCCGAGACACACTCTCTCCTCAACGGCGCCCTGGAGGCCTTTCACACCAATAAAGACATTTTTATTGACCTCGGAATTCGCGCCGACTTTAACTTCCCGAAACTCCATAACCTTCGTCACTATCTTCTGACCATCAAACTCTTCGGTACCACCGATAACTACAACACGGAATAAACCGAGCGCCTCCATATTGACCTTGCAAAGGACGCATACCGTGCGACAAACCGCAAGGACGAGTACACACAGATGACATTGTGGCTGGAGAGGAAAGAAAAGGTCCTCCGCCACGAGAGATTTGTTTTCTGGCGTATCGCTGGGAGTCCCGGACCTGCTGAAAAGCAGACTCTGTGCTATTCTCCGGCGGTTATTCAGCATCGTCACGTCCAAATGGCCATGCATCCATCCGCTAAAGGGGTTTCACTCACAACAATAGAGAATAATTACGGTGCTCTTTACTTCCGTGACGCGTTCGCGCGGTACGCCGTCTCATTCGGACAGCCAGAGCTCACTAAACGGCAAATTGAGGCGCTGGCAAGGGACTTCTATACCCCCTTTCAAAAGCTTTGGGTGTATCACAAGATGAAATTCTGGAACAGCGACGCACTGGGCCGCGAGAATGGCATCGATGTTATCGACACCGTGCATGTCAGGCCTGGGTACCAAAACAAGCAGGGCCATCAGGTTGGAGGCCGTTTTGACACGGTACTGGTCAACGATGGAACCGGGGCTCATACCGGAGTAACTGGTGATGCAAATCTCCCCTTTCTGTGAACGGTGTTCTGACGGCGGTTTTGGGATTGTCATAGGCTACCGTGTTGGGCGAGTGCGAGTAGTTTTTAAGCTACCTCGAACCGTTACGGACTCGCTCTATCCTGGTGTACCCCCTCCAGGCCACCTTGCATATGTCGAGTGGTTCTCGGCGTTTCCACGGCGGCCAGAGCCAAACCACTTGATGTTCAAATCTCTCGGTTGGAAGAGCGCATTGCGAGTATAATACCCGTAGAGAATATTCGCCGGAGCATCCACCTCTTTCCTCAATTCAGTCCTGTAGTTCCTCGTGCGTGGAGAAGTCAAAATGTTCTCGACTTGGCGACAAAATTCTACGTTAGTCCTTGGTCGGACAGACACTCGTATGTCACTGTAAAATAGCGAAACAATGATTAGCGAGACTTTCTGAAGTTGCTTACACTGTGTTTGTGCTTTGTAATTTGACGATGGTGCCGGACCCTGGCTATTCATTGAACAGTGATCACATTCATGGCGTCCATCATATCGTAAATAAGGGCGTGTGCGTTGCGGTCGGGGCCGTAAGAAAATAAATCGTTATTCCGACCAATCCAGGCTTTGATTTTAGAGAATGCCTCTTCAATCGGGTTCAGATCTGGAGAGTAAGGGGGTAGATATAAAATGCGAACACCTGAATCGTGTTAGCTTTGTCTGCAAACAAATGTGAACGGACTCACCAAACCGATCACAAAGCTGAATTATCTCTTCCCCGTGATGGATGCGAGCATTGTCCATGACGAGTACACTGCGGGGGCCAGGAAATGGAGAGCAGAGGGGGAGCTGAAACGAAATGAATGAGAAAAAAATTGAGGAACACAACATAAAGGAACAAGACGAACTACTTGATGTTCCAAAAATTCCAAGTACTGATCCCGGTGCATTGAGCCTTCAACCACCTTACAGGCCAACATGCCTTCACATGTCAGAAAGCCGGTACCTGTAACACGTCTCCCCCGCACCAACTTACGCCGTTTAACTGCGCGCTTTCCCTTCCGTGCTCTTCCTCGGCGTCGACCAGGAGTTTTGTCATTTTTCGAAGTTTCGTCGAGGAAGCCGAGGTACTGAGGCGGGTATTCTGATGCTTCACGAATAAAGTCCATACGGGTGGGCTCGCTACGCTCCTCGGCAATTACTGTTAGGATTTGCCTTGACATGCCCGCCCGCTCAAGCTCCCGATGGATGGTGGTAAAATGGACAGAAATGAATCGATTGTGGGTAAGGAGGTCGAGTAGTTCATCTAAGAGGTAGTCGGGATGGTGTCGGACCAAGCGTAAGAGATAGTCGATGTCATCATAGTGTAGAATGCGGGTGCGACCAGGCCGCTTGCGTGATGATTCAACATCGCCGGTCGTGCGCCAAAGATGAAGAACACGATAGAATGTTCGACGAGAGAAGCCAACACAGTCAAGGATTTGCTTTAACGTCAGGATGTTTTGTTCGTAGAGGTTGATAGCAGCAATCTTTACACTGCGGTGAATCTTTCTATTCCCCATTGTCGATGGAACTGTCTGACAGAATAGTAAATTTGTGGCTCAATCGAGAACACAAAAGGGATTACAACGCACCTAGGACCCAGAATTTCTGTAAGAACTGAATAAGAAAGCTTCGCGAGAAGATGACACGATTTGAGTGCGCGCGACGAAGCCGGGGGTCGAAGCTACGGGAAGCGGAGGACACAGTGAGAAAGGCACTCGAGATGTCATTAAAACCACCAACTTTCAGCCGAATCCACCAAGAATTGAGAAAGAAAAGGTGATTTCAAGTCGACGGCCAATGCGTACTGGAGCCGAATAAGGTCCCAAAAAAAAAGTCGCAGATAGAATGAGAGAACCTAGTAGGATGAAAGCGCCGTCGAACCCCTCTCGAACGCGCCTACAGCGTTGGGTTAAGGAGTGGAAGACGTCCCCGAGGTACCTCAGGCTTTCACTATGCGACACCAATATCACGCCCTCCAATGCCGTGTCCCGCATGTACGGCGACCTCTCCCGCCCCCGCTGCAGCATCCTCACTCAACTGCGAACGGGCCACATCGGTCTTAACGCCTACCTCCATCGTTTTAACCTCGCCCTCTCCCCCGCCTGCGCCCTGTGCTCCACCCCCGAGACCGTTCCCCATTTCCTTCTGCTCTGCCCAGCATACCGCCAACAACGCCTCGAGCTCATCATGAGACTCGGGACAGCCCGACTTTCGCTGAAGCTCCTCCTCGCGGCCAAGTCCGACCACAAACCGGTCCTGGCTTTCGTTCGCGGCACGAATCGCTTCCCCCACTACTCGCTGTGACCCAGGCCCACGCGTTCCTCCCGAGCACTCGTTTACATTACCTTATTTCGTTTTCTTCTTTCTTTTCTCTCTCTCTTTCATACTCAGCTACGAAAACCAAATCGTCATTGCCCAAATACCATATCCTCCACTCGCAGCACACCTCCCACGCCCTCACCACTAAAGTACTCCCATCCAGGCCTGCTAGTTATAGCCATGTACGACGTATAGTGCCACATGGGCCCCAAGGGGCCCACACGCACTCTAATGGAATTTGAATTGAATTGAATTGAAGTCGACCACATGTCCCCTAGCGCCAAGACTGGTGGCGACGTGATCTGGGCCATTGGCCTCATGTTTTGTGTGTTACCTGTAGCTGCCGGCGTGCTTCCATACTGCCTGCAGTACAGCCCTTCCGGCAAGCAATTTTGTACTGATATGGATATTGCCCCCGGTATAAAGTCAGAATTTTTATTCGGGAACGCGCCACAACAACGATGTCCAATAAGGATTAGAGATTGCCTCCCTCCACAGTTACTTTCTGATTTTTCAAGTGGGAAAGGGAGAAAGAGAGGAACGGCCGATAGTCTAATCTAGAGATTCAGTCCACCTATTTCTGAACCCAGGCTCTTAAGTTCTTGCCGCTTCCGTATTCTCTCCCAGTTAGTAGTCCAGAATCCCATCAGTGTGGGAGACCTGAAGAGTATTCGGACTCAATGTCGTAAATTAATGACATGCGGCATCGTTTTAATTTACACCGCGCCGACTCTGAGGGACGGCACAGGCCCATGTTGCCAGATAATGGTTTGAGCGCCTTTGGCCAGTTCCAACCTTGTACCCAGGTATTACATTGCCCTCCATTTAATATAATCCCAGCTATATAATGTCGAGACTTGATTGTGCTGCTAGAACAAATTCGATCCCGATGCTGGGTAGTTTTAATCGCTGAGATTTTCGAGTATTCCAGGAAAAATAAGTTAAATAGTCGGGGTTATTGTGTAAATAGTTAGTGGGATCCACTGGGGAGTGAGACATAAAGTTGAGCCTTGATTTCTTGTAATTGGACTTGAGCATTTGCAGGGCCTCCATCAGCACGGCACTGGTGTGGTTTCGACATTTAGTATCTGTCTCAGCCGAGGACGAGAATACTCGTTCCGAAGGCACCGAGGTGGCTTGGATAGGGCCAGGTTGCTTTGCCGTGGTTCTGCAGATTGTTCAGATGCAGTTAACGATCAATAATTGGGACACCAAACCATCCAATACCCAATCATGTCTGTCGACTTCCTTGCGGGGAGAGAACTGGAAATATAATGCTTCATCTCATCTTCAATTGATTGGTCGGCCGTCCCTCCACTCGCTGAAGTGAAATCAAGTGCGAGGGTGGTATTCCGAAATCGCTTTGCCGTCTGTCGGAGGAGCGGGGCGGGATCTGGAATGCAGCCGAGAGGGGGGCCAAGAATCTGATCCAGACCCACTGCAGCCGGTTTGAGACCGAGCATCGGCAGCGACAGGGGATGTCTCGTATGATCGAAGCTGGACATGAATTAAAACCGAGGGTTTATAGCTCCCGTTGGACTTGCCTTATCAAGAATAATCTTTTTGGCTTTCTCTTGGTCAGTACGTGACCAGTTTTTCCGAATCCATTCAAATCGAATTGAAGGATTTATAATTGAGGTGTGAGTTCAAAGGTAATTCAGATGCTGAGGAATCAACTCACACATGGCAATAATGTAGGCATCTGTATCTCCCATTTTGTTGTAATACGTGTTGGCAACTGCCAGACCCGGATCGATAAATTTTGAGATATTCTCCTCCTTTAGGTCTGCATCAGCAAGCATAGCGTTCCACGCTGCCATGAACAGCTCGAACGCAGGGAT
Source organism: Mycena olivaceomarginata (assembly GCA_029378375.1). Taxonomy (NCBI): domain Eukaryota; kingdom Fungi; phylum Basidiomycota; class Agaricomycetes; order Agaricales; family Mycenaceae; genus Mycena; species Mycena olivaceomarginata. Next base: position 148,077 of record JARKIC010000010.1, read on the forward strand.
GGAGCCGGCTAGGATAGGGGTATTTTCGGCAGACATTGTTGCTTGCACCGTGTGCGGTTGCTATTGGAAAGGTCAACTGGGATTAGAAAGTATTTTTCCAATTGCACCTGCAGAATTAATTCCATAAGCTCATGTCAACTCCTGTGCTTGTTCTCTAGTGGGTGCCGAAACCTTCGGGCATCCCGGTTCGTCGCAAAAAACTGAACTATATGGAGAAGTTCGCTCATAAATGAAATCAATCAGAGACTGTTGTTCCTACAACGGATTGTTGCTTACAGGGACTTTGCTGCCAGTCCCACAGACCTTCGTCGCCACACGGTGAGCTTGGTATTTCCAGATTCTTTGCCCATACACTTGGAGTTGCTGTGAAAACTCAAGAAGTTCGTACCAAAATGAGTGTGATTACCAGCGACCATAAAGTGGTGTGCAATAGTGTTAGCAAGTGTTATTGAGAGTCATTCAGATGATTCGAGACAACGCAGTAGGTTATATGCTGTTCATTTAATCAGCGCCATTGATCTGCTTGTGAAGGACTCTACAAGATTTTTTGCACGCATGCCTCGAACGATCCCCCTGAAGCGGTGGCTGCGGATGACGGGGGGAGTCATAGATATGCAGCGCCCATCTTACAGGCTTATTCAGATCTTCGCTGCCGCTCATCCAAACTTCCTCGATGATATCTCTATTCTCCAACGTCACGGAATCATTTTATTTGTGATTAAAACATTGGTTACGAACCTGGAAGTAAGTCTCTGGTTCAATCAGCTAAACAGATTGTTGGAGCTGAATTAATAAAATAGGGAGTCCTCAGTCTACTCTACCGCCATTTGTTTGAACGGGCAGCTCACGAAGCGGCAATCTTTGCCTCATTGCCAGAGGTCAGAGCTGGACCTCCTGCCCGCCAATTGCTTGGGCCAGTGAATTTTAGTTGTGACGGTTGGGAGACTTGGCACCTCTCATTGCCGGTCAGCGTTCAGCGTGCGGGAGGGACGCAGCGGCACTTATGCGCTGATCGTCGAGGATGGAGGGAGCGACCAGTCAGCGTTCAGCATGCGGGAGGGACGCAGCGGCACTTACATACTGATCGTCGAGGACGGAGGGAGCGACCGGTCAGCGTCCAGCATGCGGGAGGGATGCTGCGGCACTTACAAACTGATCGTCGAGGATGGAGGGAGCGACCGGTCAGCGTCCAGCGTGTGGGAGGGACGCAGCGGCACTTACTTCCTGATCGTTGAGGGCGGAGTGAGCGACCGGTCAGCGTTCAGCGTGCGGGAGGGACGCAGCGGCACTTACGCGCTGATCGTCGAGGACGGAGGGAGCGACCGGTCAGCAGCGTGCAGGAGGGTGGGATGGACATAAAGGTACTGACCCCTTTCAAACTCTTCTGACGCAGTAGGTCAAGGGGCGGTCTATTTTGGATATGCCCGGCAACATCAACCGCTGTTCCAAACCCCTCGCCTAGATTTTCCCCTCAGTGCCTTAACCATCTCAAAATGAGCTCACTCACATGTACAATCGGCGTCATTCGGGTTACCGCCAATCAGTAGCTCTACCATCTCCCTGTTATCCATCAGTACAGCAACGTGAAGTGGAGCTCCGAAGTGTTTCCCTGATTCCAGCTGAGCATCTACCCTGCTTCTGAGTATTCATTTGCCCACCGTCGCCATTCCGCATCGATCCTGCCTGAAGCAAAGCATTAACCACTTCTACATTTCCCTTTGCGCAAGCGGCACAAAGTGCTGTCCCGTAGTCTCCACGTACACGTCATTATGTTTTCAGGCCATCAGCATCGAAACACTAACCCACTTCGTCGAGACGTCCCACGTATTTTTTACGAGAACATGCCCTCGTGCTGCTGCAGATTGGAGCGCTGTTTGAAATTGTACACCTTGAAATAATTGAGGTTACATATGTGATAGAGGTTGCAATCGTACCAGGCATGTCTTCGATTCCCTCATTTAGAAGAAATTCTACTAGTCCCATCTTCCCATAATACGCACCCAGTTGGAGAGCGCTGCCAAATCTAATGTCAGCACTCCACAAGCTGGGATTCACCCCCTTCTGGATTAAACGTCTAAGTTCCTCAACAACCGGTGTCGCCTGACACTCGCGTCGAAGTAACTCTTCAAACTGCCCCTGAACGCCTTTCAGCTTTTCTCGAATGTCTTGCAATGCGCCCCAGGCATCGCGGAGCGGAATAATGAGAAGCAGGAGGGCAAGAAACTTGTCCGAACCCCCATGGTCATCGCCATTCTGATCGCCCTTGTTACGATGAAGGGTGAGTTCAATGTCGACGATGAAGAGGATATTGATGGCGACAAGGGACAACGGCCCTAGAGCCCGCTTGATTGACAATGGGAAGGGGAGTGTTGGGAGAGGAATCAGAGGTTCCGGGTTCGGCGACGTCGTTAGAGACCGCTGCAATGGAAGGGGGGTAAACTGTATTGAAGATGAGAAGGACAGGGGAGGTACCAGAGATTCCGGGCTGGGCAACGGCCCTAGAGTCTGCTGACGTGGAAGGTGGGTACGCTGTAGCGTCGATGGAGGCAGTGTTCGGGGAGTACACAGAGGTTTCAGTTGGGGCGAAGCCACTAGAGACCGCTGAAACGCAAGGTAGGTAAGCCGCAGTGACGCCGCAATGATATTGAAATTACCTGCGGCGGAGGGTTTAGAAGTGCCACCTCGTTCAGGATCGGTCGCTGGTGAGCTCTTCCTTGGCATGAGAATAGAGTCGAGAGCGTTGTCCCACCATGTCCAGAACAATTTGTGGTATTCCCGGCCCAGAATTTTGACCTCAGGAAGAATGGGATAGATTTATAGGTTCCTTTCCCACCAAGTTTGCCCTTCAGGCACATGTTTTGGTTTATTCTACATGCAGCCCGCCCCATCCCCCTCCTGCCCCCTCTGCGGTGTCCCCGAGACCGTCCCCCACGTCCCCCTCCTCTGCCCCCGCTTCCGACGCCAACGCCTAAAACTCATCGTCAGACTCGGGACCACACGCCTCACACTTAAACTCCTTCTTGGCACCAAGGCGGAGCTCAAACCCGTCCTTTCGTTCATAAGAGAGACCGAACGCCTCCCTTTCTACGACTTATAATACGCTCCCTTTCCTTTTCTCTTCCTCTCTCTCCTCCTCTCTCTCCTCTTTCCTTAACCTACGACTCACTTAATAACACTCTTTCCTTTCTTGTTCTCGCATCGTCTCGTCTCTTACATACTGCCTCGTACAAAACTGCATTTGTACTTAAAATCACATCCCCACCCTCATAGCTCACTCCCCGCTCGCTTGTACCAAAAGTAATCACCCATGGGCACGATACCACCCGTTATCTCAGTTCTCCTCGAAGAATCATGTATGTCACCGAATGTTCCCAGAAAACTTTCAGTACTGTACAATCAATACATAGGCCTCCAAAATCAAAATGAATTGTTCTTCAATACCTAATGAAACTACGCTCAGGCGCTGAGCTGTACTGGTGCGTCCCTTCAGCTTGTTCCAGCGTTCTTCTCAATCACGGTGACATACAACGTGCGAGCGGCTAACGAATCTTTCAAATCGCGGGCGCAAGTCAACGAGCGAACGGTACGTGCTGACCAGACCAAGAATGAAGAAAGAATCGAAGGACCAGTGGGATACGGCAAAAGGGAAGAGTGGGGAAACGACCAAAAGAAGAAAAAAACTGAAGTAGCGAAAGAATGAGGAAAACGTACCCATTCCCCGCACCAGAGCTGTCGATCGCGAGGAGGCGGTGAATGCGCTTGACGGACGGTTGCGGCTGCGCGGACGAAGAGGTTGGGGTTGGCACAGGAAAACCATGAAAGAAAAGGGGGAAAACGCACTCACTCGTATTCCGCGTTAGGATTTATTCGTAAATGAAGACCATGAGGTCGAGCTTGACGGAGTCTTTTGAGCGGTGACCGAAGTGTTGTAGATCGCGAGGGCCAAATGAGACAGTACTTTCGTACGCTCGACTTGTACTTTTTTGAAATTGACGCGGCATTTCGGCACAGTTCTGACTGCCGCTCATCGGCAGGAGCTTCCCAAAAAAGGAACTCGTCCCAAAAAGGCAATTTTTCACGTGTACGGGTGGGCATTTAAACCCTAACTCTGTTTCCTCTTGAAAGTCCTTGGATATATTTATCTATACCCCTTACCCTTCCGTATCATCCTCCCTAATGACCGAGATGTTGGATTATCGGGTTGGCGGGACAGACAGACTTTGCAAGAAGTTAGGATCTGCTTCCTTTGGTACGCAGACCAGTCGCAATTCAGTTGCGCCTTTCGCCTTTCACCTGATTCTCTTGTTCATTGCTCAATGATGCTAGGTGACATTTACCTTGCAGTGATAGAAAAAAAGTGGCAAAAATAATATATATTCAGTGACATGGGTTTGCGGGGCGTTTTTGGCTATCAATGCAGTTGAAAGGCATCTAGGCACATCCAAATGATGTGGATTTTTCCCGGTAATGCTACAGTACCTTCCGAAAGATGTCATAGAGTCAGAATCCTCAACAGTTTGGTCTATCGTGCTTGTAAGCACATCGAGCCAATGGGCAAATACACTGCAATCAGAACATTGTGATATTTGAATCCAGCGCTGAACTCATTGCAAATCGGACTCTATGACATTTTTCCTAACGTGTCAATGCCTTCCTTGACCGAAATCTATGTTGTTTTAACAAGTCTATATGTCTATAGACAGCATTGATTCTCAAAATGCCCCGCAAACCCATGTCACTGAATATATATTATTTTTGCCACTTTTTTTCTATCACTAATTTGGTGTGAATTAGCTGAGTAGATCTATCTAGTTTTTATGTGAGTCGGGTAAGAACTGATCGAGATATCGGGAATTCTTTGAAAACATCCCAAAACAGAAAATTTCCGTTCGCGCCTGTGGACGGAGCCTGCTCTTCCACCCGGGATCGCGTTTGCGACCAATCTCACCCCGGACGTATTCAAGGAGTTTACAATGCACACTGCTCCAGTAGACAAGGGGCCTTCTATAGAGAAAGGTGGGTGGGGCGGGATTTTCCCCATAGACCCGCATAGACCTGGCCACGTCTATGGCGACCACCATAGCCATAGCCCACATAGTGGCCCACATAGTTACCATAGCCAACCATGCATGACTTTGCTCGATGGATCTTCAATGCAATTGATCACAAATTTAGATGAAAAGGAACAGCAATTATTATTACAGCACTTTGCGGAACATAAGGCGTGGCTCGTTTTTCTCTACTTTCGACAGTTTTGACTAGAACAGCTGCCACAGGCTGAGTTTTGATCGGATTTCCTTGGGAGTAGGCGCGTTCAAATCGCATTGGAAATCCGCAGAGGATGGAACACCGGCTTTTTTGATACAACTACATAATAGAATTTCTTCAGAAAAATCATGGGTTTAACTAGGACAGCTGTAGCACAATGAATAATGGTCCGATTGACCTAGTTTTTGGATATGTCATGTATCTAAACTATCTTTAGGGACCATGAGGTCTATAGATATGGGTATACCCCAATTTAAATCCAGAGCTCTGCTTCTCACAGGACGTGAATATTGCCCTCACTAAACTGAGTGCAAAACCACGTTGGGTCAGGATATTGCTTACGGCGGTGCGCTATCCTCTAGTAATATCCCAGATACAGAACATATTCAAGAATTAGCTCAATCGGACCATTATTCATTGTGCTACAGCTGTCCTAGTTAAACCCATGATTTTTTCTGAAGAAATTCTATTATGTAGTTGTATCAAAAAAGCCAGTATTCCATCCTCTGCGGATTTTCAATCGTCCTGGGGACACAGAGAAAAAGTGAAAAATATCGCGCCCCACAGGAATCGAACACCGAGATATTTAAACATTACGTCAGCAATGCTAAGGCTCATCACCTCTACACTAAGCCGCCAACAGTGGACATATAAACATGACCGATAACATCACGGCACCGGGCGAGACTTCCTTTTTGGGAAATCATAGTGGGGGAGGCGTGGGTCAGCTCATATGCGTTATACGGCTCACAGTGTGATTTTGTCCTCACCTGCATTATCTGTGATGCAATTCATGGTACTGTCTAGTACGAGGAGTTTCTCGTGGTCCCGAATCGGTGCCGAGCTCTTGCGGTGTGGGCTTCTGAGTGGTCTCCGCCAGGCGTGCTTCTCTCATGCGTGAACAGTCTGTTTCACATCCACTTAATTCGATCTTTGATGTCATTGAGACCCTGACCAAGGCGCCTCTGAGATCTCTAGCTGCTTTGCGCGGACTTCTGTCTCCCGTTTGGGTCCATTCATCAAGCAGTACACTTAGCTAAGAAATGATAAAAAAGTTGTTTTCATGTTGTTACTAACTTGTTAGTGGGCTTTGCCGCGAACAAAGCGCTACTGAGATTATCGTAGGGATATCATAGTATTACCAGTCATTAAATGGAAAACTAGAGACTGCCTCGCTTCAAAGGCAGACATACCATCAGCTGAAAGACCGTGGTTGATGAGATGAGTATGAAGGCAAGAGTCATCCCCATCAAGTCCATTACTGAGCCGATCACGAGATAGGAAAAGAACATCTAATCCAACCGATGGCATGGGGTTCAAAATGTGAATTAAATCGTTCAATATGGTGCGAGATTTTCCTATATATTCGTCTAGCCGTTCTGGCCTCAAAATGGTGGCTATGGCGTGAACACAACTACCGGTGGTTGAGCACATGACATAGCCACCGTTTGAAGGCCAGAACAGCTAGGCAGATATATACTCCGGGAGTTTAGTCGGACTTATATTGTTTTCGATGCACTCAATGAGTGTGGCAGAAACAATTTCAAACAGCATGTAGATTTTTTTTCGATGCTCCGCATGTGGGCCGAAACCCCGTTGCACCTCTTGATCACCAGTCAACCCCGTCGCATCTTCACAGAAGGCTTCGAGGGTGTAACCTGTATCGCTCTCGAGTTTCATGTCACCCTAGAGGAAATTGAATTCGGAAAAACTCCCGGATGACTTGTTTGGGATCTACGACCATTCAATACGGGCAGTTCGTCCGGAGTATTTGGTCTATGCCGAAGGAGTCCCCCGATGGATAATGTTTTCTGCGATACCAATCACTCTGGAACATCTCGCAGATGCCATTGCATTCAAACTTTTGGACCCGGCACAACACTGGGCTTTTTCATTCAAATCGACAGTCACACGTCATGCACCCTCCTGTCGAACACGAATTTTAGTCGCGGTCACGCGTCACTTGGGCCTCTGTCGAACCTCCAAACCGTCATGCAGGGCTCAAAACTGCCTGAAAACCACAAAAAAGACGAAATTTTTCGTGAGAACATCGAAATTTTGGGAAGTGTCACGCAAAAATTCGGCCGCTGTCGAAATATCGAATAGGTATTTTGGGTCCCGCATCACACCCCCTGTCGATTTGAATGAAAAAAGCCCAGTACACTTATAAACTAAGCCGGCGGGAGGGGAACATCAGACTGATTTTCGACTGGTTAAAAGGATTGGACATTGTTGTCCCCATAAATCCCACAAATTCGGTGCAGGGGTTGCGCTCGCCCATGCGTCGGTGCAGGATTACGTCTTGTCCAAGCACTTCATGGCTACATTCAGCCGTGACCTCAGCGAAAGCCCCTCGCATACATTTATTTCGGGACCTGCATCAGCTATCTCCTCCACCTTAAGGACCATCACCTCGAAGCCGATCACACCGCTTCAAACCATCCATTGGCGAGCTATGCAGCAGAGTTCTGGTGTCACCACCCGATGTGTTGCCATGACCGGACCGTCCCGCCCGCTGCAGCAATGCGGCTGCTTGATGTGTTGTGTCGTAAGCCCGGGCTGAGTACATCTGGGCTGGCAGCTCTGCAGTTTGTTTCCCAGAGAGGATATATCGAAGGTGTGCGGGCTCTACTCGTCGACGCCAACACCAAACTACTGCGCCGAGCTTTGGTTGACGCATCCTCCCAAGGCCATATCGACACCTCTTGCTCCAAAACGGGGCCGATGTCAGCGCGCAAATTGAAGGATATGGCTGTGCATTGGAGGTCGCATCGAAGGGGCAACATAAAGAGATCGTGCGTCTACTCCTCCAGAACGGGGCCGATGTCAACCCACAATGTGGATAATATATACCAACCCGTTGGCATGTGCATCTTCGGCTGGCGCGTGCGAGATCGTGTGCCTCCGCGGTGCCAACGTCAACCTACTTGCAGATCGCGGCTTAATCCCCCAGAACCCAAACGAAGCGCACGACTGACTTGCAGATCGCAGTTTAATCCCCAGAACCCAAACAGAGCGCACGACTGACATGAAGATCGCGGCTTTATCCCCCAAATACCCAAACAGAGCGCCCGACTGACGCGCAGATCGCGGCCTAATCCCCCAGAACCCAAACGGAGCACACGACTGACTTGCAGATCGCGGCTTAATCCCCCAGAACCCAAACAGAGCGCGCGACCGACATGCCGATCGCGGCTTTATTCCCCCAGAACCTAAACGGAGCGCACAACTGACGCGCAAATCACAGCCTAATCCCCCAGAACCCCAACGGAGCGCGCGACTACATGCAGACCGCGGTTTGATTCCCCCAGAATCCAAAACAGAGCACACGACTGACTTGCAGATCGCGGGTTAATCCACCAGAACCCCAACAGAGCGCGCAACTGCGGCTCTATTCAACAGAAGACAAAAGTAATAGTCACTTGCCAAAGTCGGTAATCAATTTAGATTCTGTTTGCTCACCAGAAACGCAATGAAGCTGCCAAGTTCAACCGGCGGGCGAATTGCTGTGGTGTCCTACAAGCACAAAGGTAGACTCCGGTAGACAACCAGAGCATGCCAACCGGAAACGGGGAAACAATGAAGGTCCGAGATTAGAGCGGTGTCGTCATTATGGCCGGGCAAAGAAACTTGGACTCATTTCGACCCCTGACGAGCGCTCCCCCGGCTCGCCAACATGGTGGATCAGTTCAACAATGTACATATTGGGAAAGAAGAAAAAAAAGGAAAAGGCCTTGTCTCAAAAAACAACCAAAAACAGATCTGCGACGAGGTGTGGCCGTGTGTCCCTACGGATAAAAGTCAGACTTCACTCTTCGACCACCAGACGAAATGGAAACATAAGGATAAGAGCGTCTGATAGAGGCCTAGTCTTCCACGGCGCGATGAAGTCTAGTACCATGGCTTTGAGATTCGGATAGACATCGAAACCAACGGAATACATACCAGATCTTCCTTAAAGGGATCTGGCTCGGTTCGGTAGGTCAAGGCCTCTCTCCCTGGGTTCCTGGTTTGCAGTTGCAAATGTACCAGAGTGATCGTGGCGCCCTTACGTTCCGTAAATGACTTTAGACACTGTTAAATCAACAGACAATGCTTACCGGACGCGCAACATAAATGGAAACTTGAATGGTATGTATGAGAAAGTTTGACCCCTCGACCCCGAACGAGGCTTACCGGATATCGAACAACAATGAAGGCAGATTCAGGTGAAGGCTTTGTCTCGCGAAACAAATAAGATTCGACTGGAAACTCCTATTTTCCAGTGATCATCGAGGCGAATAACGGGACATACATATCCATCCTTGCGCAGCATAGATGACCATGACTTGATATGATGTGGAACTGCCTATGAAACTCAAGCAATCACGGGTTAACTTCAGCCGCCTGGAACAATTGAGAACCAGAAATGTGCCAGCCAAGACCGGATAACAGTTCCCTGAGAGGGGGGAAGCCCCTGCGCATTGGGGCTTCCCCCCTCCCAGGGAACTGTTATATAACCTTGACCAGCACCGCACCTTATAGTCACGTTCGATATGAGCGGCTACATAGCTTGAAGCGGGAATGGATGGTGTGCCGTGACGCGCTTATAATGCGTAATAGGGGGAATATGGAAAAAAAAATGGGGGCCCCGTAGGCTCTTATATACGTTTTCGGGGACCATTTTCCTGGGCCCCGCTCCGGGAATGTGTGCTCTCCATTCCGTAGCATGGGGTCCGAACACGGGGCTGAGTGTCTTCTCCGAGATTCGATCATTTCTTGTGCGCTTTCCCGTATTCCATAAAACTGGGTCGAACACTGCGCACTTTGGTATTTCATACGAACACTGGACCGAGTGTATTCTCGGTCCGAGATTCAATCACTTCTTGGACGCTTTCCTGTATTAGAACATGGTCCGAACATTCCGAGTGTTCTTCTCGGTCCGAGATTCGTTCCGGTATTCTATAAAACGCAACACTGGGCCGAGTGTTCTTCGGTCCGAGCTTCGGTGATTTCTCATTAAGTAGGCCGTACCGAAACGGGCGGAAACTGTCCCCTGGTCAATACAAGTTGTCTGTCGGAGTCAATTAGCACAAATTCAACCGAAAAATGGACCACTGACCGGCTTTACACTCTCAATGCACCGATTTTGATGTGCGCGTGCAGAAGTAGCCCTGACGGCGTTCGAAACTAAAGATGGGCAGTCAAAGACCATGCATCAAATTCAACAAATATTGTCCACAATGTTGTCCAAAAATTTTGTCCATACCGTACAGCGGCTGGACTTGACCGCATGCTTTCAACAAATATTATCAATAAATGCTGTCCACAAATATGTTCACTGTCAAAAGTCACACGCATGCACCAAATCAAACAAATATGTCCATAAATGCTGTCCACAAATACGTTCACTGTGCAGTAAATTCAACAAATATTGTCACCAAATTCTTCCTCAAATACACCGGCTGGACTTACGCTAAATTTACCAGGAAGTATTTGTAGATTGGCGAAGTCCAAAATGTTGCCTTCCGCCTGAAGCAAGCCAGGATTGCAATTGACGATGATCATGAGATCTTTGTGCTCACGATGGGCCTTCCCGTCCCGACTCATACAACGCATTTGTTGTTGCCCTCGACTCGACCGACACCACCGCGCTTACCCTCGACTACGTGATCGGACGATTGCCCGATGAAGAATCATGTAAAACCCCCGCTTCGACACGTGACGCCGCTTTCCAAATCTCCGAAACCACTTGTTTTAATTGCCAGAAGAAGGGGTATTATCTGTCGGATTGTCTCGACAAGAAATCCGCCGCCGCTGTTGCTAATGATAGCTTTGATGCTGCATGGTAGAAATGTCGACTTGATGGGGAATGTTGGAATATCAAGTCGCCATTCCCACCACCACCGACGCGTGCTTAATAAGCCCAAGTTGAACTTACTCATCCCGACGTAGCTTAGTGATCTGTTAGAAGGCCAGTATATTTTGTAGAGTATAAAAGACATGTAATTAATGCAGTAGAATTAGGTCTATCCATAAGGTTCACACGGGATCGATCCCGGCGAATGAGTGGCTTGCGGGAGGCCTCTGTTGACAGATTACCTCGCTAAATATAGTACATGGCTGTAGCTACTCCACTTCATACGAAGGGGCCAGTTCGTGAACGAAGTCACATTCCAAAGCGCCTTACGAATTGAACGAAAGGGAACAGTAGATTCTCAAACGCGTAACCCTAATTCTCAAGATCTCAACCTCCTATAGAGTGACACCTATGAACCGTGCAAGGGCAGCCCTCCATCCCACAAGGTTGTTTTGAGGGGGGCAATTGTATGCGGCTAGTAGCGCGGCAAGAGTCGCAGCGGCAATAAGGTAAGAAGTGGGGGACACCCAGCCTTGCGATGGGTTGCAGGAGTCTGTTCAGAGGCTCACTGTCTCGATCACAGCTCGCATTGAGGCCTCGAGCTGCCTGCCATGCTGATCTAGTATTTGGGTGAGAACGGGAGATGAGGGGAAAGATCATGAGATCCACCGCTCTCTCAGCTCAATCAAAGTATTGCGAAGCATGATTTTCAAAACATGGCTGTCCCAACGTTGTTCATGTCTCAAGAGGTTTTGAATATCAAGAGCCTCATGCATGTCGCGTCCGACGTTTAATATTGGACGAATGGAGTTCGCCTTATGTTTTCCCGGATCGGACTCTGCTCGAGATCATTAGCTCGTCCCTTCCACAGGAGTACCTGTTGCCGAATCTTCGAAGCATTTGTTTGGAACCACACGATGATGCAGAGTTATCGTTTATCCCGCTTTTCGCTGGTCCCCAACTCACAGACATCAGTCTCTCAGTTGTCATGTCCACTTCAGGCATTCTTCTGCTACCCATTCTTGATCTTCGATACCAGCAGCTGACAACACTCTGTATCGAAAACTTCCCACGTGAACCCGGCGTTTGTGCAAGCACTTCTAAGATTGCATTGAACCTAGATCGAGTCGAAATCCTCGCACTTGATAAATTTGACCAGGCGGCCCTCGAATACCTTGAACAGCGTCCATCCCTCCGATCTTTGACTTTGCATACTCCAGATTTCCTTGATTTTGCCCAACTATCTCTGTCCCCCAATCTGCAACACCACACTCTTCGTTTCACGCTCTCCGCACCATACAATTCTCGAACACAATGTTCGACTTCGCCATCGAATGTATCAACCTGTTTTCAGGAACAGGTTGTCATTTAGAGGAGTTTGTTGTGGGTTCCGAGGTGCTAGCGACCCATACGCATCTCCAAACCCTTAATATTTCCAATTTGAATGACGGAGTGAGCGAGACGCCAAGCCCACTAGCAATTACAAGCGGAATTTATGTGATCAGTGGTCATGCACTCACACCGCTCTATCCGTTCACTTCAGAAAGTTGATCCGAAGTCTGAATATTGCCGTACTCGGGCAAAAGTCTGACTCAACAGTCCAACACGGCCCAGCAATTCTCTCTTGGGGACATTCTGTCACAATTTTTGTAGAGGAGGAGGGCCTTGCACTTGGTAGGGGTGCACCGGTTGTATGGCTGCCATTTTGAAAAGCGTGACCTGAATTTCGAAAAGCATGGCCTGGTGCAATGGAGGTGGTGCATTCAAATGCCTACCATTTTGAAAAGCATGACCTGGCGCAATGGAGGTGCATTCAAATGGCTGGAATTTTGAAAAGCATGGCCTGGTGCAACAGAGGTGCATTCAAATGCCTACCATTTTGAAAAGCATGACCTGAAGCAATGGAGGTGCATTCAAATGGCAGGCATTCTGAAAAGCATGACCTGACACAATAGAGATGCATTCAATTTCAAATGCCTGGCATTTTGAAAAGCATGACCTGACACAATTTGGTACTGCCAATAGCTGTAAATCTTGGCCATTTCCTTTGAGAGTAATACCATTTGATTCGCGCTGTAAATTCGGAGGGCCTGGCATATTCATAGGCTCGAATCCAGCCTGTCTATGAAAGCAAGCTTGTCGATAGACAGGCTGGTCGATCTGAGTTTAAATTTGGATCACAAAAGAGTTACCAAAAAAGGCTATTGGATAACTCACTTGTTCCGACATGTAATTCCGAGATTTTTCATAGGTGGAATCGCATTGCATCCCGGAGTGTATTGCGCTTTATTCGAGCGAAAATGGTCGAGTTTTGAATGTGCTAGGTGAGCATTTGTGTCTGTTGTTGCTGTTAGTGTGTGACGTCACCCCGCTCGGAACTCGGTCCGAAATAACCTTTTTGGTAAGATTTTTGTATTGGTGATTCAAACTCAGATCGACTGGTCTGTCTATCGGCAGGCTTGCCTTGATACACACAGGCGCATCATGTCAAAAATCTAGGTTATTTGGACATATATTACTGGCATGGGACACGTTCTGCACTCCAACGCCCAAAACCCCCAAATCTGAACTAATGAACCGTCTGAGAGTGCAGATGAAAAATATAAACATGTCAGGCTCTCCGTATGTACAGCACGAATCGAATGGGCCTAATACCAGGGAAGACGGAGTTGCCATCCCAAATTACGCCACATTTTTAAGACTGACGTGACGTCCATACCTTTGATTCCCGCCCGCTCCCGATCAATGAGGGAGGAAGACCCCAATTTGACCATCTAGTACAGTTTGAACAACAAAGTGAGTCATACACCAACTGATCAAAATGATTGATCGATCGCATTTTTGATCGAAATGCAAGTATAGCGGCCGAGGTGGAAGCCTCTGGTACAAAGGTACTTATGTTCATCAGCAGCTTGGCTCTTGTACATAAAAAATGAACCTATGGCGCTTAGCTTAGCCACCACCAAAATCTGACTAGTTCCAAATCGGCCTGAGACTGGCATCTTTTGAGTGTACCTCGATGGTTATCCTGCCTGAGCTCCTTTCGACGCAGACATTAGGACTGTGCACTGCCCTTCCTGTGCGGTGCTAGGCAGCCAATCATAGCTGGAGCAGAATCGGCACTTGAAATTGAGAGGTCTTGGTTGTGACGAGTGGAGCGAAAAAGAGATGTAATGTCTGCTATCCCAGCCGAGACATGCCGCTGATCGATTCTTCCGGAAGGGGAAACGTGAGATGTGTAATCTCCAAAATGCTTGGAGAAAGGGGATGAGTGCCACCGATTGTCTGATGATGAAGCACACAGTTTCCTTTGACTTCGGCCTGGGCAATTACAATTCACAAAAGCCAGGGCTTGACCTTAGAAAAAGCTGTGATTGACCTAGGCAGACAGGACTCTGCTCCGGGGCTGCCTTTAGGCTTTTGTTGAAATTTCCAGAGTGAAGACATTGAATGGAATAGCATTCCGTTCGCCATTTGTCCTTGAACGTTTGCAGAAGCCTAATGAGACGGAGGTCCGGCGAATGTTGAGAGTTGGAACATTGAGAAGCCTTGGGTTTCAAGTTGGACATTTATGGATTTGACATCCAGGATATTCTTGCTGAGTATGAATTTTTGGAGCCTTACGAGCAGTTGAACAATTATTTAGAGGTAGTATAAGCAGGACAATAAGGATTGAAGCAAGCTTTCCCTTCTATGTGGATGACCATTGTCCACATACATCATATTATGACCATTCCGAAATTGTCCCGGAGCCCAGTCCCGCGGTCGAAAATTAACTGTTCTTTAACGATTTGCTCGCTCGGCAGTGCAATTGCTCCATATATCCATCCTCCTTCCGTATAGCCTCTGCTCTTCTTCCTGCATTAACCCCTTCTAGCCTTAAATTTCTGTGCTTCTTCACCACAGCCCAACCACCGCCTTTTCATGTGCGGCAGAACAGCTGACCACCGCGCAGTCTCGTTCAGCGACGCAGTTGTTACTGCCTACGGCGCAGCTCAATTAATAAACTGTTCTTCAATGAAATCCTTCACTTTTCATTGTACGTGTTTGGATTGTTCTCCATTTATCGCATTTAACCCCTTCTATGCTCATTCCCTTCCAACACTGCAGTCTCATGATGATTACAACTGGACTGTTTATACCACATGGCAGATTAGTTTTAAACAACTCACCCAATCAATTCGTCAGGGGGTGTGACGCGTGACTCAAAACTCCATTTCGTCAATTCATCAAGGAGCCTTGGGCTGCGTGACAAGCCCAAAGAATTTGTCAAGCTCCGTATTCCTTCCGGAGCCCGTAGTACTTTCAACTAAGCGCTTTTGGAATTGAAGGGAGGAAACAAATTTAACATGGGAAGAAGTTGGAAATCAAGAAAAGCATCATTTTTTAGCACTGAACCTGCATTTTTCAAACCACAGACAGTGCCATTTTGGCCAGAAAGGCAGTTGGAGACCACGAGAGGACATGGAAAGGGTGAATTGTGCCTGCGGCGCCGAAAAAATCGCATTTTCCACAATGTCAATCAATATTTGAACCAGGCGTGACAAAAATTGTATTCGTCAAGAGGCTCCGTGACGTGTTCCCAAGTTCTAAAATTCGTCACATTAAGGGCCTGTGTGACACGTGACTGACGAATTGAATGTAATACTACAGTATTTGGATGGATGTCCAGATGTGGTGATTCGACATTTCATCAACAGGTCATCGAGGTTTATGGATGCTTACCAAAAGGGTTTGACGGGATATGTAGCAGAATGGGCTGTGAAGAGGAAGAAGCAGCAGGGGGGCCTTGTCGTCGTAGTGCTCGCTTTGCAAAGGTGAGGTCAGACAATCTTATGAACGATCATGTTGAACTTGTTCAATTAGCCCGAGATCGCCGATGCCGAGATCAAGTTTGAACTCAATGATGAACAGTCGACAAGCTGCCACAGTGCTCTATCGTCGGGACTCGGGATGCCTGCTCAGGACCATGGCCCCGACGAGTCGGAGCCTGAACTCAAATCGGATTTCTCAAACAACTCGGAGGGGCGGGTGAATTTGGAAGAAAGTCACAATGAGTGGGAAGTTGGGGCCGAACACTGGAAGAATTTGGATGACAAACAATGTCAGTATCACCGATGTAATGTCGGTTTATTACCATAACAACTCATCCAGAATCTGAACAGGGTATTCAAAACTTCAGGAAAGCCGCCGCAAACGGTCAGTAACTCTTCTTTCTGATGCCTCGGATGAAGAGGACTCCAAGCGACACAAGACAAGCGAAGGTTAGTGCAAGGGCCCAGGTACCATCATCTTTTATACCAACCTCTGTATTCAGTCACTCAGGACACTGCATGTCCGGAGCGTCACCCAAAATTTACCCACTCGGGCAGCACAACAAGTGTTTCGATTATTTCCCCCGTGTCGAACCCCCCTGCTCAATCTGAAATCGGTTCGACTCCGGGCCCCTCCCATCCTCTCAAATTCGTCGAACCGGCGCGTCCCAAGCGTGGGTTTGGTATGCCAAAGGCCGCTTTCGATCCATGGAGCTCGAAATGATCACGACTTGATTTCTTGTGATTCTGAGTACCTGTTACTGCTACTTTACTTCCACCGAGAATCGTGGCTCTGTCTTGCATGATCTTTACTTTACTGCCTTTAGAATTCTCATCCTATTTCCTCCTAGGGCTGTAGCGTTCCAAGCTTTGAAATTTACTTTGTCATTGAAATGGGAATTCAGAATCTTTCTTGCTTGCAGAATGATCCGGGGATGAACTCGACTTTGCGCTAAATCGTAATCTCCTGACTTTGCGCGGAATTTTCACTCTCCCGACTTTGCGCGGAATTTTCAGCCACCCGACTTTGCGCGGGTTTCGGAACATACCGACTTTGCGCGGCATTTTTTGAAACCCCGGCTTTGCGCGATTGCGGAACGACCTGATTTCCCGCAATGTAAGTACATGTTTGATTTTATGCGGATTTTGGCTCATGAGACTTCATATTGTGCGGAAATGTATTTTTTGGTCATGTGTTGCGCGCGGGATTAAATGTGCAATTGGACCGCCATACAAAGTAACGTCCTCCTGCTTCACACCCTTTCCTGGCTTGGATTGGAAATCGCGCCGAATGGTGGACTCGACATTGAAGTTCAAGTCCTCCTTCATCAAGAAGTGTGCAGCGAATGAACGATGGTGTATCTTGAAAAGGCAGAACACTGGAGGACCAATTTGGAGAACTGACAGGATGAGCACTGATGGCATTGTGCACACAATACCCACTTCCCTGAGGTGGTACAGGTCGAAGGCTAGTCCGCTGCCTGCAAACCAGTCGCATTTCACCGACCATGCGCTCCCATCGTCC
Source organism: Mycena olivaceomarginata (assembly GCA_029378375.1). NCBI lineage: Eukaryota > Fungi > Basidiomycota > Agaricomycetes > Agaricales > Mycenaceae > Mycena > Mycena olivaceomarginata. Next base: position 165,523 of record JARKIC010000010.1, read on the forward strand.
TCCGTTCGCTCGACGTTGGTGTATTTCCGGCTGAGCGCATCACCCACGAAATTGACTGCGCCCGGGAGGTGGCGTATTTCACGTATGTCGTGCCCCATCACCGCCTCGAGCCACCGTGCGTGAGTCGTTGAAAAATTAGTGCTCATCACCGTGTCCCGCAGAGCTTGGCAGTCGGTCTCGACCTCGATTGGAAATCCATACGTCGTGTCGGCAAACTTGTCGAGCGAGTATTTGAGTGCCGCAAACTCCAGCAAGTAAGGCTTGTACAGTCTGTCACAAAAAAAAATGCGCACCCCACTATTTTGTCATAATTCGGCAACCACTTGAGATTTTGAGCCAAACTAAGATGTCACATTGTCGAGAGAGCCGGCGCCGACGTTTTGCATGTGTTGATCGCATCGTATTCCGATGTGCCATCAGAAGAGGCCAAATATAAAAACGTGTATTTTTTAGCTTGATAAATGATTTTTTTGGAGAAAATCTAAATCACCCAAATTGTAGCCCGAGATGTACTAAGCAATTTTCCAAGTTGAATCATGCAAAAATATACAGGCAATAACTCGCTACAGAGCCCGCAAAGTGGCCAAAAACAGCCAAAAATGCCCAAAACGGCCACTTTGCGGGCTCTGTAACGAGTTATTGCCTGTAATTTTTTGCATGATTCAACTTGGCAAGTTTCTTAGTACATCTCGGGCTACAATTTGGGTGATTTAGATTTTCTCCAGAAAAATCATTTATCAAGCTAAAAAATACACGTTTTTATATTTGGCCCCTTCTGATGGCACATCAGGATGCTATGATGCAATCAAGATACGCAAAACGTCGGCGCCGGCTCTCTCGACAATGTGACATCTTATTTTGGCTCAAAATCTTGAGTGGTTGCCGAATTATGACAAAATAGGGGGGTGCGCATTTTTTTTTGTGACAGACTGTACCTCTCTTCAGCCAGCGAAGTCCTCTTTGACGCAAAGCCAATAGGGTGCAGACGGCTCACTACCTTCCCGCCCGGCAGTGTCGTGTTGAAGCACTGACATAGCATTCCGCCAAAGCCCTCCTTCGATCCATCTGTTGTCACCACGAACGGTCTTCCATCGAACACTGGGCCCTTCAGCACTGGTTCCGATGTCAATGCCGCCTTCAGCCGCACGAACGCCGCCTGCTGCGCCGCTCCCCACTGCCGTCGCAACTCGACCGCTCTCATCCTCCTCCTCCACTCTCCTTTCGACCCTGCGCCGCCCACCTTCGCCAGTCGCTCTAAATCCGTGAGCGGCTGCGCGACGCGCGCGTAATTTTTGATCAGCCCCCGGAAGTGCCCGCAAAGCCCCAAGAACGACTTGAGGTTTAGCAGGTCGTGCGGCGTTTGCCAGTCTACAATTGCGGTAAGCTTTGTTAAATCGGGCTTGATACCATGGTCGAACATTGTTGTCCTCTTTGCTTGTCCACGACTGCCCACACCGCGGCGCGATTTGAGCGAGGCAAAACCAACAACTTTAAGGCCACTTTATACACAGCCTTTGTGAGTGTACGCTGTTGACCAGATCGAGCACTGTTCTCCTCTGCTAATCCGCTTAGGCTAGCTTCCCGGTCCTCCGTCAATAAACGGTGAGCTTGGCTTCACAACACCTAATATTGACCCAACACTCTGAACAGCCTACGGTTCTGATGTGATATAAAGCATTTTCAAGTAGGTATGCAAAATCTAGCTATATCACAAGTTTTTTAACTGTATTTGACTACAATGTCTGGAAATATCATGTCCACTGAACATGTATGGATCATGTTAGACATCATTTATCGCTGCTTGATTTCCCACATCCTTCAATATTTCAATATAGCTATCTGTCTGTCCGAAGCCTTTTCAATCTCCGCTGTCAAAATTCGCCGTCCACATCATCAGTTACATCATCTCAATCTTACCCCATCTGCAAGACAGCGGAGATTGAAAAGGCTTCGGACAGACAGCTTAATTTATAAAGAGGGTGAAGTATTTTCATGAATGTTTCTCTATATGAATTAGCTGAGTAGATTCATCTGGTTTTTATCAAGAACTGAGCAAGTTATCGGTAATTCTTCGAAAATATCTCAAAACGGGCGAAATTTCGCTGCACCCTCGGTTCCAATAGCTGTAAGGACAGAATTGACAAAAGGTAAACAAAAATGCATCAAAATATTGCAGAGGAGAAATCAACGTTATTGAGATAATTCACTCTATTGTGCTCTTAGACTCTCAGCACCAAATCTTCAATTGCTTCTTGCCCCAGAGATGCTTAATTTATACAGCTGTAACAGAGGGAAAAAAAAATTACCACTCATGGAATTGAATGGTGAGTTTAAAAGGCGAAAAAAAGCACACTAGAATATCTCATCAGAGGTGGAATGCAGTTTTATGCTTCTGCATTATTTATTAGCCAAGATTTATCTCACTCCTGACTGTCAGCACCGAATATTCAATTGCTTCCTTGCACCGAGTATCAGTACCCCGCGGGGAACTCATAATAGTATCTGATTTAGCATGACCCAAGTTCAAAAAAAGAAAAGACGCAAAACAGCCTTGAATGGTGGGGTGCTCTCCCCGTAGCTTTGTTAACACATGAAAGGGGATGGGAGGCCGCCAAGCGGCCGACCAGTCCCTTGTAAGATTTCAAACCACCTTCAATAAGATTCAACTCAATTATATGTACAACCTTGTTATGCTGTCACTCGAATCTCGGAGTCATGTGCAAAACTGTACTCCATTCGTTGAGGCATCATTTTTTGTTTTGTTTTTCAGAGCTCTTAGCGATCTGCGAAGGCCCTGTATAACTGTACAACATACGGTGTCGAGCTGGCATCAAAGCGGCGTGATGAAGGTTGGATCCGCAGTATAAGACCAACCTGAGATGATTCATTTGGATAAGATTGACGGATAGTGGGCTTTGCCGCGAAGCGCGCTACCACGAGCTATTCAATGATGAGGCGCCGAGCCAAACAGTGCAAGCACTGCCCTTTGGATATGTTTACAGACAACAACACCTTTCTTTCTACCCCGTCATGGATTCAACTGATTTGGATTCCCTTTCGCCTCGTCTGCAGAAATGGGCTAGGTCATGCTCTGAGTCCTCTGCGCTGCCACCGGTGCGGGATGCGGAATTCTACTACGAATCGGGAGACTGCACCATCTGCGTGGGAGGTGCTTTGTTCAAAGTGCGCATCCCGACTTCCTGGAGGGAAATAACCTGATCTGTGATCAGATCCACCGATTCATCCTCATCCGGGACTCCCCAGTCTTTTCTGGATTATTCGCCCTTCCACAGGCTCCCGATTCGATTGTAGAGGGATCATGCGACGATCTGCCTATTCACCTTGATGGAGACGATGAAGGATCCTTCCGCTCCCTGTTCAGATATATCTATGCCCCGTCAGTCGTAAATTGCTCGGATAATGTATACACACTGAGCCTTGGGCGAAGAGCACTCAAAACGCAGGCAACCCGGATCCCTATCACAGATCTTCAGGACATCCTGGCCGTCGCCCACCTTGCCCATAAATACGAAATGACGACATGGGAAACTTGGGCATTTCTTGTTATTGGCAATTTAATCAACCAATACCCAAAGGGCTTCTCGTCGCCTGAGTTCGTCGCCATTTACCATCTTTGTCGCAGAAGTTTTTGCCCGCGATTTAGGGGTAAAAACTGCAGCTCAATGGTTGGGACGTATCAGACGTATCACGAGCAACGAGCTCCCGATTTCGGATGCTCTGAATGCAGCGGAGATAAGTCAGGACCGACACTTCCTGACTTTGCTATATAAAATCCAACTGTCCCATATCTCCACCACTACGAAAAATATGTTCCACCCTACCAAGCTTCCAATGGACGGGATCGCACCTGTTCATGTGCGGCGCATTCTGGCTGGTTTCTGCTCGCTCTCCTTGTCATGGAGCCAAGTACGACAGAACATGATTGTGTTACCTCGCCATGCAATTTGTTCTGAGGACTACCACAACACAATTTGTATACCGGCAACCTCGTCGCAGTGGATTAATGCTGTATCACAGGTGGAGACCATTAACATCGCCGAAATGGGGTACCGTATCAACGCACTCAAAGACTATCTTTCAATACAACTATGTTCTCGTAACACATACGACTCAGAGCGATGTCAATACGGGCCAGATGTCCTGACCTCGCTCGCAAAGTGGTACGACGAACTTACCAGGACCATGGAAGATCATTTCTTTGGTACGACTCCCTACTGCCCTCCGGATTCATACTCACCGCTGTCAGTGGCCGATCCCCCTTTCGAAGGTGCGAACAAATAGGTGTGCCGGCGACGCTACGCTGTAGTGGTATAGTTGAATATATATATTTTTACTGCAGAATATGTGCCTGAAACAAGTGAGACGCTCCCAGCAGAATCGAGCCTATCCAGCAGACCTCGGCACATCCCAGCAGCGTTCGGCAACTTTTAGATCTGCTATAGTTCGGAATAAATGCTGAGATCTGCTGGGAGCGGTTGAGTCGTTCTCAGCCGATCCCAGCCGATCCCAGCAGGATTTTGACTGGGTCTGAACCCAGCCTGAACTGCTGAGATCGGCTGAAAACGGCTGAAGATGCTGAAAATTGCTGAGATCTGTTAATTTGTCAGCTTCGCCCCAAACCTCGAAATTTTCAGTTACTTTTAGTTGGTGCATACTATCGATAGCCCACCTTTACAAAAAAAATATGTGGCAGATTCAATTTAGCATCTATTGCACTGTGGTAAATTTTGGGGATCCAAATATGATACATAGGTGATGCCAGATACATCCCAGAGGTCAAAAAGGACATTTGAGGCCAAAGTGTTGTACGTAGTATACGGCTTCAGACCACAAAGCTTTCTCGCCGGTCCTTCGAGGCGCCGTCCGCGGGGACGTCCTGTATGTACGAGAGGACCCTCAGTCGCCGCCGCCGACAACAGGCACAAGTCCATCGCTATCTGAAGGCAGCTTTTGACCATGCGTCTTTTCCCCTTTCCTTCACTTGTCCCGTCTCTTTGTGCGCTCGATGCGTTCCCTCTTCCCTCCATCGCCTTCATCTTCCAGCTCACGAAATAATAGTTTTTCGGCTTTCGCCCGGAAGATGGTCTTCTTGGTTGCTCTGTCGCCTTCCGTCGCCATTGTCTCGCCTAGGGGTCGCCCGCAAAGATCAAAAAGGACGAGGGTGATGACGGTGTGAAACAGTCGAGTCTCCAACAAACCGCCAAGGTCGTGCCCAAGCGCGGTACACACTCGGCCAGTCGGGGCTCGATGGGCGCGTCTCCTGTGGAGGAAGAACGATTTCTTGGCGTTGACCCTGGTTCCGGAGGCCGCTGATGTTTCTTTCTGCGTTGCGGCTAATGTTTTCACGACTCGGAAAGTCGAGTCGAATGAAGTCTGAGTCGCAAAAGTCTTTGATGCAACTCGACTTGACTCGACTTTATGCTGATTCAGAATTGAAAGTGGCTCGAAGTTGACCTGAGTCGACCAAGTCGAGTTTTTTTTTTTTTTTCAAATTCAAATTTTTATCGCTACACGTATAGCACCGAGGCGCTGTATAGTCCGTGCCTTTTCTTTAATTGGAGGCGGCGGTGATGGACTGATTGTGCAGAACGGATCCACGACGGCGTTATCGACCTTAACCCGGAGTACCAGCGAGGTGCGATGCGCTGGCTTGCCTTTATACCGGATTGTAATGGGGTACACGCATAGAGGTGGTCTGGCCCGAGAGCAAGCAGATCGGCATCATCGACTCTATCCTGCGCAATTTCTACATCCCTCCGGTTATATTCGGTACGTCGCGCGCGTCTCCCTTTCCTGACCATGTGCATTAATTCAGTTTACAGCGGTAAATAGGTTCGACGACGGTACAGAGAATCTGACGTGCATCGACGGGAAGCAGCGCCTCACGTCGATACATCGGTGCGCCCTAGTCATACCCTCGACTTCATTCTTATTGGAGTCGCTATTGCAGATTCGTGGGAGGCTTTATTCCCCGTGCGTCGGCTCGTGTCGTTTTTATCCCAACCTCCCGATGCTCACTGATTGGTACATAGACAAAGACCCGTGCGTCCCTTTCCCGTGTCTGGTTCACAGCTGATGTGGGTACTCCAAAGCGCACAAATCAAAACCCAAGCCGAAAAAACAGGTTTCGGAACCTCTTCGACAACAAGATGGTTGTGTGCGTCGAGTATCATGATTTGGAGGATTCAGATGAGCGGGAGATATTCCGGGAATGTTTGGTCAGGTTTGGTTTTTTTTGTCCACATGATGCTCGATTTCGCGTCTTTTGTTTCGGGGAGGCGGGCAGAAGGAGCAGGCGCTGGCGAGTGAGGTGGAGTCCCCTCTGCCGTTGTTACTCTATTAGAGGGAGAGACCCTTTCATCTCGCGTTAGGGAGTGGGGTCCTCCTGTAGATACGAAATGTAGTAGCTCGTATGGGATTGTTTTGGCGATAACACAACAGGTCAGGGCGAGATAATAGCTGGTGTGGCGATGACACAATAGGTAGACAATAGTATACTTAGCCTCGCTCCGATTATTACAAACGATTCACAGCACTTTGTATTCAATCCATGGCTAAAGAGACCTCTTGGAATATTTCCTCCTACGCCCCACTCAGTGGGTCTTTATCCGAGACTTCGGATGCCGGAGAGACATTGTTTGAATGATGAATGTCTGAATGGATGACTAAATACTCCTCCAGAGCACCTTTTAATAGAAGTGACGTTGGGGATAGAGGTTGGATGGCATGAGGCTCATATGGAGGTGGAGGGGACGTCGGATACATAAGTGACGCTGGTGCCAGTGAATGAGGCTTGAGTGAGGGCGAAACTTTTGCCTGCTGGTGCGAGAGCTATAGCACCGGTGGTGCTCAGGAATCCTGCTTCTCCGTGTCATATATTACATCTTGCCAGTGTAAAGGAGGGCAAGGAGCTCGAACAGCCACCTTTTTTGGGTGTCTGCTACCATGGTGCGGTGAAGTTTGAAGTACACACATACTTTGACCAAAACCTGTCACTGATGCACCCAATTCCTCATGAGTGACTGCATGTTCAACCAACCTGACGAAGACCCACAAGTATGGTAAATATTCCGAGAGTTGGATGCGTGGGGTAGAACCACGTGGAAGATGTATGTGGAGATGCTTCCAAAGGCCTCAACATCCTCCAGGGGCTGTTCAAGGAGGACATTAATTGCATGCCGTAGCTCCTCCTCCGAAATGAGCATTTCGGTGCACCAAATCTCTTCTGGGGTTGAGCTATGACTGCTTGTCCTCTGCAAATGTAGTACAGGTCCCGGAGCCATGTTCGGATCCACCATTTCCCCACGACGCTGGTGGAGGCCTGGCACTTGCTGTGATCGTTGGAGTGACAGTCCGGGAATGATATCGGCCATATCTATATCTGAATTCACCCCTAGGCTAGGTTCCTGAAGAGGTTGGTTCGACCCTCCACGAGAGAAGTTGGAAAGCCCGGCAATGACATCAGCCATAGCGGGGACCCCGACGTCCTGAGAATCCTGGCCAAGGCCAGGTATTTGCTGAGAGTGTTGGTCCATGAAATCTGTCGGTGCCTCGCCTCTGCGAGAGAGGCGTGATAGTCCGGGAACAATATCGACCGCATCCGGAGTCTGGCGCTGGCCGAGTCCGGGTATTTGCTGACGGGGTTGGTTCATAGTACTGGGGGTGGGCACCACCTGTGTATGTTTACGCTTGTTTATTGATTTCTCGTATTTTAAGCAGATGCCTCGTATCAGATTGTACATGTTTTCCCTGTTCCGACAATCCCCCATTTACACTGTGTTTACAGCAGGGATTCCCTCCTTTGTTTAGATTCGATGCTTCTCGAGGCTGTACAATTCAATTCAACATAGTCAGATGCGCACCGCACTCCACTTCTCCGCGCCTCATGTCTGAAGCCACATTGCTGGTCTGTGTTTTAGTATATTGTTCGGCAGCAACGAGGCGCAGCATTTCGGCCGATTGTCCTGTCAGAGACTGAGTGACGATGTCAGTTATCACATTGAATGCCTTCCCCATGGATACGGTGGCGGTGGCCAGTTTGCCATCTTTACGGAAGAAGATATTTTTCTTGAGTTGCTGCACTAAATATAACGGGTCCGTTTGATCGCCGCTGATGCCCCAAGCGATCAGTTTTTTGGGGTCCGGTGGTGGCTTTGTCGCAGAGTCGCGTCCTTCGGTGGTCCGAGGTGTGGGTGCATTGCTGTTTGTTAGTGGTTTCGGGGTGCTACTTATGAGCACTGGATGAAGACATCGCAATAGGTAATTCTTGGAGCAAAACAAGGTACTGACAAGGATGCATCTGACGCACAGCATCCCCAGAGACACGCCAAATGCACACACGGATTGGCATCACATCAAGAGCTGCGTCTCAGATGGCAAGGATCCAGGGAGACCGGCGATGGAACTGGGGTGGTTCATCAATACACTGTTCACCCTTGTCAAGGCACTCAGCATAGGGAGAAATCGTCCTATTATGCCCACATAACTACTCTGGAATTTTGATATCAAAACCCGACTCAAAGTCACTTCAAGTCGAGTCAAGTCGACATGAATGACTTGGAAGTCAAGCCGAGTCACACAAGTGACTCGACTCAACTCGACTTAAATCGACTTGAAAAAGTTGACTTCGTGACTTCAGGCACTAAGTCGCGGCAACATTACCCTGGACAGGGCTCCTGTTTTCCGTTTATAATGTGTTGGCTGCTGGAGCTGCCAGAGAAAGGGTTGGAATGACGTCACAAACACGGCAGCCGTGGGTTAGTCAGACCAAACCTTAAATGAGCCGCTAAGTCAGGAACTTACTAGCCGTGTCGATGAATATCTCGCGAAGTTTTCTGGGGAGAGGTGGCAATAAACTCAGTGCCTGGCTATACTGTATGAACTGGTGAAATAACGCACATTGATGAAGCTCTCGACGTATACCGGGTGTGTTTGGCGTTAACACCGTAGTGTTTGAATCCGAAGATTTTCTTTCATTCAGCTTAATATCTTCTGAGTGCCATGTGAGTATGAGGTCTGACATGAATAGATTCCACAGGTGAGGAGAGCCGGGGTCGCCAGTCAATATTCCGAGGAAGGATCTGAATGCAGGCGCAAATCGGCCATCAAGACGAACAAGGTAGCGAATGCGATCGTACAACTTTTTGAGCCATTCAATCATCAGGCCAGAAATAAGCCACATATAGCGGCAAAGTCGAAGTAAGCAGCGGAGAATAAACTGATGTGCAAGCAATACACTGCGTTGAGACCCCCCGTAGACCGAGGGTCAGTCTACCCAGGTAGACAGAGGGTAGACCGACCTCTCTGTCTACCTAAGTCCATTTTGGGTACACACACCCGGTTTACCTGAGTCTACCGTCTGTCTAACCTGCTTTCACCTTCCGTTTCTTGAAGTTTCTCATCTCCTCCCTCAACAACCCGCAACCGGGAATTGCACTGTCGGTTCAGAATTCCCTCTCGTGCGCTCCGGAGAATTTACAGGGATTAGGAGGAAAGCTGTGGGGAGTAAAAGGTGGGAGGTATGTGCACCCAACCCTCTCACGAAGCTCGTGGTTGAAAAAGACTTCAACACAGCCACTATTAGGGTCGTAAACGAAAAAAAGTAGACAAGTGGTCGCGAAAATCCTCATATGAGGAGAAGGTGCGCCATCCATGACTTCCATAATGATCTCCGAATCATCCAACGTATAAACAGTGTTGAGCAATTCAGTTTTGCCAATAAAGTACTCACTGGGGCTTTCACGGCAGAGTCCCGGTAACTCGCTTTATTTGCTCTTCCTCGCTGCCGGTCCAACCATTTAAGGTTTAGAAAGCACGTTGAGAATGCTTTGCGAAAAGTATCCCAATTTTGTTCGATTTCTGCGTGATAATTGATACGGTTTGCCGACATTCTGCACCCAAACGATGAATTGGGCACAGTGCAGTCATTTCGAAGCGGATTTGACCGCACCCGGCCAGAACGATAGCCAGCGAAATTCTGGTTTGAACTCCCGCAAGATGTCATCTGAAGGATCTGTAAAAATGTCAGTGTTGTTCCTCACTTCAGGAAACTGGCTATGGAAACAAATCAAGACAACTTGCACTCCTTCTTTCCATACCCATTTATCCGTTGAAACTCACAAATTTGCAGAGCGTAATCTACGATCGACTCATGCACATTGCCACCATGGATAATCCACCACCTATCCATGTCGATGGTCGAGCCGGACGTGGAAAGACCTATGTGCTTTATCCTATCATTGGCGCACTACGCAAAATAGACGAGATAGTTTTGGTATCCGCATCTTCGCGTTTGCAGCGAAAAATTACCCTGGAGGTCGAACAACCCATTATCTATATGGGATTCCTGTCGACGAATACAACCCTTATCTGAAATCAAGTGTAGGGCCCCAAAGCGATCGCGCACGGCTCATGCAAGCCGCCGCCATGTAATTGATGAAATTGGTGGTCTTCACTTCAAAGCCTTCGATTGCGCAGACCGTCTCATGCGATCTCTTGCCGGAATGAATCGTGTGTGGGGAGAGTAGCCTCAATTTACCCGCCAATCTGCACCACTTTCAAGAATGCAGGATCCCGGGTGAATGATTTTAATGGCCAATTGAACCACATAACTGACTGCGCGTCATCGCCGCGCCCCTGGCTGATAAATACAGGCAGGTAATTATGCATCACCGCTTCCACCATTTCCTGCAGTATTGAACATGTTTGCATTCTCACAGTCGAATGTGAACTTAATCAGTTCCATCGCGTACCCCAACATCAAGCTCAAGGTCCAATTTTTTCTCCGATGCTACAGACGGGATCAGAATATTAATTCCGGCTGGTCAATTCAGGTTGAGTCCTTTTGTAACTGACATAGCTCCCAGGCTCCGTCGCCGTTTATACCTTCACGCAACTCGTGATACCATGAAGGATATCCGACGTCTCATGCATAATCGTTACGAGTAAAACTAAATTCACCGGTAAGTGCACAAACAGAAGTAAGACCATAAGGGAGGGGAATTTGTGCTGCAAATCTTTCTCCGAGCCGCACTGAAAATACTCTAAAAATCAGATGCTGATATGGTGCGGCATAATTCGAAAACTCGACCTCGTCCCGGACTTCTCGGGCGGCCTGTGATGGCGAAAACTACATCGGAATTATATCCTATTGCTAGTCTTCGTACGTACCATACTGTTTGGGGGCATTTCTCATTGGAGAATCGTCTGCCGCGGCAACGGACAGACGGAAAATCGAGACTCGTTCCCTGGCCAGGTGTATAGGTGAAATGGAGGCTTGAGCCTACCTCCTTCAATACATCAACTGACCATTAAATCTTTCAGAGCCGAGCACTGTAGAATGTTGAATCAAATTATACGGGTATATCTTTCTGTTCTAGACAGTTACTCCAAAGACCATCAGCACTTGATATTTCCCCTCTCTTGACTTGCACAAATAACTTCAGCAGGAACGGATAATTCCTCTGAGCTCACCAGCCTGTGATATTTAATAAGACCCTCAAAGTCTGAATACGGAAATTTTGTAGACAAATCAGATCACCCCATAGCCCGGAAATTAAAATACACGGAACTAGTTGAACTTTCCTAACAGGCTGCGTCCTTGACCATCTTGACCGCTCGAGACTACCCCCTAAATAACTGATAAAGAAATTCTCATTGGCATTATCCGAAACATTAAATGTGGGAATGCCGACGCGTCGACGAGAAAGCGGCACTGTACACTGGCTGCGGCAAATTCTGTCAGCCCAGCAATATCCTTCACTGTGGCGCCATACTATGGGAACAATTTCGTGAGTTCGCGCCAGAGGAGAATGCTGGTACTCCAATTTCAATTGTAAAATTCAGGTTGGAATGCTGGGCGAAGATCCTTGGTTCCAAGGGTCCCACTTTCGTCAAACACATTTTTAGTTCAAATCAAGTTAACATTCGGGCATTTCACCGAACATGCTAGGCTACCAGACTGCTACCGTAATTTACCTATCCTATCCCCCCCGTTGTCTATTTATCTCCTCATTTCGCTTGTCTCAATATAAGTTTGGGGTGACGTTGGTTCAATCTCGCATATAGCCAAATTGGGGGTGTGGTCTATCCTTCACTGCACATGGTTTCAGATGCGCTTTTGTGATCAAAAAAAAAGTATTTACTTCACTAGACTTCGCGCGGGGTGAATTGACGACTTGGAACGACGTGTGGAAGGAAATAGCCACCGCGCGGCACTTACCCTTGATCGCGCGGCAATGACAATTGCGGCAGTCGCAGTACTAGTACTTTGGTGCACCCAACCCTTTGCTGTCAGTCTTCACAGTATATCGAATTAAAGTAACGGTCGTGATGTAGAAGTATTGAAATTCGTACGAGTATCATCCGAAGGCTGAGTTTTGACAGCAGGTGAAAACTCAGTGATCCAATTTTTGGTGCAAGGGTCAATAGTGGGTGTGTTGAATGCTTTTTAGTTAGAAAGACTACATTTGTTGTGATGTTTTAGTGGCTATGTTTGCTGATGTAAAGTGTTTCCCTTGCGAGCGGGTTCGAAACTCGCGGCTGTCGTTAGTGCATATCTGGAATGGACCTCGGATCACGATGTTTTACAATTCTGTGACTCCCCGGAAACTATTTATTGACCAATAGAACTCTCTTGCATCATGAGCAGTGAGGCCAGACTCGCTCCTTAGGGTGGGTTCAACCTGATGCTGTGCTCCTGAGGCGGACAGCCACCTACTATGTACTCAATCACAAACACCCCGTAGATCTTGAGGCAAGGTCAACTGTATGTATTCGAGGTTGTGGCATGGAATTCGTAAGAAAGAGTCACAATTATCATGTTGGTGGTGCATCATCTGTACACCATTCTCGGGTTTTTCGAAATTTCCCCCTCAAAGCCTGGTTGATTGAAGTTGGGAGTAACTTTTATTTTCTAAGGGGATATTGAACCTACCTAGCGTAGGTATCTCCAAAAAAAATTTATATGTCGTCAGGAACCACATGCAGCTCCCCAAAACTTTGCTTTTGACTACTGTCGTTCTTTTCTCCTTTCCAGGATCTATATAAAACTTCTGTCGTTGGGTGGACTGCCACTGCACATAGAACCTGGTTCTGTGAATGCCTTCAGGGTAAATCATATACAGTAGGAATGCTCCATGTCAGCCACGCCAACTTAAAACCAAAAAAAAAAAAAAAACATTTATCCAAGAGGTCAACAAAGTGTGAAACTATCAGGAAAAAATACATAATTGCGAAGTGATTGCCAGGCTTTGCCATGGCCCCACCCCAAGTTCAAGAACGCTGGCAAGAGAGAGTGAACCGGCGGGTTGCTAGAAGTTCTGTTGATCATGGTGTGTGAGAAAAAAATTGGCCCGTTGTACATACCTGCATCTCGAGATCCTGTTGAATTGCGACCTGTTTCTGGAGCGCAAACACACCTCTTCGGACCCATAAAAGCCAATATGGGCTCGCGCCGATGCCGCGTCAGCGCCGCGACAATGCGCGTCGATGCCGCGCTAATTCGCGCCGGTGCCGTGGCAATGCGCGTCTGTGCCACGTCTGTGCGCGTCAACGCCGCGTGTCGCGTCAACACAGCCACTGCCTCGGCAATGCCCAGTGGCCTAAAATCGATATTTGGTGGTAACTGGCTCTATTCCCTGCTAGCTCGATGTTGCAGATGAAACATCTGGTGCTAGTACACCTTAAATAGTCGAAATAGTCCAATTGATGCATACTGCCAGAAGAAATCAGGTAGGTGATACTAGGGAGTTTGTGCAAAAGCCGCATGGGCCGCATGCGGCTTTTGTGCATTGTGCAAAGCCGCATGCGGCACCACGCGGCTTTTGTTTTCCTATCAATGATGTATGTGATCCTTGCGTAGATGCCGTAGAGAGCTGTCAGTTATTGATCCGGCATCAGGCGGGTGGAGCAAGTGTGGGAAATGCCCTTTTTTTTGGCAGCATCATGGCCATAGCCGCACAGCGGCTGTGGAGAAGTCAAATAATGACGTCAAAATGATGCACATCGTGGTCGGTAAGTGGTTCAATATACGGTATAGCACCTAATTCAGTAGTATTTCATCAAAATAAATATAGATACACTCATAAAACCCTCGATTTATCATGCGGCTTTGCACAATGCACAAAAGCCGCATGCGGCCCATGCGGCTTTTGCACAAACTCCCTACTAGCAGCCCGGAAGTACGACTTAAAATTCACGGGTTTGTCAATTAGCAACAGCTTAAAATTGGAGATGCCCATTTGGACACACCCTGCAGTGAATAGGCAGCACTTATGTCGTAGAGGGGCAGCAAAATGTCTCAGGTTAAACCATCAAGTGCAATTTCCTCTCTGTCTTTCCCCTCACTGCCGCCTCTACCTCCGGCTCGTCCGAATACGACCATTTCTTTTCAGGCATCTGGTTCGCCGGAATCAGTTGTCAATGGACCTCTCCGACCATCGCTTTTTCGTACCTATTGCGAGAGTACCCGGACCAGGTCTATGTGCAAACTCTAGCAGATATTTGCCGTCACGGCGCTGCGTTTGGGTATACGGGCCACCGAGATGGCCGTGCATTTTCTCGTAACATCCGGGCCTCACCCCCGATGAGCACGCTGCCACTTCAGTTGACATCGCAAACAGTCTCAAGCTTGGGGAACTTCAGCTCGTTGCTGATCTCCCTGCTGATCTCCAGGCTCGCGTCTTCTTCTCCCCAATAAGGAGTGTCCCAAAGTCTGGTGGAGGCTGTCGCACTATCCACCCTTCCTATCCCGATCTCAGCTCAATCAACGACGGGATATCTCCTTCCGCCTCTACTCTAAAACACACATCCATCGATGCTCTTCTTGCCCGCATTTGCGTACTGGGGTGTGGGTCTTTCCTCTGGAAGATGGATCTAAAACGTGCATTTAGTCATGTCATTGTTTGTCCTGAGGATACTCTTTGTTTGGGTTTCTTCTTTGATGGGGTGGACGATTGCATGATCAACTTACACGAGAAAGAGGAATTAGAAAAGGTCAGGGTCATTCATCAAGATCGCAGACTGTTTGGATTCCAGCGCAGTCTCGGGACCGTTATGCAGCGCCTGGTAGCCAGTCAGAATCTGTTCGACCAGCAGACGATGCTTAACTCAAGATGTATGAAAAAAATTAGATGATACCCCCGGCCTTGAGAGCGGAGGCAATGTCAATCAAAGACAAGGAGCAGGCAGACCGAGAAAAAATGTGCTTGCCATTACACAGAGACCGCGACGGTACCCAAATATAAGACCATCGAGAAAATCACCTGCATAGAGGAGAGTGAGCGGAGGGCCGTTTCGGAAGAACCTGGGAAATAAGAAGAAGTCTTCTCCGGCATGCACGGAGAATGTTGCGAATTTAGAACGTGGGAAATAATCGGAGGCAGGTATCGCCCGTCGACACGCGCGACCCACGTTGTCACCGCTCAGCAGAGACACTCATCCTTGCTCATCCTCCCAAGTCTGCGTGTGCCCAATTCTCCCCCATCAACTGGAATTCAAGTTCTACAGCGATGCCAGATACCCAAAATCTTGGTGTGAGGGTGTTGTCCCTCGGTAATGCGGCCATCTCCCTCTCTCCCCAGCGGTCGCATTCACACACGGTACATTGTAGATGGCGGTGGGGTCGGAGTGCTCTCCGAGCTCCATATACTTGAAAGTATGATGCATCGGTTGAAGACCGAAGGCCGCCTTGACAAAATACCCTCTCCATGCGACTATTTTGAGCTAATCGGCGGGAGCGGCACAGGAGGGTGAGTGATATGAACCACAAACACTTCACGTCATGGTGTACCTTGCCTCCATCTTTCAGGATCATTGCCCTGATGCTTGGCCGGCTCCGAATGCCGATTGCGGATGCACGTTCGGCCTATGAACGACTGCGACCAGAAAGCAAGTCAAGATCGGGCGAGAAGTTCAAGACCAGCAAATTTGAGCAAGTGCTCAAGGCTATTTTCAAGCAGGAAATGATGAGAGATGTCGACCTACGTCCTTGCAAAATGTCAGATTTTCCCCCTCAGCCGCATAGCGATCCTGACTGTATCGGCAACTTAGCTTTGTGTGCACCATGAACCAAATGAATCTGAACGCCGCCATTCCCGAGCTCTTTCGGACATATGACAGCCCGTATGAGCAAGCCAAGGAGTGCATGCTATGGCAGGCAGCGAGGGCAACCTCGGCTACACCGGGACTTTTCAAACCCATGGAAATTGGTGGACAGCAATATATTGATGGCGGTGTTGGCAACAACAACCCAGCCTCCTGGGTTCTCAAAGAAGCAAAACAAATGTACCCATCGCGACCAGTCACACTTGTAGTCAGCCTGGGAAGTGGGCATCCTAACACAATTCAAATTCCCAGATCTTCAAACACGGCGGTGGTTGCAAATGCAATGAAGATGATCGCCAGTGACTGTGAAAGGACACATGAAGACAATGAGCGCAAATTTTGGGCAATGCCCAACACCTACTTTCGTTTCAATGTTCAGCAGGGTTTGCAGGGAATGAAGCCACACTACTGGGGAAAATCAAATGATATCTCGGCCCATACCAGGGCTTATCTGAGGACCGAGGATGTGATTTCAAAACTCGGTCAAGCTGTAAATGGCATCCTGAGTGAGTGCATATTACTGGCTGTCCTATCCTTAACTGATTTGTCCTAGATCCCATCATCCCAGTTTCCGGATCACCTGTCTATGTCAAGGTTTGCCCTGCCCCTAGTGCCCGATTCACAGGAAGGGGGGACATTCTCGACAAAATGCTAGAATATTTTAGTACAAATCTTGGTCAACGGCATACCTTCCTGTTACATGGCCTTGGTGGTGTTGGAAAAAGCCAGATTGCTTTTCAATTTGTGATGCAGTCAGCCACACTGGTACCCGCGGTACGTAATGTGGGCTCATCAAAGTGTCAACCTAACCCCAGTACAGCTTTTCAGACATATATTTTGTTGACAGCACCTCTCAGCAAACTATCGAAAATGATCTTGAAACCCTTGCTCTCTTCAAGAAAATTGGGAAAGCTGCCAAAGACAGCTTGCTCTGGCTGGCACATCAGCATACAGAACAAATTGCTACCGCGCTGGCTTCTGTTTTGTTCTCCTTTCGTTTACGCTTATCTGAACACTGACGGCCGATGTTCAGCCATAAATCTTGAGGCCGACCAGGTCAGTACCAATGAATATGTTTTGATTATCATCATGCTTTTATTTTTTCCCTTGACTAGTAACATCGAATGGATGTTACCGATGTCATACTTTCCAGAAAATAAAGTTCTTGGCCATCAACGAGTACATTCTGAGTGCGAAGATTTCGATAGTGTTGGCCATCAAAAACATCAGCAATGGAGTCGTCCGTGGCCTCGTAATTATGGCGATAGAGGAGCTGCTGGACTTTGTTTGGGTTCGCCAAGAGGCCCTGGAGACGGGGGATGACGGGAAGATAACGGAATACGCAACGCGGTTTCAAGGCTGCGAAATTTCTTCTGCTCCTTAGATTTACGAGAGTTTGAAGGTCCGGCCATGTTTTTTTTAAGATGAGATTGACTACACTTTTTCAGTCTTTATGCAAGAAATGCCAGGGAGCAAAGCAACTCGCGCCCCACCTCGTTCATCCGTCCAGGACGCTACTGCCCCATTGCCGTGCCGAAGCCGCCCAACATACCCGTCGCGGCCGTCGCTCACCTTTCGGATCTGAGGACATCCACGCAGCGTCGCCAGAATGCGCAGAGGTGAATTGCCAAAAATAGATGCTATTTGAATGCAGCTCTATTGCGTCAGGCCATGCTTTTCAAAATGCCCGCCATTTGAATGCACCTCTATTGCGTCAGGTCACGTTTTCAAAATTCTAGCCATTTGAAAGCACCTCCATTGCGCCAGGTCATGCTCTTCAAAATGCCTGCCATTTGAATGCAGCTCTATTGTGTGAGGTCATGCTTTTCAGAATGCCAGCCATTTGAATGCAGCTCTATTGCATCAGGTCATGCTTTTCAAAATGGCAGACATTTGAAATTGAATGCATCTCTATTGTGTCAGGTCATGCTTTTCAAAATGCCTGCCATTTGAACGCACCTCCATTGTGCCAGGTCATGCTTTCAAAGTGGCAGCCATTTGAATGCACCTCTATTGTGCCAGGTCATGCTTTTCAAAATGCCAGTCATTTGAATGCAGCTCTATTGCGTCAGGTCATGCTTTTCAAAATGCCCACCATTTGAATGCACCTCTATTGTGTCAGGTCATGCTTTTCAAAATGCCTGCCATTTGAATGCACCTGTGTTGCGCCAGGTCATGCTTTTCAAAATGCAAGCCATTTGGATGCACCTCCATTGCGTCAGTCAGGTCATGCTCTTCAAAATGCCTGCCATTTGAATGCACCTCTATTGTGTCAGGTCACGCTTTTCAAAATTCTAGCCATTTGAAAGCACCTCTATTGCGTCTGGTCATGCTTTTCAAAATGCCTGTCATTTGAATGCACCTCTATTGCACCAGGTCATGCTTTTCAAAATGCCAGCCATTTGGATCCACCTCTATTGCATCAGGTCAGACTTTTCAAAATGCCTGCCATTTGAACCAAGAGCTGAGCGATGAAGAACAGGTCCACGATCCAAAGATCACTCACTTTGTTCAAATGGCAGGCATTTTGAAAAGCATGACCTGACACACTAGAGCTGCAGTCAAATGGCTGGCATTTTGAAAAACATGACCTGATGCAATAGAGGTGCATTAAAATGGCAGGCATTTTGTAAAGCATGACCTGACGTAATAGAGGTGCATTTAAATGGCGGGCATTTTGAAAAGCATGACCTGACACAATAAAGCTGCATTCAAATGGCAGGCATTTTGACAAGCATGACCTGACACAATAGAGGTGCATTCAAATGGCAGGCATTTTGAAAAGCATGACCTGACACAATAAAGCTGCATTAATGGCAGGCATTTTGACAAGCATGACCTGACACAATAGAGATGAATTCAAATGGCTGCCATTTTGAAAAGCATGACCTGACGCAATAGAGCTGCATTCAAATGGCTGGCATTTTGAAAAACATGACCTAGCACAATGGAGGTGCTTTCAAAGGGCTGGCATTTTGAAAAGCATGACCTGGTGCAATGGAGGTGCATTCAAATGGCTGGCATTTTGAAAGGCGTGACCTGGCGCAATGGAGGTGCATTCAATGGCAGGCATTTTGAAAAGCATGTCCTGATGCAATAGAGATGCATTCAATTCCATTGTATCAGGTCATGCTTTTCAGAGATTTATGAAGAACTTGCCTGATCTTCAAGGCGATTCCAGCAATATGGCATCCACGAGAACCACGGCTGCACCAGTGTTGCCACTGCTGCAGATTTAAGAACTAGTCAGCTTGAACAAGTCGTGGCGAAGGAAATGCTACTTACGCAGACCCAGACCAGGAGACTTTGAAAGAGGTACCACTAGCAATACCGGCGACGTAAACACCTTCGTAGTCACTACGTTCCTTGGCCCGCTAGGCTGAGCCTATGGCTAGCCTGTTAAACATGGCCAGGCAGGGCCTTTTTAGGTATGCGAAGGTGTGTCTAGGTCTTCATAGATTCTCTTATGTCTGTTTAGCTGAATGTACATCTGCATAACTATCTCTAGCCACCTCCCCAGAGCTACACATATGCGAGAATAGTTCCTCGGTTGCCTCCGTACTTGTACAGTTCAGACAAAGCAATTTTTGTGACTAGTCCTGTGGAATCACTTCTGAAAATGATGTTACCGACAGTTCCACGATACCTCACGCTGTTATCTCCCATCGACATCTAGGTCGCGATCCAGTCCCACCCTGCAGAGTAGTCTCGATTTTGGCTGAATGAAGTCTGGAGTGCGTGTTTGCACGTAGACACCGCTCCCAGGTGTGTATTCTTCTCATCCGGAACACACGCCTGCTCCTGCTTTCAACCGTTTGAATCCCTCCTCTGTTTTTACTCTCACCCTCGTCCTTCCCTTGTTCCTCCCCCCTCTTCTGCCGTCTCCCCCGTGTCTTCGCTCTACCATTTTATCTTCTTCCTTGGCCTTCATTCCTCGTCCCTTATCGCGACCCGTGGATGTATTGTGTGGCTCCATACGAAAAATGCGACGAGCGCCGAATCCGGTTCCCTGCACGCTGCAATGGGGTCAGGGACTCAGCGCTTCCGCACGTCCACCCCGCACTTGGGCGGTTCCCACTTGAGGTGCACAGGTCATTAACATTGTTGTGCATCCCTCCAGAACTGACCGGGCACAGTGAGAATGGATCTCGTTCTCGCTGTGCCTGGACATCCTGTTCACATCATCCTCTCATTCTCTGTCCCCCACTTTCCATGCAACTCAGGGAATCCGGGCGAAGAGCGGTCTCGTGCATGTGAACTTCTGGCCCTTAACGCGCGCATGCATATTGAGATTGGAATCCGGGTATAAAGCGGGGAGGGCGAACCGAACCGATTCCGGACAATAAGCTCAAGTTGTCGGAATTCTTTATGTTACCTCGCTGATTTCTTGACAAGGTATCGGTTGAAACACGTAGTGCTGCCTGCGAGCCGAACCTAAAATCCTACCTTCTCGCCATCACATCATCACGTTGCCTGTGTACATTCTACTCCTTGTCGGGATGACGCATTTCTGAGATATTAATTTCCATTATTGTAATGCCTTCGCTGCCCCCAACTGACGAGACTCTCTGAAGACCGACATGGACGATCCGAGTTCGAAACTAGTGCTCTACGAACTTCGGATGGTTCAATATGGTCAGTGGAGCCGAACACCCCACAACTAGTTTTGATATACAGGAACCTGTAGCGATCGAGATTCCCGCAAAGTGTGAGTTTATCCCACCTTAATTTCATTAGTCTAGCGAAAATTGACCCCCGTGTATAGGAAACTGTCTCTGCTCCAATAAAATGCCATGCAATTAGACCATGAAGGTGTTGAACAATGGAGACACGTACCGAACACTAGCCCGGCGCCATTCAGCCAAATGGTACCGATAGCCGCGTCTGCAAGGTAGTACTTCCCTTCCGGGACAGTCAAATCATGCAAACGGGCGACGAAGAACAATGCCACATCGGACATTGACCCTTCCGACCCACTGAGGATGCACTGGAGTGCTAGTGTTTGCCCCTGATCAGACTTTTAAATTCAGTAACTCCAGTTGACGAGTATTTCCTTGAGGCATCTCAGGTGCCCAGGCGATGACGGAGGAGGAGGACTTGATGCAGGCATTAGCAGAGGCAGAAGAGGATGACATTCCGGACGACGGTGGGATAGAAATAGACTCAGACGAGGAGTATTGTGGTTAATTCAACACAAATTTTGCTGCGTCAATGAGCGTGGGAATTTTTCTTTGAAGGCCTTAGGTCACCCTTCATTTGAAGGCCTTCACCCTTCATGAAGGCCTTGAAGCTCCTCAAAGTGCATTTGAAGGCCTTCAGGGTGAACACTGCTTTTCACCGGTACAATTTTCAGTACTCTCGATGAGTCGAACGAAATTCTATGTGATGAGGAGGCCGAGGATAACGAGGAGGTGGAAGAGGCTGAAATAAAGCGCAAAATAAACTCAGGCCGGCATGAGAAACTCTGCGAAAAAGGCCGTGGCCATTAGACACCAAACTTAATGTGCTCAAATATTTTGGCCGTTTTACAACTGAAATAAAGCGCAAAAGAAACTCAGGCCGGCATGAGAAACTCTGCGAAGAAGGCCGTGGCCTTTATACACCAAACTTAATGTGCTCAGATATTTTGGCCGTTTGGCGTTAAACTGACACAATTTTATTGTCCGGATACTGAGCGGAGTTTCAACCGCATCGGGCCATCGGCGCTTCGGCTCCCGTTCGGTGTTTCGGGCATCTCGCTTGCATGCGCGTTGTGCGACGCGTCGCGTTGTCCTCTGCTCCATTTTGCTCTCCTTGTCAAGTCTGGTGAAATAAACAAAGAGAACAAAATCCTAGCCATACAGCCCTCACACACATTTTTTTCGGCCTGCGGCGCCATCAAATGTGTACCACACGCTCACATTCAAAATTTGGAATTCCTCTTGAAACGCAACGAGACTAATCCAGGCATCCGTATATTCCAGGCTGAAGAAGGCGTGACCGTGATACTTGTTGTTGACCATCTTGAAATCTGAGTTTCATACTACCTGAAAAATCAGGAGAGTGCTGAGTCAGCATAGAAACCCAAAAATGGTGGGCGGAGTGATTCATGGGGAAGCCTCTACTTATGTTAGTACACAAATATGGTCTTTGGTAAAGTGAGTTCCAAATCACAATGAGTTGGAATAACACCAAAAACAAAAAAAAACAAAAAACAAAAAAAAATGCCATCCCCTGGTAACAAGGGGGCGTCGTCGGCCCCGCTATGATGAATATATAAATGAATATGTGGACTGTGAGGGCGGCCTACGGCCGCTATAAGGAGAGAGGGATGGAGGAGGTGATAGAGGGTGAGGGTTTGCGGGGGAGGGGGGCCGCTCCGCGGCCGGCTCGCTGAAGCGTCTGCTCACCGTGAGAGGTGGGGGACGAGCAAGGCGGGATGAAAGCGGCGGATGGCCCCGACTCCAGTACACAAGGATGAGACGGGCCCCGATGAATGAGGCGACCCGAAACAACCCGCACGGAGCAAAGCTCTAAGAGCGATTAGCTCACGTGAGGGACGGCGACTCAGAGGGCCCGAAGAACCCCAAAGGAGCGATGCTCCGTGTCATGAGTATAATACGATGAATTAAGGTAAATCGAATACATGCTAATCGTCGATGGCATCGAAACTGAGATGAGCGTCGGGGGAATGTCCGTGTGCAGAGGCGAATGCGTGAATACGAGCCTTCCAAGCTCCTGTAATCCTGTCCGGGATGATCTGCTCGAGACGCCGCCAGTAAATGAGGAAGCATAGCGACGTCCATCCACCAAGTTTCATGATAACCTCGGGCTCGACCCCTGCCAGAAGCAACTCCACCGATCCACCGATGCGATAACTGTGGCCATAGACCGTCTCAAGTCCGGCGGCGATGTAGACCGAGCTCGTGTGCGCGATGAAGTGGGCTTTGGTCGGGGTGTGCCATCGGCCGTCCTCGCGGAATGCGAAGAGGGGGGTGTAAGTGGGCGGAGAGTGGTTGATGTCGAGGTGGTTTAAGAAAGCTCGCACCGGACAAAGGTCCGCGTCCTCGCCAATGATCTCGGTGAGTACGCACTCTGCGCCGGTAATGGTCGTTGTCTTCGTCCATACGATGTGAAATGTGATGACTCGGTGTCCATTGACGATGCTGTGCGAGACGCGCGTCTCGCGACATGTATCGTGCTGAAGGCTGAACCTCGCGACGCTCACGACGAGAAGTTCGCCCAGGCGGCGGCAGCCGGAGAAGCAGGAGGTGGCCGTGGACCAGAGGGAAGCGCCGCGGCCCGTGCTGAGGTCGAGGGAACGGCGGAGAGCACGCATGTGCTGCTTCGTTATAGGTCCGCGAGGTGGGCGCTTGAATGAGTCGCCAGCGCGGTCGCCGGCCTTCTTCAACGTGGTAAGCCACCCTTCGTCGCCGTGCCACTCGGCGTCGTTGATCAGATGCCACTGTCGTAGACCGAGAAGCCAGTTCCGGATGGCTTTGCCTCCGATGCTGCCGATCCATGAAGCCATGAAACCCGCCAGGATGTCGCGGTGCGCCGGCATTCTCGCTTCTTCTGGGATGGCGCGGCTGTCGCAAAACTCCGTGAAACGGACGAGGCCCGCCCCGTATGACTCCCGAGTCGCCTCAGTCGTCGCGCGCAGGAAGCTCTCGTAAAGACGCGCTTGCAGCCCGACCTCGATGTGGTTCTTGATGAGCCTGTCTTGTACAGCCAGCGAATGCGGTGTGGTCCATAATAAGACGCGGCGGTCCGCGGGTACGTGCGGGCGGTAGATGCTGGTTTTGGTCTTTGCTTTACCCCGCGGTCGTTTTGGGCGCAGCGATTGTTCCGCAGTGCGACGTGGGTTTGCGCAGATGTCGGATGGGTCGAGGTGTCGTGGGACTGTGAAAGTGTCCGTCGGCCTGCGCGTGGTCAGCGTGTATGCGATGTGGTAAAGCGTCCGTGTGACGCACGATGGACTGGAAGCCTGGGCAGGAGTAGCGAGGCTTGCGTTAAGTGATATAAGGCGTGGAGCCGACGGTTGAACGTCGGGTTCGGTAATGTATGCGCGTTGAGCGAGGGAGAATGTGCTTCGATCGTATGAGATGCAGGCCACGTCCCGAGCTGTAGGAGACTCACCGTTTCTTAGACCGTACGGGCTGTATGTTCACGTCAATGCAAGGCGATGTTTCGGGAGGGACTTCAATGTATGAGAGGGATGCGAGCGAGAAAATTCTGAACGATGTGAGGGCGTGTGAGAGAAATAAATCCGTTCCGCCTTACCTGCGTGTGGGAACAATTATGGATGTGGATGTCATGTCCGTGGGTCACCAATCGCCCGGAATGAATAACTCGTCGAGATCCGGCGGCAGCGGGAAGAGTCGCCTAAGGCGGTTGTGGATGCGAAGAGAGGGGGATGTGAGGCCACGCGAAGGTCGATCGGCGGGATTGAGATGCGATTCCACGTAGATCAATTTTTTCGCGATCATATGATCGCTACTCAAAACTTGCGTGCGTCGCGCGCAGAGGTTGAGGTGGTGGTTAGGGCTCCGCGACTTTGAAAGAGCGCCGATGGCCGCCTTGTTGTCGGAATGGATAAGCAGGTGGATGTCCCGGTAGCGGAGCTGGATGAGGAATAAGAATAGTATTTCGATCGCAATCGCCTCGAGCCAGCAGATGTCTCGACCCGGCTCCTTCCAGCCTCTCACGAGCTTCAAGGAGTACCATTTCGTGCCGATTATGATCCCGATGCCCCAGGAAGTTGAAGCGTCGACGTATATGTGATGATCGCGTACGGGGCCTATGGGATGCAGTTGGCGGAACGCCGTCTTATCCCGTAGCCGCTTTATCCACCAACCCAAAGTCTTCACGGCGGCGCCTGAAAGCTTTCGGCGGATGAACGTGTTGCCCTTGTAGGGAGCCATCAAGTTGGAGAAAACGGGCAGGCGAGAGCTGCCGTCTTGGAAAATGAAGACGACGTGGCAGAGGGTGCCGTGGAGCTCCTGCAGGTCATCGAGGGTGAGACCTTTCTCGTACTCGTGGTCCTCCAAGTAAGCCGTCATGCGCGCTTCATACTTGAGGCGTTTCGGCTCCGTCAGCGCGACTCGGCGGCGCTCCAAGTCCCAGAGGAATCCCAGGAAGATCATCAGTGCTGAAAAAATCTTGCCGCTTTTCGTGGGGTGCCACGGGACGTTGAGCGCGATAATGAGGGCGAGCAGGGAGTCGCGGTCGTATCGGTAACAATGAGCGCCTTCGTGGAATGGACCGTCGACGTTGGGGAATCGTAATGAGGAGAGATCGTCCTCGTAGCCCTTGATGTCTGCGTCCTCCGCTGTCTCTGCGTTCCAAATGTCGACGACCGCGCGACAAATTTGCCCCGCGTTGCTGCTCGCCGGGCGTGCACCAAAAGGGTAGCAGTGGTCGAGGAGGAATTTGCCGTCGAATTGGACGACCAGGAAAGGTTTGTGATCGGGTAAAACGGGGCATGTCCGATGAAATGCCTTGATGTCAAATGCGCATGCTTGGGTCCCCGGCGGGGCATGCGAAATCTGCCTCAAATGTAAGGATGCTGATGCTGTGATGCCGTGACGAATGCCACAACGAATGCCACGACAATGCCACGACCATGCCGGGGAGAATGCCACGACAAATGCCACAACGGATGCCAAAACTATGCCACAACGATGCCACGATGATGCTGGGGCGAATGCCACAACGAATGCCACAACGATGCCACGACGATGCCGGGGCGAATGCCACGACGAATGCCCCGATGAAGGGATGCCACGAATATGCCACAACAAATGCCATGGCTATGCCGGGTCCGGAATGCCTCGGGACCGCGAAAAGGAAGGGATGGGCAGTGAATAAATTGTGAGGTACTCACCGAGCTTGCCACGTCCACGGGGAAATCGAATTTCGTGGGGAAATCCTCCTTGTCGATGAACGAATTTACCGCCGGCGTGCCCGTCGCTGCGTCGCCCTTCGATAGATGCCTACAGACGCGTTTCTTCGGCACCTCGTTGGGTCCTTGATCTTGGGTTACGACAATCATCGGGGAGCAGTAAAAATGTCCGCGGCATATCTCCTTCATTTCCTGGAACGTGAAAGGGCCCGACATGCGATTTTTGGCTAGTTCTTCTTCCAAATATGCAATGACGACGTCTCTGTTCTTGTCCACCGAGGAATCATTGCGGATGACGATAGTTTGTGTGAGTATGGGCATTCGTCCGAGCGGGAAACCGTTCGTCAGGTTCTCAATGAGTCTGGGGTAATCCTTCAATAAGTTATGCTTTGTTAGCAGGCGTTGGAACTCGACGATGTTATAAGGGTGAATGATACGATTAAAAAGCTCGTCGTGCGTTGCGTTGGAAGTGTCGGGCGGGAGGCGACGATGTATGAATGGCAAGAGGTCGGGATAATTCAGCTTTTGACCGCCTAGTGTTTGTGCTCCAAGAAAGTTGTATGCGCCGCTTGCGCTAAGGGACGATGGCCCCGCCGGAAACACGGGCACATCTGGAATTGAGGGAGAGGGCGGGGTGATCACCGCCGCAAAGGCTGCATATGTGGAGGCGATCCGCGGAATGACTTGATCCGTCGCAAGGGCGCCCATTGACGTTGTAACCGATGCAGATGAGCTTGCCACCGCGGGCCGTCTTGAGATCGCGTCCTTCGTAGACGGAAAAGCATGGCTTTCGGTCGCGAAAGTCGGTCTGGGTCGATGGGTGTTCCTTGACGGTGTGCGGTCCACCGCATGCGAGGCATGTGTGAGGGCGACGTTCGCGGGGTGTGTCTTCGTTGTGCTTCCGAAAATCATCCCGCGTCTTCCAGCCGTTGTCCGATTCGCGGTAGTGGGCGTAATTGGAATCGCGTTCGTGGTGACGTCTGTCGTCGCGCCTGTTGTCGCGATTATCCTCGCGCGGTGTGTAGCGGTTCTGTCTGTAAGACGGCACTAAAGGGCCCAAATCAGACATTTTGAGCGATGGGATTATATGGGTACCGCCCGCCAGGGCCTTGGCGGCTTTCCATGCCCTGACGACGCCGCCGACTTCGGATATCCAGTGCGGGGTGTCGAACACCGTGTTGTTGAGTATCGCGTTCCGTAATTCTCTCTCGACCGGGTACCAGGTGGCGTAATCCTTCTCGAAGTCTTTCAGCGCTCGGAAAAAATCGAAATGCTTCTTCATCTCGAGGGCGTACGAGAACGGGTTCTCGTCGGTCGGCGGGGCACTGAGTTCCTTCAGGGCGTCGAGGAAGTTGCCGGACGACTCCACCCATCCCAGGACTGAGACGCCTTCGCAAGTCTCGTCAGAGCCCCACACCTTTTCCATCGCTGCGCAATCCAGCAAACTCTTGTCGTCGCCTGAGGCGATAGAAGTATTCTTCTTGGTCGGGAGTTTGCCGGGGTGCTCGGTCGCGTAACGCAAGCGTTCGTCTGAGAACCAGAAGATCGACGGGTGCATCTTGTATTTTAGTGCGGCTAGGAAGAGGGCGGGGATGGAGAGAGCTTCGAGGGCTTGTCCTTCGCCTGCTTCTCGGCTTCTTTCTTTGCCTCCTCAGCCTTCGCCTTGGTCCTGCGCGCGTCGAGGATGAAGGAGTATAGCGTCGGCGGGATGGGCGCTAAGACGAGGGTGCATAGCTCGGGGTCGTCCACCATTCTTTGCATCTCGTCTTGTCCGTAGCTGTAGTAGGCTCGGAGTTTGGCACCGACGTCCTTCGCGGTCGTACTGAAGCCCTGTTTCAGGCTCAGTTCGTAGGCTCTGGTGGTGCTGATGCTGGCGCGGTTATGCATCTCCGCGTCGTAATTATACTGATTCCGTTCTTGGAGTAGCATGTCGTCTGGGATCGCCATGTCGGGGGGTGTCTTCCTCCAAGCCAGGAAGTCGAAACTTTCGTCGAGAGGTAGATCCAGGCGCATATGGATTTGAGTGGCGCCATAGACTCGAAAATTGGAGGTGTGAGGGAGAGGATGGAGCGAGCACGCGTTGGAAGAGAAAGGCGCGAATGGGACGCGTCAAGGAAAGTGCGGTCACGCGTATGTATTCACAATTATCTAAGCTCGCTCCTTGCTACCCTTGTCTTCCACTCAGGGAGACTCGTGCCTCGCCTCTCCTGAGCTCGCACTAGCTCTGATACATAACATATCCAAACACTAAGTCAATTGTCCTAGTATCCATTGTGGTACAACTGTTCTAATGGAAACCACAATTTTTCATGAGAAATTTCATTACATAATTATGTCAAAAAGGCCGGTACTTGATCCCCTGCAGATTCTCATTGCGAGTCGAACGCACCTACTCCCGAAGATTGTGACCAGAATTGAGGTCGTGGTGAGTGTTCTAAGCAAAATGTTGCAAAAAAAGAAAAAACGACCCGCGCCTATGTTCTGCACACAGCTGTAAGCAAGGTCTGATATTAGCTGCAAGTCCGGGTGCAAAAGAAAACGACGAGCATAATGTCCGGGGAGATGTGCGAGGAAAATAGAGTAGAGTAGGAGAAGAGAGTATGGGAGTGAGACTGAGGAAGAGCAGATCAACTGGGGGGCAGGAGAGACCGAGGGAACACGGGAGATGTGTATCACATGGCAGTAAAGGGCACGAAGAGAGCGATGGGTCGATGTGGAGGCGAGGGGTATAGACAGCGGGACGAGCTGGGGAGACGGACGGACAGGGGAGGGGCTGAGAGCGTCATCAGAGCACCCCGCTCATACTCCGTCTTCGGCGGGGGCAAGGGGGTAAGGTGGTCTTCGGCGGGGGTAAGGCGGAGGTAAGGCAACGGGACGGAGCGGGGTCGACGATGAGACGGGGAGGGCGACGGAGGGAAGAGAGACGAGGCTGGTTGCAGCGCTACGCCAGGGCGAGAGACGTCTACAACGCCATCCCGTTCATATTCGCCCACGGATCTTCCGTCTTCGGCACTCCCATCCCGCCCCCGCCCATCCGTACCTGCGGCTCCCCTCCTGTCGAACCCGTGCTGTACGACCGCGCCCGGCCCCAACCCGCTTCCGGCAGGAGCCCGCCCCCGAGAAATAGGGCAGGCGCCCGGTTGACTCGAGCGTGCGGTGGCAATCGGCGCCGCCTTTGGAGCGGACTGAACCAAGAATCAGGATGATGAGTATCTGATTCTGAGCAACTCGAGACGAAAACGGAAAGGAGACGATCCCCCCCAAAAAAAACCAAAAAAAAACTCACAATGCCGGTTCAGTGCATCCATCCTCGCAAACATCTTCCCGCACCCGCCCGCCCCACTTTCTCCTCCGCCACACACAAACGGCCGGTAATTCGTGTGCAGCTGCTCGTGCCGCTTGCAGTCAGGCCGGCGCGCGAACCTGCGGGGGGAAGAAAATCGTTAGCGTGAGTTCGAAAAAAATCCACATAACAAAAACCGAGGCCCGGTTCGCCCCAAATGGAAACTCAAGCTCGAGGATTGTTTCCCTCAGGTTCGAAGAAAAGGGAAACAAGTATAGAGCGCCCACTCACCCCTTGCCACACCCGGGCCACTTGCACACAAACGGCTTCTCCTCATTATGGCTCCGTATATGGCCCTTCAAGTTCAAGCTCCTCGTAAACGTGCTCCCGCAGTTCGGCACAGGACACACAAACATCGCCTCCTGCTTGCGCCGGTTGTGTGACGCCTTGCTCGTCCGCAGCGTCGTCACGTTCTGCTTCAACACCACCACGATCGGCAGCGAGTTGGGGTCGTTGAAGGATGCGTTGCCGGGGCCGAAGGAGGAGGAGTTGTTGGGCCCGAAAGAGTTGGGGTCGGGCAGGTCGGTGTTGTGCGGCGAGGGCGAGACGTTCGGCGACGGGTACGGCGACACCTTTGTCGAGCTCGCCGCACTCCACTCCCCGTGCCCGTGCCCGTCCGACCCGCACCGTTCACTGCGCACCGACCCGCCGCTTGCACTCCGATGATGGTATCCATGCCGCCCCTGCCCCCTGCTCCGAATCGCTGGCGGCGGCTCCACGGGGCTCAAAAACTGCCCGTACCCACCACCGCTGCGTATGAAATCCTCGCTGAGGAACATCGGCCCCGCCGAGTTGCCCGTGCCATGGATATCCTCGCTCCGGCTCTGCCGCACGTGCCCCCGCCCCGCCGCGTCCGACTTTGCTCTCCGCAGCCAAACGGCACCCGGATCAAGTCCCAGCCCCAACCGCCGCCTAACCCGACTCCGCCCCCACCGCCAAGCCCGAACAAATCCGGGCTCAAAAACCCGTTATCCAGTCCTACCGACCCAGGTGCTTGCGCGTACCCCCCTCCCCCTGCTCCTCCAAACGAGTTCCGGTGCAGACTCGGGCTGAAGCTCCCCCCGCCCAAATCATACCGCCTATGCTGCCCCTGTGGCGGGAGGATGACGTCCCCCATGCTGTCGTCCAGTGCGCTCCCGATGTTGCCCATCCGCCCAGTAAAATTATTCGGGGGCTCCAACGCGTGGTCCGACGCGCTGCGCGGGCGCGGACCGGGCCCGGGGAGCATGTTCGAGGGAAACAGGAAGGGGGAGTGGGAGTTGGAGTGAACGGGGGCGTTGGAACCAGTGCGTCTGTGGCCGCCCGGTTGCGCGGGGTCGTATGTGTTTGATTGTTGCTGCTCAGCACGGTACTCGTCTTGCTGCTCGGTGACTAAACAAAAAAAAACAGGCGTTAGCATACGATCCGAGCTTATCAAGGCGCATCCGCCATGTGGTGATGAGGAAAAAACCAGACGCAAAACGCAGAACGCAAGGTGCAAAGGCTTTCCCCCAAACAATAAAATAGAATAAAGACTCGCCTCGATTCAACGTCTCCTGGAGCCTCGGCACGCATGCGCCGCCCGCCGCGCCGCCTCCACTGACGTGCGTAGCAGGGACGATGTGCAGCCTTGGCCCGGCGCCGAGGCCATCGCCTTCAGGCGCGTTGATCGTGGGGGGGTCGAAGTTGCTTGGCCCCGAGTTGTCTTCGGGCATGAGTAAGCGCTGCTGCTGCATATGCGGGGAGGCGCCGCGCGGCGAGTGCGGGAGGGGTAGCGGCTCGGTGCCCCAGTTGGGCGAGCGGAAGGTCATGTTGTCGAATGCCTGCGGCGTCGATTGGGGTTGCTGGTGGTTGAAGGCGATCGAGGACACCCTGCTTCGGCTCTGATG
This sequence comes from Mycena olivaceomarginata, assembly GCA_029378375.1. Taxonomy (NCBI): domain Eukaryota; kingdom Fungi; phylum Basidiomycota; class Agaricomycetes; order Agaricales; family Mycenaceae; genus Mycena; species Mycena olivaceomarginata. The sequence continues at coordinate 196,742 of JARKIC010000010.1, forward strand.
CCGCTGCTGATGCGCCTGCTGCTCCTCGCCGCCGCCGGTCGAGTTGGGCGAGCTGTAGTCGTACGAACCCCGGTGGCGGTCGGGCGCGGGGCCCGCGGGGAGGGAAGGAACGTACGTGCCGCGCCCAGACATGTAGTCGCTATCGTTGAACATCAGCAGCCCACCGCCGCCCTGGTGGCCGTCGTACTCGGTGGGGTCGTACCCGTCGCGCGCCTGCTGCTGGGGCTCGTCGTCAAACAGCGCAAATGAGTCCTGTGTGGGATCGGCGGAGAAGCTGAGCTCGGAGCGGTTTGAGTGGGGGGAGTTGCGGTAGGAGCCGTTGTAGGAGGGCGTGTGGGGGGAGGGGGGACTGCCCAGGATGTTGTGGAAGGCGGGGTATCCGCCAGGCTGGAAGTCGCACTCGGCTAAATTACTCCTGGTCCTGATGCATGTATGCTCTGTACTGCCTCGCTCAGAGAAGAAGGAGAGTGTACGAATGTCCGCGCGGAGATTTCCGCTCGATCACAAGTGTGACGCGTGCCCGTTATAACACGCGAGCTTGCGAGCACACATTTGTTATAGCATCTGTCTACGAGAGACTACGTGCCCGTTACCTTTCGCGTTTGGCAACGCGACGCGTCACTCATGGCATCATGTGCCGGTTCTTCTTCCCATTCCAAGAACCCTGTGTCAAGTTTCTACGCCTTTAGCTTGAAAAATGATGGCCCCAACATCTTCTCTAAATACACGAGAAAACTCTCATAAAGTACTAGTCCTCCTGGTCATGATCCCGATGAAAGTTAATAATTCCATCGAGCCGTTCGGGCCCAAAAAATGATCTGATCGTACCATTATTTGCTCCAAAAGCAGCATAGACATGTCAATTTATCGGCATTCCTGCCTTTGCTGGGTGATAAACAGCACCAAAAGCACTGATGAACAGTTTGGGTAAGAATTTGGATGGAAACCACTTCCAGAGGCCCCAAAGGGGTACACACCACTTCAGGCAGACACTTTTGTGGACCCACTTAGGGTAGTTGTGTATATCTGAGATGACTACCCTAAGTGGGTCCCTATCTTGGTTGTGGTGCAGATATGCTCCCAGGCCATGGGAGCTCCCTTCAGTAGTAATATCTCTGCATGGGACCACCCATCCTTTTTTCTGTGGGAGAATCCTCCTGCTTGGCTGGATGCTCCCAGTATTGTTACATGTCATGCCGGCCTGGGTGGGAATTTTTTGGGATTTGGGGGCCCGTGCATGGCCTGTTTGCTGCAGGGCTGGGTATATACATACTGTGTGCTTGTCTTTGTATTTATATGACCTGGAACACACCGGTTCCGTACATGCGGGTATAGCCCGGAAAATCTTTCATTTTTTGGGTTGCACACTGCCTATTTGCTACACTGTCCCCCCCCCCCCCCCCCCCCCCTACAGGTACCCTCCCTTGTGCCATGGATTGTGTGTCGCCTTTCCACACTTGTCTGTGTATGCCTGCCTGGCTCTCTGCACCGTGGAATGCATTTTGCCCTTCCCCTGCCCCTGTGCCTGCCCTCTGTCCTGTGGAATACAATTATACCCTCCCGCTTGACTCACTTCACTCTTCACCTCCCCTCCTCTGTGGAGCCAATGCATATTAACCCCCTTCCCAGCTCACTCCATCCCTACACCTGTTCCCCCCACTGTGGCATAGAATGTATTCCCTCCTGCCTGGCTCACTGCACCCTTTGCCCGCCCTCCTCTGTGGTGCCAATGCATTTCAACCTTCTGCCCAGCTCACTGCACCCTATACCCGCCTCCGCTGTGGCATGGAATACATTAACCCCTTCTGCTGGGCTCACCACACTCCTACACTCTACACAAAATCAATTTGTTTTAAGAAACCTGTGCTCATTTTGCCTGCACAGAATTTCTATGTGCGTGTTGACTTTATGGGTACCTCATAGGTTAAAATAAACCCTAAACTGCTAGAACAGTCATTTCAAAGTCCGCTGGCAGGACTGCGCGGCCAAAGTTATTGGCCTAGTTGTTCTCTGTAAATTCTGTCCTCAACTTGGGTGCTCAGTAATTCTGTGGGTAATGGAAGCCGACTTTACTGGTACCTGATAGGCCAAAATGAGCTCCAGGATGCTAAAGTAGTCGACACTAATCGTCGTAAAAGTTTGCTGGCAGTTCAGACATGATCTAGTGGCCCGAGTCGCATGCCGTGAGCGGACCGATTCGCGTGCCGGGTGTTGATCATCAAATTTACATTGATTCCAAACTTGTTTATCTTGTCTCGCGCGGTCCTGCCGTGGAATTTTCAGGAGACTGCGACTCTTCAAAGTACAGTTTTAACCCACAAACTATCTCCAGAAAGTCTGATGCCATGACCTAGCAAATTACCCTCGAGGCCTAAGCAGTGTACCAAAACTTTGCAAGTCATATATTCGTGTCATTAGATGTACGGAGAAAACCATCTGTCAAAGTGCTCTAGGAACGAGCTGTGATCACGAATTCTGGCCCGTTGAATGGGAAGAAGCATTGTCGAAGCACAGAGGAAATGGCCGCCTTTGGTCAATGTTACTGTATGGTTCTGTTTGTCACCTTCTGGCCCGGTATTCATTCCAACAACCACATGTTACGGTGACCATATGGGATTCAAAAGCCCAAATGGTACGTTACGGGAAGATTACGGCCGTAATACGGGTACGGAATGGTAAGGAACAGGCTAATTTATTAATTTAACAAGTGGTCGGCGGCGCTTCGTGCCGGCTCCCACTTGCTGGATGTAACTAAAATAAGAATGTTGATCTGAGCTGCCAGATTAAGAGCGGAGTTTAAAAAGTTTAACATTGATGTGCCAAAGATTTGGGCGTGATGAACCAAAAGAGGGCATGAGAAGGCTTCAGACACGGATAATTTTATAAAGAGAGAGGGATGAAGTATTGTCTGCATCATCTAAAATCTCAATAACCTCCTTCCTTGCAAGCTTGAGATGTGTCTTCAACACCATCAAGGTCCGAATAGTGTCGGGCTTGAGACTCGCCCTCGACGGCGATGGCTGAACCTAAATGCAAGTTTTAGTACAAAACTGAAGATCAAAGCGGACGAGTGGCAGCATGGTTCCAGGGTCGCTGCATAATTCTGTCAAGAACATTATGGAGAATGTCGCATGCTCCACTGCGAAATGAAGACTCAGGGTCGCAGGAGTAGGGCCACATAATTGAGGCTGCCTAGGGTGGCGACCGCTGACGGCCACATCGACAGGGACCTTGGCTGGTGGCGATCGATGCGGGGAGTACCGAGAAGGCGAGCTTAAAGGAGGCGATTTGCGCCTGCTTACCTCAACGGCATCCTTCCCAAACCCATTTACGTCGAACAGCCCGACGGATTCGATTCACCGGAAGCACCGCGAGCAACCCATATCTGGAAACTCCACAAAGCGCTTTACGGACTTCCGGAAGCTGGTCGAATTTGGTACCTCACCATCAGCGCATTCCTCGTTGACGAACTCGGTTACACGCGCAGTGAAGCCGACCATGCAGTCTTCTAGCGTATCACGGAGACTGACCGCACATTTATAGGGATCCACGTCGATGACCCAATTACAACGGGTAACAACCTTGACATCCTCACCAAGCTTGAGGAGGATCTCAACCGAAAATTCCCACTCAAGATTAACGGCGACGCGACCGATTACTTGGGTACAGCTATCCACCAGGATCGCGCCGCCGGCACCATCTCGCTCTCGCAGGCATCCTACATCCGTGACCTTGTGGCTCTCACTGGTCAAGAGAACGCGAAATCAGCGCCGTCCCCGCTCGCACCTGGTGCACGGCTCGGTCGCGAGTTCTGCCCGACCTCATGTGAGGAGAGAGAAGACATGTGCGATGTCCCATACCGCACCACTGTCTGCTCGCTCCTCTGGCTCGCAAATAACACCCGTCCGGATATTGCCTACCCAGTGAGCGTGCTATCGCAATTCCTCTCGAACCCAGGCCGTGTCCATTGGGAATCAGCCAAGCGTGTCGTCCGTTACCTCAAAGGTACTATTGATGCACAGCTGACTTTCGGTGGCTCGCAGCTGGGGTTCTGAGGTTCTCAACTGGTGTTCGATGTCCGGCTATGCATTCACCCTTTACGGGGGAGCGATTTGCTGGAGTGCGAAGAAGCAAACGGTGGTCGCGCTCTCGACTGCTGAAGCCGAGTACATCGCGATGACGCGTGCGACGAAGGAGGCTATCTGGATCCACCAATTTATGGGGGAGCTCTTCGGTGACATTATCGACCCCACAACTCTTCATGTCGATAACCAGTCTGCGATCGCGATGGCCCAGAACGATTCATTTCACTCTCGTACCAAACACATTGCGCTCCCTTATCATTTCGTTCGCCACGCCGTCGCACACTCCACCATTGCGCTCTCGTGGATCCCATCTGACGCCAACCTCGCCGACCTCTTCACCAAAGGTCTCGACTCTGTCAAGACATCCTGTCTTTCTCGTGGACTTGGGCTGACGGTCTGAGGGGGAGTGTTAGCGGTATAATTCTACTTTACCTCATACTTACATTCATTCCATTCCGTCATCCCCACGTTATCACTTTCGTTATTCCAAGCTTTTGCTAGCATAGCCTCAGTTACTTCTCTTAGCTCCGTAACTGAGGCGTGCGTACCCATATTAATCTGACCTACTTACCTTACTGATTATCCTGTAGACTACGCTAACAGGTATATTATTAATAGAGTTACTTTTCTTTAGCTCCGTAACTGAGGCACTACGCTAACAATAAACGCGGAAGGCGGTGAACGGCGGGATCGGAGGCGGGAGCCGCGCTCAAGCGGCGCGATGAGCAAACGGACGACACGATCGGGGCAAGGGGGCGACGCCAAGGACGTATTGGACGACGATGGTGGGTTGCGATACCCAGATTGGTACAGTCGAGTTTGCGTGCATTGACGGCGACGTCGAGAAGACGTTCCGCCTCTCGAACACGTACTACCTCGAGTCTTGCACCACTGGCCTCATCTCCCTCACCCGTCTGCGAAAGCACGGCCTCGTATTCAGCAATGCCGAAGACGGGTACGGTGTACTCACCGACTCGAAGACCGGCAAGGTCATTCTACGCGTCGCAGAGCGCGACGGCGTCTATCCACTGACAACCTGGCGCCCGGAGCACGCCAAGGCAGCGACCCGCGCAGGCGAAGTCCGCACGCAAACCCCTCACGCGCAAAGAGGCGCACGAGCGACTCGGCCACATTGCGCACAGCACCATCGAGACGATGGCGCGCAATGGCTCAGCCCTCGGTTTCGAAGTCGACCTCAGCACACCTATCGTGCAGTGCGAGGTATGCATTTGAGCTAAAATGAAAGGCGTTCGCATCGCTAAAAAGCATCGCGACCCGCGCTCGAAGAAACCAGGAGATTTTGTCTCCGGCGACCTCTGGGGACCAACGCGCGTCACCGCCCGCGGCGGGTACAAGTACTACGGCACGTTCCTCGACGACAACTCCGACCTCGCGTATGTCTACCTGCAGAAAGGCAAGACGGAGGCGGAGACGCTGGGCTACTACCGCGACTTCGAAGCGTCGATGAAGACGCAACACGATGTCAACATAAAGGTCTTCGGAACCGACCGCGGCAAAGAATACACTGGCGGTGCGTTCGACAAGCACCTCGCGTCGAAGGGAACGACTCGACAGCTCACCCCGCACGACACCCCGCAGCTCAACGGCGCCGCCGAACACCTCAATGGCACCATCGCCGGGCAGATGCGCGCCTACTCGCGAGCGGGCTCCCCAAATCGTTCTGGGGACTCGCCGTCATGCACGTCGTCTGGCTACGAAACCGCACGCCGACGAAGAAGACTAATTTTCAGCTCAAGAATAAAATCATTCCCGCGTTCGAAGCTACTCACGGACCTGGGTATCAAATGCTACTTATGGTTGATCACTCCCAGGGCCATTGCATGTACCGCCTCGACACCTTGCTCGTCAGTCGGATGAATCTCAACCCGGGTGGAAAACAAGCAGTCATGCGCGACGGATGGTGGATGGACGGTAACATTCGAAGGGTCCAAAAGATGACTTATCCCCCGGACCATCCAGACCATCCAGGCGAGCCAAAGGGAATGAAAGTCGTACTTCAAGAGCGTGGGTTGTGGCCGGAAGGTAAATTCATCAAGGAGTGCAAGAAGGGTCTGCATACAGCCCCGCGCAATTGCTGTGCGACTCGTGTGCTGGAAACCCAGCCAGACTTTCTCGCGCAGAGGTCTATGGTGGCCGAGACCATTGAAGACGCCGGTCATTTGGTGATATTCTGCCCCAAATATCATTGCGAGCTGAACTTCATCGAATTCTTCTGGGGAGCTGTCAAGAAGTATCTTCGTGATCACTGTGATTATACTTTCGAAGGCCTCAAAGCGAACATGCCGGCCGCCCTCGCCTCTGTCTCGCGCACCATCATCCGGAAGTGGGAGCACCGTATGATTCGCTGGATGGAAGCATACCGCAGCGACTTGGGACCCAAAGAGGCTCAGAGGATGGTCCGGGCGTTCAGCTCTACTACTTACAAATCTCCACCGTTGCACCCCCGAGAGGCCGGTGGATGAGTAGGAAATATGTAGCATCATTTTGCACCTATTTACGGCTCTGACAGAACTTTTTTTCAATACAATACGTGCATGCCGCCAAATCGGCAGGCAACTTTTTTTTTGCTCACTCAGTTTTGCAGTAAATAAAAATCCCTCTTACAGATCTTCTTGGACGTCGAAACGGAGCAGTCTGTTTTAGGTAACCGAACCTTTTGATCACGAGACAAGCAACGGGATTAAAAAAGGTACTTAAATCGACTGGGATATTTGGTCACCATTTTGGCGGGACCCGCCAAATGAGTGTTCCGTCTGGGGATTTGCAGACGCCGTACCTTGAATAAAAGTGTAAAAATTGCCATAGTGAAATGTGATGATTTTGCGATTTCAAGTCGAATGAGCACAACTTGTTTTTGGACAATTTCGGTTAGAACTGTCTCTTCAGATTCCTTCGAGTGCCCCAGGTGGTGTTTTTATACAGCAGCTGAGGGCTCTGCATGTTGATGAAAACAAATACATGTGAACCTCGGCACGATATGAGAATGGCTGTGCCAATGCTCTATATCAACTCAGAATCCATGAATGGTCCATAAACATCGAAAAACTGTCATATTTCATTTCCACATTTCGTTCTGGGTCATTTGATACTATGCCGGTCACATCCCTTTTCTCTCATCCACCCCTGCCTGTTGCATCTGCATCTGCACATCAATCCCAACTTGCCGTTTGTCAGGCATGTGGCAAAGGTGTTCATACACTCCTCTCTTGCTCCAAATTTCTTGAGCTTATCAGAAGGAGTGAGCCTGCCAAGGGTGTTGCAGAAGTGTCCCATTTTGCCTCAAATGCTTGTTATCTCTCCCATTCCCCATCAGCTATTGATTGGAGATGGAACTCAGACTCTGGGTGCTGAGTCGAGTGGCCTCCTGGACATGGTTCTCCTGTATCTCAACCTGTTCTTCACCGATGCCAACATCGAAAAATCGCTTTGCAACCCAAGGGAGTTCATCGTAAATTACCTGCACAAGCATCATAATTGGAAGAAAACATTGACGAATTTAAAGGAATGGCATGCCTTGTAAACCTTCTTTGCCTTGCCTTGATTAAATGGTGCATCTCAAAGAGGACATGTGGAGATGGTGAGGTTATCTACGTCGTTGAGGCCGGGTCATTCAATTGTCACTGCGCCATTCTAAGCAACAGATACAGAAGCAAAGGCGATAGAGATTTTTGAAACACCAGGGATACCTCCAAACTCAGAGCGCAACTGAAGTGGGGTTGAAAGCCGACCTGATCAAAGGTAATAATATGCCATTTCCGTGGATATCGACTCACTACGAGCACGTTTCGAGCCGAGTTCTGCTGTCAGATGGCCGCGGGTGGTCTGGCGACCTTTTCGCTTGCGGTTCTCTTTTTCGGTATGGACAAAGTGAGGTGCTAGGGTACCAGTTTCATTCTCAACCTTTCACCAAAGTAAGCTGTGTAGAAAGAGGGATAGAACAGACGACTCACATCCTAAACTGAAATTGAACCTTCAAGATAGATGGCTGGAGGAGTTAGACTGATCAAGTATCGTAGCCTCTCGGTTATATGCGAATATCCTCGGTTTCGCAGGCAGGGTCGTTTGGAAATGGTTTACCTACAAAGGTACAGGATCTTCGGTTTTTCGTTAAATCTTCTGCGTACACCGCATGGAGCAGATGACATCATCATGGCAGTGAGTACTATTCAAGCCCCTGATGTGTCCACGCACCCTGAAGTGGAATAATCGCTGATCCCTAGCGCAACTCTAAGCCAAACCCTTAGCGAAAATAGTATGTATTAGATATGGACTGTATTCATGTAAATCCCAAAGCTCAAATTCATTGCACCAAAAATGAATGCTGCAGAAAATCCGGATGCTGAAAACGACCCATTTTCGCATCAAGTCCGATTCCACTTCGACCGTATCTCTTCACCTGAGCCATTATTTCCGCCGAAAAAAAAACCAGGATGACCTGTATGCATTCTGAATCGTTGATGGTACTCAGCTTGTGCGTAACTTAACAAATGAGCCGCACAAAAGATGCGATGAGGCGTGACGAAAGACAGCCAAAATTTAAAACTCCGCTCGGCAAGCGCATCGCTTCACGGCTCTTTAGCTCCTGCCGGCTCGACTTTCCTTATCCTTCCTTTCTACAGCCTATAATTCACACCATAATCATATTCTACGGTCCTTATCCACCAGCCTTTCATCTTCTCGACCTACTCTGGGGTTTTCCACCCCAGACCCCGACCGCTGGCGCGGGGCCGAACACTCGCTGCTGGGCCCACTGCGTGGTGCTTTCGCTCACCGCGGGGCCCACTGTGTGGTCCCTTTAGATTCCGCCCCAGAGCCATATTTGCGTTTTCCGCAAGGCATTCAATGGTGAAGCGCGTGCTTCGATGGCATTCAAGCCATTATTGTAATTTTTCCATTCATTTTGAAGCACGTGCTTCAATGACCTTCTTTTTCACAGCAGTCCCGGGACACTTTCTGAGGCTCGCGTTGCAGATCTGCATAGCTAGGATTGTCTACGACAACAAAGTACATGCAGAATCCTACGATGTCAGCCGAGAATCGGTACGTCTGACCTCCGTTGGGTTCTAAACCGCCCGTCAGACGGGGACGGCCGTCCTTTTAGACGGCCGTTTTTTTGACGGGCCGGGTCCAACCCGTCCGTTCAAGGTAGCCCAAGGCCCTTGAGACGGAAGGGTCCCGCCCCGTCCCGTCCCACCCGTAATTATTTCACGCTTGCTGTATTTTGCTCCAAAGACCGTTAATTTCGGGCTTCCCCGCAGGAACTGGGACACTACCGTGTGGAGACGCAAGGACCCCCGCCTGTCTGCCAATGAACTCCTATATTTCACACTGAGACCTGTTGAACCTGTCAAACGGGCGGGAACGGGCGGCCCGTCAATGGGTTAACCCGCCCCGTACCCATCCCGTCACAATAATGCACCTGCTGCAATATACTCGTAGTCAAATGTCTGAATTCTCATTAAACGGATTATGGCAGGGATACTGCACTCCCATGGAATCTTTCCCTTAAATACTGATACAAATACCTGCGCTTGAGTGATAGTACCGAAAATATGAATACATCTGCCCCTGCTCGAATACCGAAATCCAAATACACTCACCCGTGCTCAAATACCAAAATACTCCGATTCCAGGCCTCGCTCAAATACTGAAATACCAATATGCCTGCCCTCGATTTTCAGGATATTCCACAAATGGAATCTACATGAGAGAAGTCATGGTGGCTGTTGCAAAATATAATCAAAACTTCCTGTGTTTGAGTTCGCAAAATGGCATCAATTGGCAATTGATCACTTGTGTAATGAGCGAACCACTCTTTGCCAAACCGAAATTTATCTCGAAAAAACCAAGAGAATGAGAACCAAACTGCACAGCACTGCTACATCAACAACTTGATAGTTAGTTTTTATTCATCTTTTATTACTAAAGCAAAGCAGCAAAATCGTGGAAAAGTTGTATGCGCACAACGGAGTCAGCTGAAACTCATGGTACTCCCATGGGATCGTAGTCCGTTCACCTCTCTGATACCCCTACTCTGAGGTCGAGTTCAAGTCAAGCAGATTATGTGACCACCAGACTTGAATGATGGGAGCTGGATAAAAATGGATTCAGGCCCTTGAATGGTTACATCCTGCCTTTGAGCCCAAGTTTAGGACTAATCATATCTGATTGAGAAACTCATTTGACAGTGTCAAACGACAATTATTCCCACGGTTGTGAAAGTGCATCAGTTCATACCGACGAAAATTGAGGAATGCATGCAGCCCAGGGCCAATTCTGCTGCAATAGAAAAGCTGCGGCGAAGTGATAGCTGAACTGACTTATGTAGGGTGAGACCATCCAATAATTATGCAACATGAATCGCTCACTGTGCCGTGGTCTCAACCACAGTTGAATCCAGATTTGCGGGCCGTGACTGCAAAACTCTCGAAATCGGGGCAAGGATGTCAACTTTTTAGCTGTGATGAACATGAATGGATAGCGATTGATTCATAATTTATCCTGTATGCCCAGTTCAAATCAGTTGCTCGGTCATTCTGATTTTGACGCAGGTCGACATATCTAGTGAACAATGTATTTAGAAACTTTTCTGTGTTGTATACCCCAAGTTATAACTGTTGGATTGAGGGTGGGAAAAATCTTCTTAACCCCTTAATTTGGGCTTAATATTAGGTTCAAGTCGTAAGTAAGCGGGTGGTGCCTTATTCCCAATCGGGTTAAACCACCTCGGAATCATACTCATGACAATGGCGCCTGTACCGTGACATCTGTCATTCCGCTGTCTCGGTAACCCCGCCGTCTCCAGTGTGATCTCCGTGATTGACGTCAGAGAATGAAAAGAGATCACTTTATGCCGATATTCACAGCCCTAGGGGCCCGTGTGCGGCGAGCGCAAGCTGATCGTCTGCTCCGGGGTCTGTGGTTCCTTAGACCTGGGGGGGGATAGTAAGTTCGCGAAGAGCTTCTGCGTCCATGCTCCCCGTTTCCTTCACATGAGGACCAGTCCCTGTTCGCCGTTGGTCTGGCTCGCAATGGTGAACGGGTGGATCTCGGCCCAGCCTACCATCCCGGAGAGGACTTGGATCCTGACATGTTGTCCTGCGCGCCGACCCTTGTTGATGGACGGTTGCGAGTGACCCGAGTGGATGGGACGACTGGTAGCGGTGCTGCCAGTGACGCGGATCTTGGCGATGCGCATCAGCTTGTGGAGCCCGTATACGGCACCGGTTGCAAAGATATATGGATGGAGTGCAGGATCGTGGTAATTAGTAGCTCTGAGAAGGAGATGAGAAAGTGGTGGGTACCACCTTTTCTCCGCGAACTTGCGATCCGTAAACTTAAAATTTTCGACGATCACTTCGTCTGGGGCCTTGTGCGGCGAACCCGAAATAGATCAAAGACTAGGCTCGAAACCAGCCTGTCTATGAAGCAAGCTGTCGATAGACAGGCTGGTCGATCTGAGTTTGAATTTCCGATACATAATGGAAATTGAATTGAAATTGAATTGTATCACTCCATAGTAGTTTTAGCAGGCCGTAGCTACATAATTGGTTTTTTCCCTGACGCACATCACGGTTCAAAATGGCATTTCGAACGGTAACGTCGGGCTGAGTGTGCTAAATCCGATCAAATCTTCGGGTAACCCGTAGACACGTTCCTCTTCTCGTCATTCTTCCCTTCTCCGTCCCTCTCTTCTTCCACCGCCGCTCCCATGCCATGTTGTCCTCGCGAGTCGTACTTCGTTGGTACCTCACCCTCGTCGATTGGCGTCGTCTCCCTACCGCGGCCCTCGTTATTTTGCGAACTCCTCCGCTGCTCTGTACTTTTGTCTCGCTTCTCCACAGCCTTTCCCGCCGTCTGCTGCCGCCGACCTCTCCCTCTATGCCCTGCACAGATCACCGTTTTTTAGGGAGATTGACCCACCCATCGCCCTGGCTCCTTATTCACGGTATGTCTCTACTTGCCTACTCCCTCGCTCCGTGCAGCCGCCCAGCCATCACCCATCATCCATAGCAGTACAGACCCTATCGCTCCAGGACACCATCCTGTGCGTCCTCACGCCCCGCCGGCGGGCAGTGTTCACTTGCTACTGTCGACGATACAATAGTAAATCCTCAGTCGTACCCGATGTCGTGGTAGAGACTCGTATTAATTACCTGTCGACGATACAATAGTAAGTCTATAGGTAATATATATGTAAGTATATGTCCGGTGCGATAAGTAACTTATAAGAAAGGAAACGTACCCTCAGTCGTACCCGATGTCGTGGTAGAGACTGAGGTTCGTTGTCACGTATCTGCACCTTAAATACGGTGCGGATACGATCAGCATCATAACATAGTACAGTCTGTCACAAGAAAAATGCGCACCCCCCTATTTTGTCATAATTCGGCAACCACTTAAGCTTTTGAGCCAAACTAAGATGTCACATTGTCGAGAGAGCCGGCGCCGACGTTTTGCATGTGTTGACGGCATCATGGTATCCTGATGTGCCATCAGAGGAGGCCAAATATAAAAGCGTGTATTTTTTTAGCTTGATGAATGATTTTTTTGGAGAAAATCTAAATCACCCAAATTGTAGCCCGAGATGTACTAAGCAACTTGCCAAGTTGAATCATCCAAAAATATACAGGCAATAACTCGCTACAGAGCCCGCAAAGTGGCTAAAAACAGCCAAAAATGCCCAAAACAACTAAAAAATGCCCAAAACTAAGCAACTTGCCAAGTTGAATCATCCAAAAATATACAGGCAATAACTCGCTACAGACCCCGCAAAGTGGCTAAAAACAGCCAAAAATGCCCAAAACAGCTAAAAATGCCCAAAACAGCCACTTTGCGGGCTCTGTAGCGAGTTATTGCCTGTATATTTTTGGATGATTCAACTTGGAAAGTTGCTTAGTACATCTCGGGCTACAATTTGGGTGATTTAGATTTTCTCCAAAAAAATCATTCATCAAGCTAAAAAATACACGCTTTTATATTTGGCCTCCTCTGATGGCACATCAGGATACCATGATGCGATCAACATATGCAAAACGTCGGCGCCGGCTCTTTCGACAATGTGACATCTTATTTTGGCTAAAAATAGTAAGTGGTTGCCGAATTATGACAAAATAGGGGGGTGCGCATTTTTTTTTGTGACAGACTGTAAAAGAAATATAAAGAGTAACCGATCATACCAAGTAACCAAATGCAGACGCGAGACGCCATCTTCCCAAAGAGGCCGCCTCGCACCTCAACAGCTACTTCTATATACTCGGCTCGATGCGCCTTTGCCTCCGACACTGTAGTGCTCTTTCTTCTTGACACTACGCCTGTTCTCCCTCGACATCTACGCATGCTACCTTTCATGATACAGGCATGTTTCTATGTTCAAGTACGAGTATCACGAGTGGTACAACACATTTCTGAGCGAGGAGCGCTGGAATTCAAACCGAAATGCAGAACGAGTCATCAGCAACTTAGCAAGTTGCCTTTTTCGGGCCTTCTCGGCCTTTTTTAAGGCGAAAAGGCGAAAAAGGCGAAAAGGTCTCGGACCTTAAAAGGTCTGAGTTCCTTGACTTAATTAAGGCGAAAAGGTGAGAAAGCCCTGTTAAGCCGACAGAAAAGGTCTAAAAAATGGTCTCAAAAAGGTCTTAAGGTGGCAAATAAATCATATATTGGGCAGTATTCACGTAGTTCTAACACCAAACGCCGCTGCAGGCAATACAAGAAGGAATGAAGGTCAACTACAAAACCAATGTAGAACCGGGATGTAACGTTGTCAAATACATGGATCGAAATGGGGCGGAAATGACTCACTACGGGAGCAGTGCTTGAATTCTAGATACGTTCCATGATTCGCGACTGATTTTGATGGGGTCGTGCTGGGAGGATAGCCAGCGAAATTCCGGTTCAGACTGTCTCCTCAGATTTATTTTGACGGCCCTGGTGCTTTTGAAATGGAGCTCAGGGCTCTCCATGTCAATCCAAACAAATACAGCAGGCAAAACGACTGGCCAGGTTGTTCTGTCTACCCGCAAGGACAATCATTGCCGATTGGCCAGAAACAGACCGTGTGACTGGTCAGGCCGGTCTGTCCCCCAGAACCAAACAGAAGTTGCAACTTGCCAGGTTGCGACTTTTATCCCCCAGAGCCCAAACACAAGTTGCAACTTGCCAGGTTGCGACCTTGATCCCCCAGAACCCAAACAGAAGTCGCAACTTGCCAGGTTGCGACTTTCATCCCCCAGAACCCAAGCAGAGGTCACAACTTGCCAGATTGCGAGTTTTATCCCCCAGAGCCCAAACAGAGGTCGCGACTTGCTAGGTTGCAACCTTTGATCCCCCAGAGCCCAAACAAAGGTCGCAACTTGCCAGGTTGCGACTTTTATCCCTCAGAGCCCAAACTGAAGTAACAACTTGCCAGGTTGCAACCTTGATTCCCCAGAACCCAAACAGAGGTCACAACTTGCCAGGTTGCGGCCTTGATCCCCCAGAACCCAAACACAAGTCGCATCTTGGCAGGTTGCGACTTGCAATCCCCCAGAACCCAAACAGAAATCGCAACTAGTCGATCCCTCTAGAACGTGTGGAGCTGTTGAAGGACAGTGCTTATGAGGAATGTTCCGCTCACCAAGCAATACAGAGAATGTAGAAGCTTTCATGCCCCGGGAAGACTACCGCCAATGCGGACGCTGGACCTATAAAGCATCCATAAAATATCAATAAATTCGAAATTTAAGGTTGAAGAAAGAAGACAAGGGGTGTGGGCACCCAGCCTTGACTGCTCTGGGAGAATTTCAACAAGAGAGAACCACGCTCTGCCGATACTAATTCACGGTGCAATATGTGTGAACAGTATGAAAAAGGGTGATCAGACCTCGGTCAGGGGCTGCCATATGGCTTTGTGAATGAACGACGGCAGAGGGGCAGGCAAATGAAACAGGAAGAATGGAGCGGCATAAGCCAAATGCTCGCTCTCTCTTTCAAATGCCTGCTGACCAGATTTCCAACTGGGCCCTAGACATCAACATGAGCATTGATGTGAGGGAGGAAGTAAATGGCACTTGCAGTTCAACAATAAACGTCCGGCTACCTGCCAGGCTTCACGCTCACTCTCGCTTTCAACCCATGCTCCCGCTTTCAACCGCGAGGGTGGGGAGCCGGGTGGAGAGCAGCGAAACGCCTGCTGACCAGATTTCGGGCGCTAAATAGCAAAGTGAGAATTGATGGGAGGCGGGAAGAAAATGGCACTTGCGCAAATTGAACAATAAACGTCCGGCTAACGTCCGGCTACCCGCCAGGCATCGCGCTCACTCTCGCTTTCAACCCATGCTCCCGCTTTCAACCACAAGGGTGGAGAGCCGGGTGGAGAGGAGCGAAATGTCTGCTGACCATATGTCCAACAAAGGGACCGGAGGTTGCTTATGTCTTTCATTATGTCACTACCAAAGCCTTTTATACACTCAACCCCCTATTGAGCAGCCAGGACTCAGTGGGCTGACTTCAGTGAGAAGTCATAGAGTGCACAATAGAACTTCGATAACGAGATGAAAGAAAGCTACAGTTACAGTAGAAATGGGTCTCTTTATATATGTTTTCGGGGCGGAAAACGATCTCTCGGTTCCGGGCCAACAAGAGTACGCAAGCGCATCGCGCTATCTTTAGATTTTCTTTGAAAGAGTTGTTAACAGCACGAAACAGACGTATTTTCCGCCGTATCTGTGTAGGACATCTGAGTATGAACAGTGTCATAAATGATGATACACCTACGGCGCGGCTGCGAGCGGAATAAATGCGCTTGTGGGGTGTGGGAACGTACTCCGTCCCATCCCATTCGATCCAAGGGGACAACTAAATAGATCGTCAATACCTGATAATACCATGGTGCCCATACTAATTAGACTGCTTCTCCGCAGGATATTGCTTCTTCTGTTTTGGACGAGGCCGAGGACGCGTTCAGCAAATAAGAGTTGTGGAGAACTCACCCCAGTAAAGTTGTCAAGGGAAATTGTGCCCTTGTCTTACTTGGGCTTGGGTTTCGGTCGACCCGGTTTCTGCTTTGAGGATTAGATAAGAAGCAAGGTTCAAGTATGATTCACCATTTCAGCCTCTATTTTGCCGTTCGAAGTGGTCGGGGCGAGAGGTGACCCGTCCCCGAATGGGAATATTCATCAGCCACAAGTTATCGACCGAAGTACAGCGTGTTTGCGATACCGGGGCGGGTAAGAAAAAATGATGTTACTAGAGCCTTTCGTGTCGCTCATGTTTGCGCTGTGCAAGTCATCAATCAGGCCATCTTGATTGTCGTCTTCTGCCTGCATGAGATCTCCAAAGTTATTACTTACTTTGAGTTAATCCATGGCGCTGTGTTGCGCGGCTTCCAAGCCGGAGAAACCTGTGGTGCGCTCCGCTTAGTCACCACCGAACTGTGACTACTCGTTATTACAAAAAGTAACCGCCCGTGGGCATACCACTTGAGGAATCAGGTGGCTTTGCACGAACTCATTCTCCAAGGTTTCCCTGGGGTATTCTTTGAGCTGACCTGACAGAGAAGACTATCCATTCTGCTTTCCTTATGGGAAAAAGCCGGCTTTAATCAAATTTTTTGATCGAAGGTGTGATTTTTTCTCTGTTAATTTATTCATATAGGCTCGTACCTGCAATTCGCGAAATCGCGTGTGTGTGTTCCAACATATCTACCACTATTTATGAGGCCATAAGACCTTGGGGAATATTGTCAAGGACAATTACCAATAGGGGAATACTGTTATTTTAGAATTTTAATTGTAGTGTGAGACCTCATACCTCAAGTCCAATTGATGACAAATTAACTGTAGATTAAGAGTCTGTCCAGAAGAGTGGGCCGGGTTATGTGCCCGTGTGACCAAATGGCCGGTTACTTTTTGTAATAATGAGTAGTCCCAAATCCGCCGGGGGGCAGATTTTATTTATTTATGTGTACCTCTGTGGCCGTCTAGTGGCGAACAATTTCGATATACTTCCCATTACAGTCCTTTGCGGAACTTAGGGCGCGGCCCGATTTTTTTTTTTTTGGTCAAAATTTCTCATTTTTGTTCTTGCGGGCTCAATATTGGGTTTATATCTCTACAAACTATATGTACAGAATCAGAATGCGAATCCGGAGGGCCTCTCGTCGCTAGATTTTTTATATCATGCCTAAAATGAATTCAATCCCCGAATATGTGATTCCCACAGAATTCACTTGCCGTGCGACGAGATATGTCTTGGGCAACTCGCAGTAGTGCTAGGATACACTGAGAATCATTCCCCGAGGGCACCTCGAAGTCAGAATTCGTTTATGACCCCCCCAGAGCATAAACAACGTAAGTAGATTATCTGATAGATTTAGTTATCCTGTTGAACTGCTGGAGGCACCAGAAATGAATTTAGGCTTTGAGGTGCCCTCATAAATGCTCTTATGGTGTCCCTGTGCCCAACAGCAGTACTCCATAACCTTCTCTCATTGCACAGTGAGAGATTTCTGTGGGAATCACTTATTCCGGGATTATATTCATTTTAGGCATGATATAAAAAATCTGGCGAAGAGGTGCCCTCCGGATTCGCATTCTGATTCTGTACATATAGTTTGTAGAGATATAAACCCAATATTGAGCCCGCAAGAACAAAAATGAGAAATTTTGACCAAAAAAAAAAAAATCGGGCCGCGCCCTAAGTTCCGCAAAGGACTGTAATGGGAAGTATATCGAAATTGTTCGCCACTAGACGGCCACAGAGGTACACATAAATAAATAAAATCTGCCCCCCGGCGGATTTGGGACTACTCATTATTACAAAACATTTGGTCACACGGGCACATAACCCGGTTTTTGCCCACTCTTCTGGACAGACTCTTAATCTACAGTCTAGGCAGCGCAAGGCGGGCAGAGAATCGAGGGCGGCAGGGGTATGCCGGGGGACCAGAAAAGAAGTTCGGCCACGCGGCGCGCAACCTCCGCCTCCCGGGCGTCAAGGTATGAGTGAGATTTGGTGACAGATCAAGCTGCATGCCGGTAGCGGATCGTGATGTTTCGATACCCAGATTATACCGACGCGGGGAGAGAGCCTAGCGCGATCGCCAACCCAGCGAGAAAGAACGAAAGAACGAGCAGAACAGTGTTGAGCTGGGGTATGTTATGACGCCCAGAACGGTAGCGACCACGTTTGGTGCGTTGTGAAAACGTCTGCGCCATCGAGTGGGAAGTTGGTGTCAACATTTGAGAAGAAGCAGTTTGTTTGTCGTAGACCACAGTTACAAGTTTGTTGATGACGAATATTCCCGGCCATCGGAGCAGCTGGACATCATTATTCAAAACCTGGTCCCCCACGACACTGAAGCGCCATTCCAGGCTATTGATCAGCTTTACATCCAGATTTTATTAGCGGTTCCCGCCCGACACCGTCCCCGTCTTTGCGAGATACTGTGTAGTCATGCACTTTCTGCTAGATGTCCGAGTCGACGTGAGGGATATCGATGAACTTCTTGATCTCGAGCCTGGTCAGCTTTCGTTTGATTCTTCGTCCCCTGCACTCCGTCCTCAGAATGTCTTTCAACGACGACGAACCGATACAGGTGCACCATGCCTCCTTTCGCGACGTCCTGGACAGCCAAGAAAGGTCGTCACTATTCTATGCGGGTTCTTCACAGCACCGGGCAAGACTGGTCTGTTCAATTCTCAAAGCACTTGCATATACGTATGAATATCCACAAATAAACCGTGATTATCTTTCATTCCGCTGGTATGTGCACATGGCGCCCGTTGCAGCAAACGGTGGTTCTTGATTTGGGAATTGCACTGCTTCAACCCTGAGACGACACAAAGCTCAGGATCCAACCAGAATTTGATTGAAACATGTAAGCAGTTTGGGATTCGCAACCGCCCGGGTTACGTGGGATGCCCTCGGTGCGCCTGAGACAGGTCGCAAAAAAATAAAGAACACGTATCCACGATGCCGGTACCCTGGCGTCAGAGGAATCTGCATCTCCGGGGAGGTGAGCATGACGCTGTGCCCAAAAATGGCCGGCATGCCAAGGTATATTGCAAATTTAAATAACAGACAAATAATTTAGGACTCTGAATTTTTGCCCGGTGTGAAATAATTTAATGCAGAAGATGTCGAGCACGAGGCCGAACAATGTGTCGTTGACGCCAAAATCGGTTGAAGCGCCGCTTGCACTATTCCAACTCTAGGAGATTCCACAAATTTGTTTAGTTTCTGGAAGCACGGATCGGCGTCAAACACACTCTGGGCTACTTTTTCACTGTCCTGCCATGGTCCGAGCGTAGCCAGTCATCCATTTTCAAAATACTTGGTCATTTTACACTTCCAGAGCATTGATGCATCCATTTCGAGGATGACCGATCGCGCCATATGTTTCGAAGCGAGTTGACTGTAGCTTCACTCAACATTTCCTCGGGCTGTGAATACTTCGTGAATGCAATCAATGAGCAAGTTCCAAGCTTGAACCTCACTTTATCAGAGTTCTATGCGTCTAACTGGCTTGCGTTAAGGGCGCGCGCGAGGATAGCACAGCGCGGCCGACGATGGGCTCTGGATTGGATTCGACCGGGGACCGCTTGAGGCTATTAGGTTTTTTATTTTATTTATTAGGTTGGATGGAGGAACGGTGGATAAGACGCGGTCGACTGGGAAGGGGATCGTGCGCAGCGGCGCAGGAAGCTAACGACGGACGGCATCGCGCAGAGGAGGGTCGGCGAAGGCCGGACGTCCGTAGATCATACCCTGGAGCAGGACCGGATTTTTCCGGATGTAGATTTGGAACGTATCGGAGGACCAACGGCCGGCGGTTTGGATCATCCGTGGTAAGGCGCCAGATTCGGCGAGACGAGTTGCGCCGCCAGCGCGCATTGATTGACCCGCGACAGAGGCCGGGAAAAACTTGCGCAGGCGTGAAATGAACCACGAGCGAGTTAGGACGGTGCCGTTCGCGCGAAGCCAGAGCTGTGGATGGTACGGGAAAAGCCTGTCGCGTGAAGCGATGTAGTCGCAGAAAGGCTGGTATGGGTCGGCGAGGCCAGGCAACTTCTCGATCATCAAGGGAAAGTAACCATACCCCGACTGGCGCCGGGTGACCGAAATTCGCTGAGAAACTTTGCGCAGGGTTTCGGAGCGAAACTTTATCGGGGTACGTGAGCTCGCCTAGGCGCAGAAACACGTAGAATCCCGTCAAGAGTTGGCTCACAAAAAGAAACTCGTCGTGTGTTGCGACCCCGCGAGCGACGCGGTCGCGCAGCCAGGAGACGACGACGATTAGGTCCCGGGTGGTGCCGAAGCGAGAGATCTGATAGGACACAGAGCTGTCGTCTTCGGTGTCTGTGTCATCGCGGGGGAAGGAAAAGCCGCTGAAATCGAGGGGGGAGTTACGCTCGCTGTCGGAAGATGCGTTGGCGATTCCAAACGAGAAGCCAGGGTTAGGGCCAGGAATGGGGGCGGATATATTGCGGGACGAGACAGGGTAGGGACGGTGGTCGGGTAGGGATGTGCGGACAGCGTGATACGGGGAGAACGGAGACGGGGAGGGGGAGTATCCACGAGCGTCCATGGAAGAATGCCGGGTGTGCTGCTGCATGGGGACAGTCGAGCGGTGGGGTACGGATTCTTGAGTGGAATACGGTTTGTAGGCATGGAATGAATGCTCTAGGGGACTCAGAAAAAAATTGACCCCCGGCGAACCAAGTTGTGTAATAAGTATGTCCGCATTTGGGCAGTTCTCAACTTACAGCCGTTGTCAGTACCGAAGGCGCGAATCAGAAAAATGCCATTTTGGGCATTTTCTGATCCCCGCGACCGATTCACCCATATCTCGATGGATTCTACATGGATTGAGACGAAACATAGCTAGATAATTCGGCGTAATTCGTGCGCAATTAGTGATCGAAAAGATTTGCCAAAATATTATATATAGTTGGTGAGCTGGGTTTGTGAGCGATTTTGGGGTCAATTCAATTTACCGGCATCTAGGCATGTTCAAATAACCTAGATTTTTGCGAGGGAGGAGTTTTATGCATTCTTGAACTTGTGATAGAGCCACAATCTGCAATATCCTAG
The DNA here is from genome assembly GCA_029378375.1 of Mycena olivaceomarginata. NCBI lineage: Eukaryota > Fungi > Basidiomycota > Agaricomycetes > Agaricales > Mycenaceae > Mycena > Mycena olivaceomarginata. The sequence continues at coordinate 217,921 of JARKIC010000010.1, forward strand.
ATTATCATGCTTGTAATGACATTGAGACAACGGCAATACACTGCAATCAACAAACAGTGTGATATTTGGATCCACTGCTGAACTCTTTGCACATCTGACTCTATCACATCTTTCAAAATGTATTGGAGCCCTTTCTGACAAAAATCTACATCATTTGGATATGTCTAGATGCCTGTAAACTGTATTCATCCACAAAATGGCCCCTCAAGCAATGCCACTGAATATATAATATCTTTGCAAGTTTCCTTCTATCACTAATTCCACATGGATTAGGGGAGTATTTCTACCCAGGTTTCATGTGAATCGGTACCGGGAATTCTTTGAAAATGTCCCAAAACAGAATATTTCTGATCCGCACCTTCGGTACTGATAACGGCTGTAAGTTGAGAACTGCCCAAATGCGGAAATCTTAAACAACTCGGTTCGCCGGGGGTCCTAGGCCACTTACAGTGTAACATAGAAATCATCATCATCATCGGGGGGTCAATTTTTTTCTGAGTCCCCCAGAGCACTCATTCCATGCCTACGAACCGTATTCTGCTCAAAAATCCGTACCCATTCCACTTCTGAACGAGGATGAACCAAAATATTCCAGAGGGTTTAAGTTGAGAACTGCCCAAATGCGGACATATCTCGTATCTTAAGCAGATGCCTCGAATCAGATTGATAACCCGTTTAGATCTCGCTGTGCCTCGAGGCGATACCACTTGACCGTAGCACCGCTAATTATATTCAAGTGCGTAAATTATGACGTCGAAGTCCACTCTATATTTAATTCATCAACCCGCACAACACCCACTCAAAAGGGAGGCGTCCGTCTAATCACCTTTCCTCCTTCTCCCACCATCATCCCACCGTCCCCTAGCATTCTTCTGCCCCCCAACACTGTGCTTCGAGGCCAATTCTTCAGTCAGTCAAGCGCCTCGGCAGGACCTCGCAACCGTCAAACCAGGGTCCCTGCTCTTCCCCACTCGTCATGGCTCAAATCACGATAAAGGCCTGTCTCAAAACCCGAGAGGCTGAGGACTTCGCAAGATCAGCACGCAAGGACCCCTCTTGGCACTGCAAAACCTCAGGTGGGTCACTGTGGAGAACATCCTTAGTATGTAGTTTACCGCGCCACCGGTGATCCCATCTTATTACCAATCATCGGAGTTTGAATTTCTTCCCACGCCCTTTCCCTTTACACCACCACTGCACCCCGGCTGTTCTTCTCCTCCGTGGCTGGCACCCGGGCTTCAATGTTACTCAAGCAAGCCATCAAGTGTTCCTGATACCAGAATCCTTGAGGGAAGGTGCTTCAGTGGGCAGATTATCATTCGAAGAGACTAAGAAGAGTGCCACGTACACCCAAGTTGACCCGCGAAAATCCAGCAAAATTGCTGATCAGGTATATGTTCTCTTATAAACGCCTCGTTGCTCAGCTTTCCCACCTATTGTCAGCCGCAGAGCGAATTTGAACCACGCTCAGTGGGTCAAAAGAAGCGGAGAGCCAGAGCGTCCAAGGAGCACGACAATAATGTGAATATTATTTTGTGATAAAAAGAATGTCCGATCTTTTTGTCCACCTAGTGTATATTATTTGACACTTTCTAGCCGAAGGGTTTTAAATCAATCAATCCCCGGCGTTCAGCTGCTCAACGGGCACGTCGGCAGCGTGAACTTGCCGCCGATATAGAAGATTTAGTACACGAATGGGGATGTGAGAATATTCAATCTCGAGCCAAAACTTTACGAAGGAGAGTTGAAGAGCGAGAAAGCCGTTTGGAATCTGACCCAAACTGCGGTAGGTATCCGTCCGAATCATCTAAATTGCTTGATTGTATCACTCGCTAGCCAGATCCATTTACCAAGCCGTACAACGCGCCTCCTCAGGGCTGCCTACAGTCTAGCGGATACATCTGCTGCCATTCCCAAATTTGAGTCCGAGACCATCCGTTGCAATACTCCAGCACCTTTGCTAATTATTTAAACCGCGGGATATGAAATTTAGATTTCGTACTTCGGTCGGGACGAGTGTGACAGTTTTTTTTTTTTCGTAAATCGGTCGCAAATTCAAGGCAACCCCTCACATATGCCTAATTTGTTTTCTAGCTGCCACCAGGCACACTTAGAATGAATTAAAGTAGTACTTGATCAGAAACCAAGCCAAAATAGGCACTTAAGATCGATCAGATCAATTGCTCACATGATCATATTCCAAATTTTCATTTTCAACGCCCTCGCCGCAATGGCTAATCTTCCCGAAGTCCTGAAGATCCCGGATGGGCCGGAAAAGCTCTCGCTACCCTCTCCTGACCTCCCCATCTCCCAGCTCATGGAGCTTCAGCTACCGCCCCAGCGCAAATCCACCACCTTTGTAGCAGTGTTGAATTAACCGTTCTTTAATGATTACCTCGGTGATTCTTTGTATCTCTTTGCGCACTTCCCCATCTGGCATATCCCCTTGTTTAGCTCCACTGAGTATATAAATTTCAACCAATCAACTGCACCACAATGGTAGATAGAACCCACCACCAATATTCGGTGTGCCTAGCGTCCGGGGCATGTCGGTTGGACCAAGTTCCTTCCCTGCGTAGAGAAGCCTGGAAACCGGAAATCAAGCAGGGGTAACTAGGTCAAACAGGTCGTCTCACTGCTTATATCCCGGGAGAAAGAATTTGCGCAGGGACTCCAGGGTGTACGTTGGAGCCACGCCAAACGTGGATTTCGAGGGCTTTGAATGCGCCGTCGTCGTGACAATTTCGTGGACCACGATGATAAGTCCTGCATGTTTAACCAAATTAGACGGTCAAATTTCGGGGAAGGAGGCAACAGACCACTCAATTTTCGAAGATATTTCCAATTGCTGTGAGCTCGAGAACATACTATGAAACCTTCCAGAAATGTTCACAATGTCATGGAAGCCTTGAGGGATATAACGATTTATGTTTCGACAACATGGCCGTATTAGTTAGACTCGTGACCAGTCTGCCATGGCAAATCTTGGTGCAAGCACTATGCCGCACGTCAAAGGGCAGACTGGTAACGAGTCTACATATTAGTATGATGTTGAACTAACTCTTTACAAACATCACGCCAAAAACATGTACAAAAACGCTACCAAATGGCGGTGTCGGTCGGGGTCCGTTCCGCAGTCGTACACGGACGCAGGTGCGAGTGCGCGGCAGGAAAGCCATCGGGAAATTTATTGCACTATCTCTCAGTGAATATTGTCCCTTCATCCTGGGTGTTCGTATTGCAGTTTCGATGTAATTTTTGTGAAACATGGAGGGTTCAACTCAGGCCAGAACTAGATTAAAGCTCCGTGAGTAATGGACATGACAATGTGTGGGTTTTCATACTGCCGGAGCTCGGGCTTCAAGATGGCCGAGAAAATAGTGTTTACAACATGTGGCGGTGGAACGAAGCCAACATTTATTTCTCCGTCCTCTGCAATTTTTCTCCCCAAACATTCTCAATGATTCTTTGTTCAACCTGGATTTTTAATAGCCCGAGCTACATGATGCCGAGGCAAAGCCTACATCCAGAGCAAGATAGAAGGGCAAAACTACGATACGCAATGGCAGCATATTGAATATGGTTGTATGGGCAAAGTTGCCAAGGGTGAATACCAGTTAGTGGGCTTTGCCGCAACAGCACGCTACAACTGTTATTGACCTAGCACGTTTCCACAGTCACGTGCTGATCCGACGGCTTCCGGGATGAACTGACATAATTTTGGGTTGATTAGTGCTCATAAGACATTGTAATCATCAATCTGTAGCAGTCTCTCGAATGCGTTGGAGGAAGTCGTTGTTTGTAATTTCTCCGTTGACACGCTGCTCAACCAATTTCTGGCAAGCCTCGGCGCGAATGCGAACGGCCTCAGCATCGCTCATTGGAATGATATATAGATGGCGAAGCAGTATCGAGTGCCGGTCCCCTACTCTTGTGTTTCAAAAATTCTCACATTTTCACAAGTAGTGATCTGTCATTGAATGAAGCTAATACATTTTGCGGTGTTTACTAGGAGATAAGTTTAAGCCATCAATTGCAGTCATATCTCGATCCGCTGAACGTCTCTTCTTCTTCCTCTCTAATTGGTTTTCTTTACCATTCCCCATTGGGATCAACACTGACATTTTCGCCAGTTTCCGATTCGCATCTGCGAGAGCTTTTGATGATAAGCCTTTCTTCTCTTCTCTATCTGCCTTCAATTTTGCTGTAGCCACAGCCAGCACATGGCGACGATGATAGAACTCTGGTATCCGTGGGTCGCCTTTGCAGTATAAGATCCTGAAATCAATTCTTTAGCCAACCACATTCACAAGCATACAAATAGATTAATTACTTGTCGGTGCCATGCCCTTTGATACGGCGTGCAATTCCACAATAATCCAGGGGCCCAACGGTAAAGTCCTGAGTATACTTGATGATATAAGACAACAAAGCATGTGCACGCGTGGAAGGATCACAAAGATCCACAGGAGTGGGCTTTGTGAGACCTTTCGGTTTCCCCCTCTTTGTGGTGGGGTTAACGCTTTTTGGCGGTCTTGCGCATGGAATGGGAGCTGAGTTGTTAGGAAAAGCGGGTATGACCGACCACACGTCAGTGGAGGAGATGCGGTAGAATGATGTCAAGGGGCGGCGGCTTTCACGGCTGTTGTTATGGCAGAACAAATCTTTGTATGCGGAAGGATTTAGCCATGACACTCCCATCTCGGGCGGAACTGGTGCGAAACAAAATAAGTCGGGTTTGAATCATGTTTATGACAAGGAAGACCATACTTGAGACATGAGAATAGAACGTTGCAAGTGCATTGTTCGAGGATAAACATGCCGGTGATAGTCCGGCATTTGTATGGAGCACCATCCATCATTCTGGGCCAAAGATCAGGCTGCCCAGATTTATCTTTTCATTTTCGAGCGCGTGGCGGATGAGCTCAGGCTCAAAGACGTCGAATGGTCCATCCGCAGTGCATTCTCGCACCCAGATAGGGTCTGAGTCATGTGCATCACAAACAGCCTATCCAACTCAGGTCAAATCATGAACAAATAGCATTTGAAAAAAACCAACTTTGAGTTCGGACAGTAGATCATGGAAGCGGTTGGTAGTCTGTGATCGATCCTTTCCATATACATGGAGGCGATTACCATACAAAAGGTGATCTTCCTCTGAGACACAAATCATGTAGCCAACTAAACATCGTTTAACAAGTGGCCTTGAATGCGAATGAGGATTTGAACAGAAGAATGACAATTGTGGACAAACCAAAGAGTGGTATGAGCCTCTTTTGCGAAGTGATAGAAAGCACTGCACAACCGAGCTGTACGAGATGCAGAATCGAACACCTCGGCTTCAGTGAGGTTCGGTGACAGACCTTTGCATTGTGTTGTCATCCTATTGAATGGGCAAGGAAAGCGCGAAACTCGGAACTCACCCGCAATATGCCATAGTTCGGATATGGTATAAACCCCAGCTCCACAAAAAATATCTGTGGTCATGCAAACAAGTGTCATTGCATTACCAGAACGATCGGTCTGCTTTGCACGCCTGATGGTCATCCAGTCCACCAAGTCATCGAGAAAGTGGGGGAATTCAAGGTAGACATCAGGCTGCATCGCTAGGGCATTGCGGTCTTCAGACCAGTGCAACTATAGTAACTGTCATCAGAAAGTTCAGGGCAAGAAAGGATAACATCCCTGAATTAAGAGATCCAGGGTCGAAAATGCGAGTATATGGTTTTCAAACTCGAAAGCGATGCCAACTTTGAATCCTCGGTCCGCCTTGTTGACAACACATATTGCTTCATTCCAGTCTGCATCAAGATAAGCTCCAGTCACAGTGTGTTTCAGTAATTGGACCTGGAGAGTATTAATTGTCTTGGCAGAAATCTATGAAAGTATGTTTACCTGACGCCAATATATCTTTGACTCGCCATCACAGAACTTGAGTAGCACGTTTCGAGGGTGAGTTTCCGCTTCAATCAAAGTCATGTCTCTTTGAGCAATAGGTATAACTTTATCTGCTGGTGTGGTGGCATAGAGAGGAGGATAGAGAGGAGTCTGAGAGCCACATGATCCTCTGAGGGCTTTGGAGGATGATTCTAGACAGTAGACACGGCCGAGATTTGCTTTAGAGCCAGGAGGATGTGTACGAGATTCAGCATCTGTAGCATCAGCTAGAAGGTTTTTGACCTTCAGTGTGCCTGCAGGATGAGATTGGATGAAAGCCTGTACAAGAGTTCCAGACATGACACCTTCTGCAAGCTCCGGCATTTTGAGACAACGAATGAGTAAACAAGTTCGGTTTGTGACAGTCACACCACATGATCGTTTGGCGTCACCTCAGCAGTGGTGTGTTCAAGTATTAAAGTTGAATTCAAGCACAGTAAAAAATTGTAGTAAGCCAAATTCTTTCATTTGTTGTCTAATTACATTCTTTCAAATCAGATTGTGCTCATTTAACAGCTCAAAAGAGCGCCGACTCAACGTATGAATAAATATTCGTCAACAAAGGTTGATGCAACCTCTCGAGAAGATCAAACATGAGATGTCATCCTAGGAAGCCAAAGTATGAAAATTTCTGCATAGATTCATTCTACTGACTCGAATTGTGTTCATTTAATAGCCCAAAAGAGCGCCGACCCAACATATGAATAAATATCTGTCAACAAAGATCGATGCAACCTCTTGAGAAAATTAAACATGGGATGCCATTCGGAAGCCAAAGTATGAAATTTCCTGCATAGATTCATTCTTCTGACTCGGATTGTGTTCATTTAACAGCCCCAACTCAATGTATGAATAAATAATTGTCAACATTAAAGGTCGATGCAACCTCTTGAGAAAATCAAACATGAGATGTCATCCTAGGAAGCCAACGTATGAAATATCCTGCATAGATTCCTTCTATCGACTTGGATTGTGTTCATTTAACAGCCCAAAAGAGCTCCAACTCAATGTATGAATAAATAATTGTCAACAAAGGGCGATGCAACCTCTCAACAATATCAGACATGGGACAGAATTCTAGGAAGCCAAAGTATGAAATTTCCTGCATAGATTCCTTTTATCGACTTGGATTGTGTTCATTTAGCAGCCCAAAAGAGCTCCAACTCGATGTATGAATAAATAATTGTCAACAAAGGGCGATGCAACCTCTCAACAATATCAGACATGGGACAGAATTCTAGGAAGCCAAAGTATGAAATTTCCTGCATAGATTCATTCTATTGACTTGAATTGTGTTCATTTAACAGCCCAAAAGAGCACCCACTCAATCTATGAATAAATAATTCACAATTTGATGATTTTGAGTTGAGCATTTTGAATTCGCTTCCCATCAATTTGGAATCTAAGCGGATAGCTCACGGCGATTCCTTCAAAGTGGGATCTAGTCTCATGAGTGGATCGTCAAGGGTGGAATGCAAAACAGGAGGTGCAATGACTGGAACTTCGATCCTGGCTAGACCATTTTTGCATACAGTGCAGGGGCCAATGGGTTACGATTTCTTGAGTGCGTTAACTAGGTACAAGTTTATGTATTTATTCACATAATCGGAAGTGGGTCTTTGGCATCAACAACAGTATCGGGTGGGTACTCCGACTCATCAACTGGATCATGTAAAGCGACAGCAGCTTGCACATTGAACAATAGCATAACCCCTTTACGGATGCCAAATCATTCACAAGCGGAGGCTCGTTTGTTCTGTGCGATAAAGACCATGGTGGAGCGAAAAGAAACACAATAAAAACAAATTGATACAAATACAAACACAAGTGCCACAGCAATCGGAAAAACTTCGATGATAAGTGGAGCTCAAATATCATATGATTGATCAATATCAATCGGCTGACTGATGTCGGAAAAACCTCGGCCCCATCAAGACTTCGAGTTTGCAGAACGATCGTCCATTCGTGACGACAGAACCCTTCTCTTTTGCACAGAGTAGGGCAATATATGTTTTAGCGCGTTACTTTGACCTATTGGTTGAAAATTGTTCGAACAAGAGGGGGTCTATGATAGTATCAACGGTGCCTGAATGCGCCCCCGCCGTACCCATATAACACCAAAATACTTCGACTGAAAGGACGCGGCACCCGAAAGTCCTTTCAAAGGCATTGCACAGTCGATATACTTCACGAGAGAGAATAATGCTTCGTCCTATAATTGTTGCCACTGTATGATGAAGAAATCCATCAGTCATGCTACGCAGAAAGCGTATCAGGATCCGTCAGCAAGAGACACAGTCTATTTACAGTAAATAAATATGTACAGGTTTCTCCAGAAACCGGGTTTGCAAAAAAGGGATCAGAGCAACTTCCTAATCCCACGACGTCGACTCTTATCCTGCGGGAATTGTGGCCTTCTTCCCACCTCCGTGCTATCATGCTAATCCTAGCCCTCCCAGGAGTTCTGTCCCTTTCATTCTTGCCCTTCGTATCGACAACTTCAGTTCATAAAGGGTGCCTGAATGGGCTCCAGAGATAAAATCGGTGCCATAATTTGTTCGACGTAATATGGAGGATACGACTCTACCCACAATGAAGTGCAACCGAATTTTTTCGAATACGTGGCTTTGATGGATCGCCCAGGTACTTGACCAAAACTGAGCGTCTTTGGCCTACTTTTACTCGCACTGGCCTCATTGTTGGGCAAATTTAGACGACGAAATATGTGAGTGTACATAGCTCATTGGTATCGCAATGGCTTATTGGGACTTTTCACAGGGTATGCAGAGTTTCAACGTAACAGTAAACGAGCGGGGATCCTCGTCTCCGATACCTCTTGCTGTGAATCTGTGTGAATCTTTGTGATCAAACTAGCCAGCTGGAGAATATTCCAGATACCTGTTGCTTACTGATCATAGTTGAACTTTGTAGAATATTCTAGAATATTTATTGTAGTAGTAATAAATACCGCGAATTGAGCCGGCGAAGGGCATCCGTTTGTTAGGCATTGCCTTAGCCTGAATCAAGCGCAAACCCTGAGTTGTTACTTCGTTATTCTAAGCCTAACAGCTTAGTCTTATGCGCGCCCCGAAAAACCAATAGTTCTGATAAAGAAGACCGTGAAAGGCTCAAGTCCAGCTCTGGTTTGTGCCTATAGAACCACCATAAAGATGTTTCTTTAACCGTTGAACTCAATGATCCCAAAAACACCGACTCTATTCCCCCGAAAATTACGACGGAAATCTTTATTCAATGCCTCCCCCCCCTCACGGCCGCGTTCGGCCCTCACCGACCGATGTGCCGCTTATCCTGGCGCAGGTTTTCAGGGACATTTCTCTCTCCACGCGCCAGCTCTGGAGTTCCCTGGACCTGGTTTTTCTGAAAAACCCAGTCTTCCATGGATTGGTCAGCGAGGGATGCGGGGGCGGTGGAATCTCACTCGAAGATATTCCCTTCAACGGGGCCCCGCAGCTCATCCGGGCGTGGTTCAAGCGATCTGAGAGGCGCTCACTTTCTCTGACATTGCGCGCTCCACTTGGATATTCTCCGATGCCGAATATCATATCCCTTGTGCACTCTTTTGCGAGTGCAATCTCCGGCTGGAGCTTCAAATGGACCCTGAAAACTTGGCTCTCCTTCACCCTACTTGCCCCTCGCTCTGTCGCTTGACAGAGCTTGCGATCCACAGCCGTCTGAACACTTTTTTTCTGACACAACTCCGGAAAACATTTTATGGGTTTCCGAATATAGACCAGTGACTGGTCTCTCCATAATTCCTGTTCATTTATCCGAAGTCATTATGGCGAAGCTATACTATAATACACGGAAATACAAAAGTGTAGACAATGACGATAAAAAGGGCAAGGTCCACAATTTGGGAACGATATTTGTCTAAGGCATCTCTGATCATCGGAAATTCAAAACCTGGTGAAGTTTGGGCCAGAACCACCGGTGAGATCTGGAATAATGTCGAAGTGGAAGAATACAGTGTGCTTATCGATGCCGCACTTGTGTCTATGTTGTCGTGTCAATACCCATTTTTCCGACATTACGAACGAGTCTCACCTGGCGCAAGCCTGGTGTCTATCTTGAGCGCACGCCTGGTACGGCGCTTTGGGGCCTCTTCCGATGGAGGGTCCATAAACGTGTTACGCCCACGTGCAGTATTTTTACACGTCCCCGTAAGCAAGACCGCCCGGTAAGCGTCCATAGGATCCCAAAGATTAGGATTGGCCGGGATTTTGTTAGGATCTGACTATGACTGGCAATGTTCGGTTAGGGTTGATGGTGATCTGTCAGGATGGGCGATGACCGGAAAGGATTCGTGAGGATTGATTGTTACACATTATGTTCCCTAATGACCGCAAGGCATACTGTTATTTTGTCCGTCACCGGCCACCAAAGATTGGTCCTACTTTCGAGGTAAACGGCTCAGAATTGAGCTTCCAAAGGACCCCTGACAATCCCTTTGGAGGCTAGGGCCCGAAATTCCGGAAATCCTCGATTTTTGTCCGGACACTCTTTATTTTCCCACGCTTTCTGAGACTCGTGTTTTCTCGCCTGGGGTCACTTTTGGGATTTTTGGGTCTAAAAATTTCCTCAATTTTTGTCCGGACAGCGGGCCCTAGGATCCAAAGGGATTGTCAGGGGTCCTGCTTCCAATCGCTGTTCTGGTGAAAACTTGCAAAAAAAAACAAAAATTGCCCGCGCCCTAATTTCCCAAAGAGCTGTAAAGTTTGGTTTTGTTAAAATGGGAAGTTTCAAAATTTGGCGGGGACTCTATGACATTAGGGCTCATGGACTCTTGGACCTGCGGAATCGCGTCGGACTGACATGGCAGACGAATTCTGTCGATCCAAGCGGAAATCAACGGCCGAAAATCCGACAGCGGTGTTGAATGTGCTCGCCATAGAAATCTTGGCAGTCAGCCGATTTCGAGTTCATCGCTAAAACACCGTCTTCCACCCCTGCAAAACTGTCCTGGTCAATATGATATCCATTCCACTTGTCATTGTCACCACCAGAGCGACCCTGCTGCTCCTGTGCAACAGGTCCTCGAGCTCAAGAAACTCAATGTCCCTGCCTTTGCTTACTGTCACGAGACAGTTACAGAATCGCGTATCGCTGGCCGCAACCTCGTGCACGAAATCCGCGACTGCAAGACTTGGAACATAATCTGTGTCGATCCGGAGCACCTGCGTGAGAAGGCTTGGCGACATTTGGTGATTCAAAATCGTCTCCAGAGGGTCTTCAGGATTGTTTGACGCGTGCAGAGGGAGAAATTTGGGCCGTAGACGTGGCAGAGAAGAAAGAAGACGCGTCGCTATCGATTGTCACCAGGTGTGACATGACGCGAGTGTGGTTTCAAACTCCGCTGAGTTGTAATAGAGGTGGCGAGCAATCAAGCGATCAAGCTGATCAACAGACTCCAAACTACCGAGGTACGAGGTTCTACACGTTTGTAGCGTCTGTCTACGAGAGACTACGTCCCCACCAATACCCTTTTGGTTTGTATCTCATCTTTCCTTCTCAATGTTCACTGTGGGGAACCTGAGCTGATTAGCGACAATTTGGCGGCAAATAGACTTTGTGCAGGTAGTTTGACAGCCTCAATAGTAATTTGCACCTTCACTCAAATCTCAGTGAAATGCACCCTGGTTCGAAGTGTTCGGCTGAATGTCTGAGAGCTTAGCAGAATTACATTGGTATTCATGCTTTGCGCCGAAGCAACTCAGACAGCTTGTTTGACTTCTGGGAACTTCGCACTCGATATACTGATGGATGAACACGCACCAGATGAGATCTTGCGCTGCTTCACTGCACCTTAAAGATGACTCACCGAGGAACAGTTGAATTTTGTCCCCTTGGTCTTTTAGGATTCAATTAACCGTCCAGGAAAAGTCTTTTTCGTGCTCCTTCGTGAGCAACGCATGATAGTGTCATGAATGAGTGGAGATATGGCGTCATGCAGCCGCCGGCTGCAAACGACGGAAACAATGCCGCCAGGTTTGTTGGCGTCGAGCTGACGTTCTGCGCTTGCGCGGATAACTCCAGCTCCACCTCTACGCGAGTCGAAATGCTCTGAGCAGTCTTGAGTCCATCCGCTCTAAGTACAATTTTGCATTTATCTGGAACTCGACTCAACGTCTATTTGTCTGATTTCAGCTACCTAATGCAACGCCTCCAATGTACAGCATCCAGCCTCCACTTCTCCGAGACAGACGCCAATGAGCATTCACCAACAACAAAACATGAGGCATTGAATGCAGCTGATTTGCAGCCGATCGTTCCCTCCGCGCCCTGTTCGGAGAACCCCAGAAGCCATTTGAACCCGCCTAGGGCATTGGCCATTGCCCATCAGGGGTTCATCAGCAACATGATCGCGCACCCTGTTCCCTCCGCCCTGTTCAGAGAACACCAGAAGGCCACTGTAATCAGGGGTTCCTTCGATCTTCGATTCTTTGATTCATCAGGAAGGCATTGAATGCAATCTGTCTGGACAATGGCATTATGCATCATTTTTTCTCATCTTGTCCAATTCACGCATCCGTTGTTGATTCTCTGGGCAGAGTAATCCGTGGGTTTTTTCGTGAATCTGGCGCTACAACCTGATTACCAGTGAAAATATGCACAGGCATCGCAGGCGCGTAGGAGGCAGAGTGAGTCGCAACATGGAATATCAGATCAGCAGGTTGACGCACCACAGGGTCTTCCGAGACCTACTTATTTTTGCATTCACACTTCTGCATCTCTTCTCTCTCTTTATAAGATTATCCATGTCTGTCTGAAGCCTTTTAAACTCCGCTTTGGGGAGATCAGGCCCGAGGCTTTGGAAGCGCTCGGTCCAGACCTTCGGAAGCGCTCAATAAACGGGGCTTCCTCGGGCTTTTGGCCCCATGATCAATTTTAAGCGCGCGCGCGCCTATAAAAGTGTACACAAGGCCAAACTCCGTGAATTCAAACCGGCGCCAATGATTTAACCGAAGTCGCCGTAGTGGAAGCGTGTGCGCGCGCCTATAAGAGTGTACTCAATGCCAAGTATCAGCGTTAAACTTTCCGAGGCGCTAATTCAAGCGCCAAACCGGCGCCAGTGACTTGAATTTAATTGCACTTGCTCAATTCCGCCCTTGCTTTGAAAGATGGGCTGAACATTTCAAGTTTTTCAGTGAAAAAATTGGTGAAAAATGTTCGGGATTTTTCACAAGTCTTTCACTGAAAAAACTAATGAAAAATTCAAAAGGTTTTCAACACTTTTGTATTTCAAGGTGAAAATTTTGAAATAAAATGGAAAAGTGCTGAAAAACTTTTGAATTTTTCATCCATTTTTGCAGTGAAAAATCTCTGAAACATTTTTCACCAATATTTACACTGAAAAACTTGAAAATTCTCCACCAGTGCTAGAAAATTCTGAGCTTGACTGCTGACAAAGACGAAGATTCACATACTTATTGTCTTGCTCGAATTTGGTCTGCACTCAGAACTGCAGAATAATACATGCACTGGCGGTGGTTTTGTGACAACTGATTCAGTTTCCGAAATCATATTCGACAAAAGGCTTCACACAGGCGTAATTTTATAAGGATAGAGATACTGGCAAAAATGAATTGCAGGCATTGAGGGCTGTTGGCCAAATCACATCAATCAGAATTTTGCTATAAATTTTTCATCAGGTTTTCGATGGTTTGGCCCGTACTTTACTTGCATCATTGCCTCACAAAAAAAAAAAAAAAACCCCATTTTTTTTTTCAAAACTCAACCACACAATATATGATGCGCAACACCCAGCTGCCACTGTACATCTCCTTTGCATAGCAAATTATGTCTCTCCATTGTCCGACTGATTTTATTATCTGTTTTTTTTTGCAAACGGCTGTAAATCCGGGGTTTTTTTTACATTTTTGAATTTCTGTGATCAATCAAGGGGGAGGGGGACCGCGGAGCAGTCCCCCGAGCACTTGTGGTATATTGCATTGGCGACGTGACGACTATCGCTCTCGGCTTGTGAAATGTTTTGTCCTAGATGGTGCGTCACTGCTCTAGAAGTCTTGTGTGTAAGAGTAAGGACGGGGTAAATAATTACGAGTCTTAAAATTTATTTTAAGCTCGTTATTTAGTCATGTTTTCCCCGCCAACCTGGGTTGATTTTTGATACTGACGTAGTTGATTCGTGTTGGAAAGATTACCTTATAAGTTTAGATTAAATGCCGTGATTTCCATTTATGGGAATATTTTACCTCATTTTCTGTGAGTCATACACTACTTTACGTATTTGAGCTGACTGCAGGCCTAAACTTTAAAGCCCGTAAAATGCCTGCTAGGAATATTAATGGGGGTGGACCGGGCCGGCGGTCCGCGGCTGTAGCCGTTGGCAACCATCAACCTTCAGTGCCGCCGAAAGGGCTGACCTCGACAGCCGCCCAATTCCACCGGCTTCCGCTGGCCTTTGTCGGTCCCCAACCAAGCTATGGCGCCAACAGAAGGCAGCAGATTCTGCTGGTTCCTTCAAACTTATTGACGGGCTGTGAATTTTTTTTTTTCAACAATGTTCACCCCACAATTTGGTCTACAGCGATGGCAAAGTTGGGGACTCAGCACATTAGGGCCTAGGCTATTATTTAGGCCCCTTTGTTAATGATTAAGGCTCAGGATATTCTTGCAAGTTCATGTTTAGCATTGGGATAAGTAATAGGACAAGTAACGGACCTCATTGCAAATTTGATGGCCGAACACGCTCAGATAACCTGAAGCACACAAGAAAAACACCAAAACCCGCCAGACTTCGCTGGAGAATTAAAAACCATCAAATACCACCCGCCTTTGCTAGAAAAGCCTCACAGAAAGACGCCAAAAAGCCACTGGTCCTTGCTGGTTCAGCAAAAATCCATCGAAAACCGTCGGCTTTAGTCGGTCGCGGTTATTGCCGAGCCACATCGGCAGTTTCTGATGACCGCTGCCCATCAACAACCATCGAAGGTCGCCGGCGTCCGCCTCCGACCGTATTCCTTGCGGCCATATGACTCTACTTTCCATCCAAGAGCCGATGCAGCGAGCCCTAGATTTGGTCTGAACTCACTGTAACTTCCACTGCCTGCACTAATAAATTTGAAATTAAGTGAAATTGACCTTTCACAGCCATTTCTGGTCCCTGTGAGTCAAGTTCTAGACCTATTATGAATCCAGAGCTGACAGACTCAGTCTACGCTATCAATTCACTTCCCATGGCACATTTAAACACACTGTTTCCAGTTGGGACAGAGCAATCCATCCGCACACTCCGAATACCTTCCTAATTGGGTTACTTGCAAGTTCCGCAGCACCATTTTACCACAGAGCACCCGTTACTCAAGGCAGGTGAGCCAGAGTGTTCCAAGTCGCAAGCACGTCGACTTTAAATGGCTCATCTAGCCCTCTATGGTCTCCAGGAGGTGTAATTCACACAAAAATTTCAACTGCATCCAAAACCAATGTACCCTGCCCAATATCATGGATATTTTGCGAAGGTGCAATATCTGGGACCAGGTCCTATTCTGCATCTGAAGTGCATAAAAAGAACTTAAGTCAGATCCCTAAAGATTAAAACTTTCACATACAAAGTCCTGTCGGGATCTTATTTCACCTAGATTGAACCTGAACGAGATCCTGGGTAGGTGCCACCCTGAAGGTTACAATTTCTGCAGAATGAATTGTGGTCCAGATGGGATAGTTGTGCTGGCACACAAGGACATTCAATTCAAACACTTGAACGAGACAATTAAAAAGAAATAAAACTGGGTGTCTGAACCGGACCCTGACTAATCTGGTCACAAGGGCCAGAGGCCCGACGAGTTTTGCCATGCGCCAGCAATGGCCTTCAAGCACTTCATGGGCTTTAGATTGGAGTCTAATTCCCGCTCCTCTAGCTAGAGGGCCTCGATGCATGATTTATGGCGCTGGATTTCTGATTGGATTTCGGCAAGACGAGCTCGTTGCACCGAGGGAGATGAGGTCTTGTCGGGCAACAGAGTGTCAACAAGCGAACCCAGGCTTGGGTGCCCGTGGGCTTCTGTAGTGCCAGTCACTGCATTTCGGCAGTTCCTGGACGCACGTGCAGCCACGTTTGGCGAGGCTTTGCCGAGGTTGGTCTAGGCGCCTCGGCAGGGTTTTTCCCGGCAAAGCTGTGCCCAGCTTACGGCAAGCTTCGTGCGAGGCTGCCTCGCACCACCTCGCGCCACCTCTCTCCAGATGCGCTGAGGCTCCTCAACGCATCTCACCCAAAGGCCCTCCCATGTACCTACTCTGCCAACTGTGGCCGAAGCAGGACTCTGGACAGCCTAGCCGGTGGCCATATCCGCGGAGATATACATAGACTCGGCTCAAACTCGGCTAATCACGGTTGCTAGACAAGGTGGCGACAGCTGTCAGCGTTTGCTGTCGGCGCAGCCTGCGAGCACGGCCTCGACATCTGTTTTTTCTAGCTGGTCCCTCTCTCCAGTATTAATAAGCACTTATTCATCATTCAGTTGTCTATGGGTGGCCAGTAGTATTAATTATGTACTCATTTTGGTATAATCACCATTCCCATGCAATTCCCATGTCAATTTATTCATATTTTCCCACAGGAATACAATGGAACCGATGGCCGATCTCACTACTGCATGGCTCGGCGAGAAAGGAGCTGCGCCGCTATGGCTTGCAATGCTAGGCAGACCTCGGCAGGGTCTGCAGAGCCTAAGGTACGCCCAGGTCTGCCGAGGAACCTCGGCGCACCCTTAGGTCCAGAGACCGCCGAAATGCAGTGAGTGGTGCCTCCATCCGATAGGGTCACGCTACGGTGCGCTGTGGAGCAGGCATCGCGATCCTTCTTCGAGAAAAAGGGGCAATGGTCTGGATTGGCCATAATCGCCGCCTTATTGGCCTCCGTAGAGCATCTGTCGTGCCTGTGGCATCGAAGTCGAAAGTCGCCGCAGCGGAGAGGAGCTGAGACTTGTTCAGGCCAGAAACTGTCTTGGGAAAGAGAGGCATGGTTGGGACAGAATTTTTTCGCAGTGACAAGTCCAATGGATGATGGTGGTTGGTGATCAAGAAAATTGGCACTGCCACCTTTGTCCTTGGGAAGGGATTTCAAGCCTCGGGAATCGTATTGGGAGAAACCCAAGGCAAAATCCGTATTTTCTAATGCGTTTCCCGTGTTTAGAGAAGCACAAAGCACCATTAAACACCTCCAACAATTTTTGTGACGTCTTTTTTGCAGTAAAAATGGCATTAACCGTTCTTTAACGAAATCCTACAAAACCTGTGCTAATTTCCCATATATTCATACCCGTTCGAGGTTCGTCTGTTTTTCTTACGCTTTTTACTCTGTAGGTCCACGGTATTTTTCCACACTTCCTGCCCCATGACGAAGAAATTCGGCTCAGGGGATGTGCCATGACTGAAATCATCCTGGCGCGCGATGTTGTTTACAAATGTACGCTTCATTCAGACGCCCCCAGCGTTAAGATGGGCCGAAAACGATCCCGGAGGGGCCATTTCGAAACCTCAGTGGTCATAGCAATATAAAGGGACCGCCGTAGTGTGTTTTCCGGTATTGTTGCAAGCCCCGCAGATCGTCGCAGTTACACTAGACGGTTTGTTTCGAGGCTCGGATGAATCCCGGATCCAACGGAGATGGGTGAAAGATACATTTTGTGGTGGTTTCGTTCTTTTGAACTCATCAGGTAGGCCACACAGCCCACAACCAACCTACAACGCTCTTATTGGGGATACAATGCGGCCCATTGTTTCCCACAATAAATTTGGCTCTCCCCAGAACCCTAAAGCACCTCAGTGTGACTGAGAAACCTGGCCAGGTTACGCCACCAGGTATGAGGTGACGGAGATCGTGATTGGCCAGGCGATGCTCAATCTTATGCCCCCAGAACCCAAATAGAGCCCCCCCAGAACTCAAACAGAAGTTGCAACTTGCCAAGTTGCGACCTCGATCCACCAGAACACAAGTACTAGCTCACAACTTTCCAGGTTGCGGCCTGATCCCCCAGAACCCAAATAAAGCTCACAACTTGCCAGGTTGAAGCCTTGATCCCCCAGAGCCCAAACTAAGCTCGCAATTTGTCAGGTTGCATTCATGATCCCCCAGAACCCAAACAAAGCTCGCAACTTGCTAGGGTCGCAGCCATTATCCCACGGAACCCAATAAGGCATGCAACTTGTCAGGTTGCAGCCATGGTCCCCCAGAACCCAAACAAAGCTCGCAACTTTCCAGGTTGCAGTGTTTCTCCCCCAGAACCCAATGCGGCATGCAACTTGCCAGGTTGAGGCCATGATGCCCCAGAACCCAAAAAAGCTCTCACCAGAGCTGCGGCTACGATCCCCCAGAGCCCAAAAAAAGCTTGCAACTTTCCAGGTTGCAGCGTTTCTCCCCCAGAACCCAATTCGGCACGCAACTTTCCAGGTCGAAGCCATGATCCCCCAGAACCCAAACAAAGCTCGCAACTTGCCAGGTTGCAGCCATTATCCCCCAGAACTCAATAAGGCGCGCGACTTCCCAGGTTGCGGCCATTATCCCACTGAACCCAGTAAGGCATGCAACTTGTCAGGTTGCAGCCATGATCCCCCAGAACCCAAATAAAGCTCGCAACTCGCTAGGTTGCAGCGATTATTCCCTAGAACCCAATAAGGCGCGCAACTTGCCAGGTTGCAGCCATAATCCCCCGGAAAAAACTTGAAGTGCACATAGAAAAACAAGAAGAAAAGGGAAAGGAAAACACCCAAAATGGCAACATCTGGCGAGGCACATTATAGGTCAGTGTTAGTTACGGTATTTGAAACTTAGCTCAGTTCTCACGGGGTTGTTTCGGTCGCTGCCCTCGAGCTAACACCTGGAAAAAAAATTGGTAGGCAAACCCTTCGTAAATGGAACATCATTTTATCCTGAATTTTTGTGGATGAACAGGCGCTGGCCCTGAAGGATTAGATCAGAAACATTTGAAGATCTAGGGTAGGTACCTCTGATTTGTAGTGCAGTGCATGGGAAAGAGGCCGCCCGATTGTTGTGGCAAGAAGGAAGGAAGCAGTGACAGTACCTGCGGGAAATTGGTCAGAAAAAGTTCAACATCACAAAGAGAGCAAAAGACATCTTGTACGCCAGAAAATTGAAACCTTTCCGTGATGGTCTCACCATTGACGAGGTTTGAGCGCCGAGCTTTATGAAAATGTCAAAGATGAGCGCGGAGTAACTAAGAATAAGAATACGAAATGTGTTAGCCAGAATAAAATAACAGTTCCCTGGGGGGAGGAAAGCCCCGGCGCCTTGGGACTCTCCCCCTCTCAGGGAACTGTCGTTAACCTTGACACGCACCCAACTTTATAAGTAAAGCCCACCAAATCGGGATGAGGGCTATTCTGTGCGCCACCAGAGGGAAGGTCTACTGAAGGTGGGGTACCGCGGTCCCTTGGTGACAAGGATTTCTGAAGTGGGGGTTTACTGGCAGGAGAGGTGGGCGTGTGTAGACACGAAATGGCCTAGGCGAGCTTTTTGCTGTGCGCGCATTGGAAATTGCTTGACTTCGAAGTGGGTAAGAAAAGACATCGAGGGAACAGAGGAAGGGTACTGACGAAGATATCGGCCTCCCAATGTTCGTCACGATCCCCAAAACAAGCCTCAATAGCCGCACATCAGGTGACAAGGATTTGGGAAGTGCCGGGTTTACGGGGGGGTATGGTTGCGGACATCACCTCGTGACAAGGTTTGTGTCCAAATTTGGTAACCCTCACTACGTGCTCGGAAAACCTTTGGTCATCCATTTGAGAGTGTAAATAGCACAGTAGGAAGGCCCTTTAGATATTCAATGGAGCAGAACTTGCAAAATCCGGTTTTTTTTTGTGGCAGACAGGTTTCGCCGTTTGGTGGCTGTGCTGTGGCTGTGTTCGGCATCGGACCGCCTCTCCCGAGCCTCGTGTAGTCCTCGTTGCCCTCCTTACTCCTTCCCACTATGCCCAAGGGCCCTCCAAAGCGATCCACTGCCCCCAGAGGCCCCAATGGGATGTTCTTATTAACTCAGTCTCATCCCAATACCTCTGGATCCTCAGATGAGAGTGACATAGGGTCATTGGAGTCTGATTCTGAGCTCGAGCAGGATCCAGATTACACAGAGGACTGGGAGGGGCAACCACAGCCCACTATATTTGAGGAGAGAAGGAAGATGAATGAGGAAAAGAGAGCAAGAATTGCGGCCAAAAGCGACATGCAGAAATACGTAGTGCTGAGCATCGTTTGGCAGGCCCTGCCAATACCCAGAAGGGTATGATATGTGACTTTCTGCGAATTAAGGCAGATATCTGACCACATTTTCAAAGGGAAAAAGCGAGGACCATATGGTGTTGGAGGAACATCTGCACGCACTATCCGAGAGAAATCCAAGAAGCTCCGGGACGACTTCAAGAATGGCACACTGAAGATTTCACACGAGGAGCTTCAGCGCCAGCTTGAGGCGATTAAATCACAGGGTTCCGGTGGGACTTCAGGTAAAAAAACAGCAGAACATTGCAGACATGTTTGGGATGGCCCAAAAGCGTCCTCGGGCAGCCTCCATTTTATCTGAGGATGATATTCAGAGGGCCTCTGGAATGTCTTCAAGCTCTTGGAGATCAAAACGGCTCAAAACAGCTCCGGTGCCTGAGGAGGAAGAAGAGTTGTCTTCTGAGGATGACATTCAGGAGATCTCTGGATTGTCTTCAGCTCCTGTGCCTGAAGAGGAAGAAGAGTCATCTTCCTCTGATGAATCTGAAGTTCTGGATGAGACTGATATCTCTCTTGAAGAACTTGAATCAGCCGCTCGCCAAAAAGAAGGAGATGCTGCTGTGGACTCTATTGCTGTAGCAGATGATATCGCTGAATGGGTCGACACAATTCTGGAGGATGCTGCACCTCTGGAGACAGACCAACTTCAATCTCTGGCCTCAGACTGTCTGAAGGCAGCACGAAAAAATAAAGATTACCGTTCCACTGTATTGTTTGCAGCCTTAGTTGACTTCTATCACTGGATGCCTCGTATGGGACGTCTCTGAGCAGCTCTGCGAATTGCTAAAAACCATGGCCGTGGTCCAGCATTCCAGCGGGTGTTGTGTGCACAAGCTCGTTTTTTCGAGGCTAATGGCTCATTGAAGCCGAGTTACCAGGGGCAGCGGAAGCACAATGGGCTCCTCGATGACGAAGGTTTTTATCTAGGTGTTCAGCGATGGCTGAGAACACTTGAGGTTGGGACAGTAAGTGAAGTTTCAAGTTCTATTCAAATGCTGACATTGCTCTCAGGTGAATCCAAAGCTCTTGCAAAAACATGTAAACGAGACCCTCCTCCCATCGCTTGCTCTCAAGAAAAAGATTATAACAATTCGGGAATGCCAGCGATGGCTTTGGAAGCTTGGCTATCGTCGCAAACGTCACACCAAAGGAGTCTATTGGGATGGCCATGAACGGAAGGATGTCAAGCAGCGACGTAAAGAATTTGCGGAGCCTGATATGATGGAAGTGATGCCAGAACTTGGAGAAAACAACATTGAGCATGTTGTCATTGTCCATGATGAATCAACCATTCATTCAAATGATTACGATGGCAATTATTACTGGCCCAAGGAAGGCGAACAGTGCTCAAGAAGAAGGGTCGTGGCCGCCTCATCATGATCTCTGCTTTCTTATGTGAACGCTATGGCCTCCTTGCACTCACAGATGAGATGGTTGCCGAAAATGAGAAAATGGCGGCGGAACTTCGTCTTGCCATCACGGACTCGACAACGGTTATATATCCAGATAATAAAGCTGGAGGTGATGCCTATTGGAACATGCAACAGATGATTGAACAAGTGAGTCTGTTATTTCGGCAGCTGAATTGAATTTAACAAGTTTTGTCAACAATAGCTTATAAAAGCAATCCTGATAGCCTGCCGTCTCTTTCCCAAGGCCATCATCCACTGGGTCTTTGATAACTCTTCAGCCCATGGCAGCCTTGCCACAAATGCGCTCACAGCAACAAAGATGAATGTCAATCCTGGTGGAAAGGTTCCTGAAATGCGCGACACTATCATTCCCTCTGATAATCCCCATGGCCAGGGAGGCAAGGTTCAGAAAATGATTTTTGATGCAAATCTGCCTGATGATCACCCATACAAACAATTTGAGGGCCTTCCGAAAGGCATGAAGATTGTTTTGGCTGAACGCAGATACACAAGGATGGAAAGGGCAAAACTGTGATTGGGGATTGTCAAGCATGCAAGGCTGCAAAGTCTCGCAAACCCCATCTCGATGGTGCATCTGCAGATGAGGAGGGTGACATGTTTGGTGACGATGGAAATGACAGTGAGGAAGAATTAGATGAGCGCCCAGTTGACTGCTGCATACGAAGGCTGCTCTCGCTGCAACCAGATTTTGCAGGTGAGAAATCTCAGCTAGAACTTGTGAGTCCTTCAGCAACCCTTGATGTTGTTTTCTAATTTTGTGATAGGTAATTGAAGCAGCACCAGGCATGGTGTGCCATTTCTTGCCAAAGTTTCACCCGGAAATGAACCCTATTGAATATTTTGGGCTTGGATCAGGAGGTGGTTCCGAGAAAGATCAAATGAAAATTGGCAGAAGGCCAAAGACCTGGTTGCAGAGGCCCTTCGGCTCTGTCCACTTCCTACAATTCGCCGATTCTTCCGGCGTGCGAATCGCTATGCTTGTGTCTATCGGCTGGGTGCCACAGGACCAATTGCTGAGTTTGCAGTCAAACGGTATCGTTCCCACCGTGGAGTTCAAGCAAGGGACTTGGATATTGCCAGGGCTGAGTGGGAGAAACGAAAGGCGAATGTTCACACTTATAAAAGACAGCCACAGCGGCGAGTTAGGTACACTAACTTTGAAATTTTTTGTCCAAAATTTCGCCATTTTCAACCCTAGACTAGGGTTACCCCAATCTTTCTGAAATGAAAATTTTGAAGGTAAACCAACCCTATGTTCCTGCTAAATCTCAAAGATCCAAGGGTTTTGCTCAAAATTGCAATTTGACATGAAGTGATGTCTGCAACCATAGAGGAGGCGGAGAGGCATGGGCGGAAAATTACTGTCACTAGAGGGTGTGCAACGATGTTATTACAAAGACAAAAAACAAGAAAAGGCAACCAACTCACTGGTAACTCTGAGTCTGCTGTCGCAAATTTTGGAGTACATTTGGGTGCGACCATCGTGGTGGAGAGGAGTGGTCTCCGACTTTCGCTTGCAACTGCAGCGGCCAATTTTACTTGCCACCATCGTGGTGGAGAGAAGTGGGCTCGGACTTTCAACTGAGACTACTGCAGTCAAATTTACTTGCCACCATAGTGGTGGAGAGAAGTGGGCCCAGATCCTCTGTAATGGTTCTGTTGCTCTGGCTGTTACAGAACCAAGCGAAGAGCAACAAGCTAGTGCCTCCCCCAATATTACCGCTTCGGTTGGGTTTCACAATCAGTTGGGTTGAGTTCAGTCCATACGCTGATTGTCCATACAGCATAGAAAGGTCCAAATAATCATATTACTGGTGGATAAATACAAGTCACTGTGCTAATCTACGGTGCTGCGCAAGTAGGCTTGCTAGACGAGCTGAAACTAGAACGAATCAATTGAGTTGACGAAGTCGGCTCACCGCGGGTACATAGAGAAGTCGCTATCTGACGAGAAGTGAGTGAATAAAAAAACCGAAGTCCAAGAATTAAACAAGTCCACGAACCAGCAAAACCAACCCTGTGAACGTTTCAATGTTCCTATCACGCACCGGCCGTGAGCAGGCAGAAATAGAGGAATAATCAGCGGAGTGCATGTAAAGAAAAATGACAACCAACCTATGCCTGCCTTGCGGTCGAAGAATTCTGTGGAAAGCCAAAACTTGGAATAGGATTCCCGCTACCTTTAGGTACGGGTTCTTATATACGTCGCGATCAAAATCCTTTTGAGTGTGCATCACATTTTCGTCAGCAGGTTTCGCGTAAGCATATCTTCTCCCCGCCAAATTACTTCGGCTGCTGCAAAGCCGTTCTGCTTGCCGATGGTTGCCGTTCAGGAGCTCGTAATTCTACTTATTCGAGAGGGGAACACAACTCGCTTCAAGTTCAAACGGTCCCTGTAAGATTGATTCATGTCCAGCATAGTATGATCTCTGTCCCTTTAGTTATAACGAATTTTCGCAGCAGGGTTTGATCAGTTCTCTCAGATTTCGAGCTAGACATCATACATGCAGGTTCAATACTGAACATGGAATCAAAGTTGAACTGTTACTACCAGTGTTGGTTCTCGATCAAGAAAGAGGTTTCTAAACGTCGCCGTCCTAATTAGGCCACTGGTATACGGAATGAAAGATACCTCATCTGGAAAACCGTAGCCGAGATGTACCTATGGGGCCTATACGAGCCTATGCAGCGCTAGGCAGCACTGTATAGTGCTCCATAGTGGGGCCATAGGTACATCACAGCCACATTTTGCTATGGAGTGCTATGGAGTGCTATGCCGCACTGTCAAGACACTTCTGGTTTTCCTGATGCTGATACCTTAGGTGTTTTTTTCTGTGGCCCAATGCGAGCTGGTCGGTGCGCCAGCACCGACTGAGCGAGTGTTGGGCCGCCTGTACTACTAGACTAGTAATTTTCTGAATTGATTAGCTGTAGTTCAAAAGGCCTGTATATTTCCGGGTAGCGGGCTCTGCCGCTTGTCGGCCTTACTGGCCTTATAACTCTGATGCCGCAATTTACAGGTCCCATGAGTCGCAGAACGGCACGCAAATCGGAAGGACTTACAGTCCAGAAACCGAACGCCCGTTGTGGGGGGGCACGATAGTGTATGGTGCCCCTCACTTAGTCACCGCTAGTTTTGTACAAGGGATTGATCTCGGTCAGGAAAAATCGGATTTTTAATCCCTCTTGTAGAAATGCTCCTTTCGATGGTAGCTACATTTCTACAAGAGGAATTTACTCAAAAATAAAAACTGGGTGAGATAAATACTTTTGACTGACCAATTGGCCACTCACAGCCAAATTCCATCAAAAAGTTGCGGAAACAGGCTAGAAGGGCTTAATTCATCATTTTTCGGCGCGCTACGCGCACCCCATTCAGCTTTCTTTCCTCGAAACATTATTCTCAGCAGGTGAGTTTGGGTGAATTTTGGAGGTCCCACAGCCAAAAAAAATTTCCGACCGATTTGGCCGCTGTACAAAAGTAGCGGCGACTAAGTGAGGGGCACCATAGTGGGCTATCGTGCGGCGTTCAACACGTCGCCAGTCGCTTACGTACAGGAACTTTTTGGGTTCCCTTCGCACAGGTTCGAATCCCCCCACCACCGAAAAGACACACCTTAGACACTTTTCGGCTTCTCACTTAGGTTCGGAACAAGCCCGCGAAGTTCCGGCCCGGCGCGCCGGGGGACCTTCTTGAAGAGGCCTGCGTGGCTTGTTTGCTTTTGATGGTTGATCGCAGCATCACGCGGCTCTTCGGCAGAATGGCGGCTTGTACCGAACCTACTTCTCACTGCCGATTTCTCATCGTTTGGCTCTGTTATGTCCTTCTTTGGCAACGTTTGCCATCCGCCTCTGATAATCATCCACCGCACGCCTCTTATCTTCGGATCGCAGCCGGACCAACCCGGCGGCCCGCAAAAAATTCCAACTCCGCAGTATTGCGGTCATGCTCGGAAATTCCCGCCGGTTTCGCCTCCCGGCCAGGAGTTTACCCAGGAGAGAGTCTGGGTTAGACCCGAGAGCCACCAAAAAGAACGGGAAATATCACTGGACAGTGCCGAGAAAGGGAATTCCATCAGTCTGGGTTCGGAATAGGATCAGAGTCGGCCGAGGGGTAGGGGGTGCTGATTGGGGGGTGTCTGGCATCGTGAAGTCGGACTGGGATGTCAAGTCATGAGAAGGATCACTGCACCGGGAGTTCCCCGCATGCTTTGGTGGCATTTGCCCACGTCGGCTGGGTACCAGTCTACCTATGCCAACGTTTCGAGTAGAACAATACAGAACAATATGACCACACATGCATTAACAAGTTGACAGTTTTGTATCTCTACCATATGCCTTAGGCACAAAAGGAGAATAAATAAGATCAAAAAAAAAAAAAAAAAAAAAAAAAAAAAAAAAAAAAAAAAGCCCGTTGTGGTTGGGTTGGCAGCGCGTAGTGTAGTTTGTATTAGAGTCGGATACCTGTCATCGGCAATCACATTGGGTCTTTTCCGCTTTCTCCCATCTCACTGCGAGCCCCGTTGGCTCATTTCCGGCCCCAGAGACCCTGAGCGGTCTCCACCGTCACAAACAGTCAGGGAAGACAGAAAGAAAGCAAAAAAAAAGGCGCCAAGAAAGCGCGAGAGATAAAGGGAGAGGACATTCAGACAGAATCACGGAGAATACATAAATGAAGAACGCACTGCTGACTCAACTTTACAGGGGTTATGTTGGAGCGGAGGTATGAAAATGTAACACACCGGCAACAATTATTTGGGATTGTGCGAGGTGCATGTGTAAGAGATACTGGATTATTTCGTTCAAATCGACATGGGGTGTGACGCGTGACCCAATTTCTTCCTCTTTATAAAATTACGCTGTCCGAAGCCTTTAAACTCCGCCGGCAATCTCCTTTTACGTTGATGTCTGCTTTTAGCCAAGCGGAGAGCGGCCCGGCGAAGCCGGCCGCGAACCGCTAGTACCTATTCGATATTTCAACACGGGCCAAAATTTTGCGTGACACCTCAAAAATTTCGACAAACCGGAACGAAAATTTGGCTTTTTTCTGTCCTTCGGGCAATTTTGGGCCTGGTGTGACACTAGGGAGGTTCGACAGAGGCCTGCATGACGCGTGACCCCGACCGAAATTCGATATCGACACGGGTGGTGACACGTGACTGTCGATTTGAATGAAAAAATCCAGTAAGGAGATCGCGTGCCCCTTGACCAATTAACCCATATGAAATTCGGAGATTGAAGGGCCAAAAAAGTGTCACGACTAAGGCCATTGCCATCAATTCCTCTATGTTCGGACTAGGTCGCCAACTACGATATTGCCCCTGTTCCATATTATGTCCATAAATTACCCAACATTCAATTTTATAGGAAGTTTTAGCTGATTGCAAAAAAAATCAGGGTCAAGGCGCCCTCCAGCAAAACGTGGAAACTGGGCACAGCTCGTCCCACAATATTCAGAGAATACTTCAGGCTCTTGACAATGTTCCAAATTGCCGAACACAAATTTTCCATCTCGACTGCACCGGCTGCGTTCGTAGTCGACATCATACCTCTGTGTGAGTTGTTCTTGAGAAGTTGTATTCAAAGTTGAATGTGTCCTTGAGTGCGGTATTGGACAGAGTGGCTGCCCGGCGGCGGATTTCATACAATGGCCAAGCTGTGGTCCAAGCAGGCTCACGACACTGTAGACGCTGGATTGGGATATGTCAAGAAAGAGATGGTGAGTATTCTGCCTTCCTTCCGCAGGAGTCCGGATCAATGTAATTTGGGCCGCGGGCAGGGCTGAAGCATCCTTCGGGTTTACCTTCCTGGAAGAGAAGGTGCACGACGAGTATTTGATCAAGTGACATTTATCGCTTCAAAACCTCTCATAGCAAAGAATCTTTGTTGTCAACTCTCACCTCCGGTCGCAGAAGACCTTTCGCCCTCAAATACCTCAAGCCCGCAGAACTTACTGACCGTTTTAGCATTTACAGGACATAGTCGCGTACGACTCGTTTCCCGTAAAATTCGTCCGCTTCTTCCGATATCCCCCGAATTCTTCACCACTCCCAAAAGGCAATTGATACTCCGCGCGTTTTTCAAGGGTCGATCGAATTCCTCTCACCATTTGTGTATTGTGATAAACGATACATCTGATCGATACACAAAGTAAATATTTTTGCACTGTCACACTACCGGCTCTTCCTAAATGTGAGAAGGACCATGATTTTAGGTAGGCTGCATACCCACCTCTCGTTGACACACAGAACCAAGGCTCAACAACAAACTTGGTTATGTTGACGACTCCGCTGAGTCCGCTTTGAATGTTCAATTGGCTAGCCACCCGAGCAGCACAGGAGCCCGGAACAGAAGCAGCAACACCATTTACTTGCTTGACTTTAGGGGTGAAAGGAAAATACATTCTGGTGTGCGATTTGAAAAACCTGGAAAAATTCTGCGTAATAGGCCATTATTGATTTCGGGACCTCGGCATCTGTCCGTCCGAGCAATAAACAGAATTGTGACGGGCATTATTAGTTGGCGCCCTTCCGCACAAATTGACGATTTTCTCAACGTTCAAGCAATTCCTTCGCGATTTCATAGGGTGAAGGAAAATGCATTCTCGTGTGCGATGTGAAAAACCTGGGAAAATATGAAGTCCTGGGACGGACCACACAATCGATAGCCAGACGACTGTAGTTAGCGGAGCTCTATTGCTCGTCAGCAGATTAATTGTGGATTTATTTATTTACGGGGCATTTCCTCCTTGGAGAATTTCGGAGGATATTTAGTGTAACGGACACGTAGCTACACAGCTTGTCTTCTCAACGCCAGTTGCTTTGCGCCCTGGTGTGTCACCTTCATCTGGCACTTCTTCTACATTTTGCACTCGAATTGAGAAAATGAGTGTCACTGATATGTCAACGTGGGGGAGACACTGCGTCAATTTCAAGTTTAATGAGCGCAGGACTGATCTGATTCAGACTTCCAGGACAGTTCAAGGCGAGTGGAAACTCTGGGCGTCAACAAGCCAGGACGCAGGTGTTTTCTCAAACTTCCACCTCGGCCTTACGTGCGTAGGTCAACCAACATATCAATATTGTCGCATTTATGGATACTTTGAGCCTATGTACACATTCTTAGATAAAGGCCAAATCCACAGACCTGATTTTGTGGAAATCACTGAATTAATTTATTCTGACGGAACCGACCAGGTGTGCTATGTGGCAAACACTTTGTAAATTCATGAAATTATCCAAGATTCATGCTAACATTTTATTTGAAGTGATTCGGCCCAGAAATGAGCCCAAACAGGGGCGTGCAGAACTTTACATCGCCACTGTACATCGCAACAAAATTCTGAGCACAATTGGGGGTATGGGACGTGTTCTCCACTCCAACAGCCATAAGCACCGAAATTTGAACGAATAAATTGTCCGGGGGTGCACATGAAAAAAAATGCGAATCTGCCAGGCCCTCCGGACTTACGGCGCGAATCGAATGGTCTTACTTTCGAAAGGAACGGCAAAGATTTGGGCTCAGGGCAGCCGATCCGAGCAAAATGGCTAAAAATTTGAAAAATTTTGGCCGCGCCCTAAGTTCCGCAAACAGCTCTAAGACTATATTCGCTGTGCCCAAGCCCTAAAATGTGTTTCCCAAAAGTCATCCTTGAAAAATTAATTTCGATGAAGTTGCCTTGTATCGTAACTGGGCATCCACCTCCAAAACACCCATATATCATGTCCACACTTTGTTCTGAGTCATTGCGTGTCTATACGGGCACAAACAAGCCTTTTCAATCCCTTTCTGCCACCACAGTAAATGTAGTCGGTATGTCTACGATACGGAAGGCAGAGAGTATTGCCCTGATGGGATTCCTTCTCAATGTTTGATTGAAACATCATGATTAAATACTCGTTCACTGGGCCCAATTTTCGCTCGATCGACACGTCGACTAGCTCGCATTGGGCACGGGAACCTCGACTTGGTCGGGGTTCCTGTCAGGGTGATCTTGCATATACTCTACAAATACACAATATTTGCGGCACAGCGCTTGGATGTTCCCGTCGCCGGCCCATCTGCTGCAGCTCTTGCAATAAGTGGAGAGGAGGACGAAATGCGGAAAGAGGATGAGACGAACGGAACGTTAACACAAGGAATATATAGGTGCGTGCATGGTACAATGGAGGAAATATATTGTTTAAAGCCCATAATTGAAAGTGTTAGGCATTAGCCGTGAATGAGCCTAAATCGATACGTCAGAGGGGCTGGACCCTGAGTGGGAAACAGATACATACTCTGAAACCGTGATTTTTTCTGTGGTGCTGTGTAACTTCGTTACAAGTCTTGGGCCCATAACAACCCGCTGCCCAGGTCGGGGTTGAAAGGTGGCGTTTGAGTCTGGGGGGGGCCGGAGCACTCCTTTATCCACTGTAGTCCCAGCAAAGGTGTTGCCAGGCAGTCACAAACATTTTGCCTTGTATTGGGCTTCGAGACTGGGTGTTAGCTCCCAAATTTGATAGGAATTTCCCTTTCGAGCGGTGCAGTTTGCGTGTTGGGGTTCTCGGCCACGCTTCTTTCCTTTCGCGCACGACGCTAACGTGTTTTTCTCGCGCAGATTCACGGACGAGGCAGACCAGCAGCGCGTGCTGATCGAGATGCACGGCTTGTATTGTATTTCCCGGCCAAGTGCGTCTCTTCATTTATTATCGCGATACACACCGCGATGCTGACGACGCCCTCAGTGCGCATCTCCCCTGCCACCGCCAATTTCAAACCCCCGCAGGCTGGCGGCGTCTCCCCCGCCGGCCTCTCCACCTCTGCGTCCTCGCCCGGCATGCCCACGTCCGTCTCCGTGTCCGACCAGCAGCAGCAGCAGCAGCAGAGCGTGTCCGCCCCGATTGCGGTGCCCTCGACGGCGAGCTACTACCCCAGCGGCGGCGACGCGGTGGCGTACGCGCCTGGTGGAGGTGTGATGAGTACGAGTGCAACTGGGGGCGGCACGGGGGCGGAGTACTTTGCACCACCCCCTTATCTTGGTACTTTCACGTAATGATACCTTTACATTGGTTCGTATAAACTCCGGACATGCCTTCTACAGGAATGAGGAACGGGTCATCTTCATGGCCTTTCTCCACGGCATCGAGGTAAGCCTGGCCGTGATAAATATCGTCGTACTTGTCGATTTTTATGCTTTGGCCGTCGGCAGTGCGCTGTGCCCGGATTTCTGCAGTACGGCTCTGTCTGTGTCGCATGCGCTTCGCGCCCTCCTTGCTACGCCACAGTACTAGTGTTTTGGAAGACGGGGTCTGTCTGACTGACATCGCTTCACCGATGCTCTTCAAGCCGCGAGCGATTTGGTCACCAGTTTCGGCAGTACATGATACACGACTAGTCTGTTGTTAAGCGCGGGGTCCCGATTGGGGTAAGCGCTTGTTATATAATCAGCACAGCCACACGGTTCTTTGGAAGACGACCGCGAAACTAGCATCAATATTTTCGAGAAATTCTTGCATACAGAATGTTTTATTCACCACTTAAAAGCTCCTCCAATTTATTTGAACTTTTAGACTGCTATTTGAGGCTCGAAGTGCAACCCAATTGATAGTCACATGTCATGCTTCGGCGCTTCATCCATCTGGATTCTGAGCTCTAGATAAAAAATCTGAACAGGCAGGAACATTTATTGCACTGATATAGATTCATCTGCACCAAAAACCAGTTTAATTATCTATCCTGTAGGCACAAAACATCGAAAACCGGCGGCGTGGCTGTGCAGATTATGTAACAAGGTTTTACCCTGATCGGACCCCCGCGCTTACTAACAGACTTCAATATATCGAGGTACGAGATCAGGTAATATTGAAGTGTCTGTCTGCGAGAGACTAATACACGACGGCCGCTCGAAACAGAATGCTGGAAGTTTCGAAGGGAGTGACAAACATGCCCAGATTAAGTAATGCAGCGATGTCTGACGTTTTTACAAAGTCAAAAAAGATGACAAATTCATGTAGCCCCAACACTTCAATACCATGGGATCTCGTACCTCGTTTGTATTGAAGGAATTAGAGACTTGGTGCAAAAGCCGCATGAGCCGCATGCGGCTTTTGTGCATTGTGCAAAGCCGCATGCGGCACCATGCGGCTTTTGTTTCTCTATCAATGATGTATCTGATCCTTGTGTATATGCCGTAGAGTACTTTTGGAAGCTGTCAGTATTGATCCGGCATCAGGCAGGTGGAGCAAGTGTGGGAAATGGCCTTTTTTTGGCAGCATCACGGCCATAGCTGCACAGTGGCTGTGGAGAAGCCAAATAATGACGTCAAAATGATGCACACTATAGTTGGTAAGTGTAATGATTGTGGGAGGATAACCACCCGTACATTACCTATTTGTTTGTCTTCGGTAAACTCGTTGCTCAGACATTTGGAACCACGCGAGTATAATAAATCCCAAAACATGTGTAGTATGACCTTCCCTCAATTTCGTCCTCCCTCCTTGTATGGCATTGCAATCAGATAAGGACCGAGCTAACTGTGGGAAGAACTCAGTCAGTTTGAGCGGGCATAGTGAAGATACGACATCTACATTCTTCAGTAAGAATGGTTTTGTAGAACTCAAGTGCAGCCTTGGCTTGAGTCGCCTTTAATGTCTCCTCCACGATTTGCCGGGCGGTTGCGACGTTGGCTGAGTTGATGGCCGCAAGTTGACACTTCAGTTCCTCAGTCTCGAACCGAAGACGTTCAATCAGTTCATCCCGGATTGAAGAGACCTGCGTTTCTGGGAATATAATTCAGCAGACGCACCGAAATGTTGGCAGGCAACATACGACTTTTCACGAGATCACCGGTAGCGTTGTTCACAGGTCGCGCTCGCTTTGACCCACGCTTTCGCAGTCGCTTGTTACCCTGCGGAGTCTGAAGGTTTATTGTCCAGTATGAACCTCTTCCGGGGTCATCTAAAGACCGCCGTTGACGCACAAAAAGTCGTTTGAGCGAAAGCTGATGGCGAACAGAGTGCTAGCATGCCCGAATAGTCAACGTTGACCCAAAAGATATTTGGGGGAGCACGTACTTTCCAGTCAACTCCAGCGGTTCGATAGTAAGGGAACTTTTCCTCCATTGCAATGTAGATCTCTTGGACCGACAAGCGTTGATTGGGACTACCCAAGATGGCGCAGCGTAAAATTGTATGAAGAGGATATGGTGGTGCTTCCGAACCCTTGGCATCTGGCAAGCACGCCAAGGAATCCAAGTTGTAGGGGATTCCAGCCATCTAGTCTTCACTGCTGAACGTTGAGATCCAACGACGATGCGGTGGCCAAGCAGTGGCTTGAAATTCAGGACTTAAATCAAGGGGAAATGGTCACAATCGGTCACAATCGGTCACCTGTCGCTTCGATCATTGATCAACGGATCAGATCACTTTCCCAATTTCCGCCGGTGTCAAACCAAATGATGACAGCACGTCAGTTGTTTACTACTAGGTCACAGGTCACCAGGGGGTGGGCCGATTGCCTCCGGTAAATAGACCAGCTACGACTCCGAGTGCATTGGAGGGTGGTGGGATCGAAATCGGAGCTGCTGGGAACGTCCACTCCCAGATACGCCATCGCCGCGGTCTCATGGGCGCTTGGGCGCTGGTATGGAATTTTATGAGCACACAAGGTGGTCGACGGCCTTCGGCCGTCTCCCTCCTTGTTTCGGCCGTCGACCACCTTGTTTGAGCCGATCATTTCCGATGTTGAAATTCGGAGTTAGAGCTTGCACCTCCCAAAAGGAAATAAAAAACCGAAAGATTTTATAAAGGGTTTGATAATTCTTGTATGCTGCCGCGCGAGCTTGGAAATAGTTTTTCCACCAAGTTTGCAGGAATTTCGAGCAGCTTCGCCTTTTCTTGTGGTTCCATCGTGGCTGGAGATGGCGGAAGGCGGCCTTGGTGCGCAAAAATGGGCTGTCGGCGGGCTTACGAAAAAATTCGTAAGCCACATAGCCCCGGCTAAGGCCAGAAGGCCATAGTTATGTTGAACGAACACAAGGAAGACAAATCATGAACTTCCAAAAAAGGAAATCTATCACCAAGGACAGGCCAGCCGGACGGAACCAATGAAATGTCGCATCAGGAGCTGAAGCTTAGTCTACAAGCCTGCCTGTCTAGCCCGTCCTTGATGATAGATTTCCTTTTTTGGAAGTTCATCATTTGTTTTCCTTGTGTTCGTTCAACATAACTACGGCCTTCTGACCTTAGCCGGGGCTATTCCCTGGCTGTGCTTGGATATAGGCTTCGATTTAAGCAATAAAAAATTTTGACCCCGAATGTGCGTTGGGAAAAATTTCCGACCTTGAATGTGTTGGGAATTTTTCAACTACCAAACGAAGTGGGGAAATTTTCAACTCCCGTGAATGAGTGTTGGGAAAATGGCCTCAAATTCCCATCTGATACTCAGCTGAAAAAAGGCCTATATGTGTTGCGAAAAGATGAAATTTTGCTATGTGCATTGGGAAAAAGTGATGTGTGTTGGGAAATAATAAAAGTGCATTTGGAACGACATAGCTTCAAGCTGTTGTCAGCACACAGATTTTCGGCCTGTGCACTGCCCTAAGGCCTCTAAGGGTACTGGACAATTTCATTCAAATCGACATGGGGTGTGACGCGTGACCCATTTTATCTATTCGACATTTCGGCAGCCGCCGAATTTTTGCGTGACACCTCGAAAATTTCGGCATTTGAACTGAAATTTTTGTCTTTTTTGCCTTTTTTTTTTTTTTTTTAGGCAATTTGGGGCCGGTGTGACCACTTGGAGGTTCGACAGAGGCCCGAGTGACGCGTGACCTCGACCAAAGTTCGTGATCGACAGGGGGGTGCGTGACGCGTGACTACCGATTTGAATGAAATTGTCCAGTACTACCCAAAATCCCCCAAAACTTCTAAGGCTTACTCTAAGGTCTCTCTAAGCCTTAGAGCCATTAAGGCCTTAGCCCTTAGGACCAACACTGACTACTGAAGACCAAGAGGTAGGCGGAACTAAAGCTCCCGACATCAACCTCGAAAAGTTTTGGCATGCTGTGCATACGAGGAGGAGGAGGGTCCGGATCACGGTCCGTAGGGACCTTAGTCTTTTTTCCGGAGATAACACTTTTTTTCGGCGATATCGCCGTATTCGACTTGGTCCGATCTCATCCGAACCGTTGATTTACGGCATCTATCTTCATGATCATTTGCTGTTCAAGGCCTCTTCTACAAGGGAAAAAATTATTTTGATCACATAGACAGACATAAAAGATATGGAAACGGGAGGGTAGCCAAAATTCTGGAAGGCTCTGACCGAAAATGAGACTGCAAACTCAAAGTTTACAATTCTTCCTGGCAAAAGCGGCCCATCAGCACAGCTTTCCAAATTTGGGGGCCTTGTCAAAGAGGTCTGTGTGTGATCGGGAATTCCCGCGTACCTCTTGCTGAAGACCGCCAGATGAGTTGGGAAGCGCAGGGCGCAAGCGGTGACCGAGATGGTGGCGGTCGAGAGCAAGGAGAGAAGTGCGTAAACACCAACAAATATTTAGCACAGCCACCACTTTCGGACACGCGTACCTCTTGCTGAAGACCGCCAGAGTTGGGAAGTGCAGGGCGCAAGCGGTGACCGAGATGGTGGCGGTCGAGAGCAAGGAGAGAAGCGCGTAAACACCAACAAATATTTAGCACAGCCACCACTTTCGGACACAATTCTTCCTCGTATATTCAACACAAAATAATTTGGTATTCGTGCACATCCCAAAAATTGTCAAATGCAGTAAATATGCTAGGCAAATAATTTCAGAATTGTGTACGGGACCCCCCCCCCCCCAAGTTCTGGGAAGGGTTTTTTTTGGAAATTCAATTGCAACTTGAAAGGCTCGCCGTTGAAGATAACACATTTGTGAGAAAAAAAATACAGTTATACATCAGAGCAATAAATGTCCGCTTTTAAGAGTTACGGAAGGCAAAGTTCACAATAAAAGTATGCTGCAGGGTAATCGTCCCAAGCGTGGGTCAGTGCCGCTGCGGTACTCGTATTTGAAGATGGTTTCTCCGCTTTCTGTTTCCTCTATTTGGACTGGAAATCCAGGCACACGGAGGCTGCAAGAAATCAAGGCTAGAAAGCCATCGACGGGTTTGGGTGACAATTTGGGGGTGCAGGGAGCCGGATCTATTGATTCGATAGCAAACTAAAATGCCAGTCCCGCCGGATACGGAAACAGTTGCGTTGAATCTAGGAGTTCGAGAGACCACGTATGTTTCGGTGGCGGAGAACTAAGTGGTCTTTTTGTGCGTGGCTTCTGATCGCGAGGATTTTGTCTGTGCACCGGTTCATGCGATGAACAGCTTTTCGTACTCATGTTTGCGTCTTGAAAGTCCAATCCAGCGAAACGATGAATGACACTGTGACAACGATCCTCGAGGGACAGAGGACAGTCGTCATCGTAGTCCAAGTCGGGAAAGTCAATAGGGGCATACGGTAATGAAAAGAGATTGAGGTGGTACTCTTGTTGTTTTTCGGCAATAAGGCACATTAATTAGGTGGAGTATATGACACAGGCGCGCTGCAGGCCATAACTACTCATGAAGAATGAGAACAACTGGAATGGGGTCAAAGTACTCGCTATCCGGAGAACGTGTGGGGTTACTGCCGTATAGCCTTGAGAAATTCATACTTGTTCTTGGAAAGGACTAGGAAGGAATAACGCCGTTGCAAATGGAGCTTGAAAAGTGAAGGGAAATGGCTGGCAGAAGGTTTTTTTTGAGAGGAATTGGAGTGGCCGAGGGGTAACCGCGGTTGAGGTAGACAGTATCACCGTCGCCCGAAGATGGTCTTCCACAACGTGTGGTAGTGTGCAGCATCGAAAACGTCCCAATGACGTCTGATTTGTAGTAGTACTGGTGACATAACAGTAGCTTCGCCATTTCGGGGTTTTGCATGACGATGATGGGCAAGTAACAGTCGTTAAGGCTTGAGCAAGCGTGGAGTACATCAGGCTGCCTCGCAGAAACCTACAGGTGGGTGTACGTGAATTGATGCAGCAATAAAACTATAATGGCTGGAGCGGATAGCATCGCGACACAGCATACCGGCCGGGAATTCAGATCGAGTTCATGGTGGAGAGCGTGGTCTCCTGTGCGCCTGTAATTTATTTATTGGGTTCGCTTCCAAGTTGGATGCAGGAGGAGGGCGACGCACATACTGCGTCAGATCAGGTTCGATGAGGATTATGAGGCCGCCTGGGCGCAGAATACGGGCAACTTCAACCAAAAAATGAGGATAGTCGCGGATTCCGGTATGGATGGCACACGCATGGATCAGGTCGAAGTAGGCGTCCTCGTAGGGCATCTCAGGCACGTTCGCGTCCTAAATCTCGAATCTAGGAGACTAATAAACATTTGGCCTCTTCAGCGCAAATAAATGGACATGCCGACATCGTGAGGGGACTTCCCTGTGTAGAATGGAATTAAGCGTATAAAGGAGGGAATTAGAGGTAGTTGTACTGGAATTGAATGGGTGCAATATCTACGCCAGTGACGAAGACCTGTGATGAATGTGCAATGCAGTTCGTCGACTTTGCGATTGAGAACGCACATAGGGAATCTCATCCGACAACTCAACTGCCCACTCGCCGCTGCCGGTGCCAAGGTCGAGCGCTGAGATGGAGATTCAGCTACCGGAGGGCGAGAAAAAACGAAGATACCGACGCACCTTTACGATACGGCCCGAACTGCACGACCTCTCTCAGTGGGCCTGTGTAAATTCGGCCGTTGAAAATGAACTTGATGAGTCTGTGCAAAAAAACTAGACCGCTGGCGGGGTTGTTGTTAACGATGATACTGGACCTCGAGGCTATTTACTTTGATTTCTTCGTCGTCAGCGGGTAGTAAGTAGGTGGGGTTCAGGGTGTTGAATCTTCGACCGTGTATTTCGCGAAAGAGTTCAAGACCTTCGATTGAGAGGTAGCAGTCGTCGTCTTCGTCGGGCTTTGGCATACGGACGTATCGAGTGAAGCGTTGAGATACAGAGGTATATCCATCATCTTCTCCTTTGAGCTGTACTGGTCCGCGAACCAAAATAAAGAGAAATTGAGATGACTAAAAGCGGAAATGGAAGGGTCAAAATAAATTAGTCCATGTCATGGCGTACGCGTGTAATAAAAGCCCAGCATCACGGCGACACAGATAAATACCGTATTTGGTGGCTCGGGAAGGCAACAGCAACGCAGAGAAAGAAGCGAAATTTTCATCATGGCCACAGTGGGGAGTTTTAACACCGCCGATGCAGTCCAGGAGAGACGGATGGGCGTCTGAGCTCCTAAAGCTTGTCGCAGCCTTAGGATTATTTTTCGGAGACCTCATTGGAAGCTGGTCATTTGCTACATCCATTTTTTTCGAGCTCACGCTTCAGACCGGTGAAAGAATAAGTGCATGCCGAGTATTATGTGACGTGTCGTCTTGAGTTCGTGTTCTTCTTTCTTGTTATGTTTGCAGTGTCACCGGCATCGATGTACATGTCAGGTTCCGGGTCAGCTAGATTTGGTAATTTTTGGGCGCTGATAGATCTGTTCGAGGACCATGTGTCTCACTCGGGACTTACTGGGTAAACAGGTTCTCGTTCTCTCCTTGTCGCCGTAGATTTTCCAAGCTCGCAAAAGAACAAGGCCGAAGAGGGTCCAGGTCACTGAGACTTGAGTCGTTTAACCAAGGAGTTGAGCGGCAGAGAAACGGTGATTTCTGCGAGAGTAAGCAGTAGTTTTCTTGAGATGCACGCGGGACATGGGCGCAGGCGTCAAGAACGGGTTGCGCGTGTTCCTTAAGGCGAAGCCGGAAGCGGCTTACAGGAGGAGAAAAACGGGCAAAATGGTGCTCCTTGTCAGATGAACTCGGATGATCGGATTGCGATTATCGTACGTTCATCACATGTTAATGTGCTTGCCACAGTTAAAGGCTCCGCGCCCCATAAGCAGTTCTTTCGCCCATCGCTATGCAGATTGACGTTAGCGTCGACTTTGAACAAAGAATATCGTACGTTAATGTAGGCATGTACCTGTGTCGGAGGGATCCAACACCAGCGCTAGCGAGAAAAGCGATGGGCGCCTGTGTTTTCATGGGCATTTGGTTCATGAACTTACGGTTGCCGCACTTGAACAGTACTACTACTAGTATAGATGGCACCGCCGTGACGAAAATGATCAGAATGATGTTCGGGAGCTGGCAATGAACGCGTAAGATATAGAGTGTCTTTTCAAAAAATAAAAATAAAACTGCGTACGGATGTTGGCTGATGTTGGAGGTGGAAGAGGCGAGAAAATTCGAGCCTCTGCGACGCTACGGTGAAGAGAGCGAAGACGAATGGGATGGACGTCATATTTGTCAAAATATTCGCGTCCTGCTCGTATCACACCGTGCACAGGCTACAAATAATTTCGGGCAATGAGTACAGGCGTATCACACCTTGCAACTCAAGCGCAATTATCACGTCGTCATGGTCTAGTGGAAGGAGTGGCACCGCCATCATATGCTCTTTTCGTCTCGTCTATCCTCCTCCCCCAGTTTGCTAGGGTGGACGACTCCCTACCATACACTTGTGCTCATAGACCACCTAGTCTCGTTCCCCGTCCTCTCGTCTTATCCCCCCCAGTGTCATTTGCTTTGTCGTACCCCCACCCACTCCTAGTTTACTTGTTCTTTTTTTCTTGCGCACTCACATAGCTACTTGAGGGCTGAACGTTGAGCGTTGATGCTGGTCGTTATACGACAGCACCGCCCTCCTCTGGTCACGACGCTGGTTGTTTGCGAAAACAGGCGAACCTCATTCTGGATCAATGTCGATGCTGGTCGTTATACGACAACACCGACGCCCTCCTCTGGTCCACGACGCATTGGTCATTCACGGCAACAGTGAACCGCGACGGTGTTATCGATGTTGGTCGTCATACGACAACACCATCTTGCCTCTCGCAACCCTCAATCAGCCTTTGACACCGGTTTCGCGACTGTGTAAGCACTCAATCATCGTGTTTCTTCGTGCTATTTACTTACTTGCTGCTGGATGTACTTTGTACCTAACAGTCTTGTTCGAGTCAATCCAAAAACGCCTACTGCACCATCCTGCTCGTCGCCGCGACGAGCAACCCGAACTCTTCTGCGGAGACCTCGAGATCTTGGTAGGCCAAAGCCCCCAGTGTCCCCAGCCACTCGCTAAGCAAAAATTCATATATTCATAGGTATGTCATATTGTATTCGCCCCATTGTATTTTCTCTTAAAATGAATGAGCTGCGTCATCGCCCCGCCCACTGCAATGTTCTGGTAGAGGAACGCCAGTGCCCCAAACTGTGTAATTGCGTGCACCATCGTCATAAGGTTGCAAGACATACCGACGCCCCGCCTTTCACCTCGCTTACGCCAGACGAATATTTCGTTAGGTGCGGCGTCGTCACAAAGCGATTTAGCCGCCAAAATAGTCGGGGCGCCGTTGCAATCGATGGCCTAAAACTTTCGACGTTAGTGGAGAGCTCGATTTAGAATGTATACCAGGCTTACCGTGACTGTTTGCGCCCACTCGCCTGCATCAATCCTGAGCTCGTCGATCGTATGGCCTTCTTTTCGGTCGAAAACGTAGACAATCCCGTGGTCGCTGCCGCCTACGACCTCGCAGCCCTGGTTCGCAAAGGAGACCTTCCACACTCTGGTCTTCTTAGTAACAGGGATCTTGAATGACTTAACCTTGCGAAGCCCGTCATCTTCGAGGCGGTGTACGCTGACTCCATAAATGGGGTCCGCAAGACACATAGAGCTTTTGCTAGCGTCGATGGAAGCATCGCCACTGCAAGCCGTCAATATCTGGACCGAATGAATGAAGTCTCGTCCACCCACATGAATGCGCCCACGTTCCACTTCCCGTAGAGTTCGCCCCGACGGATGATATGTCTGGGATCAGTCAGTCAGCATGTAGCCCCTCCTCGCACACGCACACACATGTATCCGCTGTGTAGGTTAAACACGAGGAGATCCCGCTCTGTACCAAAGGTCAAGAGGTGAGCCCGATCCAGATCTTGGATAATGATGCGCCACCCAATTGACAGCGGCGTAGCTCAATCACTCGCAAGGATCATTCTCGGCATAAGTCGGCACTCGGCATCTGCTTTATTCGCGTCCGACTCGCATCCCTTTGCCAGCTCAATAATTCAAATAAATCGCGCTTGCCCTCCACAATGAACAACGACACTCGCCACCATATTAAATTCCTTCGTCACCTGGCAATCCGGGATGCCATCGTCGATTCCTCCGGATTTCGAATCACTTCAGCCACTATTAAAGAGCACCTCCATCATGATGGAAACATAATCGACGTCGACGCTCTACTGGATCCGTCTGATCGACAGAATGTATGCCTCGCGTTTGCGTTGCTGAAGGCCCTTTCGGAACTCCCGGACGCTCCCCCTGGGTCCACACCCGCATTCCATCGTGCCCGCGAAGCTCTCAAGACATTCGGCCAATCGGCACTTAAAAGGACGGAGTGAGACACGGTAAGTCAATCATTCAATAATAAAATATTCAGCCTTAGCTTCCTCTATCCAGATAATACTCTGCATGGGGTAAGGAGATGGAGAAGTATGTACGGGACAAAACAGCCAGTTGTAAGATGTTTGATGTCGTGTTGCCGAAACAAGTATTGTGATTGCGCAGAGTGAAACAAAACC
The DNA here is from genome assembly GCA_029378375.1 of Mycena olivaceomarginata. NCBI lineage: Eukaryota > Fungi > Basidiomycota > Agaricomycetes > Agaricales > Mycenaceae > Mycena > Mycena olivaceomarginata. Next base: position 259,269 of record JARKIC010000010.1, read on the forward strand.
CGACTCGACACAATTGTGGAGAATAGTGCTATTTAAATATATCAACGGACACGGTGGAAGAAATATTACGACTATTAGAAGGAGGAGGACGTGTCTTGTAGTGTCTCTGGCGCCGAGGAGTGCCGGCTGGGGAGACCGGATGGCGCTTTTCCCCACGCAAGGACTCAACGGCAGCTTCCGCCCCTATTGTTACACCCAAGCTCTGCTTCTCTGCGTCAGAAATACCATATTTTCTCTTGAACTGCTCCCGCGAGTCCTTGGAAACAGTGAGTTCCCATCTAGGGTGACGATCGAGAAGATGCCGTTCCATGTTATACTTCCAATGGAATTCTTCACAGAGAATGCATCGAAGGGGAATGTTTGTGCATGGCTTAGCGGCGCTGGATGACGATGCACTGGAAACCCGGAAAGAATATGCCTCTGGGCATGATGAACTTGCGTTACCACCGACAATGCCGATGGTGCAAGCGCTCGTGGGCATAGACTGGCCGCAAAATCCGCAAGGATAATCAGCTCCAACCTGGTCAGAAACGAGTTAGAACGGCTACTGAATTAAATGGGGAAAAACATTCCTCTGTCGCAGAGTCCGTGGTGGCCTGCAAAGATAGTAAGATGTGCCCACCCATGTGATTTTGTCGTTCAGACGCCAGTATGTTCTTGTTGCATATACGACAGGGTTTTCGCGGATCTTTGGGAGGAGGAGCTTTGACCGGTACTGAGCCATGCGAGACAGAAACAGCACCAGGACAAGTCCGGGCTAGGCAGATCGTCAGAGATTTATTCAATCATTGATTGAGCACTTACGAGCGTGATATTCGTACGGGAAATCACCGCTTTTGACGTACCCAAAAACCGGAATCTTCAAGCAAACCTCATCGTCTTTGACCCGAGCCTTCAACTTTGACTCCGCATCAGCCAGTTGTGGCTCTCCAAAGATCCAAGTGGAATCTATACCGCCCGCCAGCGCCACCGCGATGCTGTCAGGCAACGAACTCCGTGAGGTTGATGTTAAGCCGTCCCGAGGGAGGGAAACAACAAGTTGGCCAGATACGGTGACACTAAGGTGACGCATCCGTGCAACGGGGTTCAACAAATTTGCTCTTTTGGATTTGCCAGAATGAAAAGCAGCAAAATCCAAGGTCCACGCCCAATATAAGTTGTCGGAGTTGTCGAGATATGGTTTGAGAGATAGAATTTGGCCTGTTATTTCGTATTTTGAGCCCGAAAGCGCAAGCTCGGCAATCGGCGCGGAATCGAGATACGTCGGTGGATTTTTGGCGGTAGACTTGATTCCGGTGCACAGAAGTACAGCAAGGGCAACCTTCGACATGCCCACACATACAAAGGTTGCAAAAACAGACCCAATTTGAAGTAAATGATTGTCACCGACGTTCAGTGAAAGCGCCGTTAGTTTGGTACGGTCCCAGTGATCTCCACCGATGGAGTAATACCGGACGCGGAGCAAGCGATCATGGCTTCGGCGACTGTCAATGTCCATTGTCGGGTCCATGAACATGCGGATGACAGTTTTTTTGTGTGCTAGCTTTCGGCCCTCGTCATCGAGTTTAATCCAAGGTGAATGAGGATTACCCGACCCGACCTGCATTTCTTCTTGCTCCGCGGCAAGAATGGCCACTGGGTCAAGACCCAAGATAGCCGCCGGGTCAATTGAGTCTAAGTCAAGTTCCTCAGCAGCATCAACCGGGTCGCCCGCGTCAATATCTGCCAGGGAGTGATCGGCCTTATTGGAGAGACCAGGATACTTCCCACCGCTGGGCCGCATCAAGTCGAATCCCTTCTGGCTAAAGCGGGTTCTGAAGTCGATGGAAATCCCAAAGCTTTCAAGGAAAGCTTTTGCGGCATCCTGACCTTCATCATAGCATTTTTTAATGTCGCATGAGCCCGCTGTCAGTTCCCCGGTGCACAGGCGCGGGCTGATGTGATCCACATCACGACTGCGATTGAAGTTCAGGCGACACGCATGGCGTTCCAGCTCCGGATGACGGCGAAATATGGCATCAATGCGTAGTGCAGCTTCGATGCGTTGACAGAGCTCGTCAATGGACATGTTCGGCGAATGCCCGCCAATCATTCGGGTGCGGCCAAAAAGCACCTCCAAAACATCGTCCCCGAGCAAACAGAGGAAGATCTTCAGCAGCGGGTTCAAGACCTTCGTGTGTGCGATCTTGAAAATTAAAATTTTGACAAGGCACTGAAGATCGCCGTAAAGTTGCCCGGGAAGAAAGCTCGCCTCGTGCCGAATATAGAAGGCACATGCGAGATGGGCAAACTTTACCAGATATACGAGCTGCTGCGAGATCGACAATGTCGGATTGATGAAAGGCTCTACAAGGCAGTATATTGCCTCGCCGAGAAGACAGAAAGCGCGGTGTGTGTGTTTTTTCGGAAGGGGTAAAGTCGGTGGAATCGAGGGTCTCGGAGATCGGCAATGAGACAGAGAAGTTTTACGGCGCGCGGGACATCCTGGGGATCTTTCGGATTGAGCAATGAATGTATGCTCTCCTCCGACCAGTCATGCCCGGAGAGGCGCTCCAACCACTGCGGTAATAAATGAATATTGATGGTTACATCGCCGACCATGACACCGATCTTCGAACAAAGTGCCTTGCACAGTCCTAGCACAAATAATTATTACGGAGGGAAATGATACAGAGATAAACATACTTTTGAGTATGTGCTTGATGTCTGGATCCAAAGTTATCCCGTCCTTGCCCGTGAATAAATTGAGGCCAGCCAAATCACCGAGTAAGCCGAAGAGAGGGTCGCCCTCCTTCAGTTCCTGATGCATACACAGCAGGTACAGCGCTAAACGTCGCTTAGGACAACCGTCCGAGGATAGCGACTTAATTGGGCCGTGTTTTTTCTCGCCATGCGGGGAAATCTTCCATGCGAGCAAGAGTTTCTGCAAGATCTGTGCGCCAGCTTGCCATGAACTCCGCTTGCACGTCGGCATCAGGAGGACTGGCTTTGCTCCATAGTCTGTCCCTGAATGTCTCGCAATTGCCGCGACGCTGAATTCTTTCCCAATGTGAACCCGATCCTCGCGTATCGCCTTCACGGCTGCTTGGATTGATGTCAAATCAGAGCCCATTTTCTGGGTCTCTAATTCGATGATCGCATGTTCGCATAGACCTCCAATGTCATCTGTTTTCTCCAGATAGCAGAGTCGGCCGTCACCGGCGATCTCGTCTTGGCAGAGGGTGTGGATGACTTGGGGGAACTCATCGTCGCATTCTACATCTTTGAAAAGAGTTTCGATGTTTTCAAGAGCATCATGCATCTTCACCTTGCCGGCGGTAACGCGGAGGGAAAGCTCACGCCGGGTATTTGCAATCATATGGCGACCTGGAAGTGCGGCTGGTGCATGGTTTAGCGCGTACAGGGCAGCGCCGCCCCCCAACTCGTAAGTTAGAGTTGCGAGATCAATGTCGAGTGATGAGTAGTTATGGGAGCGATATTTTCCGGCAAGTGCGCGTTGACAATAGTCGTGTGTTTTTGACAGTCCCCAGCCCTGTTTCTTCGCAGTTGATAGGATCCGTGAAAGGCCAGGTACATCTGATGTCGAGATTAGGTCAAGCAGTCGCTGAGACTCGGTGTTTCGATTGCGTGCTCTTTGGAATGATTTAACAAGATTCAAGCGCTGCCAAAAAAGGTCAGCCGGAGTTGAGTTCAAATCTGACCAATTGTACCTTCAATCTCTCTGTCTCTAGCTGCCGACTAACTGTATCAAGCTTGTCCAATAGCTGATCGTAGTTGAGCCGTGCAACTGGCCGATGAGAAAATGATTCCGACGCCCACAACATTACGATGTTGATGGACGGCCCCAAGCCACGGCAGGATGTGCACCCGCTACCCTCGGTGAAGGTGGAACCGGAGCAGCGAGATGATCGAAGGTGCAGATGCGACGCGACACCATCAACTCCGAGGAGGGAGTATCCGGGATTATGGCGAGAACCGGCATCATGGATGGGAAATGGGTATGTCCGAAATATAGACGGCATTTGCCAAGAGAAACTTGCTCCGGGACAAGTGAAGACCTGGTGTGGATGGTCTGCAGACGGCAGCGGGCTCCAGAAGACTGGTGGGACAAAAGCGGCCTGGTGGTTATCCCGAATGACAAACGGGGCTGGGTGAATATCTACAGGTTATTAGAATAAAATAAAATGCCGAACCAGAAATCACTCACCAGCGGTCGGCTCAATGCGGTGACACCTCTGACCGCCCAAATGGTTATCAAGAGAACTATATCCAGTTACGAAGCCATGATTGATCCATTGATAGCACCGAGGACAAAGAACCTCTCGTGTCCCTTGCCTATAGTTTCCTCTTTCAAGATATTGTGGTGAATATACAGTTGGTGGTGCCCCAGATGACGATACTGTCGGTGTGATATGGACAGAATGGGGTGGATTATATACAGTTGGAGTGAGGCGCCATGTTGACTGCAGTTTCGGAAGACAACGGAATGTGTTTAACTGGGTTGTATTGTCGGTGCTACTACGCGCGACGCGACAAAGACGCGACGCGTCGAGAGGAAGAATTTTTTACGCTACTCCCGTGCCGAAGATGGCCGATGGCCGCCACTGACTGACAGCTGCCCAACATTTGCCTTATTTGGGGGGGGTGGGTGTGCTTCTGATGATGTACGAGATCTAGATCGGGCTCACCTCTTGCCAAAGGTTGCACCGAAGGCGACGGCCTGGGGGGAGCTGTTGGGGATCTCTTTGACGTAGATCTCGCGCAGGTTCATGGCGCTGTCGACTGCGTGGATCTGGACGACGCCATTGCGGTTACAAACGGCGAGACGATTCGAGAGAGGGTCAAAGGCCAGTCCGGTCACCTCCCCAGGCCTAGTGAGTCGATCACAAAAATATTCTTCGAAGTCGGGCGCCCCCTGCAGGACCCGTGAGCCATGTGCATGAAACATGGACCTGATTGCTATGAAACTTCCTTACGTTGCGCTGCCGCCACCGCACGACATAGCCTTCCTGCGTCCCATAGTAGAGAGCTTCGCCCGGGTCGTCGTCGCGCTTTATCCAGACGATGGCCGTCGTAGCCCCCATAACGCCTCCGCTGCTGGGACCGGGTATCTCCTTCATCGTCTCAAGATCCCAGACCCGTGTGCCGTCGGCCGCTGTGCTTTCAGGGTCAGTCGACTGAGGGTTAGTTTGATGACTTGCAGGCTGACCTCCGCTCGCTAGGAGCTTTCCATCGTCTGTCGCCCCAAGCGAAAGGATGGGTCCAACGTGTCCTCGCAGAGTCCCTCGGCAGACGTAGTTGTTGTTTTGAGACGATGGCTTTCGGGAGATGAGGAAAGACATGGTGCGTATTTGATGAATTGGTTGTGGCTGGACTGTGAAAATGTTGCAGGCTTTGGATTTTTTGTCTCCATCTTAAACAAGATGCGGATTCGCCTTTCGCGTTCACTGAGGATTTCCTGCGATAACTGGTTATTGTTTCTGCATATTGAGCATCACACCGCCAATATCGATGATCCGACGGTGAGAAACTTAAATAACAATTGTCCTTTTAATCCATGGAGGTAAGAACCCGGCTCAAATGCGTCTTCGCGATTGGCACTGATGCGATGATGCTCTGCCAGAACAATAACCTCTGTACTCAAATGAACCCGAAAGCAAGGCCTCAAAATCGCCATGTGCGTTCAGTCTCGACTACCCCGTGCCTCCCCAGTCCCCAGCATGCTCCCTACCGCTATTTCTTCCAATCCCGCGTATGCCGAAGCGCGCCCACCACCACCGCCGGTAGTAATGCTTATATCCGCCACCGACCTCTACCCTCTGAAACTCCGGACTCTCGTCGTGCACGAGAACCTTCCGGATGTGTTCACGTCCCCGGCTTCGACTGCCACAGCCAAAAACACCAGGCCCGCAGTCAAGCCAGACAAGGCTGTCGCCTTCGTAGAGGACAAGGTCAAGTCGGTTCCGTCACCTCCGACTTCATCATCTGGGCGAAACATCCTATCCTTGTCATTGGCTCCGTCCTCCTCCTTGGCGCCGCCCGCCGATGCCGGCAGCCCACTCACTGAAATGAGTGCCGACGAGACCGACACCGACGACAGCTCCGACAGCGGTGACACCGGCGTCCGCAAGATTAAATGCCCCCAAGGTTTGACACGATGCACACTCAAAATGCACAAAGAATTCCTTGGAACTGAGGACAGAGACGCAGAGATAAGCGAGATGATGGCGCGTCTTCCTTCTGGATCCCTCTTTCAATCCACTGGCTCATTTTTACCAGAATTATATTCAAAAACTCACCCGAACACCTCTAAACCCTGACCAAGCGCTGGCGTTTCAGGATACAAACCAAGTCAAGCAAGTGTATATGGCAGTGAGTTACCTGTTACCTTACTGTTGTCTATATCGATTTCACCGCCCACGCAGATGAAGAAGAAGTTTCCTGAGCTGAAGCAATATGCGCAGGACTGGCCTGCAAAGTGCCTACTTCAGGCCCACCTCAAAGTCACAGTCGACGCCGCCAAAATCAAAGTCACGGTGGTGAAACCATCCTCGACCAAGAAATTGGCCCCACAAGTTCGTCTCTTCTCCTAGTTCCGCTGCATCAATCTTAATCCTGTCTCTTAGCGTCGAGCTCGTCGGGCTCGGAACTGATCTGAAACAGGCGAAGTTGTTAGATACAAAGTATATCTAGCAGCACATGCAAACCCTATATGTCTACTTCCCACCGCAAGCTCAGGCTAAGACCTTGAAAAAGTGACGTTGATGTGACGATGCGTGTGTGACGATGCGTGCCAATCGTTTACACTGTCAATGTCGCACTGTGTTCCGGCTTCTGGAATATTGTGGTGTCCTCGACATCGTGCCTTGGGCAACAGCGGCTCCACCGTCCCGCCTCCTGGCCTCACCCAGTGTCGAATGCGGTGCACTCGACAGAGCGCCTTGATATTTTTCAGGACTCGTGATCTGCCCCTCTCAGCCTAGATCTCGAAAAATCACAAGGTCTATCTGGTCGCCTATCTCGCTTGCAAGGCCCTACCGGCCAAGGCTGCCCCGCGCAAGAACAATTGCGCTCCCCATGGCACCAGAGCCATGCGCCTCTGGTCGCCGATTTCGGGGAAATGCCTGAGCTTCTTGTTCAAGATCTGTTCAGGACATTCTGCCTTCAGCCTCTTGCAGACAATTACAACAATGGGAACAATTGCGCTCCCCGGTAATCTGGCGCCATCCAGAGCCATACGTCTCTCGTCGTCGATTTCGGGGAAATGCCCTAGCTTCTTGTTCAGGACGACCCTACCTGCAGCCTCTTGCGACAATTACAACAATGGCGATCCGACGGTGGGAGCGGCTTCTCCCTTGGCGCACAGATGGAGGTATGTGCGCCCTCTTCTAATTCACCAGCAGTCAGTCGCTGATTTAGTGGAGCTCAGGACTTCTGAAGTCTCCGATTTGGGCGCCCAGGCCTAGGACCACGCACTGCTCCTTATCTCTGTTTTTGGTAACTACCCCGCTCCGTTTTTTTGTCTCTATTGTTTCAACTCGACGACGGAGCGATGGATAAAACGCGAATGCGAACCGCGCTGTCTTCCAGACCCAGCACTCCATGAGTTCCCGATCGCACTCTTCGCACCGCACTTCCAAGCCTGCGAAAACTTCGGGTGAGTCCCTGTATCTCTGAACATGTCAAGTTCTGAATCACCTTGTAGCCGGCGTATTTTGCCCCCACTGCGACCCTTGCCCGACCTGCGGTACAGGCCCCAAACCGGAGAAGCCAGCTTCGACGGCTCCAGTCGACCCGGGCCCTGCGGCCCCAGCCCCTACGCCCTGCGCGAGCGACCGTGGTCCGTGAGCTTTTACTTCTTTTTTACCCTTTTCCTGCTTGAAGCCCACATGCAGGGAGGGTGGCGTCACCTCCTCATCCCCTACATTTGTGTTCTGCTGCTCTGTTTCTTGTAAATCCATATGCATTCCTCGCAGCATTCTACAGACTCTGGCACATGAGACCACATGTACACGCCCAACTAGTACTATCTGCAGCTGGCCAGCATTCTGCAGCACGGCTGTCTACAACGCTATAATCATGTCATTCAGTGCGTCCGCGCCTGTGGCTGAATACCTGGCACCAGCTTGTTCGCGAACTTCCTAGCGTGGTCTTGGACTTGTCGACTTGAGTGAAGTTGAATGACGTTGAGGGCTCAGCGCTCAGTGCTAGTCCAACTTTTTAGCGCATTCACCTACTGGGATTTTTAGCGCATTTCCGACAGACCGCGGGCCTCTGATGCGTCCAAGACAAAAACTGGGGCCCTGACGGTTCCAACCGGGAAGTCACAGGCTGGGGGTATTCCTTGAGACACAGCAGACTTGGATGTCGTTTTCGAAGCGACCGGCGGCATTTCGAGATTCAAAAGTTTTACTCCTATTCAAGGACACAGGAGCGGTGATTGTTCATTAAATGTGACTCGGATTTTCAGGGCGTCTGCGTCAACGTGTGGCCGAATCGGGACTTGACTTTTAATCCTTCTTGGAGTCTTCAATCACGACCAAGTGCGACGATGGCAGTCGTGATACGGCGCCACCGACATCCTGGTCGCAATACGACTCTCACCCGAAGTGCTCAAACACACCACATCACAACGGGGCGTAGTTCGCGCATGAATTGAGCACAGCTTGACTGTCGTCTCAGCCTCGACGTCTAGCCAGACTCCCGCACGTAGCTTGACTCGCCTACTCGAATCGGAACTTGTCTTCAATCACCACAAAGTGCGACGGCGTATACGGCCCATCGACGATGCTCGTCCTGATACGACTGTACCGACCGCGGGTCAGCCTCTACCAAAGCAATATGGTGCGACGATGTATACGGCCCCATCGGCGATGTTGGTCGTGATACGATCGTGGGTTAGTCTCCTTCGCAGGAATATGGTGCGCGGGGACAGGAGCTCTGCTCAATCCAAAGTCGGCTTCAAACGCCATGTGAAGGGGTCACATCGGGACTCGGCCTCTATACGTAGCTTGATTCGCGCACTCAGCATGCCAAGTCAGCCTCCGCTTTAACCTCTCGGCCACCTGCGCATATATAACCTCCCCGACATACTCGACGACCAACTCTTGGGGCGAGATCTCCTCTTCTGCATACACTCCCCATTTGTGGATCTGTGACTGCCGAACACAGGTTTTTCTGTCGAGTCTGGAGCTGGTTTTGATAAATAGAAACCCCGGACACCCGCACCCGCCTCCGCCGAGCCCAACACGCCCCCGATGTCGCAGAACAACGAGGTCGAGTCCGAAGTTACCGTGACGTAGCACACCTAGACCCCGGACCACATCGCCAGGCTGCACCCGCCGCCCCGCCCGTCCAACAGCCCCCCGAAGCCGCTCTCAAACTCGACGTCACAGTCAACAAAACCATCCCGCTGCTGGACAGCCTCCTTACCGACGGTGCTTCTCCCCAGCAACATCCACCGTTCTCTACCGCCCAGACTCAGACAGCGGTCCCAGTCGGCCCAGGAAGCGACCCAATAAATGCCATTCTCAACTCCGCTGTCGCCCTGCAATCTACCGCAGAGGACTTTCTCGAATCTTTGGACCAGTGTCCCGGTCTGGCATTAGCCGAGCTGATTAACCTCGTCCTGCGCGCCTGTGGCTGTAATAAGTCTCTCGATGCAGACCAGGTGGTCGACTACGACGGTGTTCTCGACGCGTTGGATGAATTTACAGAGGGTTTGAAGAAGGAACAGGTCCCGACTACCTACCCGCTAACCTCCAAACTCCCTGTTTTCAAAAAATTCTGCAAGTCCCTCAACGAGTTTTTCGACCGCCTCATCACCTCCGCTGCGTCCTCGTGGAGGTGGATGCGGGAGAAGTGGACGAGGACGAGGACGAGGAGAAGGAGAATGATAGCGGGGACGAGGGCAGCGGCGCTGGCGACGACGGCAAGAGGAAAGGGAAGGACAAAGGGAAGGCAGCTCCTAAGACGAAAAAACGTTCTATCAAGGAGGGTTCGTTATTCTGTCTTTCATTGTTGGGCGCCCAATGCTGACTTTGAGCCTCTAACTCTCCCACACAGCTTCTCAACGAGTCTGTATTCGTCACGTTCCTCCGTGCCATCCGTGCTGGTGTCCTCATGTCAGGCATACTTCGATTCTCCTCTCGCACTACGGGCGCTGTGGCGGGCTCCGGAGATCACCGACGATATGCGGATGGTGGACAAGCACAAAGGGGTGCTGAGCGAACAGTACAGTCAGCAAGGCCCGAGCAAGGCCATGAGGGTCCATGTTGCAGAAGGTGGGACGGGGCGGCCTCCCCAAATGAATGTATAGCAGCGAGTGGCTGGGGACACTGTGGGCTTTGGCCTATCAAGATCTCGAGGTCTCCGAAGAAGAGTTCAGGTTGCTCGTCGCCGCGACGAGCAGGATTAATTCTGTATACTGTATTGTATCTAGTACATGTTAATATCGATAATCTTGAATCGTCGTGGTGGCAGACAGCGCGACACGTGACCAACCAAATCATGATCTTGACCACGGCGGAACGATTCAATAACGATTGAGCCATATGTATACAGCCAGTGCTAGCCGTGATACAGCAGCACCGACCACGCACCACCTTCCACATATCAATTCATACAGCAACATGGCGCGCGCAGACTGGAGCAATTACTCGCCACTGGAATGACGATTTGGCCATTCTAAGGCAACACCGACCTTCGAACGCCATGTGCATGACGAGGGCGCAGGTGTCGTAACAGGGTTCAGTCTGCGCATGAGGGGGCGTAGCTAAACCGCCGTGGTGTCTCGATTTCGTCTTCTAGACCGGTCCGCTACATCGTGGATTTAAGACCGCACTTGCTTCAAGATTGCTTCACACGCCATGTGCAAGACGGGGGTGCAGGCGTTACGACGGGGTTCAGCCTGCGCACGACGGCGACGTAGCTAGACCCCTGCACCTCCTAGAAGCATATTCCGAGGTCGGCCTTTTGCTTCAAACGCCATGCGCAGGACGGGGGTGCAGGCGTCACAGCGGGGTGCCAGTCTGCGCACGACGGCGGCGTAGCTATTAGACCCCCGCACTTCTAGAATCGTGTTTCGACTCTGGCCCGGCCACAAGTCAGGCACCTCCACGGCGAAGGCTGTAAATCTGGCGCCTCTTCACGCGATTTTTCTGCCTCCTGGGGTCTTGAATTGCATTCGTACGGTAGGCACCATGCCCGTGCCCTGTATCTCTGTTTTCTAATCTTCAGTCAGCTTTTAGGGTCTTATACGCACACGGCTTGAGGATGGCAATGAGGGCCTTGAGAGACAGACCGCCCAAAATGACAGACGGCGAAAGCTACTTGCCACTTCCTCCCCGTCTCATTTACTATGCGTAAATGGAGGTCTCTATTCCTACCGAACGTATCCTTGTCGACATGTGGAATACACTTTTGTTGTCTTAATCAAATAATCAACTGCTATCGAAATTAACTGTGAGTGACTCGATTTACATATCCGCCTTGCTGACTGATAGTCATTGCCTAGGATCGACTCAAACCAAAACCATGAACGCTTCCGATACTCACTTCACTCAAGAATGGATCGCCTTGAGTGCCACACCACCCGGCTCAGTGTAGGAATTATGGAGAGAGCAGTGATAAATGATGCTTCGCTTCATACAATTTTTGAAAATTTTCTGACCATCAGGCCGGAGGTAAGTACGAATTAGTATCCAAATGGCTTCGCTGCTGATTTAAAAATTCAGGCGAGTTTATTGCCTTCCTGGCTACGGGGCACATAGAAAAGTACAAGTCGTATCTACACGCCCTGCAACGAGTCATTCCTCCCACCGATGACGCGCTCGCACTCGTACCTCTCGGGCCAGTCCGCGGCTTCGACGACGCGCTTTATACTCATCCTCCCTTCCATAACGCGGATCGGCTGACGCGCATCGACATTGATTTACTCAGCTTCCTTGTGATTCTGTGTGGCGAGAATGGCGAAAAGGTGGAGCTGTTTGCGGGGACGTACGGCACGGCGCTGGGCCTGTCGCGGACGTTCATCCTGGCGGATTCGCCGCGGCTTCTCGAGCTGCAGCTGCAGGGCGACGGCCTTGTTGAGGTGTTTCTCGTGTTTGGGGAGAATGTCTTTGAGCTGGAGCTGCGGGAGGTGCGCATCGGGCAAAACAAGTTGGCGCGAGCCGACTGGGGATGCAGAGGGCGAAGCCGGGGAGGACACCACGAACATGAACGTGAGCATCGGCGTGTCCGTTGCTGTGGCCTCCACCGTCGTCACAACGGGCTCCGGTATCTCTGAGCAGCTTAGCACACCGACGTTCGTTGCGGGCGAGCACCCGGATCAGGGCGATGGGGGTTCAGACCCGAACGGGGAGACCGCAAACGGGCCAACGACGAGCGTGTCGCATGCGGAGGAGCTCGTGGCACTGGCGACGGCACGCATGGGCCCGTACACGACGTTCCAGCATTTCGCTCTCCGAATCCAATAACCAGTAGCTATCCAAATTAATTGTGAGCGGATCGATGTACACGTCCGGCTTGCTGACTGATAGTCCTTATTCTAGCGTAACCCCCGCAGCTGCAGGCTCTACCATGGAACACCCACTTCATCCAGGCGGGGCTCGCTGAAAGGGCCGCGTCCTCCCTGCGCCAGTTCAGAGACGCCGCAGTCTCATCGGCGACACAGCCACCAGGCTGTCACCAAACAAATGCAGTCCGTCACCAAACAATGTGCCGAGGTTTTGCACCAGAACAGTATTTTGGCCACTGTGCAACCATTTCAAGCCGGATTTTGACGGGGTCGTGCTGGGAGGATAGCCAGCAAAATTCCGGTTCAGACTGTCTCTTCAGATTTATTTTCACGGCCCTGGTGCTTTTGAGCAGGAGCTCAAGGCTCTCCATGCCAATCCAAACAAATACAGGTAGGAGTGGATACTCGAACTCTGAGCTGTATGGTAGCTGAGAGATATGATAAGACCCGCAGCGATGGCATCCTGCAGATCCGGCAGTATGTCGGAATCCATCGGACGATCAAACTCGGCGACGACATGGGACGGACCGCCATTTGAAAAGCATGACCTCAATGTAAACAATACAATACACCGGGCTGCCATTTGAAAAGCATGACCTCAATCTAAACAATACAATGCACTGGACTACCATTTGAAAAGCATCACCTTGAGCTAAACAATACAATACTGTAGTATTGCGTTCAATCCGACATCGCCGCCGGTTTTTTGATACTTTAAAATCGAAGAAAATCCGACAAATTGAGAAAGAATTATTGCCGCCCTCAGAAAAAATGAGCGTGAGGCGTGACTGACGAATTGAATGTAATACTACAGTACACCGGACTGCCATTTATAGCCCTGGTCAATGCGCAACTTTGGAGGTTGAAGAGGCGGAGGAGCTGGCGCTTGGGATTCCGAAAGCGAGCATTCCGACGGTGTTCAGAGACGTTGCTGGGCCGGACGAGGGTCTTGATAGGGCGAATGTGGCGGGAAAGAGGAAGAAGAAGGCAAATGGAGCTGCACCGAGGCAGAAGCGAGCTCGTGTATCGTGAATTCAATGGCAACTGTAGTTATCGCGGGGCTTTTGCAAAGACTTGTGAAGTTTTCAAGCCGTGTGTGTAAGCAGCGGCAGTGCTCGGAAATCGGTCCGCGGGCCATCGGAGCGATCAACCGCTCGCGTGGACCCCCCCCTCCCCCCCTCACAGCCACTCACTTGGATTTCTGAGCATGATATCATCATTTTTTCTGTCCGCCCACCTCTTGTATCTGACGCCGAGACGTCTTAGCGTGGAGTAAAGGCGTGGATTTTCGGTTCCCCTCCGTTTGGTTTTTCCACTGGCGCAGGTTTGTGAAACATCCATGGATCAATTGAATGTCCTCTAACGTGTTCATAGTCCGTGTCTTGATTGGGAAGATGGATCGAGCTGAAGAAAGAGGGGTTTGAGTCTGTGAAACAAGCTTTTACTCAGTTGTATCTCCGGGTTGGAGATCATCTTATAGAGAAGTGGGAGCGTGAAGAACAGGAGGCCCTGTCTCCTGGTGGAATCGAAAGACGAATAGATAAGGCAGAGACAGCAGACAATAAGTGCTTTCCGAAATATTGGAATGTTGATTCTGATCACCTTTATCACAGATCCCGGGGTCATGTGTCTACGTCTCACGGAGAAGGGAAAAAAAAAGGGGACTGGGACCCTTTCGGGCTCAATTGCTCTCATTCCAGAGGGACTGAATATTCAGCAGGCACAGTATGTCCCCTGAGTTCGATTTTCGAATCACTATGAATCTCAGATCTCCACAGAAACAATCTAGCAGCATATATTGCATCACTTGGAAAGCGGTCGACAGCAGCACAAAAAAAGGGACATGATTTTGAATCGAGAAACCCTTCAGAAACGTCTTGGAAAGGGTCACAAGTCCTTATTATCCTTCATTCGAAAACGTAACCGGGGTGACACCGATACTGAAACCGACAATGATAGGTCGAGCGATGAAGAGGCTTATGACCACGATGACGAGAGAGGTGGGCGGGCAAAAATCTAGGCGGTAACGTTGTTGGTCACCAGGACTTAGCGGGGTCAGGAATGAGATTGAGGAGGAAATGCATGCGGTGGGAACTCACTGAGATGCTGCAGTCCACATCGGACTTCCGACGTGCCGTGGTCATGCCTCCAAGAAACGAGCCAACCACGGCCGCTGATTGGCGTCACAACAAGAGCCGCGTCATGGAATTACAGCTGCAAGTCATGGGGCAGACACGACAAAGGAGGTGGGGGGGGTGGGCGGACGAAAAGTTAGGCGGTAACGTTGTTGGTCACCAGGACTTGGCGGGGTCGGGAATGAGATTGAGGAGGAAATGCACGCGGTGGGAACTCACTCACTGAGACGCTGCATTGACGGACTCCCGACGTGCCGTGGGCATGCCCTCAGGAAACGAGCCAACCACGGCCGCGGATTGACGTCACATCAAGAGCCGCGTCACGGAATTATAGCTGCGAGTAATGGGCATGGCCGGACGAAGGCGTAACGAGATGAATACTCGTACGTCTTATATGACATCCCGGACCCCATTGCATCCGGAGCCGGAGCCTGAATCCGTGCGGGATCCGGCGGCGATCCGCAAAACGGGCTCTCAACGACGTCCGGTTTGTCAATTTAATGTCACTTCATGGCTCCCGTTTGTTCCCGGCGCGGGGAAACGGGGAAAGGGCAAATTTTTCAGCTCATGCCCCATGTCTGTGGACGGGCGGCGGAATTCAAGGTGCAAAAGAGGGAAAAGATCTAGAAAAAGATTGGTTGTAATTCGAGAACCACTGGGGATTTTGAGCCAAACTAAGATGTCACATTGTCGAGAGAGCCGGCATCAACATTTTGCGTATGTTGATCGCATCATAGTATCTTGATATGCCATCAGAAGATGCTGAATACGAGGCCTGTATTATATATATATTTTTTTTGGCGGGTTCAAGCTTGATAAATAATTTGTTTGGAGGAAATCTAAATCACCCAAATTGTAGCCCAGGATGTACTAAGCAACTCACCAAGTTGAATCATGAAGAAATATACAGGCAATAACTTGCTACAGAGACCGCAAAGTGGCCAAAAACAGCCAAAAATGCCCAAAACAGCGAAAAAAATGGCAAAAAATGGCCACTTTGCGGTCTCTGTAGCGAGTTATTGCCTGTATATTCTTTTATAATTCAACGGGGTAAGTTGATTAGTACATCCCGGGCTACAATTCGGATGACTTAGTTTTCCTCCAAAAAAATTATTTATCAAGCTTGAAACCGCCAAAAAATACGTATCATACAGGTTTCGTATTCGGCATCTTCTCATGGCACATCAAGATACTATGATGCGATCAACATATGCAAAATGTTGATGCCGGCTCTCTCGACAATGTGACATCTTAGTTTGGCTCAAAATCCCCAGTGGTTCTCGAATTACAACCAAGTTATGATAGAATGGGGGTGCGCATTTTTTTTTGTGACACACTGTAGTGAGGCGCCATCTTACATTTGCCTCGGGAGGCTCTGTCTCTCGCGCCGCCCATACATGACATTTGTTATGAACAAAATAACCCACTAGTGCCTGCCGTCTTCTCTGCCACAATCTGGCTCGCACACGCGCGCGGGGGGGAACCTGTACCAATGAGGAGGCCTTTACATACGCGATTTGAGGCCCACATACCCTACGCGCTTGTGCAAGTAGCACCTTGCCACCGGTGTACTCCCAGAAGTGCTGGAGCACACAGGGAATTGTACCCCCAAAATTGTATGTCATCGACTCATCAAAGCGCCCGCACTGCCGTTCTACGCGCTTGTGAGTATCCTCGCAATGGTCCCGATGGACCACGGCAGCCGTGCATCGTGCACTGTCTGTCCTTGAGTTCATTACACCCACTCATGATTACGAGCCCGGGAAAAGAGACGTAAATCATATGTAGAGTTCGCTGCTCTGCAAATTCCCACGTCCGACTCGCCCCCCAATATCAATTCAAATGCTGCGCGCTGCGCTGTCTTTTCCCGACGCGAACAGGCAGGAGCTGATGGGGAGAAAACTCGGATGTGTGCAGGACCGAGTCCTGCCGCAAGCACACAGTCCCGGTGCACCAAGCTCTTTCTACCCGCAAACGTCAAACTCCGCGCCGTAAAGTAAAGCCTGAATGCCTAAATTGGATGCCCCGCACCCGTTAAATGAACCCAGTGATTCGCGAACTAACCATAATGTCGATAGGTTAGCATTTCGAATTTAAATAAAGAATCTGAGCAGTAGATACATACATGACGTGACTCTGAAGTTTCGAAAGATTGATTCGTCTGATGTTGGCCGGGTAGCGCTTCGCAAGAAGTGCGGATTTATTAGCAGAAGGAGATCAAATAACCCGAATCTCGTCACCACCATCCCGCCATTTCGACCATCTGGGCCTCGTCGTCGTCACTCTCGTCACTCTCAGATCCTTCGTCGTCCGGCGCATCCTCGATCTCTGACCCCCGCACATCTGACATGCGCTTGAACCCGACTGACACGGAAGAAGGGAATGCGGTGCGATATGTCGGTCTAGGGTGGCCTCGGCCGGCGTTTATGATACAGTTGCTCGAGCGCGCACCCTGACCTCGACATCAATGAGGCGAGCCCAGGGATCGAATTCATCCAGAAATGCCTCCCGCGGGTGCCCGATTATGGACAAAATCAAAGATTGGAGGCGCGGGTGTGTTATATGTCGGCTGATTTAAGAGTTCAGTCGTGAAATCGCATGGAACGACGAAAGAATTGGTACCTGGGAGGTTCAGAAGACGGGCCGCAATACAGGCCAAGCCTGAATGAATGACGCAGGCTGCTACGGAGTTCAGAACATTCCTGAAGGACTCTGCAGCACTTCAGAATATTGGTTGCATGTTGGTCATTTTCGGCATTTTTGTGCCATTTTGAGTGAATTTCAGTGAAAATGGCCAACTTGAAACAGAGATCCTGAGCCCAAATCTCTATCAATTTGGATCAACCAACATATGGATAAGGTCGCATTTACAAGTAGTTTGAGATAGCATATACCATTTTTTGATAGCTCTCAAATCCACAGACTCGATTTTTCAGAAAACCACACTGGTGGACAAGTCAAAGATCAACATGCGCCCAAGCGCGCCGACGACATGTGCTGGGAATGTGTCACACAGTCGCCCTGAGCCAGGCATACTTTTGAAACTTTCTCCAAGCTAGCTTGCTCACGGAGTCACCGCTCACACCACTTCGGAGCTCAGAAACTTGAACCACATCATAGTAGGTTCACCTGCTTTGTGTGTTCTATTCGTTGAATATTGGTCATTAGACTAAGAAGATGTCTTCTGAGGATTCCGAGGCACCTGCACACTTTTATTTCGGGAAATAATGGGCTTGTGAACACAAAAATCAGATTGAACCTGCACTTGCATTCAGATCGTGGGGACTGTTGTGTGCGCCCCGTTCGCCATGATGTGACGGAGTTTGCCTTGCAGTTCGGCCGCTCAGTCCGCATATTTTGGCTGATGCCTTGAAAGTTGACAGTCCGGACAACCGAATAATACAGATAATGCAAATCCCCATCAAATCCTCGCTCGGTGTGTTGACCGGCTCGCATTCGGCCTCGTGCGTTTTGAATGCCTGTCTGCCGATGGACCCCCAGTGTGTAGCGTGACACTTCCCTCCGCCCAATAAATCGTGACAGCATGTGACATTTCTTGAAAATCACTCACATCTCCCTTGTTTTTGCTGTTGTTCATGACTCTATTTATGCATAGATGCTGTTATTGTCCGGGTTAATTCACATATCAATGAACAAGGAAAGACTCTGCTGCGTCGAGTTTGGCAGTGAGATCAGTGGTTTGATGTCGTCGCCATTTAATCTAGATGGTTATTGTCTCGAACTCCCTGGAGATTTTGTCGCAATATGAGAATACATAATCCTCAGCTTCATTACCGATGCTTCCGATGTGGATTGAGCAAGGAATGAGCTCAAACGACTTCCTTTCGGCGTAGGAACATTTGTCGGCAACTTGCTCCGACGGTATCGCGTAACCCATCAGTTCCAGTTCTGCCATCAGTTCCAGTTCCAAATCCGCTCCCGGAGTAACTCTTATAGCTGCTCTCCTCTCTACACAGGCGACCTACGGTGAGAAACGAGAAGGACATCCCAATTGGGAACGTGAGAATCGCTTATAAATCTCTGGGCAATCACCGAAATCCGAGTTGCGGCTTTGGCTGTGCCAATAAAATCAGACTCCATATCAAAGTTTATCAACTGTCATAAACTTATTGGAGTCTGACTGTGGGAGACTAACCCTGCAGTGTCGCGAAATTCGCTTTTCACCAAGACTCGTAACCAGTCTCTACATTGAGCAACAAGACAGAGAATGATAACACGCTAAAAATCAAGTCAAACGGACAAAAACTGAGTGAGAAAAAAAAAGCGGCGGCAGTGTTGCTCGAACGTAGAGACTGGGAGAACCATGCCCAGCGAAAATTCACAGCAATATATATCCGACCTTTCGACATCTGCAACATCGGCAACACATTGGGAGGATGTTTTGCTGTGGACATTTTTGAAACATTCAACTATCTCGCGAACATTTTGAGCGACGTCGTGAGAATATCAAGGTTCAACGAGACTCGAATGGCGGTGTAGGTGTCACGCGTCACCACGCCCGGCGTCGAATTGTTTTTGCGTCGTTGTTTCACAATAAAATAATCAATCATTTTCAAAAAGAATCGACTTTGTGGTTTCACCCTATATATTCGCTTTCCGGTTAAGGACTGTAATCGTAACTCGGTGGCGCATCGACCCTTGCTGCGGTCAACTGTAGATCGGTGGCGGTAGGCAAGTAGCGATCCACAACTCTATTGCCCCCCTGATATTCTTGCACCACCCTGGTTTGTTCCCTCTTCAGCATCGAAAGCGAGCGGCCCACAGGGGCAGCGTCGGATCCCGCCGTGCGTTGTTCCAGCCGCTGTACCTGTTCCGTAAGCATACGAAGCTGGTCAACAATCCCAACGCCATCCCGCTCTGAGGAAGTGATTCCCGAGGAGCGCGTGGGATGAGTAGACGATGCTCCCGGGGTCTCCATCGATATGAGACCTCCGTCCAATCCCCGTGGGGCCGATTTCTTTACGGCTTAGTCTGCTCCTTGTCTGCGTCGAGCGCGGCGTAGTCCCCCAAGAATTGCGAGGATCACCACCAGGCCTCCGACGGCCCCCCCTGCGATTGCTCCCACAGGGACTTTCTTCTTGGCAGGCAACAGTATTGTAGGTTTGCCAGGGGTAGATATAGATGTTGCGCCCGACGAAGCGGTCTCGCTCAAGGAGGACGTAGTGCTACGGCTGAAGCTCGAAAGAATGGGGGTCATTGTGGTAGGATCAGAGCTTGAAGTTAATTCTGGATCATTGGACCTGAGAAAAATCAGATCGCACCAAGATGATACTGGGGCTCGTGGGACATACGTGTAGATAGCATAATAAAAACTGATAGATGACACCACCTGCATTCGAAACACATGCGGTCCGTCTGGGATTGAGGCGTTACTGTATACCAGGACGTTGTATTGCGCCGCCCCCCATTGAATGGGAAATGCCATCATCGAATGTGGTTCCGACCTCAACATCGTCAAGGAAGAATGTAGACGGCTCCGGGGGTACGGTCCCTGCGTCTCCAGGTGCTGCATCCGCGAAGAATACATAGAGGGCAATTCCTAGGTAAACGCCCCATAGTAAGACTCGAATGGGGAGACGCCATATATGGGGACGAACCACTGAAGTTGAACTGGGCGCTGCTAATAGGGTCAACGAACATCGTGACGGTCCGATTGAAGAGCTGGCTTGGGTCCCAACCCTTAGGTCCCTCCGGGCAGGTTGTACATTGTAAGATGTCGCCGGAGTACCGTACGAGAGGGCCAGAATCGTCGATCGTGTGGTTGGTGGGCACTGCGGACACTGCAAGCGCAAGGAAAAGTAGATGATACCACGAAACTGGGGCCGTCATTCTGGATTCGGGAGACCTTCAGATTGAAAGGGCGGGGGCAGTCGTATCTTGTAGGTCAGAAGAGTGTGGGTCCCAAGTTTGGGTGTGTTTGGTCATGATTCCCGTATGTGTGGAAAGAAACACATATAAGGGGAAGCACTTGGACCCACAAAGTAACCATCTGTCAGACATGTTCCAGAACAACGATTTGACGCGCGTGGCAGTTCGTTGCTCTTTACTATGGAAAGCCAGCACCACGCTCTGAAACAAATGGTGTCAGTTGCCGCTTGTTGGCCGCCGCTGCCCAATTGGGACGGAGGGTTGAATGTGGTGGTTTTTCGCTGTTTCACCTCAGAAGGGATCAGATCTCTGGTGAATACATCCACTGCATGATCTGCTGCCCTTACATCCCGTCGAAATTTCAGGGAAGTCAGTATAGATGGGCTTTCCCTTGAATCTCGCCACGATCCAGTGTAATAAGAGGTGCCGTGACGGCTCAAACACCATTTAGACTAACCTTTCAATGGGTTTAAGGCATCCACGATGCGAATTTCAGTGGTTCCGAATACCCGAGATGCCCGAGATCCTCGGAACATTGGACTCGACATGTGTCCTTGCACCAAAATGGGTCTGTCTTGAGGGAAAGAATGCTCCGCTATCACAATAATACCAAAATATGTTATAACAAAGAACTCGAGGAAGACCAGGTGTTCAATATCAAAGATTCATCGCTGGAGAATAGGTTGAATAACATACTTAGGATGGCCGCTACAGCCTCCAATTCCGTGGAGCGCCCCACATAGACCCCGGGAATACGTCAATACGTCGGTATGTGTATTTATTTGAGCCGAGCATCTTTCCTTCATCAGAACGCTGCACACACTCCGACTTATAAAAGTCAACAGGGTTCTGGACCGACATTACAACAGTGAACTTTTCTAAGGTTTTAATCCACAGTCTTGTGTCAGCACGCCTGGGGACGGCTCATCTCGGACTCTTGGGCTATTAAGACAACAGAAAAGGGCAGTTGGTTGAGGAAGGGTGGGGCCTCCCATTTGAAAACAGATGTTGGTTTCAATTTCGGTTACCGTTATGGCTGAGGATATTTTTTGGACTTTAAAATGTACATCTGTAGGCTCAAATATATCAATAGACGGCTTTAACTCAACCAGTCCGTGCCCCTAAAATTCCACCTTTTCGAAGTCCGAATATGATTGTCTTCCCGTCGCGTTGATAAATGCTCTGAATGTATCGTTCCTCCGGAGGACGCGCTTGTTGCTTCGCGATATATGTTGCCACCGCTATAAATAAGTACGAGATGCACGGACTATGGTTCAACACTAGAAACATACTTTGCGTCTCTTGCAATGTGTCGCTCCCTTCGTCCTTGACTTGGTTGATAAGCTTCTGCTTCGTGTCGCGATTTATAAGGGCCGGATGATAGAGGGACGGTGTCGTCCCGAGAATGTCCTTAGTTGAAAGAGCTAAGGGAGTCGTCAATAGAATCCGTGGCGGAACGGAAACACGCACCCTTCTCGACCTTCCCCACTGTCGCTCCGAGGCCATATTTACGGACACACTGCTTGTACTTCTCTGCAACAGTCTGAGTAACCTTAGTTGGCGAAGGTAACTCCTGCAAAAGTCGGTCAAAGTGGCCTCAAATCCCCTAACTTTTCCGGCTCTTTGGGCCTCAAATCCCCTAAATCCTCTAAATCGGAGTTGGATATCACGTGATATTACTAATAATGCCATTTTTTCGCTATTTTTTCCGCTTTTTCCGCTTTCCCTCCCGCCACAGCGCCCGGGACCTTGATTTTGAGAGGCAGTAACGTCTCTGCTAGAAAGCACTGGCATCCAACGTCCATCAGCGTCGCGTCCGAGAATAAATTTTTTGAGATTGATGTATAAATAAAGTGGGCCCGATTGGGCCTGAAATCCCCTAACTTGGAGAGGGATTTGAAAATTTTGGCCTCAAATCCCCTAATTTCGGAGTCAAAAATCGCAAAATTTTGGCCTTAAATCCCCTAACTTCGGAGTTACCCTTAGGTGAGCTTCCCGGGTCCTGCAGTTCGGACGTCTCAAATCGGACAGAGCTTTCAGTTAGACACTGCACCATGAATATCCGGTGGCGCGGTAAACTACAGACTACCCCAGGACCTCTCTGTTCAATGTCTGTTCAATGTTTCCTGACCTGTCTCGTGGTATACAAAACACAATTCCCTGCTGCCCCTGGGGCCTGATTGGCATCGTCTAGTCCACTGACTGGGGTAAGCCAGACGGCCGAGGAAGGCTCGAGGACGTGGTAGGTTTTGAGGATGTAATTGGTCTTAGCGATGCACTGGGATTTCCGGTGCATCCCGTGAGGTCAGCTGATCCCTTGATGCCCTGAATTGGTGGAGCGACATTTTTGACGGAGACTTGGACGTCAATTAGAGCGCTTGAATTCCCCGTTGCATTGAATTTATACTGGAATCCACTGAAATACAATGTTCGAGAAGGATTGTATAACAGCGACACATACGACGAGACACATCCATGTACCATCATATATCATATCTGATGCGCTGTATTATGCACTTTTATTGGGACCTCCGCAGTAATACATCCTTCCTTCCTTCCTGAAAATAATGACAAACACGTTTTTTTTTTGTTGCGCCATTCCCAAACAGGAAATTGTCCTGGACGTAAGGCTCCAATTGTTTTCGTTTATAACCTTAAACGTTTTATACGATAAAAACCGTTTAAACTTTCGTTTATTTTATGGTGTTCTGTAAACGATAGATAAATGGAAACTAAACAGTTAAACGGTTACAAAAAATTAGCCACCAGCACCAGCTGAAGGAATGAGTTGTCCGAAAAGTGTCTTTTTGGAACGGGATATTTCAAAATGCACAGAAGAAGAAGCGTTAGGAGATGCAATTTATTATTGTCATATCTTAAAAGATATACACAAATTGAAAATTGGGCTTTTGAAGCAAATGAATGAGCACTGAAAATTAAAAAGTAAGTAAGGGCAGAGGTAAATAGCGAGCACTAGCAAAAGTTAAAGGAACGCTGATAAAAGAAGCGGAAAAAGCGCATGCACCGCAAGTATCTCGTCAGAACTCCAGTTAAATTACCGTTATTCTTTGTCGATTTATTGACTCTCAATGGCATCTATTCAGAAGTCTGAGGTGATATGACGTGGGAAAAAAGGGGAAAAAAGAAAAGGAATTGAAAATGAAAAGAAGAAAATGAAATGAAAAAAAATGAAAATGACCTGGGTCCGATTCGAACGGGGACCTGCTGCATTCGACCTATTTTGTGTCCATGTTCGAATAGAAAACAGCCGCACTCCAAGTGCTACCAGGTCCGATGTCGGTATTCTGGGAGGTGATATGGGGGGGAAATAAAGAGAGAGAGAGAGAGAGAGAGAGAAATCTGGCCTGCCTCCGATACGAACGGCCATTGTGAGAATCAGTGAGATTCAGAGAACAACAATTCTTTCGTTTACGGCGCCCCAAACAGATCGCTCCGAACAATCTCTGACTTGGAGCAAAATCTGGTGCAACAACAAGGGTGTATCACTGCGTTGAGTCGCCCAGGGCCTTTATATGAAAAGTCTTATTTTTTGCCAGCTAGGTATGTTGGAAGCATCAATTGAATATTTAGCTTGCAAACTAATGACACTATCTAAAAATAAATGAAAGAAGAGCACTTTTGAGGTGCCACATTGCCGAGGTCATTTCTCATTCAATTCGCAGCGGATTTCTTCGAGAGTAGGCGCGTTCGAAACCGAGTACATGTAAGCGGGGATTTTATATCGTACCCTACCAGGTAAATTACGTAATTTGACTGCTCCAAAAATTCCGGCTGTGGTAACCACAGGACTAGCTCGAATCCAATTGATAGACAGGCTGGTCGATCTGAGTTTCAATTTCCATTACAAATAACTTCCCAAAAAAGGTTATTGGATCATATTCAAGCAACCGCATCGCATTTTTGGCCATTTTTTGAGCATCCTTTGTCAAATTTGGTCAAAATGACCAACTTGCACCTTGAATTGACCAAATCACGGAGCGGACAAGGAGCTTTGTGTCCCTCGTTGTGCATATCTTGAGTATTCTTTCCGAGCTCGGCTAGGCCCTTAGCGAATTCGGCAACCGACTGAATCCTTGAAGGTTCATAACACGGCGTTGGTTCGGGCCGACCGCCTCAGGGCCCTACAAAACTAAAGAAGTTCTGCTTTGATTTCATTCCCATTAAAGAGCACCTAACCATGAAATAAACCCGGTGATTCGATTCTGCCCAGATTTGTTGCCGAACAGGCTCTCAGTATGCTAGGAGTTTTGTATGTACTGTTGCGGCAAAAATAATTGCATTACCATATATGGCAATTCCCATCAAATTCAGTCCTGCACCGTTTTTCTGAGTACCTGAAGCACAAGAGGAGGTATATTTGAGCAGGATAATGTAAATATACTTGTGAGGTAGCTAATAGTATGAAGTTGTTCTCCTTCAACTTCTGAAGGCGGCGGGGAAATGCGTGAATAGCGTATTCTTTGAACGACTCGGACGTCCAAACTTCGTTCAAAGGATCAAAAAGTCTATCGGCTGCCTGGATAGCAGCGTACTGGGGTAAATGCTTGACACGCCGCTTCAGTTCCGCCACGCTTTCTCGATTGGCGAGATGTCCGGTGATTTTGATGGCCACTTGAACACATCAATATTGTTGTCCTGGAACCATTTCTTCGCCAAACGCGATGTAGGTTTGGGCTCGTTGTCCTGTTGGAACATCAGGAATGTGTGCGCGCGATTTTCGTAGTGTTCGTAGACCGGAATCATGGCCTGTTTGAGGATCTTTATGTACTGATCTGCTGTCAAGTTCCCAACAACGCGCAACAAGCTGGCTGACGCCCTTCTGGGGAATGGCGCCCCATATGTTCACCTTGATGTTCTTCCGCCCATGCGGCTCCCGCATCTCCACATTCCGAGGAGCCAAGACATCCTGACCTCTCCTGCGGCGGCAATAACGCCTGCCCTCAGGACTGGCCTAAACAACCTTTGACTCATCTGAGTTGATGAGGACACCTTTGAGAAAGACGTCCTCCAAAGTCCAGCTTGACAGATTCCCCGCCTATTCACTCCCGCCCGGAATAACTACACAGAAAATCTTGTCGCCTCCATCGCGATGATCATCTGTAGGGCTTGCTACCTCTTTGCGCGCTAACATGCCAAAATTTTCAGAGCACCTTTTCTTACCCAGGCGCAGCACAATGTTGCCCGCCTCCGTGTTCAGCGGCACCACTCATCCGAGGAGTGCACGGACATTTTAACCAACTAAGTACAGTTTCAGGTGGACATCATTACTTTTCATTGTCTTATTGTTTTCGCCAGTTCCTGTGTACGATGGCCGGAACACCGCCTTCGACCTCAACACACATGCAGCCACCTTGGATTCCGTCCTCCCCAAATACGATGTCACCGACGATAGTGAAATAATCCCTGGGTCTTCGTTGTTGTTGGATACACGGTCAGCTCCTACAACATGAAGACTAAAGCCGTCGCTGTTAGCAACAAAATTCACTGGGTCATCGTTTTGGGAGAGCCTCCGGAAGAGGAGCAAGCTTCGAGCTGTCTCCTTTATTTATATCAACCTACATTCCATCGCATATTTTGTGACAGTGATGTTTGTACGAGAGAAACAGCACTCCGGTGCGCACCACCGCAGCATAAAAGCGACTTTCATGGCTCCGGATGTAAAAATTTGTTCGGTGGGAGCACAAGTACAAGGCCGACCATGCAGTCTAACTGGTTGTTCTATGACTTTAAAAATCTCCCATCTCCCATCATATGGAGGTTGTGTGTTCGAACCCTGGGTGTGCTGTTCCTGTTTTCTTTTGATCCCGTTCAAAAGCCCGTTTAATCCGTCGCTACGGATTAATTCATCCCGGATTTAATCCAGGATTATGGTCTCAACCGGGAATGATTAAGCAAAGCTCCTGGGGCTTCTTTGTAATTATGTAATGAAATTCTTCTGAAAAATCGTGGTTTCCATTAGAACAGCTGCAGTGAATTGTAGAATTGTTCACAACTGGTCACGAGGGAGTCAATCACCCCACTCCTCACCCAATCTCGCACCAAACCCCGACCACGCTCAAATCGTGTCCATTCGCTGAAAGAACCATTTTTGCATCGAAAAAAAATGGGTCAGAAAAATATTATACTGCTCCATGTAGACACAATATTTTCGAAATCTAAAACCAAGGATCTCTTGAGAGGACTCAAACGCACCATTTCCTGGTTCTACTTTGTGTCTAAGTGTTTTGTGGCCAGAGCCTTATCACTGTCACGCTTTGGTCATGTGACCGTTAGTGGGGAGTGACTGACTGCCTACCTTAGAAAGGAAGTTGGAAAGCGGCGGCTCGCCGCGGAAGGCCGGGCCGCCTCTAGGGGTGGGAAACTCCTTCCCTATTAGGAAGGAGGGGGAGGGGGAAGGGGTTAACTTGAGGTCGAAAAAACTTTTCGACCCTATATCCTGTTTTTCGAATCCCGACTTCCCCTTGGGGGGGAACAACAAAAGTTGCCATCAAAGTCCCTGTTTTCAGAATGGTCTTGCATTCATGCACGGCCAACGACTAGACACAGCTAGACACCATGATCTCAATAGAGTCATAGCAGCGTACAATCATGCCCGCGCAGCCACAGTGCTATTTTTTTTCCTTTGGAATTGCAGTGGTCGAGGACGAGCATCACAAAATATTTTTATTATTATTCAGTACTCGAAAGTGCTACATCGATTTCAAAAAAATCGACCGGCTAGCCGTTGGCAACACTAGAAACCATTGTCATTGGCAACAATCAATGCACTCAATTTTGGCAGTCACATCCTTCAATTCCTCTGCCCAATGGACTATCTTGACCTGATTGCGCTGATGTCCATGCTGAATGGCAGGAAAGAAGCTTGATGTTGATCTGCGACTCCATATTCTCAACATTATTTAGGGGAGCAAACTAGGTGAGCAAGACATGTGTACAAAGTCTTTCCGCCCTCGCCACACCCCGCCCCCAGCCCGGTCAATACCTCCTCTCCACCTTCCACACCCTCCTCCGTCGCCTCCGCGCCGCCCGCCCCGCGCTTCGGATTCGCATCCACTGGGTCCCAGCACACGTCGGCATTGCGGGTAACGAGGCGGTGGACGCTCGGGCTAAAGAAGCGGCCCTCGGCGCCTCCACACCACTCACCATCCCCATCCCCATCTTCGCCAAACCACTCCCCACCAGCAAGGCAGCAGCTCTGGCCGCGGGCGCGGAACTTTTCCGCAAACGCTGGCTCGACGAATGGAGATCCTCCCCGCGCTTCACGCGCCTCTCCCTCTTCGGCGAGGCTACCCCGGGCAAAAACGTGGAGAGAATGTACTCGGGGCTCTCCCGTCCGCAGTGCAGTGTGCTGACGCAGATGAGGACCTCCCACATCGGCCTCAACGCCTTCCTCTATCGCTTCCACCTCGGCCCCTCCCCCGACTGCTCCCTCTGCCTCGTCCCGGAAACCGTCTCCCACTTCCTCCTCCTCTGCCTCAAGTATCGGCGTCAGCGCCTTGAACTCATCCTCAAACTCGGCACAGCCCGTCTTTCCCTTCGCCTTCTACTCGGTATCAAATCCGATCCCAAGCCCGCCCTGGCATTCGCGCGCGACTCCGGTCGCTTCCCGCGGTATGCGTTGTAGGCGAGTGCGGTTCTCATTTCACCTTACTTTACTTTACCCTTCTTTTTCTCTTCGTCTCCATCTCTCCTCATCGTCTCACTGCCCGTTACTTCTCATACATATATTTCCTGTCGAGATACCTCACAACGTACCAAACTCCTTACACCACCTCATGGCCCTACACCCCAAGTGAACTGAAGACAGGAGAACAGAAACCTAGAAGTTTGGTGAAGAATGAAAAGGTCAAAACGGTTTAGTGAGTCATCGAGAGATGGTTCACGGTCTGACCTCTGGGTCAAATTGATTTGACCCCCCCTTGACCCCAGTCAATGCCAACTTGGGCTTGAGAGCCATTGCATGCGCATGGCAGAACGAGTTGAAGTAGTCAGCAATCACATTGTGGAAGTGCCTTCCGGCTCGCTCGTCGCTCATGCGTATATGATGCTAACGAGTTCCTCATCTGGCGTTATCAGCCACCTCTTTTCTACTCACCCTCTATTTTTATCATATTCCTCTACCACGCAGGTACTTCAACTGTACCGTCCCGAGACGCGTCCCTGCCTCATACACGATGAATCCCGACATCTACGACTTTCAACCACGCATCAAGTGGTCACCTGACCGCGTTGGTTTTTGTTGCGCTTCGTTCTTACACGCCGTTCGTTGGATTAGAAGGATAGGCAGGATTTTATGGACTCTATCACCCTCTAGTATGTTACTCATCTCGTCTCTATTTTTCTTCCCCTCTCCCTTGTACCAGGGCCAGCTTCTGTGAAGCGCGGCTCTGGTGTTCCTACCTTCTCGGCTCACGCCTGGGATTGACGCGTCCGAGGGTTGGGCACCCTCTGGACAAGTGCTGAGGCGGCAGCACGTCTCCCTATACCGTCTTTGCGCGTGTCCTGGTTGGTGTTACACTGGAGTTGTGTCAACAGTTGGTATGGTATTTATATCGAGCTTTTTATGCTCATGGACATTCTATTTACATTCATTCATGTATTGGACGGTTGCGCAGGGCTCTGGTGACGCGAGAGCACGCGTGACGACCATCCCGATCAAGTATTTAAGATCGAGACATGTATGAAACAGGGACTTCTTTCTTGCTTCCTTTCTCCCATCTCCCTCAGGTCTCCTTCGAGTTAGGACATCCTGAGGCGTCTTATATTGAGTCTTCGAGCGCCTAGAGTACAGGCAGGAGTTCAATAAGCTGAGTAAACATTTCCATTTATCATATCCCTATCTACTGTACTGCTGCAGCGTTGTGAAGTACGACCTACCCTCGACCTCAGTCCACCCTTGGACTATCTGTTACTTCGACAACATACTCGCTATGAAGAAAAGTAACCGGAATAGGTGTACCTCAGCAGGAGGTGGCATCCCTTGGCAGATTCTTTGTCTGAATTTTGGAAAGGAACATACCTCATCATATGCAACAAAAAAAAGCATCTACAGCCCTTTCATTGCTGTGAAAATCTGGATCTGGCACAAACGATTTTTGAGACTAGTAAATATTGATTAATCTCTGGGTGAGTTGAACTGGATTCCTGGGGGTACCCTGCTACAGGGCCCGCAAAGTTGTTATTTTGGCCATTTTTTGCTGTTTTCGGGCCAAAATGTTGGACATCTGGAAGCGACCAGATTCACACAGCCGTGCTTTCAGAGTCATCGACAGGGCCTATATCCTCCTGCGTCTCCTTGGACGTCGCGGCCTCCTCCGACGCGTCATCGGCTCGGCGAGGCAGAGGGGGCTGACCAGGGAGTCTCTGAAAGTTACTCTTGAGCAGGTATCGTGAAGATATTCTAAGCAGGCGTACCTTGAATGCGAATTTACAAACGAGATAGCCCTCCATCCCTTTCTCTTGCCAGGCCTACCATCAAACGGATGAGCATTACATTTCAAAAGAAAATGCGGGAAACTCGCCTTTTCGACTCGATAAAGCCCGTCGTACCGATAACTGCACACGAGAAACTGTTAGAGGCACCAAGTAGGAAGTACATTATTTGGCAGACCCTTCGTAGGGAGCGTACGGCGAGTCGAGCTTGAATCCCCGGATGACGCGAACTGGTTTTTTCCTCTCTGAGGATGCCTGCAGTTTGGATGTTAGGAAGGCCAAACATCAAAGCCGGGGCGTTCTCACTTTCAGAGCCTTGTTGAACTGCCCTGGATCCGTTAGCGCGAAACTTATATCGCAATGAACGGTACTGACGTTATTGTCAAAAGTTTGGTCGGAACTTTGGGGCGCTGTGCGGAGCTGAATAGATGTAAGCACAGAGCCGAGCCGGAGGTGTTTTATTCTTAAGAAACCGACACACATTCATTGGGTTTGCCTTGGTGCCTTTAAGATTGCGGCCACCTGAAACAAAAGTTTAGAAAGCAATCCATAATAGTCGGAATAGTTCCCGACCTGATCCAGTGTAGGTGCTGAAAATATATCAGATGCTGGAGACATCGCGGCAAAGAAAACGCACAACGCATAGCCCCAGTCAACGTCGTCGGGATAACCACACTGAGCGCGACACTGTAGGCGCCTTGGGGTCCAGGAGCAATGCCTGCCACCCATGGTCTGCTACCGAGTTCAGTACGGTTCACCGGAATTTGCGGCAGCTAGTGAACTAACGCATGGACTGAGTCCGTACTACATGCCTCCCTGGATTCCCACCAAGTTCCGACCTCGACCCCGGGAATGGAACCAAAAAATTTGCTAAGAATCATGTTAGACGCGAACGGCATGAAGATACCAATGGCCTACGGATCGTGAAGGCGTTTACTGCCGGCCTCTCTTCCCAGTGGCCCAGTATTCTCGGTGCTGCGTACGCCACTAGTAAAAGAGACGGGGAGAGGCGAACCACGCTGGTGCTCGGCTTTATAGTCCACTGTTTTGCCCGCATTGCGAGAACTCCTGCGAACGGCACTGGCCTCGCCCACTTCCGAGTTCCTCGATTTCACGGATTGCGTTCGAGACGCCTTGGGGCTGGGAGCATTCTCGTGTTCTTCGACAGATGGACGCTTTTTTGAAGTCGCCCTTCGGCCTTTTGATTTCTTTTGGTTCAAAAAAAAGGCTTGTCAAGTCCTGTAAGGAGGAAAAAATGAAGCCGGGGTAAAGGCCGCAAGATATTTGTACATACCCATTTCTCTCAGCAACGCCTTATTGCGTTCCATGTTAAGAAGTCGCTGTTTTTCATAGTCAGAGACTATTTTGGCGACTGGCGAACGACTGGCGTTAAAAACGGAGGGATGGTGGCGTGCAGGGTGACGTGGCGACCACGTGTCAGAAGTAGTCACATGTCACAACAGCAATCCCAGTGGCAGGCGGCGCGGCTTCCCTCGGCCCGATTTGGTTTTTCTTTGTTCTTTTTTCTTTGGAGCGTTTGTAATAATGAAACTCGGGGGATGCAGACTTGAGGTCGAGTCGGGACAGGGAATTGTGGCGTGGTCCGAACCGCGGTGTATTGTCGATTTAGCAAGCACCACGGGTCACCTCCAAAAAAGGCAAATTTCAGAGGCTTATAAAAGCCTTGATTACGCCACCAACCCAGCCAGTCCACTGCAGGTTAGTTTTTGGTCCTCAATCAGCAGAGGATACAGGATCTGAAGGACACACGGCAGAGTCAACGCAAGCGATCTTGCGGGAATTGCGGGAAGCGAGGGCACTACGTGAAGACATGCAAAAACCCGAGTGCCGAGTTACGACTCCATGCTCCACATCAGCTTGATAGTGAGCTTCTTCCCAGGTTATGGAACAATACAAACCGTTCTTGGGGCGTATCAGCGGTCACCATGAGCGTCTACAAGTCTCTAAAGCAGCCACTTGATGGGTTAGCTGCTCTCGACCTCTCTGGCAATCACGCACTTCAGTTAGAGGCGCCGAACGATGTTGCCGTGTCTCAAGTCATTGTTCGTCATGCGCCGGATCCTGTCAAGCGAGATTATCGGAACGGGGAATCTAACCGGCCGCTGCTATTACCGGCCACAAAACTGGAGGAGAACATCGCCGCTCCAGAGGAGTTGTGTATCACTAACGGTTTGTGACACAGTTTGTTTTCTGTTGTGCCCCCCTATCTCATTTTTCTTCCTATTCTCAGATGGGGTGCTCAAGGGTTTTTCTCGGATATACGAGGTGTCGTGCAGGTGGGAAGGATGCACATCGGTTTTGAACTCGTTCGAGACCCTGCATTTCGTCCCCCCAAGAAGAAAGCTGGTGCCCACGTTGACACTCCCCATGACCGGATGACGAAAATGAATTCCGAAAGGACAGTCTGCTGCTCCCTTTCGGCTGCCTCGAGGATGAACTGGACGAGGGATCACTCTTGGACCACAGTGAGCTTCTGTTTCTCCTGATTCGCTTCCCCGATTCTGCGGCCTCCATGTATGCGTCGGTGTAGAGTAGCGTACGGGACATCGTGACTCTGTGCAATAGCCTTAATAGACTTTGCTTTCCCAACTTCCGCCGGTTTCGCCTGTTCCCTCTCGTACTCGTGCAGAGCAGCTTTTACATTCAGCTCCTTTCGGCGGCTATTCTCGTGCCCTTGACACGGTCGGATATAACGCGGGAGACCATGGAGAATTGCCGGATGCCACGGACAGCACAGGGAGAAGGATGATGGTCGCGTCGAAACGTGTCAACAAACCAAGGTGTCACGCTTTCGCGTGTGTGATCTTGTATCAATTCTAGACGCGTCAATCTTGGTCGGATTGCCTCACCTTTTAGGATACGATTGTAGCCAAGAGAATGAAATTTGATAAGAAAAAGAATTTCAGGCCAATTGTGGCCGGATTAGTGCACAATCGACGAGAAGGAAAGTGATTGATGACCTGATCAGGCAGTGATTCATACCAAATCACCTCCCATCAAGCATCAACGCGCCTCCTCGCCTAAAATTAATTCATCAGGCGGGCCTAAGGTATACAATGTACTGTAAAAAGGAAGTACGGCCTGGGGGTTCAAAATGCGAATTAAAACCATTCAATAGTGAAGCACTGGGTACAAAATGGCAGCACGGAGCATGTGATTCAAAATGGCATTCGGTGCCATGGGGTTCAAAATGCGAATTAAACCATTCAATAGTGAAGCACTGGGTGCAAAATGACAGTACGGAGCATGTGACTCAAAATGGCATTCAAACCTTAAATATGCTAACCTGCTCCCTTATCCCTCCTGCTCTCGGCTGAATTAAATCATTCAATAGTGAGGGCACAGGGTTCAAAATGGCAGTACGGAGCATGTGATTCAAAATGGCATTCGGTGCCATGGGTTTCAAAATGCGAATTAAACCATTCAATAGTGAAGCACTGGGTACAAAATGGCAGCACAGAGCATGTGATTCAAAATGGCATTCGGTGCCATGGGTTTCAAAATGCGAATTAAACCATTCAATAGTGAAGCACTGGGTACAAAATGGCAGCACGGAGCATGTGATTCAAAATGGCATTCGGTGCCATGGGGTTCAAATGCGAATTAAACCATTCAATAGTGCTGCACTGCGTTCAAAATGGCAGCACGGAGCATGTGATTCAAAATGGCATTCGGTGCCATGGGGTTCAAAATGCGAATTAAACCATTCAATAGTGCTGCACTGCGTTCAAAATGGCAGCACAGAGCATGTGATTCAAAATGGCATTCGGTGCCATGGGGTTCAAAATGCGAATTAAACCATTCAATAGTGCTAGACCTTTTCTTGTGCTGTGTGACTTGAACCGACTTTTTAACTGGGCCAGCCTTCTTGCTGCGACTAGGGTTGCGTCGGGGACCCCAAGGAGAATTCTGTTCTATTCATTAGTTTGGGCTTCCCCGCAGCTAGGGACTTACCTTTCATCCGCTTCGCCGGTGGCTCAATGTCTGTGTCCCTAGTCCGTTTCACACTCCCCTCTCCAACAAACGGAAGATCTCGTGCAGATAGAATGGGTTTTCCAGCATGTTGGATGTTGATGGCTGGCCGCGGAACAATGAAACTGAGGTCCAGTCGGCTGCACGGCGATAGAAGACCAATGCCGAGCTGGGTTCGTAAACGGTATGGGTAGTCTTGAAACGCTCCTCCCAGTCGACAAACTTGCTGGTTGTCATCTGCGATTCCCCTGCTCTGCCAATTGGATCGAATGACCGCCACATGACATCAAACCCCTTGACAGCTTGTGGAGGCGAGGATAGAAGCTCGCCCGATTGAATACGCAAGAATGTATCACCATTCGAATCCCAAGGCTCTCCAATGGAATCTTGAACTGCAAGCAGCTGAAGGAGCAACCGAGCCAGGACCCCAGATCTTTCGGTTCGCCTCGGGATCTGAACGCATGATTTCGTGCGCCGAAAGGGCATCGAGGGGAGCAGTAGGCATTGCATCCAATCCCGGGCTGGCTTTGAACGAACAACTCTTCATCCAATCAAGCGAAGCCTCCACCTTCCAAGGGATTTCCTTGAAATAGTCGCGAAAGCTCTGCACGACCGGGTTTGAAGTGTCAAAGGCCAAGACGTGGGCAAGTGCAGGAGCAGCAAGTAATAAGAGCTGTGAGAGCTGTGGACTTGCGGCGTCTGCACCTTCGGTTACAGGACTGAAGCATGACGGCAACTGTAACAATCCCGATCTGGACGCCGATGTTGAAGTCAACAGTTGATCCCAAATGTCAGCTGAGTAGTTTCCACGGGAATCGGTAATGAATTGACTGAGATAAAATGAATTCTTCGAAAATTTCTTCTTTCAGGACATTTTCGGATAATTGTAAATATCTCCACCAGTTCTCCACCGATTTGAATGAAATGTATCTAGATATGTTGGGCTAATTCATGCGGAATTAGTGACAGAGAGGAATCTGTGAAAATATTATGTATTAGGTAATTTGTGTTTTCAAGCTGTTTAGTGCCGAATGCCTACACCTAAAATTTTGCGAGGGACCACATGAATACCATAGTAAACGCGTGACAGAGCCAGAACCTCATGAAATCCCCGGATAAATATAATCCTTACAATATCTCTGACTGTCAAAACCACCAAATGTACACAATGGTGCTGGAGGGACTGCAACCGAATTCTCCCTATTTCTGGCTTTGTCACATGAATTCACAGGTATACATGTTGTCCCTACCCAAATAAGAGGTCACTGGAACATGTTGCGGGCATGCTACAATGCATTCGGCCCAAAAAACGGGCGTGAAACATAAATTACCTAATACATAATATTTTCACAAACTCCTCTCTGTCACTAATTCCGCATGAATTAGCCTAACATATCTAAATACATTTCATTCAAACCGGTGGAGAACTGGTTGAGATAGTTACAATTTTCCGAAAATGTCCCGAACGAAGAAATTTTCGTTCGCGCCTTCGGTTCCGACATTAGCTCTCATTTGCCTGAAGTTTATGCTAGGCTTGAAAGTGTCCAGGATGGCAGACAATAGAAGCATGAGATTGATCACCGTCGTATACGCTTTGTGAGTGACGCCGGGATTGGTCTGGGACTGCATATGTAGAAGGTCAATATACCTACCAAGAGGATAGCGGGAACATTCTGATATAAAAATGAGTAAGCATTACTGCTGGTCTGAAAGGCTGTATAAAATGATTGTATTATACAAGCGGTTTAATACAGGGTATAAAACATTAAATACCTGCAGGCCAGGCCCCAAATTAAGACCTTAATCAATGTTTTTCCTCGCAATTTCAGCAGCTAGAACATGTCAGTGAAACTAGGTGGTCTTCGGCGAGGCTTTTCCCGAGTTGTCGCCGTGTAGCCTCTCGCTTAAAGCAATCGTTGACAACGTGACCGGGTTTGCTGCAATAAAGACACAAATTATTCTTGAGACATGCCTGGCGCTCTTCGGCAGTGAAATTTATGCTGGAAACCCTCCTGGCGTTTAGGCCCTTGATTCAACCAAAACATTGGTGGGCATTCCACTCCTGCGGCTCGAAGATGTAAAATTGTAAGCAAGCAAGGCCAAACACAGAAAATATTGTGCAACTTGCATCGGCGGTGGTTAATTTCCCTGCAGTTTATGCTGGAAACCTTCCCAATTTTCACGCCATTGATCCGGCCAAAACATCGAGGGGCATTCCACTCCTGCGCCTTGAAGATGAAAAATTGTGGGCAAGCAGGGCCAAACACCAGAAATATTGGGCAACTTGCTTCGGCGGCGGTTAATTTGCCTGAAATTCATGCTGGAAACCCTGTCAGTGTTCACGCCGTTGATCCGTCTAAAAAATCTCTGGGCATTCCACTCCTGCGACTCAAACAGGTAAAATTGTGGCTTCAGGGCCAAACATAATATTGTGAAGGGGGTGCGTGATGCGTGACCGCCGAATTGAACGAAATTGTACAGTAATATCGTACTGGTTGAACAGAAAGCCGGTATATACTGCCCGGGCCAGTTTCTGCGCCAGTGGATACATGTCAGTCATTTGGGTGTTTCGCTGAAGATCCATTTTATTATATAGGGACACAAGAGCTTCTACCCACGTTGCAGACTTCTATTGCAACTCGTGTTCTCGGGATCGCGGCAGAGCCCTATTCTGCTCAGAGTTACTCCGGGAGCGGTTCGACAGGCCCGCGGACCCTCCCATCAAGGTCCTCAGCCCATCCAGGGGCTGATTTATGTATGCCCCCTAGATTGCATGTAGGGAAAAGATCGGAACTCCATTGATCATGTCATGTGCTTGCAGCTTGACATACTGTACTGCATTGTGCCTATTCGGAGATACATGTCAGTCATTTAGATCTATTATTATATAGGGACACAAGAGCTTCTACCCACGTTGCAGAGTTCCATGATCAACTTTCCCATCGTTTGACTTCTATTGCAACTCGTGTTCTCGGGATCGCGGCAGAGCCCTATTCCGCTCAGAGTTACTCCGGAAGCGGCTCGACAGGCCCGCGGACACTCCCATCAAGGTCCTCCGCCCCTTTACCAGTTTGAGTTGATCTGTCGAGCTATTTTCCAC
Source organism: Mycena olivaceomarginata (assembly GCA_029378375.1). Lineage (NCBI taxonomy): Eukaryota > Fungi > Basidiomycota > Agaricomycetes > Agaricales > Mycenaceae > Mycena > Mycena olivaceomarginata. The sequence continues at coordinate 296,356 of JARKIC010000010.1, forward strand.
CATAAATCATCCCATTATGAGTTGAATGTCGGACTCGAGGCAGCCGTGGTTATCGTTTACCGATGATTTTTGCCGCTGACCACAGGTTCAAGGTACCCATTCAAAGTAGACCGAGCTCAATGGGAAATAAATAGATAACAAAGCGGCTGAGACCGAGCAGGTGATGAACTCGCCAAGGCATCATCGCATGCGGCTTTTGGCCGCGCAACCTCTTTCGATGCAGCTTTTTTTTCTTTTGCTCCAGAGGTCCTAGGGGGTGCTATCAACATTTCTGGTGATGTTGGAAGCAAAAGAGCGCACCTCCGGAGGCGGCTTTGTGCAGCGCGGCCGCATGCAGCTTTGCGCAACCTCTCTAATGAAGGCGCAGTGGATTAGGTTGGAGTGTTTATTTGACGGAGGAGGCTGATTGAACCGAAGCTATTTGTTGACATTTTGCGTTGTTCACGGCCCAGAATCATTGGATCCGGTGGAAATCGACCACAGTCATATATATGTAGCTGTTCAAGTCCTTCAGACCTCAAATCTCGCATCGTATCTTCTGTTTGCCAAGCTAGTATCCACAATACCCGCGCGGTGCGTGCTTTGACTTTGGTGATGTGCAAACATTTGATATTCTTTGTCCGATACTGGCTGCCATGCTAACATTTTGTCTCTTTTAAATGTGCCTCGGAACTTCCTCTGCCTGTTATTATAATCGGACCGAACATTTCTGTGAGGCGCAAACTGAATCTCACGTAGTTCCCCCGTCGCATGTATTTCGCCCTATCGGACCCCAAACGGATCTCAGGAGACACTCGCCTCGCTGTTCCTAGTTCCTCAGCCCTGCACCGCAGCATCAACCACATATTTTTGTCTTATCTCTGATCTGGCTTCAACACTACCATCCGTCTGGTCCAATTCCCCGGCCGCAAATACAAACAAAGCAAAGATATATAAACTTCCACGAGAAACAAAACGACATACGCATGGTCTACGTGTTTTTGGCGCATGAAATAAGAATGGATCTTCCTTATAATTATGGTCCGCACGTGGATCAACGTGCGAAAGTGTGGGCTGTCCCAATGTAGGTTCGGAACAAGCCTCTCTCCGCACCGGCAAGCCGGTGATTCTCGGAGAGAGGCTTGGTCCAAACTCGAGAAAACAACGAGTGCTCACAAAGTGCTGCAAAGCACGTGGATACTAGGGATCCGCTGAAAGCGCAAAATGCTCGCGAAGTGTAAGCATGATTACACATTTCCATTTTTGGGCACATTTTTGCTCTCCCCCGCCCAACGAGATTTGTGTATGAGTGGAAAGAGGAGACGAAGGGGTGTCTTTTGACCACTTTTCATGTGAATACACCCAGAATTGAATGTGTTTGAGGCCAATTAGTCGCTGGAGGGCCGTGAGAAATTGCGCCCGCCCGTTTGTCCTTGTTTTCCGGTCGACTTGGATTCTCACAGTTTTTAACACAGACCATTCCGCTGTACATGAAGAATAGGCAGCAAACTCAAGCGGCTCGCATTCTTGGGGCATAAATGGTACTGGGGTTTTTCATCCAAATCGACAGGGGGTGTGACGCGTGACCCGATTTACCTATTCGACATTTCGACAGCAGCCGAATTTTTTGCGTGACACCCGTGCACCGCACACTAAGCAGTTTGCTGCATGTGGCCTTACCGCCACAGAACTTCACGTTAGACATGGTAGAGTTGCGGTCAGTCGCGATGTCCAGGTAAAATCTCAAGACTTGATCAAAAGCCCGATGAAAACAAAGAAAAACCCAAAGAAAAATCTCGAGCTGAGGCAAAGAGCAAGCCAGGAGTTGCAAGCCCCCTCGGCGTCGAGCGCGAGCAGTAGGCGCGTTCGATCGCATACAACGCGGCGGGGCACTTGAAGATCGCGGTACGCGGAAGGAGGGCGGCGGCCCGGGAGAGGGATTGCGGCATCTGGTAAGCAGCCTTGCGCTCTTCATTCCCATAACGTTGTTGAGGAGAGAGAACACTGTAACACCAATTTCCCGTGTGTTGGTTGCAACAGGAGTGTTGGGAGTGGACGCAAAGCCGGTCAATTTCTACTCACTTATCCTGGCACGGTACTTATGCAGTTTGACTCCATTCTCTTAGATCCAGCGAGATTTCTGTATTCTGCGTGTGATCTCATTCTGCCAGAGGGATCTACTTCTTTCCTCCACATCGTGCTTATCCGTAATCCGAAATGACCATTTACTTTGTATCAATTAACCGTTCTTTAATAAATGCATTTCGTTTATTTCTCCGCCGTGTCGACGCGTCCTGCCCCTGTTTTGGCGGCACCTCTTAGCCTCTTGACCGCAGCGCAGCGCTTGAAGGTTGGGTGTTCTTTTCTGCTCCGCCGGTGCCTGTCATCTACGGTGCCGTACATCGTACATCGCAGTAACTGCGGCGCACCGCACAGTTGGATCGACAGATTGTCCGTGCACGCTTGCTGGGGATAATTTTCCACAGTTCCGACCGTGTCTTTTCGCCTCTTCGGTGTTGCGCAATAGGTATCATCCCATTTGCATGTACAATCTATCAATAAATTGATCTTAAACCATCTGGCGTGCCGTGTTTTCCTCGGTGATTAATTTTTGCATGCGCCGGAGCGGAGCGGAGGCCTGTCTTGTATTGGTTCAAGAAATGCGACATCTCCCTGAACACGCCATTCCTCGGACGCGACATCGCGTGGAAGTTGGGCTTTCGGTGGTGGCCTAACATGGGGGGTGGATGCCGTCGGGTGTGTCGAGGAAGTGTAAACAATTGCACCGCACTTTTCAAAAGGCACAGGTGGCAGCGGTTTGTCCCGAGGGTGGTGTATTGAACAATTTTGGTACCTGTGACAGTGACATTGCGATTTTTTTGGCCTGAAAAGGCAAGAAAATGTCGAAATTTTCCGGTACTCCGTTTACTCCGTTGCCGTGTCGTTCCCCTTCGGATATGCGCGAGCACAGCGGCACGGTACCCCCCCGGGGTCATCAGTAACTTGACATTTTGATTGTGATCTTTCCGGCCTTTTCCCGGCTTGTGGGCTTGGCAACGCTAAGCGACAAGCTCACAAGCTCACAAGGGCCTCAGATCAAGCTATTATCCTCTCCAAAAGTAGAGGTATTGTCTTGAATTTATAAAAGAGTGCATCTACACACTTCTAAAACAGCAAACTTTCCTGAGAACCTCACAAAGCTTCCTGGATGCAATTTATTTCGAAGCGGAATTCCGAGCTTGTGAAATTCGGACATAGGGTTGTGATCTTGTCAACTGTCCGGCTTTCCGGGCCTTTTTCGGGCTTTTTTGACCTTGTACAAGGTCACAAGTTATTTGTCAAAAGACTGATGGTCACCCGTTCCGATTACTTACCATGCCTCTTAGTACAAATACTAGCCACTTTATTTACTATACTTTACTTCTTTTCTTACCATCTACCACTACGTGCACATTGTTCGAAGTTAGCGCGTTGCTTGGGTGTAAGAATTGGAGTTCTTACACACGCAGTGATGGCGGGACCGCTACAGCAGCCGGCGCAGCAGGTGGCGTAGCACGAATGATGCCAGGACTTGTCAAGCGGATCCGGGATTACGGGATGCCCCGCCGCCGGTATCATATATTCTTGGGTCAAAACACAATATTAATACTCGAAAATCTAGTTGCTGTCTCCAAAAGTCGTGGCTTTATGCTCCTATTCTTATGGCTACGTCCATGGATCAGAAGTCTAAGGATTAGTGTTACGGCGAGTCTCCCGTAGTCAGACTCCAAGACAAAAGTTTTATGATAGTCGATAAAACTTTGATATGGATGTTACGGCTCCTAGCGCACCTGAGACGTATGCACGAGTCGAAGTCGCAGGCCCCCAAATGGGATGTGCGAGCGGAAAGGAAAAAAGAAAAAGGGCCGGTATTGACGGATCCAAGGGAGTGCGAATCGGATAGTCATGGTCATGGACACCAATGATACTTCGTACGTCCTGTCGTGGTCGGTCTCGGCCAAGGCCTCAGTCATGTATTCGACATAGACGTGGTACACAATCATGAGTAACAAGTCAAACCCTGCCCACAATCTAATCCTTGGTGTTCGTTCGGCTATTGATTCCCATTAGCGATCAACCAATCGTACTATTATTGATGAAATAGCCTGTAAGGCTGCGGTGGCGGTAGGGCGGGTCGTCAGGCCTGGCGCAAGTCATTTCGGTGAGGAGGGTTTCATACGGTTCGTATACTTTGTCGTCAGAAGGTATGTCATAACACTGGTATATACATCAGTAGAAAGAATACATTCGTGGGGAAAGATGCGAACCTTCCGTCCCTCTTCCATCTCCCCCTGAAGTACCTTACCCAGCATGCATACGTCTGCGGCACAAACATCGTACAACTGATGAAGAGATTGTTCCGGAGCGGCCCAGGCAGAAGGTGGTCGAACACCAGAGCCAAGCGATCGTCGGTTTTCAGCAGAAAACACACTGCCCCTCCAAAATCTATGTATGCCATACGAAAGCTGAATTTGCTGTGACGACTGAGCTCAAAGTGCGTGGGAGCGTGATTCCAAAGGATATTCCTCGGACGTATGTCCTATCACGGAAAATCAGAGAGAGTAAATTCGGAGATCACGACCTTACTCCATGGGCAATGAAATGCTCATGCATGAAGACGAGGCCCTTCGAGGCACAACAACAACACAGTCATGTATACCGTCTGATTGCAGACATACCTCGAGTAATTGTCGGGCCATTTCAAACCTTGATGCAGCACGATCGAAGGGAGGCCATTGCCAATGCTCATACCAACACGCCTGAACTGAAAATTCAAAGCCGTTCCCCGGAATAAACTGCAGAACAGGTATTGTATGATTCCGAGGATCAGCGCGTAAGGGATCCAACGAAAGGCTTTTGAGGATCTGCAGTTCAACATCTTCGGCTGGGATGACCTTGACAATCACATGGCGGCGATAATGATCCAATGCGAGATTGAGGAAGACACTCTGCTCCATATTAGCGAAGCCAGTGAAGCGTTCCTGGGCTCACCTCTTGAAAAAAGGTAACGGTTCTATCCATAACCCTCACGGACGGATCCCAGTCCTCATCGAGTCTGTGGACGAAGTCTTCATCATTCTGTGGATGAAACGGTTCAACGGCGGCTCGTCGCGGGAGATCGGTATTGTGGCGCAAATCTTCGTAATACTTTGTACGAGACAGGCTGACGCCGTGCCGGCGAAGCAGGTCTGCAGAGAGCAGCCACGGAGTTTGGAATTCTGTTGGCTCATAGCTGTCCCAAGGCTGTAATTGGGTGAACAAACTGCGAACATTGGGGACTTTGTACAGACGAGTGCTTCAAGTTCTTTCCCGCTGTGTGCGGCATGAGACATGCTGAAGGACCGCATCTCATTGCTGAGAGTCAGTGGTCGCTCGGTGACAAGCGATGCAGTCGAAAGTGCAGTTTGTATCTTTCCCGCTCTGGATATGTTATTGTCAGGTATTACATTTCCGATGTTAAAAAAAAAGAAAGAAAAAAAAGAAAAAAAACTGACGTATCATGTTGGTCTCCTTCCTTGGCATCCGATGTTGTGGCCAGCGCAAGTGGAAGGGCATCGTTCCCGTTCTACAAGGTAAGTCAGAGAAATTCGAATATCACAAGACAGTCCTACGGGCGCTGGGGGAGAAGGGAAGTCGGGAAGGGACGAAGGCGTGCAAAGAGACCCAACGTCCGAGATCTTGTAGTACGAAATGAGCTGTTGCGCGACCCCATCTGTGGTCAAGTGAAGTTGTCATGTAAATTCAAACAAAATATTGTCACTCATTCTTAGGGTCCATATCTTCATTCTAGAGCCCAAATATCGAGACACCCTCGACTACCCGTGTCAGCTTGAGGCCAAAAGTGCTAAGGTGGCCGAGCAGGCAGTTTCTGACAATAATTTTGATTCCTGATACTCAATTGACCTAAATTTTGATATGGTGTAGTTCAACACATCACCCAGAGGATGGTATACTCCGATAGTGAATTTGGGCGAAAAATACTGTCCATTCTTCAGTATGGTGGTAGCACAAATTTGCTGTCCCGCAAACGGCCATAACCACCGGCGACTCAAGTTGTGTAAAATTTTCTGTATTTCTGACTCCACAAGAGTATTTTGCTTTGTCCTTGTTCAAAAGTGGAATGGTTATAAATTTCTCGGTGGAATCAAGTTCGTGGGTGTGGAATGAGTACTCTGAGAGACCCACAGAAAATTTAACCACCAGCGACTCAAGTTGTGCTTGGGGTTGCAAATTTTGTTAAGGTGCGTTCTTTCTTCCTAAAAAAATCGTGGCTGCACCAGATTTACTCTATTTCGGACCGGCTTGGGTCGCTCAGACCCACTTTGACTCTATATTCCGGACCCAAAAACGCGATTTTCGCCCTCAGATTTACGCTATTCCGGACCGACCTAGAAGGTAGTGACCGGGGGCCTAGCAGATCGGTGGCCATTGGCAGATGTTGATGGGCGGCCTGCCTTGTGGTTCACCAGCAGCCTTGTACCTGTCTGTGGACATTCTGGAGGACTGAATTCCTCAGGAGAAGTGTGAATCGAGCAAAACATCCATAACCATTCCACTTCTACACGGAGAAAAAGCAAAATACGCTTGCGCACCCAAACTTGTCGGACAAAATTCAGAAAATATTCCACACCGTGGGCCACTGGTGGTTAATTTTTCTGTGGGCGTCTTGAAAGACTCATTCACCCAGAAGGAGTGTGACTCGAGCGAAACAACCCTAACCATTCCACTTCTGCACGGAGAGAAAGCAAAATACGCTTACGCAACTAGAATTAGGCACATGCCCGTCGAAGCCGTGGCATCACATGCCCCTCTCTAAGTTTGCGCCTAAACTGATGACGACTTCGGTCACTTCGATCAAATTATCTTTCGATGATTTTTTTCGATGGCTGCGGCTACACGGCTATGGACCGTCTTGTGCGATGGCGGTAATACGGTAGTTTGATGAGTAAATAAGAGTAAGAAAGATTAAAAGAAAGAATAACCAATACACCAGGCTGCCATTTGAAAGGCATGACCCCAATCCAAACAATAGAATACACAAGGCTGCCACTTGAAAGGCATGACCCCGATCCAAACAATGGAATACACCGGACTGCATTTTGAAGAGCATGACTTTGATCTAAACAGTACAATACACCAGGCTACCATTTGAAAGGCATGACCCCGATCCAAACAATAGAATATGACAAGAAATCATCAACCCATTTTTTAAGTGGGCCGATATCGTTCGCGAGGTGAACGGCCTGTGCCTCACTATCAAATGGTTTAATTCAGCCGAGAGCAGGAGGGATAAGGGAGGGAGCACTTGACATATTTAAGGTTTGAATGAATCCCCCGAGATATTCGCATTTTGAACCACTTGCCCCGGAATGGCATTTTGAATCACATGCTCTGTAATGCCATTTCAAACACTGTTGAATGATTTAATTCGCATTTTGAATCACATGCCCCAGAATGGCATTTTGATTCATTGCTGAACCTTTAGGTTTGGCTACCCTGGGGAACTTGGATTTCGGCCACTCTTGCTACATGTACAAACAACTTTAGTCACCCAACATTGGTCATGGCGAAATGAAATCGAAAGAAAATGGGGCAAGAACTGGAAATAAATCAAAAAACAAGGATATGTTTATCAACCTCTTACTGGCTTGAATCCTCCTGTGTGAGTTTAATTTTCTGTTCTTAGTCATTTTTTGCTTTATGCTCGGGCTGGTATCCGCTCGGAGGTCTCCGAGATCAATCACTGCATCTTGATCCAAGGGCCTTTATCTTAGCGCCCACAGCGCCTAAAGTACGATAATCATCCAATGGTGAAACTGAACGATGTTGAAATATTGGACAGTGAACTGAGTGAGCCGTTTTGATCACTGTTTGTGGTGTACACTTCAAAAACAGGAAGGCTGGGGTGACAGTTAAGGAACTTGATCTTTACAGCCTGTTTATCCCTAAGAAAAGTTATCTCGTCCCCCAGTAACGCTGTTATTGCTCTGAAATTTGTACTGCACATTCCTTGATACCTTGATGCATTTATAAGAGCTTTCCAAGATGTTTTTTTTTTTTTTTCCTTTCTTTCCTTCTTTCTTTTTTTTTGATGTTGTTCAGTTAATATTGCCATCACCTTGAATGTGGGTGCACCGTATGATATTATAATTCTCTCAAACTTTCTTGCTTTCTATGGAATAAGTCGAGGGGATTCAAAAAATATTTATAGGAAGAAAACCTTTCAAGTTTCTATGCGTAAAGTCTTCAACTTTTTTCTTGCTTTCTCGACATGATCAAACGGCTTGACCAAACCACTTCCCCTGCTTTTGGACTTTAGCCTGTGAGCATGCCTTCCTTGTATTCTGTTGTAATAAGTTGAGCGCAGATCCTATAGAAGCGGATCTACAGTTGTGGAGTTTCCTAGTTCAGTTGAGACCTACGGTTGCCCCGTGAGGTTTACTAGGTCATTTGATTGTGCCGAGAAAGCCAGATAGATGTTGGAGACTTTATACATATGAAAAGTTGAATAGTTTTTCTTTGCATCAACCTTTTTTTTGTATTCATCAAACTTGTTACATGTGAAAGCAAAAAGTTGGGAAAAGACCAGATATCAATATTATACCCCATTTGAATAAAGGTACAGGTCCGGGGTTTTGGAGGAAGGCAGATAGGCGGTTTGTTGAATAGGCAATGTCGGGGGCGAGTAGTATTTGCTGCATGCTGAATTGATCCAACGGCCTCGCGGTATGGTTTATTGGCCATAAATGAGTGCTCGGCGGCGTGGACGGGCTCTGCACAGAGGTGAGCTCGATGCCAACCGGGAGCGGTGTGGACTTGGGGTTGCAGTCCATCATGCCGTAGCGCGCGAGAACACGCTCGAGATACGGACGTGAGGAGATGGATATAATCCCCTCATCGGCGTCGTACTCAATGGTCATGCCCAGCAATGTTACAGTGCGGGGGACATCCGTGACATCGTAGATAGCCTTTATGCCCTCCTGAGCCTCAGTCGCAGCGGCAGGAGTCGATGAGATTCCGTCCAAGTCGTCCGTGTAGACACTGTCAAAGTAACAGATAGTCCAAGGGTGGACTGAGGTCGAGGGTAGGTCGTACTTCACAACGCTGCAACAGTACAGTAGATAGGGATGTGATAAATGGAAATGTTTACTCAGCTTATTGAACTCCTGCCTGTACTCTAGGCGCTCGAAGACTCGATATAAGACGCCTCAGGATGTCCTAACTCGAAGGAGACCTGAGGGAGATGGGAGAAAGGAAGCAAGAAAGAAGTCCCTGTTTCATACATGTCTCGATCTTAAATACATGATCGGGATGGTCGTCACGCGTGCTCTCGCGTCACCAGAGCCCTGCGCAACGATCCAATACATGAACGAAATGTAAATAAAATGTCCATGAGCATAAAGAGCTCGAGATAATTACCATACCAACTGCTAACACAACTCCAGTGTAACACCAACCGGGACACGCGCAAAGACGGTATAGGGAGACGTGCTGCCGCCTCAGCACTTGTCCAGAGGGTGCCCAACCCTCGGACGCGTCAATCCCAGGCGCGAGCCGAGAAGGTAGGAACACCAGAGCCGCGTTTCACAGAAGCTGGCCCAGGTACAAGGGAGAGGGGAAGAAAAATAGAGACGAGATGTATAACGTACTAGAAAGATGAGAGAGTCCACACAATCCTGCCCAACCCTCTAATCCATCGAAGCGGCACGTAAGAACATTGCGCAACGAAACCAACGCGGTCAGGTGACCTCTTGATGCGTGGTTGAAAGTCGTGGATGTGAGTGATTTGTCGTGTATGAGCCGGTAATGCGTCTCGGGACGGTACAGTTGAAGTACCTGTGCGATAAGGAAAGATGATGAAAAATATAGAGTGAGTAGATAATAGGTGGCCGTTAACGCCCGTTGAGGAACCCAATCGCATCATACATAATTGCATGAGCGACGAGCGAGCCGGGAGGCACTTCCACAGAGGGGGATACTTTGGATCCAGTCCCCGGGATCCTCGCATTAATGGAAAGGGAAGGGATGAGAGCAAAAAGAAAAGAAGAAAAAGAAACAGAGAGAAAGAAACGGGGATGAAGAAAAATGAGGAACTCAGCAGTCTATTTCCACCTCCTCGTCGCCATTATCAAATTCGAATCCATTGATGGCCGTTTCGCCTGCGTCCCCCACACCAGGGTAAGGGAAGACAACACCTCGCTCGAGGTTGAGGAGGATGCGTATTGTGATGAGCAAAATGCGGAGTTCGACGTCGATGTACCACATCTTTCCAGTCCTAATGATCACGCTGGCGAGCACGAAGTCGGTTCCTTGGTTGCGGAAAGCCTGCTGGTCGCTGCGTAGGAGGGGAAGGACGCGGCGGAGGTTGCGTTCGAATTCGGTGTAGTGGCTTTGAACAGGATATCCCGTGGATCGCTCGAAGACATAGGGGAGGTGAGGGAACTTCAGATAGAAACGACGCACCATTATTTTCCAGTTATCTTCGTTCATAGGCTCGTTGACGACTCCATCGGTAATGCGCGGTGGATACCTCTTCGGGATGACTCCGCGTTGCAGGTAGTCGAGGATCTCCGACTTGCTCAAGTGGCGATCCCTGCGCCAAACGGTTCGAGTAACAGGGAAGGAAAACCACTCACCTTCTACCAAGTGATACTGAACGGTATTGTAAAAGTACGGCAGGGCGAGGTCGTGTTTGAGCCAGCTCGCGTTACGTCTTGGGTCGATGAGATCGTCGTTACGGATGCGAATGGGATCGTAGGTAAGCGGGAAGCCAAGGAGTATTTGAGTCGGATCGCTGAAACCTCGTTTGGTGACGTTCGAGTGATTTAGGAAGAGAGGGAAGCGCCTCAAAGGCGCCGAGGGTGGTTGAAAGGTGGACGGATAAGACATGGCGGTAAGAGCGACGCCAGGGAGCTGAGCGAGGTATATGGAAAGCAGAGACAGGAGGGGCGGAGAACGGAGCGAGTAGCCGAGCGGAAATGTCAAACAGGCGGATCAAGCGAGACGGAAGTAATTTAGCCGAGTGGAACTGTCAAACACGGGGATCACGGAGCGGAAGCAAACTTTCAGATTAACAGAAGACTCATCTTTACGATTCCATATCTTCATCCAACTTGCGCTCTCTCTCGGTGCGTCGGTACCGCGGATCGAGAGTGGTCTTGAGTGTCTGATGATCCGGGAGGAAGTAGAAAAGTCTCAAGCGGCGAACGTTGACGTGCCCTTTGATGATAGCTCCATCGAGCTCGCGAAGCACGTACGAGTCTCTGTCGCGTTTCTGGTGAACGATGTATGGGCCTGAATAAGTCCACTTTCCTTTTTGTCCTCTCGATTCATCCAGCTGAGATTCACGAAGCCAGACGTACATTCCAACTTGGAAATCGGAGAAGTCGAACATGTGGTGGTGGCGCTTGTGAAGATCTTCGATGGCGCGCGGCGCGTCTCTCGTAATTTGTTGGACGCTTCCTCGAGCTTGGGATTGCGACGAGCTAGCTGGAGGGCGCGGATGGCGAGTAACTCTTCGTGAGTGCGAACTTTATCCCAATCCAATGTCTGCCAAGTGATTTCAGTCATGTCGTATGAAAATACCGGGTGCACACCGTATAGCAAATAATATGGAGAGAATCCTGTAGCGCGGCTTGTGGTAACTCGCATGGCGAACAAGACAGCTTCCAAGTATCGAGGCCAGGTACTCTTCGCATCACCCGTGCACTTGTAGATCGCATCAACAATGGGTTGGTGTCCTCGCTCGACTGGGGCGTTTCCCTCGGGATGGTACGCTGTGGAAAGAATGACAGTGCAATTGTACTGAGTTCGAAGTAAGTGGAGCACTTCCTTTTTGAACTCAGGTCCTCCATCGACGGTGATATACGGCACGCACGCGAAGCGGCAAATAATTGCTTCGTAGATGAACTTGGCGACAGCTTTCGCCGTGAGCTCCTTGAGGGCACGAGCCTCGGGCCACAAGATCGTTGGTTCGCTAGCTTGGACGATATAGTTGAGTCCCCGTTCGCCCGTGGTCATGTGAATACTATCATATTAAAATGACGGAGGATAGGAGCTTGCCAGGATTCGTTATATGGTATCACAGGAATCCTCTTGATGGATTTCTGGCACTCGATGCAGGAACGGACGAAGTACGCGATGTCGGCGTACATGTTGGGCCAATGGAAACGGTCTCGAAGTTGCTGGTATACAGCGTCGCGTCCTCGATGGCCACAATCGTTGTGTGCTTGAGCCATGATTCCTTGTCGTTTGGATTCGTCCTCGATAACGAGTCTCGGCAGGTGGGGAGAGTTCTTCTTAGGAGCGAGCCATATCCTGCCTTGGTGAAGCATATATCTGCGAGAGGATTTGAGAAAACTCAGCTTTTGTCGGTCCGTAACAAGGAGCGGAGGGTAGGATCCGTGTTCTAGGAAGGTGCGAATCTCTTGCCAGAAATCCGAGCCGTCCCGGTCTCGAACGCCATGTTTATGACCAACGAACCCTCGGCCGAGATCGCCGAGGGGGATACTTTGAGAGTAAGTATCGCTCTCGATGAATTCAAACTGGTGCAACTCATCTCCTAGCAGGAACTCTTCCACTCGCGTCGAGTAGGACTTTCGATGGTGAAAATCCGGTAGAAGTCGCGTTTGCTGAGCTAGTTCTGGTTGGAATGAGGTCGAACCAAGCCTTGGAATATCGACGAAGGCTTTGCTCGAATGGAAGACAGGAATCGGAACGTTCTTGTGGGTCCAGGAATCTGTGAAGGTGGAAGAAAGGCGGGAATGGACGGAGGAGAGGAGGAACTTAAAGGATGAGGTAACTGTAGCGTCGGGTGGAGGTGATGAACCAGCGTAAATCAAGTGGGGGACGGACTCCGGCGGTGTGAGGCAGTGTGGGCAGAGAGGGGAGGGGGCTGGTTTGAATCGGTGGAGGTAAGCGTTAAGGCCAATGTGTCCAGTGCGGAGCTGGGTGAGTACGCTGCATTGCGGCCTGCTGAGCCCCGCGTACATCTTCTGAGTGTGCCTCGTTTCCTCCAGCTTACGATTTCCGCAGATGAGGCACTGCCTAGATTGGATTATGCAATTTCTAAAAGCTCTACCGAGTCGCCGCTGGAAAGCTTTCCGAAGCTTATCCCTGCTGCCCCCAGCCTCTTTGCACTCTGCCCCCGTTCCATTCAGGTGTCCCCGTCCACGTCCTTTATGAGTCTTGGATCGGTTGTTACCTGACTTTTAAACTCCGCTCTCGGAAGATCGGGCCCGAGGCTTTGGAAGCGCTCGGTCCAGAACGCCGCAGGCGCCCTTTGTGGTTGCGGATGTAGAATTTCAAGAGGGCCGTTGTGCGAGCAGCGCGTCGAGTGGCGGGAGGCATGACAGATGATGAGAAGAGTTTGCAAAGCATAGCCACCAGGTGGCCGAATGGTTGCCGTCTCCTTCGGGGGCATTTTCTGGACATAGAATCATCGCGAGAATCACATTTCAGAAGGGACGGTCAGAGCTCGAGTTTATTCTGGATGATTCTCACACGGTTTTGATTCAAAATAATCTACAGAATCACTTGAGAATCAATGTCATAATCAATCTCAGAATCACCGAGAATCGCCTACTCTGACTGTCCCTATTGACTGAAGGCCGCAGCTGCCCTACCCACCGGGAATGGGAAACTCTGTCGGAGCTTATCAACGGATACCAGTCCGCCATCAGCTCGGAGCATCCCTATCTAAAGAGAGACATTTATTTTTATTTGGTAGGGCGGGACAATGCTCGAAGATTGTAGACGCCTTCTGTATCGACCGGTTCAAGAGCGATATATCCGTCAACTTGTGCCCGTGGCGCGCCAGGAACGCGTCGTATGCGGGGGCTTTGATCCATTCGTCGAGTACGAAACGACGGAGCATTGGCAGGCTTTGAGAAATGAAATGTTGAGTCAGCCCACGGAATGAAGCGAAGGCAGAGGAATAGGAGGTCATTCACTCGAATTGTTCGAGGGCGGAGAAGATCTAGCTCGACTCGACGTCGAGAGACTCGAGCGCAGGCAGAGCAGCAGAGAACTGTCGGGGTGTACCCTTGGAGAAGGTGATTAAGGGGTTCCATTTCAGCGACCGCAACACCGTGAAATGCATGAAAGGGGTGGGGTCGTTGGGCTTGTTGGGCTTGACACGAAATCCAGACATCTCCGTGAGCGTGGCACCAGCGGTATTGGCCAAGGTTTCGAACGCATCACACATCTCGGGAAGGTCGCCAGAGTCGGAGATGAGCCTGACCAGTTGAGAAGTGCACGAGAAAATGGGAACCAAATCGGGCCTTCGAGTCTCAGAGCCACAGAACGGCAGATTGCCCTATCTGCGGATTTCGTGAACGTGCACTCCAAGCGAGAGATGTGCGCGGAGGCTCCTCGAGTCTTCGGGGCCTCGCATTGTTCCAGAAAGTCGGGTCACGTTATAAATAAGGGAGCGCCAGTCACTGATCATGTGGAACGAATCAGCAGAGAATAAATTATTGAACTAAATGCAGAGAAGAATCGGACGTTACGTAGAATATTTTGGAGACCAAAAGGAACTTGAGTCGTCTGGAGTTCTTTTTCATGGCGTGGCGATCGTCATCCATCTTAGAAAGGATGCCCGCTAGGGTGTAGGAGCGTGTAGGGGGACCTCGTCCGAAATCATGACGATGTAGAGAACTCGATCCCATACGATCTCGGAGACTGCGATGGGTGAGGAAGCCATGGGGCGAAAGGTAGTGTTATCGGAGCTTTCGTCACGGTGGCAGGCGCACTGTATACGCTGCGTAATTATCGGAACAGTATACCACATTCAGGATACCGAATCTTAGAGCCAGTGATCTCACTAGTGGCGTGAGCCGAGGGTCAGCTTTGAGTGCCGAAGAGTTTCCAATGCCGGAGTTCAACAATATATTGGGGGTTCCAACACTCCACGGGGAAGGGATTACCTCCTTTTGCTGTCGTTGATTGTGTACTTTTCCCCTTAGAATAATGTTGGTCACGTCAAATAACTGGAAAGGAAAGTTACTCGCACCCTTGGGATCCTGAACAAATTCAACCCCGAGTTGCGTTGGAGATAGTGGGTAGAACACGGGTCACCCTTGCATTTAGCATGTTGAACATGTAAATTGGGGCGCGCTACGAATTGCCGTGAGCGATGTTAAAGTGACGAAGATCTTGTCCATGGCCATATTTCTGGTAAATCTAACTCTGTGCAACACTCAAGCTAATAGGAGATCTACTGTCTAGAGAATACACAGAAAGATCTCAAGGGACAATGAGCGATGTCTGTGGGTAGCAAACATGAAATATAAACCGCCCTGCAGACTCAATTGAAAAGGAAAGGTATACAAAGTCCGGTGACGCACCGCTTTTATGGCACTGCCGCACATATCAAGGGACTACACCCACAGCATCGTCCTGTTCGCGACCGCGTTGGCGCAGTCCAAATCAGTATTTGGGCTTGATTTGGGCTGGCCTGTTGAAGTTGTTCTACCGGACATTGCCGTGACTACGAAGGCCAGTGACATCGCCGACATCTTGTCAACTGAGCAGATTGCCGCGAACATCTTGACAGAATGACGAGAATTGACGGCACTGACGAATATCGCCAATCACACTGACGAACAAGATCATACAGAGTGACTTACGAGTTTGAATATGTCCCGTCGAGATGTCGAAGGAGCGCGTTTTGCGTGGGTTTATGGACTATGGTGCAGGTCACCTAGTCACCGCTACCAAAATTTAGTGGCCAACTCGGCCGGAGAAAAATAAATTGTATTAATTGTACTCTGGAGGATTTTAGGCGTACTTTTGAACGAACGTATTACGGACTCGAATTTGGCTCAATGTCGCACCCCCGAGAGGCAGGCAAATCTGTAGTGTCATTTTGCACCTATTTACGGCTCTGCCAGAGCTTTTTTCAATATAATACGTGCATGTGGCCAAATCGGCGAGCAACATTTTTTTTGCTCACTCAGTTTTGCAGTAAATAAAAATCCCTCTTACGGATCTTCTTGGACGTTGAAACGGAGCACATTTTTAAGAGGGATAAGAAATCAGATCAAATTTGAAGCCCCAAAATTTCAAACATTAGCATGCAGTGACTAGGTGACCTGCACCATAGGCAAATCGACCACTGAAGTGCGAATCACCTCGTGGCGAGGTTTGTGCCCATTCGGTCCGCCACCGCGGCCGCAATATTTAAACGAACCTCGACCCGGCGGGGCATTGTTTGGTGCGTGGTTTCGCGAGGACGACCCATTTGAGTGAGTCATTTGGCCCTTGGCTCCCGCCTCAGACTGCAAATTAACAATCCACTCGGCGCGCACAGCACCGTCAACAACCAATTTCCACGAGCTCACTTCTGGGTCCAAATCTCCCGGAACATTTTCTGACTGATGTCGGCATTCAAACTGCGCCTAAATTTCGCAACTTTCTCCTGGTTATCTTCTAACCCGATCATGTTGTAAATTTGTAGCCATTCAGCTGTGTGCTCCGAAATGGACTTCTGGTTCTGGAAACAGCGGTTCAGCTTGTCTCGCTGCCGACTACGAAAGTCGACCGGGAAGCAATATTCAAATAATCCCCAAAAGAAATCTTCAAGAGTCCATTTGGACTCGTTTCCAGCAACTTCGCGTTCATGGAAGTTCAAAGCTTTTCCCTTCAGACGGTAAGACAAATAAAGTATCTTTTCATCTTCGTGAACTCGACCCGCCTTCAAGTACGCGGAGCTCTGGCGCACAAACCGGTAGAAAGCCTGCGCATCTTGGGCACCGTCATATTCCTGCGGTGGAATCGGTTTCAACAAAGTCTTTTGGGACTCTCGCTTCTTAGATTTCTTGGACTTCTTCGAAGACTTTCTGCGCTTACGACGAGACCGCCGGCGCCCATCGCTCTCGGAGCTTGTCTCGCTCGACACATCGGAGCTGGAGCTAGAGGAATTATCCGAGGGCTCGGACGAAGGTGGTGTAGTCAGTCTCGCAGATTGACGAATTGCCTGCTGAATCATACTTCCGGCAGCTGCGCGCGTTCCTACTCCGTGGCCGGAGGGTTTCTGCGACGAGGCCAACTCGTCTTGATTCATGTTCTTCAAGATGCTGTCCTTAACAGCAATGGGAGGAAGCTCTTGGGATTGCTTTTGACGAGACATGTATGCAGTGGATAGAAGCTTAGGATGAATTTCATCTGGTATGAGGATGTGCGTTACAGTTGAAAATGGATATATTCAGCGGAAGAGCTGCGGGAGAGCCCGGGTCGGAGGGAGACGGAGCGCGAGCGCGGCCGATCCCGTACGCAAAAGCCACCAAGGGTCCGAGAGACGAGACCCGAAGCAACAGGTACGCAATGATCTGTGCCTCAGTTATACGCACCTTCGTCGGTGCAGGGGGATGGTTGCAACGACAATATTTCTGGTTCCCATTCCCGGGGCATTCACGCCGTTTGACGCAGTAGCTGAATGCACAGACTGCGCAGCGGTCTGCAGACTTCTTCGAACTCCCAGACGCCGCCGGCCCTGCACCTGGAAGTAAAATCTGGTGCAGGATCGGCGCCACGAACTGCGGAGGATCAATGTCCATGGCAGTATCTTCTTGATCTGGCTGTTTTGTTGGTTTTGGACCGAACGCTCGCCCCATTTCGCACCGCAGTTTCTATGATCGCGTGAATACGGGGAACGTCGTTGGTGGCAATCGCCATAATGAGTCGATCGTAGTCGTCCATTTTTCGTGCGAATGTAGCGACCCGTCGACCAAGATTGAGAGCCTATCAGAGCCAATTAATTTCTAGAGAAAACAACGCCGATAGAGAAGAAGTATGTACCTGTAATTTCAATCTATTCAGTTCCTCATTCCGCTCAACCAACAGTTCACGGAGCTGGTCATGGCTCAAGAACTTGTAATTCGTTGCCCTTGCGCGCATCGCGGGCGATTTGTGCGAGCTCTTCGAGTCGGCCGCGCAGGGCATCGCATTCGTGACAATGCGGTGAGTACTCCGTCGTGCTTCTTTTACACCGTTTGGACCACACGGTAATGACTTTTCCGCGGTCGTGGATCTCAATTTCGAACGGTAAATCACCTTCGTCACCGCGCAACGTGAGTCGATGGAAGGGGAAGGTCATTCGAAATGAGAGCTCTTGGGGCCATTCTAAGTTGAGCATGCGCCATCGTAGCCGGGGCGGTCTATGTCCATTGTATCGGGATGGTGGGGCTGCAATTGCGGCGGCGCGGAAGAGAATCGGTCTGCACTGTAGCCGGCAGTAAATACTCTGTTGGAAGTGTGGAATGAACGATACTTACACGCGCTGTTGGTTTGTGGGGGACTCCTCGATAAATTGAAGAGAGGGTGAGTCCATTGCGGAAGACCAAGAGGGTAGGTAAGGGCTGGTGAAGGTGGGGGACAGCGGGGGGAGGGAGGCAGTAGAGGAAGCGGGAGAAAACGCGGGGGGAGAATGCGCCGAGGGAGGGAGACTCGAGAAAGAGGGAGCACGGGAGAGCGAAGACGGGGAATTATTGTTCGACGGTTTGCACCGCTTTCCCTGCATGTGTTGCTCTAAAGACTTGAAATGACCGGCCTCCATAAGCTCGCGGGTGCAAGAAATGCTCGAGTTAACCCAAGTGGCACACTTGGAGGGGGGAAAGGAAAAATAGAAACGAGACAGAGTAACGTACTAGGGGTGTGATAGAGTCCATACGATCCGGCCCAATCCTTAATCCATTGAGTCGGCGCGTAAGGGCGTAGCGCAACGAAACCAACGCGGTCAGGTGACCTCTTGATGCGTGGTTGAAAGTCGTAGATGTTGTGATTGTCGTGTATGAGCCAGGAACGCGTCTCGGGTCGGTACAGATGAGGTACCTGTGCGATAGGGAAATTATGAAGAAAATAGGGAGGGAGTAATAATAGGGTGGCTGATAATGCCCGTTGAGGAACCCGAAAGCATTACACATAATTGCATGAGCGACGAGTGAGCCGGAAGACATTTCCACACCGTTTAACGGTGGAGAATGACACATATCGAATAAAATATGATCCGCATGGTTGCTTTTAATCGGGCTCCAGACCCCTGGGAATGGCGGGATTCAAACCCGATCCCCGCCGTAGTCGGATATGTCACCTGATGGATTGCATTCTTGTGTTCGTGTATCACATACCGCAAGTCGCTGAGACTAGGCGAAGTATCCCCGAGAAAGATAAGCCTCCGCTTTACATCACTTACCACGATCACGATCGAGGTTTTGATGACCGTCAATAACGAAGCACATTATGCCAGGTTGGGTTAGTGGGTTCCCTTCCCGGGCTACAACCTTTTGAATTTCGTTCTCTGTGAAAGAACGTCGCAATTGTGCTTATTTTCTGGACCCGGAAGATAGTCAACTATCCACTGGATTCAACCCAGGTTTCAGGATCTACCGGGTGAGATGGTTCGCGGGCATCTCGTCGGATGCTTGTTCTCACTACGCTGGTGTAGTAGCATGTGAATAAATAAATAAAATCTCCATTGCCGTGCCGTGTAATACTACCTACCTACCATCAAACGACGTCGCATGGTGTGAAAGCTCTCAGATGATTCGTGGTTCACTGAAGATCCGACCCAGGGTTGGATAGGCCGGCTATCCATGACGTTGATTCGGAGGCTGTAAATTCAGCACTGTGCCGACGATATCGTCCGCAGAATGTTTCAGATGGACCAATAGGGTGGGTGAGGGGAAGGGGGGCTATGAGAGAATGTGATGTAGGATTGCCCAGGGACTGATAAATTGAAACAAATTGAAGTCGAACTCACTATCTGCCGCTCACCCACATGAAAGAAGACCCTGAACTTTTGGAAGCTTGCGAGCAATATATTCTGCAGCCGGCGAATGAGACGTCCGCTGAGCCTGTGTCCCTGTATCTCAAAACTGGTATGTCAGGCACCTCTTTACAAAATCGTATCTGACTTGGAGCAAAGAGTCCCTCAACGAAGGCAAGATCACAACCGGCTTGGAAATCTGGCTCGAGTTGATTGACACCAAAGCCATTGCGGCCCGCCAACGAGAGGCAGGATTTGTCAAGGGCGCTTTTGAGAAAGGCCTGCATGCGAGATTGGCGGCACGTATGGCGGCGCGAAAGGCGGAGATAGAGGTGGGCTCATGCCGTAAAAAAAAAACAAGGAGAATCGTGTTCAAGGTGGTAACGAGATGGAGCAGGCGAAGGTGGATGTTGAGCATGGATTGCAACGCAGTGTAAGAGAGGCTCGGGTGTTAAAATTGTTGGGTGAACGCGCCAAAGTTTCCAAGTAATTTTGTTTAGCTTCCGTCGAGAAGTAACTCTGGGCTTAAATTCGACTCACCAATGTTACCGGTTCTGGAACATCGGTATGACTTGTCTTACTCCGCAGTGATTTTCAGTCGTCGCTGATGTATCAGTAGTGTCAAATTTGATTGCAGACATCCTTCTTTCTCGATCCACCACCACGATGTCTGCTAGACGCACTATGGACCAGCGGAACGAAGAGTCTAGCATCAATACAGACGCGGAGATTGAGCGCGAACAACCCCCCATGATGCTTCAAAGCGACACGGCCAGTCAAGATGCCAAGTCCGTGTCCCAGGCAAGTTGCAAGCTCAAGCTATTCGAGTAAGGGAATCAATTATTTTTGGTGAAATACCCTAACACGATGTCGTTAGAGAAACAGCTGAAGACTTTTGCAAGGTGGCCAGACAAGAGAGAATGAGGTTGTTGATACATGAGCTGTATTTGGAAGTTAAGGAGCATCGTTTGAGGAAGGAGCGCGAGACGAAGGAAGGTGGAAATCAGGGGAGGAGGATGTAGACATTGGACTATGTATCGCCCTCCATCAATATCCGCCGGATTTCATCGGCCGAAACGTGACATTGATCACATGAATTCCTGTTTGCCATCGTCGTCTATCTAATCCCCTCTTGCTTGAATTTCGCCTCCTTCCCTTTAATTTCTTTATTTATTTAACGCGGCGCCTCGAAAAAATGCCTCCAAAGCGCAAGGCAGTTGAGTTCACCATGGACTCCGGCTCCAGCTCCGACGAAGCTTCTCAAAGCTCCATTCTGGCATCTCGTGAAAAGCCGTGCTCTTCAAAAGTATTGCCCATTACACCCAGGGTCCTTCAATTGGACCCCTGGAGAATTGTGGCAATGGCCACATAGTGCAGGTTGGAATGTGTTTCAGCTGGGAACACTGTTTGTGCCATATCTCGATCAATTTTGGTCCAATCGGCAAGCCCTGAGGGACGAATCGATTCCGAAAAATCCTGCCGTTCTAATGCACTTGGGCGCGGCCACGTCGAAGGAAAACTGATTGCACAGGAAAGACACGATAATTTACTCGCGTCTTCCAGTGATTGCTTATGTTGGCTGCAGTCCAATTGACGGAGTCTGGTTCGGATTCAGCTGCACCGCTGTAGACATGCTTGGTAGTTGCCACCCGTCCTCTGCAGTGAAGGTCATCCAGCCATATCGGAATTCCCAAGACACAAATGGAGAGGCGAACCGAACATCCCTATCACATCTGGTATCCTGATTGTTGGACAAATCGTTCAGTCAAACACACCTATACTTGGAAACAGAAGTGCCACATCAGTTTTGCAAACCACTATTAAGTTAAAGGAATCCAGCCTGTCTACGAAAGCAAACTTGTCGATCTGAGTTTGAATTGCCAATACGTGCGATCAATTTCCCAAAACGGCTGATTTGTAAGCTGACCACTGCGAAAATTGCTTACAAATAGCCTTTTTAGGTAGTGATCGCGCGTATTGGAATTTCAAACTCAGATCGACCGGTCTAGACAGACGGTCACCGGTCTCCATAAAACCATTACACGGATGCTCGGGAGACTGTAAAAACACAGCACTTTTGTCTGGCTTCGATTTATGTTCTGGAGCGGCCTGGACAGCATCACAGGCTGACTGAGAAAGGGGATTTTTTCGTTCCCCGGTCGTAATGAATATACGCGAGACATCATATAAATATGCATAGATTATCCATTCATCCCTTCGAACAACGGCGACCCATCTCATCTTCTCCGTCTTTAACCCACTCAAGGCTCATCACGTCCCCTTCCAAGTCTCTTTCGACTATCGCCCAGCGCCGGGCATCAGCCACGAAGTATATAGACCAACATAATCAATGTTCTCACAAAATTGTATGTTGTGAATTTATTAACACTCATGACTGTCTTAGGGAAGCCCGTGAGCTTTTACAGCTGCGGCGGAATCATTTGTCTTTCCTTTCAGAAATTCCCATCAAAAACCGTTCCTATTCATGTTCAAAGGGCCGTTGTGCACTCTAGAGGCATAGAGGGCATCTTACATATCAAATGAGTAGCTGGACAGAAATCAAGACCTGTGTGCCTAGGTATCATCCAGGAATAGGGCTAATATTCTCCATCTGGAATCCTGTTGTTAGGAGAAAGATATGAAGCTTTAACCATGAGACTGAGCACAAACTCAGTCTGTATGCATGTAACATTAAGCCCACCTACTTTTCTCCAAATCTCGAGCTCACGATGAAGGTGCGCAGCAAGAATTGATGGGAATTTCCTACAAAGGAAAGACAAATGATTCCGCGCAACTGTATGTGTCTTTTAATCGCCTCCATCTCTTCAATAGTTATGTCCCGAGTATACGATAGTCTGGGGGTTAAATCTGGGGTGGGCGTAGTTCCTTGGTTCCTTGGCCATTCTTGCGTTAAACACGAGCTGATCCGAGTTGAAAGAGGCCGGCGGCACTTCGGATAGTTCAATCGAGCCTCAAAGTCCGCCGAGTTGAGTCACATTAACTTTAGCCTTTTTAGGCCATGGGTCACGCACATAACTCAAAAAACAAAAAAAGCACCGTATGAAGTACTATCCTAGCTGGAGTTCAAAATGACTAGCGGGACTACCGCCAGGGTGTAATAGAAGGGACCCAGAATCAATGTGTTCAATAGAGACCACTATTTTCAGACATGGTTTGGCGGTGATTCCACGTACCTCCCTCCAATTTGAAGTCTCTGTCCCATGGATTTGTGGGTGGGCCATTTTGAGGGCCATGTACACAACCCAATTACCCATATATCGCCTGAAAGTCACATTAGTTGAACTAAAGAATGTTTGAAAGTCATATATAATATTCTGTCCAGTTGTAAACCTTAATTTGAAGCGAAAACAACATTGTGATTCGCCTCTGCACCAAATTTGAGCAGAGGAAACACTGCAGTGCACTGACGCGGTGCTGCGGGGAATTGCCGCGGCAGTGCGGGGAGTTGATGAGGCATTGCGGGGAACTGCCGTGACAGTGCGGGGAACTGCCGCGGCACTGCGGGGAACTGACGCGGCACTGCCGAGGCGTTGACGCGGCAGTGCGGGGATGTGACGCGGTGTTGCGGAGATGTGAGGAGGCAAGTGTCGCACCAACCTATGAACATTGAGGGCATTTTAGACTCTAAATTGCGGATATAATTCGAGATCAACATTGCACTTCTAGCATACGTGCTTTAACTTGCTTGCTGTAGGAAAGCAATGAACTTGGGGCTTTTGTAAACAATGATTTAGACTCGGAATTGTTAAAATTAAATCCCTGGTGAGCTACGTATGTGTTCACAGTAGTTCTATTGGTAATAACAACCGGTGGAGGTGGTTGAAATCCCTCAGGCATTTGGTGGAACTTACAGTCACTTTTATTCCTGAAGGTTGTGTTGTCCCAGACAATGTATTCGGGTGTAGGAACACTGCCCTCACCCAATTTGAGGTCTAGAAGTTGTTGTGGAACGAGCTAAAGGCTGCGCGGCACTTTATCCCTGCCGCGGCAATGGCACAGCCACCGCCGCGTCAATGCCGCGTCAATTCCCCGCAGTGCCGCAGCAGTCGCGGCATTTTCTCCGGGCCCCTGCGAAAGGCGCTAACCCTGTGGCCACCAACAATAAGGCTGCTGGCGCCAATTCTCCGGCCGCTGTAGGTTCTCGCGTTAGCGCATGCGACATCAACGGAGCAGTGAAAAGATCCCCCTTTGAAGAGTCTCGAATATGGGGATGGGAAGGTGGCATGGCAGAGGTGATGGGGGTGGTGAAAGTGCAGTGGAAGGGGTAGAATGCACCCTGTGAACGAGAGAATATTCGAAAAACAGTGTTATACCTGGAGCATATGAGTGTAACGAAGGCTGTTTCTCTGGACAGAGCGCACCTAGGTGGAGTTATGATCCAAGTTAATACAGGGGGGGGGTGTAGGATCCGTATTAATGCTGGGGCCTACCCAAGGAGCCTGAGTATTGCTTGTTTAATTTGAAGATGTCGGGCGCGGCGCACAGAGCCAGCGAGAAAACAGGACCACACCCGTCTCGGGTAGCAGTGGCCTCCAGCCAGTGGTACAACACTATCGAGGACAGCCATCCTATGTAACTAGCACCATTCTCTCACGTTCCTCTTCCTGACCCCGCATTAGTTCGCGCACGGATCAAGATCCAACACATATCCTGCAATCCCTTCGTCCGTCCACGCGCCACTGGCCAACTTGGCATTGTAATCCCGCTCGTTAATCGTATAAAAGTGTTCGGTGGCGGCAGTGCCGTAGAGGCCATAGAACGGCACGCTTCCGCAGATCTGCGACGGGTATATGTATCCGGCAATGGCGTTGCTGGCGTTGATATATCCACTCTCCAACGCAAGGTCGCGTGCTGTCGCGGATGTTGTGTAGAAATTGTCGATGGTCTGGTCGTTCTGGACGTGGAACAACGGGACAGTGGAAAGCTCCTGGGTAGGGAATACGCGGGCGGCAATGCCGAGGAAGTTGTAGTCATAGGGGAGTTTGACCAGGATGTTCATGTCCGTGGTCGAGGTAGTGTAATAGACGGTCTGTCCCGGGGAGTCCGCGATGTACAGGGGGACTGCATGGCTGGGGTCACCGCAGGTTAAGGGAGAGGGAGACTAGTCGTTGTTCAGAGAGCGATCGGCTCGTATTTAAGGACATCCGTACCGTGATTGTCGTACTTTGGGCCGGGGGCTGAAGCGGACGGGGAAGCGCAGAACGCCAGTAAGAGCACAGACGTTGCAAAAGCAACAACGTTAAACGAAGATTTCATGACGGTCGAGCTATGTCTTTGAGGAGTTCGTTCGGTGCAAGCCGGTTGACTTTGATACTCAGCTCGATCTGGTTTTAAATACATACGGCTCGGTTATTTATAGACCGAGAACTATAGGAGATGCGGCAATTAGGAGGAAAGCATTTCCGAGTGGCACGCAAATAAGCAAATCTCAACAGCGAAGTGACAGAAGAATGGAAGAAAATGTGCGCTGAGGACGGAGATGTCATACAAGTAGAGCACTTCCGAATGGCGCGCTAATATGGAAATCCCAACAGCGATGTGACACAGGAAATGTCGGCCGTTCAGATGAGCCGCGGACACTCTGGTAGGCTTTAGGTGACAGAGGAATGGAAGAAAATGTGTGTTGAGTGCGGAGACGTCATAGAAGTAGAGTATTTCCGAATGGCGCGCTAATATGGAAATCCCAACAGCGACGTGACACAGGCTGGGGAGCTATGACCGTTCCATTTCGAAGAGGGTAGCGGGAATTCCGACATTTTTGCGATGGGGAGATACTGCGATGGGAGGAGCTCGAGTTCGTGCGCCTGCGGAATGACAAAAAACTCCTTTGCAATTCTGTTGAGTTCTTGTGGAGCTGTTTCCAATGCCCGGCCTTGGGCAATCCGGTCGCGGAAAATTTCAGGGACATCCATTGGTAAAGGGATAAGAGAGATCTTTTTTTCTTTTACCAGTGCGCGTACAAGTACATGAAACTTTTTCCCCAACAAAATACACTCGGCGTCGCCCGGTTTCAGAGCTGTTCAGTGCCTCTTCGCCTACAGCAGGAAGCAGACAGTTTGAACGGTATGCGAAAGCGGACTCCACAAAAAATCCTAATGATCATAAAACAGGCCGAAAGTGGACTGCACCTGATGAGCGTTGCACTTGAATATTGTTCCAGACTTCTTGGGCCCCTTCGGGCCTGGTATCATCGTTGGGGAGCGCAACGGCATCGGCGGGATCATTTGAGCGACTGTGAACTTTTTCCGGTTGGTGATATAATTCGTTAGATTTTGAAGACTTTATTTAGTGAATTTTTGTGGTGATGGGTGATATGGTGTGAATAAATGGTTGAAATAGTATAGTAGCTGGTAGTGGGCGTATGCCCGACTGCGTAGACCAATCCCCCTTAATTCTGTAATGACCCCTTTTTTTCTTACCTACTGATCATCCTTATATATTGTCTACCTATCGGGATGTACCTCAGTTGTTCACTCCTACGTGCCCAACTGAGGTACGTCTCATTCTATTACTTATTCTTCTCTTACATACTTTACTACCTAGCTATATTGTCTAACAGGTACTAAATACAGTTGTTCACTCCTACGTGCCCAACTGAGCTATATTAGAGAGTTTGCGACTGCCACCGGAAGCCACCTGGTTGCTGATCAGGCATGCGGTAGCGAGTGGCTGTGGCTGATTCAGTGGCTGAACCTACGTCTTTGTCATTTGGTGAGTGCCTCCACGATTTGGCTCCATTGAAAGCTTGAGAAACATCACAAAATGTGTTTTGTGAAGTAAAATCTGCAAGCTAGTGTCCCAGGAGCTCAATTTAATTGGCTCAAAGTTGCTTTACGATCAAAAAATGATCGTAAAGTGTACGCTAAGTGCTTCCGAAAAAGGAAAGTCATGTGACATGTCAGGGGAGGGGTTGAGCTGCGCCAGTCAAAGCGGCCGATTTTTGCAAATTTTTTGGGTGGACCAGAATTAGGACATTTGTCCGCATCCAACCCTGTTTTCAGTATGTCAAAAGTAGACTGTGGAAGGAGAAGATTTTCCTCCAAGTCACGCCACTTGCCAGGACACGTGAGAGATTACTCGATGTGGAGTGGCAGTCCATGTCGTAACAGCTCTTATCAGCCCCGATATAGAAATAATCTTTTTATGGGTGTCAAAGCGGCCGATTTTTGAAATTTTTTGGGTGGATCAGAATTAGGACATTTGTCCGCATCCAACCCTGTTTTCAGTATGTCAAAAAGTAGACTGTGGAAGGAGAAGATTTTCCTCCAAGTCACGCCACTTGTCAGGACACGTGAGAAATTACTCGATGTGGAGTGGCAGTCCATGTCGTAACAGCTCTTATCAGCCCCGATATAGAAATAATCTTTTGGGTTCAAACTTCACGCTTAATAAGCCCGTAACTTGAGGCCTTCCTCATGGGTCCGAACAAGAGGTCAGCAAGATCCGGATCTTGGGATGCCATCAATGTTACGAAACTGTCAAAAACTGACAGTGCCGCCGCTCGGCTGATCTGCGGCACCCAGCACGACATCAGTACGGCACTTCGACTTCAGGCTAGCAGGACCTTTTGCTTAACGTCGCACAAGTCGGGGGAGTTTACAGGAATTAGTGTCAGAGTATTACCACAAGAATGAATTACTTATTCAAGAAATACATCATCGACGGAATGTAAGTGTGGCTTTGTGCGATATTTCTTGCTTCGGCTCAACAGTCAAATGCAGTTGACTTTGGTCTGGTGCGTACCGTGCTCTCAGGCGGCTCGGTGCTCGCTGGTCTTGCGATTCAGAAGCACGAAGTGGAAACGAAAGAGGTAAGAGCCCCGAAATGTGTATTTTGTTGTATCCGTGTATTTTAATTGAAATCTACGATGTTTGATGTTCTGTGCGGGTTTGCTGCCAGATTTCTGTGGCCAATGGTGTGGGGGTCGAGTCCCGATAAAATACCATCGATTCACGATAAAACATCTTGAAAAAAACGTCGTGAAATGACCCGATATCGGTCCGGAACATCAAAATCCGTGTCCATGATGTTTGATGTTGAAAATATGTTGGTTCGTTGCGAAGTTCAAAATGAATTCACGTGGAATTCACGACGAAAGCTCGTGAGGAACATGTTGAATTTCATGACGGTTTGTTCGCTCAGTGTATACCATCGCCGGCGTCGCCGCCGTGTCAATATCAAGGCTTCCGGATTCGCCAAAGTCAATTCGAACTTCAATTCCCACACCTGACGTTGACGACTTCTAAGCGCTTCCCCCGTCGTTCCTGTCGCCGTCTATTCTGATAGGAGGGAGAGACAGGTTATAGCCTTGAAGCGGGAAGCCCAGGACATTGTTGGATTGGGGAAGACGGCCGTCATGCCATCAAGTCGGGTCATGCGGTACAGGTAGATAGACTCCTGTTCATCGCTTTCAAATTCGTACCTACCCATACGATTCCATTCAGTACCAGAGGAAGGAGAGTTAGAAATAGGTATGGACCCCACCCCTGCGACGGTCAAGTCTGCCCCACCGAAGACGAGATCGTACTACATAAAGGGAAATCGCCATATCTCTCCAGAGCCACCATTAATCTTTTATCTGTATTAACCTTTCATCTGTTGGAACAACCAGATGCTGAAATGTTTTTCCATGACCTGGCGAGGGAGGTGAGCCTTAGAAGCGTTATGTAACAGTTTAAGATGTAATTTTGAGGAGTGCCAGCCCATTTCTCGTCTTGGTCTCAAACCTGATGTAACACTATGTAGACTCCGACATAAGCCAAAAATGGCTTGCAGTGAGGATAAATCAATTAATCAATCAACCCGTCAACAACTTCCCTCCATTCGACTTCGAGAGCCGCTAGATCAGGCCATTGGCGATCTCGGATGGATTCATCAAGAGTCGGTGCCGTTATTTGTGATGACGCTGTTGTCGCAAAATCTAAACATCATCATCCAGAGTGCTGTTTCGCCTTCATATCTCGTTTGTCTCTTGCTCGCATCTCTTTGTACAATTGTGTTTATGTTTACCCATCGTCCATACATCGCCGTATCCGTTGCCTTCGGCTTTGGGTCATGCGCCGTTAGTGACGATAGCGAGTCCAAGGGCGCGGGGTTCCCTGGTGAACCAATTCAGGATCCTGCTGCGAGACGACGGGCGTGGATGTTGCTAGAAAGGAATTCAGTTTGAATCCTCTTCAAAGATACTATTTCATCACCTGCTGCCTGACTGAAACACACGCGTTGATTCCTCATTACGGCCCCCTTCGGCGCTCCCTTGCCCAAGCTAGTCACCGAACCGTCGTTGCACTGGGACGCGGGGCGAGGCTTCCTTTTCCGACTGAATCTGAGCGTCTAAATCAATATGCTCAGTCTCAGGAATCGCAGGAATGGTCTCCCAATACCTTGCGACTGGGCTCAGGCTCTAAATCAAGTGCTCAATGGGGGATCGGCTCGCAAAGCGCCAGTGACGCTCACCCTTCACGATCTTCTTTGGGGATTTTTTCTTCGGTGCGCCCAAATGTGGTCGTGAAATTTGAGCTAGGCGAGTTGGGAGTCGCGGCTCTTTGGCGAGATGAACGACAGAGGGTGTCTGAATTGCGGAGGTTTGAGCTGGGAAGTTGGGAGTTAAAAAAACCTTACCATGAGGCTTTCCATGCTGCCTGAGGGTCGCTGAGATTCGTTGAGGCTCGGCGAGACGTTGGCGAGAGGAGAAGGGTGTTGACACCACGTGCCGCAGGCCGAAATCCGACGGTCGACTCCTGAGTTGCCCTGTCCGAGTTTGGAAATTTGATCTCGGCAAGACGGTCTGCACAGAGTGATGGCAACACCGTCGAGGACGGCCTGGGTCCACCCGCGAACCAACCGTGAACTGAACGATTTGTTCGACTTGTACACAAAAAGTCGCCGTCACCTGAACCCCAGTGAGAAACCCGGCTCGCCAGGTATCGCCAGGTATTGTGTGGCCTGGGATCGCCTGGCCTCGACTCCGCTGAATGACATCAGGATCAAGCGGCTTTGAGCGCCTTTACTTCATGCATATATTAATTGTATAGCACTCCTGAGCTCTCATATGTCTTGCCTTACACCAGGATTGTCCGCATGTCTTCCCCGCAGTAAATTTCTAACCTTGACCAATGAGCTGTAGTGCTGTCCACATATGATATTGATATGAAATTTTGCGTATCATATTATATCAATATCA
This sequence comes from Mycena olivaceomarginata, assembly GCA_029378375.1. Taxonomy (NCBI): domain Eukaryota; kingdom Fungi; phylum Basidiomycota; class Agaricomycetes; order Agaricales; family Mycenaceae; genus Mycena; species Mycena olivaceomarginata. The sequence continues at coordinate 326,343 of JARKIC010000010.1, forward strand.
TATTATGGGATCTGAGGCCGTATCGTATCCATATTATATTATCTATGTATGTATTAATACATATTATAATATATTAACAATATATTAATAATATGCTTCTACGCCTTTCGGTGTGCCAAATCGCTTGCTGGTTCCGGTAAGGCTTGTATAACAGTCTATTTCCACTTTATGGACTATCTCAACACACTTTAGGGTCAAAACAGGTTGGTCTAGACGCCTCGGCAGGGTTTGCCGGGCAGGGCTGTGCCCAGCCTTGCCGAGGTGCGTGCGAGGCTGCCTCGCACCACTGTCTCGAGTCTCCTCGATCCACCCCGCAACAAATCTGTCCGGCCTCAAACCCCAGCTTTTGTCCGGTCAGAACCTAGGTTTTCGAGCCAAAATGTCACATTTTTGTCCGGCGCGGGCCCTAGGGTCCAAAGGTATTGTCAGGGGTCCTGTTAGGTCAGAGTTGACTGTATTATTCTAATGCAAGCCAGGGATTTGGTCGAGACTCGACGACTTTGTTGGTTGTGCCACAAAACTGAATCTTCTCCAGATTGGAAGCCAGAAATGTGTAGAGTTGGGGAGTCGTTGAAACCTGTAAAAAGGGAGTTAGAATTGTGAGATTGTCATGCAGCCATGTGGCATGGGAACGGTAGCCATCAAATCTTGAATGCTGAAGATGATTTTATGTATCTATATCCTAGTACTACCTCACCATGAGGCAAGTATCAATTTTGAGCCACACTCACGCCCACAAATAGATGAACCGAATGACTGGAATCCACACCGTAACCTATACGTACGGTGCGATTCCCTAACCCTAACAAGGCGAGTGGTGTGCTAGCGTGCATGTGGTTCAACTTCATTTTAAATCGCAAGCTCAATTGAATTCAGCGACGAATCCTAGATCCATGGTTGCTCAACCACCGGTGCGTCGAGGCGCCTCAGTCCGCGCCCCGCGTCATCTTTACCAGACCTGTCACAGTTCCGTAAGTGAATTAAGCGAGTCCCACTGTTGATGGTGAGTCGCACTGCTGGGGAGCACTGAGTCGCACTGTCACATGGGCGAGTCCCACCCCTACCCTTCTCGTCATTACTCACTGCGCGGCAAAAGTCGAGCCGGTGATTCTACGCGATCTTTTTCGTTGTCTCAGAGCTGTTTCCCGGAAATTGCCGTCCCATGGCACCGGGCAAAAAATGGTGAGCAGCGAATGAATCCATCAAAACAGATCTAGCACAAGAAATCCGGCCAAAGTACAGTCCTGCCACGGTCCTTGCAACACCTTTCAGAAATTCGAGGATCCTGATCCAATATTGGGTGTTTCAGGTAAAATCAAGTATGTGAGAGGCTCAAATGTGCATTTAGTACGGAAAAGAAATCTAGACAAATCCACCTGTTTTCGCCATAACGGGTCCTTGCAAATCTGCGACAAACGCACCGGGATTATGGTTTAAACTGGAACCTTGACCTGCAGCATCAATATACAGTGCTGTTATACCCGCATGCGTCCTCACACAAACCCAACTTGCCCACATGTCCCGTCTTGCCGCAAACTTGCACTTTTATCTGAACCTGTCAACTCACTATCACGAGTCCAGGATGATTGCTATGATTGCTTATTTAACATCCCAGACGTCTCCGCTCCTGTTGTGCGGCCTCAGAGAAAATTTTGCCAGAGCCCGCATTTATGTTCTCTGCTCAAAGTTGCGCTCGCCCAGCGGTCAGTACGGATGAGATACGACTAGGTGTTACACTCAGTCTGGACTGGTATCATCACATTATCTCAGCATATCCTGAAACTGACATAGAACTAGGTTCGGGCGTAAACACAGTAGCTACGGACCCAGTCACTCATCCGGTGTGTTGTCTCTGACTGTGCAAAATTTGACGACTGCACTTCGGTAAATTCGCATATATTACATACCATGTTGAATTATTTCTTGAACTCACTTTATTCAAGGTACCGGGCCGAAAATACAATCATTTGCGGCATGACACCGGGCCCAAAAACTATTTAAAACCCATTGTCGATGATTTGATCCAACTATATGACCGTGGGATAACTGTCAAAGGGCCCGGGCACTCAAATGGTGAGGTATCCGTATTCCGACTGACATCTTACCCATTTCATTTGATAGGAATCCGTGTTCGCGTTGCACTAGTTGCGATAATCGCGGACCATCCCGCACTTTGCAAACTTTGCAGGTTCGCTGATCACAGCCACAACAATGCTCCATGCACCAAGTGCAGCGTCTCATGCGAGAATATTTTCACTGACACATCTCTGAGGAATGGTATGAGCTATGTAGTTTAAATCGTGCTTACTTAGAATATAATGAAAACCCAGAATTTACTCCGCGGATTAGCGAAGAGCACAGACAATTGTGTTTTGAATATCAAAATCTGCAGACGGATGAAGATAGGGCCGAGTTTTTTTGCGAGACATGGCACGAGATGGACAAGTTTGCTCGACTGGTGAGCTAAGTCAATCGAATGGGTGTGTCTAATGCGAGAGCCGGTCCTGTATATTCGGATCAAGTCCCGACTCAGTCGCCTTCGTCAGAAGCCATGGGAGACCGTGGAATGTTTCTTTGTTGATCTGCAGTAGGTGATTTTCTTTTCCGAATTTACAGCTGTTTGCAAAGTTAATGACACTAGCCATTTTTTGTATGAAGAAAGAGAAATAAAATACGATTCTCTTGGATTGCTCATATACTGTAGTATTTCGTTCAATTCGTATGGTCACACATCACACGGCCAAAAAATCTACGAACATTTTCGTAAGTCACCGAGTCACAAAGGCAATTTTGGGCTTAGCCTTGCTTGCCGAGGAATGCCGAGCGCTGCCGGCGGATCAAATTCGGGGACCGATTACGAAAGGGTCAATTCGTACGATGGTGTCACACCCCAAACCACCTTACAAATTGAACGAAATACTACAGTATGGCTTATTTCTTGAGGCAAACATACCTGAGAGGCCTAAATTCGCTGAACTACTCCAATGTGCTGATCCAACGCGGCTTGGCAGGCCGAAACGACTCTGGAGCCGAATAAGGCCGAAAATTCAAAGTCGTTGATAGGAGCTGTGACCATGACCAGATGAAGGCCGATTCGAAGCGCCTTCGACGCGCTATAAATCCAGGATTTCGGTGAAGAAATGAGCTCACAATGAGCTTGACAAGTGGGCAAGGTATTTATTTATTCTTTATTTACAAATGTTGGCTAGTGCCATTAACTTTGCAAACAGCTGTAAACAGTACTCAGATTTCCAGATCGATTCGTGCTCTTCCCCAATCGGGATTGAGTGAAGAAAATCCCGCCGCTTCCCGTATGTGCATGCAATTTCCCGTTTAATTTTCGGGGTTCTCCAGTGCATCAGAATTTAGCTTCGGTCCACGGAACTGGCCGCTCCAAAATTTATTTTCAAACCTCGCCGATCAGCGCTCAATTTCCGTTCAAAAGGAAGGTTCTCCGTCGCCCTCTTTCTCTCATTCTCAGGGTTCTTTAATAAACCACACTGAGTGCGGATTTACAGTTCGGACCTGTACAGCATGGTGGACAATAGAGTTTTAATGATGTTTCTTGCGCGCCATGTCGTGAAGAATGTATTAAATTAATCCGAGTTGTACTAAATTGAATCTAATCAATGAGTCCTTTAGAGTTCGTCGCTCAAGTCAATGACGCCTTGGGCACTAGTACTCAATCTGCTATGTGCATTGGCGAGGTCTTCTTCGTCTGAGTCCAAGATCTCAATCATGTTGTCGGCAATTTCCTGTTCACCTTCCCGTTTCTCGGGTTCGGAGGAGGCAGCTGAGGTGTCATCCGCCTCGACATTTACCGGAATGTGAGCCAACTGGTTGATTATCATTATAGGTCAATTACTCAGACGATACGGACAATATGGAAGATACTCACATCAGTGTGCTCCAAGGCCGTATCTCGCATTGCCACAGAAAGAATCACTCGAGGAATGGAGACCAGCTTGATGGCAGCCTCTGCTGTGGGTGGTAGGGCGCTCAGTTGCGCAAGGGCAACGAAGTTGTTTACGGATACTCGGACCCGCTGCACATTCAACTGCGCGGAATCCAAAAAGTCGGTGTTATTGTGTGAGGCCTCCATTATCTTCAGGATGACTGCTCTTCGTGCTTTCGCAGCTAATAGACCTCGGTTCAGTGTTTTTCACTCCATCCCTCTTTCCTGGTCAAATGCAGAGATGGGGCTGGTCAACGGCGCTGTCTTGAGCTAATATCAATTGAACATTACTTCCTCCATTGAATTACACCTTACACCGAGTACGGCCCAAATTTTGGACCCTCAAGTCACTAAATGCCTGGGATGGGGTAGTGTAGAACACCTTTGGATGAGATCTTTCGATTCCGATGTGATAAAGCAGACTGCTGGGAGGAGCTAGAGAAGATGGATAGATGAGTAAGGTCAGAGCGAAGGTGATGGGGGAGGCAAAAATTATGAGAATCAGGGTTTGCCAATGAAATTGACAATACCCGCGAAGGGTCACCTTCGCGTCTCTTGGTCCAGAACAGAGAGTAATCAGCAGGGGCAAGCATCGCTGACTGGCTAGATCTGATCCCCCAGAACCCAAACAGAAGTTGCAAATTGCCAGGCTGCAACTTTTATCCCCAGAATCCAAACAGAGGTCGCAAGTTGTCAGGTTGCGATGAATTCTATCCCCCAGAACCCAAACAGAAGTCGCAACTGGCGGTTGCGACTTTTATCCCCCAATACCTAAACTAGGTCACAACTGGCCAGGTTGCGACTTTTATCCCCCAGAACCCAACAGAGGTCGCAACTGACCAGGTTACGACTTTTATCCCCCAGAACCAAACATAAGTCGCAACTTGGCAGGTTGCGACGACCTTGATCCCCCAGAACCCAAACAGAGGTCGCAACTGGGCAGGTTGCGACTTTTATCCCCCAGAACCCAGACAAAAGTCACCACTACTCGTGGTGGAAAAAAGTGATGGACGGTGGAATTTGCTGACAGATTCCGGAGCTGGAAGAAGAGGTAAGGACCCAAAACCGAATACGGGGGAGTTCTACTGGGCTGGAAGAACATTTGTAGCCTATTGATGCCATCAAAAAATGCCGACTTCCCAACGAAACAGGTCAAAACAGTCAAATGACGACCCCTCATATCTCCACAACGGATGCATATTTTACGACCGTCTGAATGGTGGAATTACTCGCAGTGACAGAGGGTTCAGTCTAGGCTTCATAAATTTTACCAGAAAATTTTTTAGAGCGAGTTGAAAAATGCTCATTTTTGGTTGTTGGCGGTTTCTGATGGGACATCAGCTGTCAGTGATGCCATCAATGGTTCCAAATACTGCCACCTGTCCGGTATATGTCCTGCATAGTTGAGTTTGCGTCAAAAAGATGCTCCATCGTAGAGATATGGCCGTCAAACCGACTGTCCATCACTTTTTTCCACCACGAGTAGTGTATGATAGGAAGTGTTATAGATGTAGACATTCGGTGTATCACCTGGATGTAGACGTTCAGTAAATAGAATGAGCCAATGGAGACATTGAGCCTACAAGTAGGTGACCTGCACCATAATAGAATCGGGGTCGCAAGCTCCCCCAATTACGCCGTAATTCTTACGGCCGTGGCCGTAACACGGGCGTCGGGCGGGTGCAAGCCCTACTCCCCTCTTCATGTAGTTATTCCATCTCCATCTCTTGTTGCCCACTGTGTGCACAATTGCAATTGTCCAGAAGATAGAAGGCTCACAGGCAAATCTGACATTCTGAATTCTGTTTGTGCCCCGCCGCTTGCCGGCCAACCCTTTTCATTAAGCCTCGGAACATTGCATCACGTGATATTATTTTGCCACGTCACTGACGCGAACCTCTCTCTGATGAGTCTTAACGTCGTTATGAAGAGCCGCTCAAGTGATAGTGCCCTTCCCCGCTGCATCCTTGACTACGTTCTCGTCTCCACTTTAGGCTCATTACGGCGGGAAGTAATTCACTTGACCAAGAGGTAAGAAGAGGTTCGTGCCTCGATGACATCTCCTTGATTCACAACGGCTTAGCGAGACCCCTTCAGCGCCTGGGACTGCATCGTTCTCCGACAATGATAGGAATAGAATCAATTTCAGCCCAACAAGAGGCAGGCACCGGAAGATTCCGAGATATCGACCTCTTTTGACAGCTCGGATCGGAGTGCGGTCCGACCTCGCTTAGGTTTGAGCAACGATTTGACCAAATTTCAGCTAGGCAGCGTAAAAATGAGTCAATCGTAAAATTGAAAAGGGTCACCCCCCTATTGTTATATGCTTCCGGACGAACTGGAGCATTTCCACAATATTTTGTGCACTACAAAGTACAGTTTAGGTTTATTCCAGAATTATCGGTTCGGACCGACATGCGAATTTGATCTTGTCAACGAGGCCACGTCATCACTTAACTTTTTTTTTTCCGCAGCGGACATCGGTCCGCAGGCGGTCGGTCCGACAACCGTAGGGGTGGGGGTGGGGGTCCTGGACTTCAGAGGTTGATATCCCGGCAATCTCCGTTGCCTGCCTCTTGCAGCCCAAACTTGAACACGCAGAGCTGCGGGGAAACAAAACTTTCTCGCCAAAAGAAGTGGCTGATTTATCCTGACGCTATTGATCAGAGCAATCTCTCGGGCCGTGTCAGAAGCATGGCTCAATATCTGGACCTCATGATCCACGACGCTGAAGTCCTTGAGCTGTCTCCCGTCTGGACCAGTTTCCTCGACGACGTTGGTCACAAAAACGTCCAATTTCGTGAATTGGGGTCAAAAGCAGACTTCAACTCTGCCACCCGAGGGCAGTGCTGCGGTTAGTAAGTTTTTAAAGCCCTTCCCCTTGTAGCGACCGTTGACCCGCTTCCTAGTTACGGCCCAAACGGTGCTTCCGCAATCGAGGCGGAGATTTTGGCGATGCTCGTTGCTGAAGAGGAACAGCTCTCGCGCGCCGTCCGCCATACAGTGCAGAAGACATTTGACGCTAACACCTGGAACCACTTCGATGGCTACGACGCAGTCTTCGGACTTACGCAATTCGTGGCCATCGTTCTGACCCCATTTGTAGCCACCATGCTCATCCAAGAAGACACGGGCATGAAGTATAGCATTAACGAGGCCAATGTCATACGACGGGCGACTAGCACCGTTGGTGACGAGATGCAGCCCATCGACACCGAGAGTAGGTTCCAACGACGACTGAGGGACTACAATATTCCTGACTTTCGACAGACTCGGAATACCTAGTGATGAGCGCTACCGAAGCCAATGCTTCATGGCGTGCGCGCAGCGCCCTAGAGGACGAGATACAACCCACTGGTGATCAGCTCTCCGGTAATCCCCAGCCTATGTTTGTGTCCTGGACTTGACGCGGTTCCAGAGCGCCCCCCCTTCACTCCGAATAACCTCCCAGGGAGTGGACCGCAAACAATTGAGCCTGAATCCGAATTTACCGCGATGCAACCGCCTTCAGCTCAGAAGAATTACAGCACTGAACAAATGGAAAAATTGAGAGACCAGACGCGCCTTCCGAGCGGCGCAACGTTGAATCCTATCCCACTGAAGGTGGTGAAGCATGACTCTCGCGCCCACCGTAACCGGATCGCCGCCCAGAACTCGCGCGATCGCCGCAAGGCGCAGTTCTCGTACCTCGAGCGCCGGGTCAGCGAACTAGAGGAAGAGAACCGGCAGCTCCGAGCTGGCCTCCTCGTCGCGCCTAATGAGCCGGAGTGTGAGCAGACAACGGCCCAAAAGAATAATAAGGAGCTCCGCGAGCGTCTTATGGCTCTCGAAAAGGGCTGGGAGGCAGTCGTCACAGCCGCCCAGGCCCTGGACACTAACGGAGGGTGACGACGAGGAAGCCGCTACTTGTTCTCCGGAAGTGTCGTCTCTCTACAGTATCTAATTTTTTATTATTGATGTGATCAGTGAAGTCACTAGTGAGTAGCCAAAAAATCGTAAATAATAATACGAGTTGAGTGCGCCCCATCAAGCGCCCTAGCGCGCCCGTCGCGCCACCTTGCGTAGTGTTCTCGCAAGAGACACCTCGATTGTGTTGGACACGAGCGAGGCTAAACTCTTCTTTGTCTTGGGGAGTCCGGCGTGCGGCGGCAAGACCGTGGTTGGGGAGAGAATGAGAAAAGCAATAATCACACAAAGAAGGATCGCGAATGCGCCGACGTACCGTCAAAAAGTCAGCTTGGAGGCGTTTGTCGAAGACGAAAATAGCTGCCTCGGGCACGCACATACGCACGCGAGGGCTTTGTGTGCGTCGCCGCCGATATATGCGATCTCGTCTTCATATTAAGAACTCAGGAGTCAGGACGAGAATATTCTCGTCCTTGACGAGAAAACTTGCGCGTGCTTATGATCAAATCAAACTCCGCGCTCAGGCCTTTCCCACAGCCCGAGTTGTACCAGCCTAGGTCGCTGGTTTGAATGCCTTGTGTGACCAATAAGAGCAATCACAAGGTTCTCGATCAAACTGCACCAGATCTTTACGGGGTGATGGCTGCCTCTGATTTTTTGATTTCTCTGCCCCAACTATCCCCGTAAAGATCTGGAGCCGAGATTAGAATATTGCTTGAATTCCGGTCCAAAGTCGAGGAAAAGGTGTGTTAATCAAATGCGACGACTGAAGGAGATGTCTGATCAGCCAACCCGACTACACCGATATTCGGCTTCAAACATGTGATTGTCCAATGCTGACCAGTCTTCGTTCATTCTTGACTGTTTTGAACAGTCAAGCTTTGATCGATATATCACTTTGTGTTGATAAAATCCAAGAACTCGAGGAGAAGTTTGTTCAGCCAATCCAACTACTCTTTATTCTTGCAATCTGAGTCCAACTGTTCTTTCCATACACCCCGTTAGATTCCACAGTGGGAAATGTATTATAGCAGCCAATATAAATATCGGTTCAGCTCCTGCAGCAGCCTCAGCCCACTTCAGCAAGCGAGCAATGTCCAGGAAGTCTACGAGCGACACCAGAAACCCAACCCAACCCACCTTTAATCCATCGTCTGTCTTAGCAGCCCGCGGACGACCGCCCTCGCGAATACCAACCAGTGCTCTTGCTGCCCGTGGATCGACTCGCCCACCCGTCTATCATTACACTTCACAGCCACTTATTCCGGATGTGTACGGAGTTTAAATCCAAGTTTTATTTCTCTGACCATCTGTTTTTCAGAGATTCACGTGCCGAAGAGGAAGGGCCAAATGCGCCACAGGGCCACACTCAAGCAGTCACCGAGTGAGTTATATCACAGTACTTGATCATTCTTAACCATGATATTCAGAGTGTCACCGAATTCGCCTACTCAATCGATTGAGTCCTGGTTGACCTCGTTCCCTGTTCTCTCGGGCGAGCACTGCTTGCACATGCAAAACATCATCCTCTCTGGTATATCTGGGCTGTCATGTATCTTGTCGGAACTCTGCACACCCGACACCATGTCAGCTTTTCAGCGTGCGGTCTTATTCTTCGTTCTTTGAATCTCCTCTTTGAAAAGGCACCATCAAAGAGTCTTCTTGGGCCCCCTCCGATGGCTCAGACGTTGACGACTGTGCTTTCAAAGCTCGAACTGAAAAATGGCTTCACAGTTCACCCAACATGCTTTCGGTGTCATCGTATCTTTGATGCCAAAATTGCTGTCAATGCCTCTTGCGAAGCTTGTGATGAAACTCTGTTCGACATAATCGATCAAGAACCAGTTGACGAAGAGGCCCAATCTCTTCCACTTTCTGTCCCCATTCCAAAGCCAAAAAAGCGCACTCCAAAACCAATCACGGTTACTCCGATACAGCTGCCTTCTCAGGCGCTCGCAGTTTTTTTCTAGCGTCCAGGCATGTTTAGGGCAGTGAATGCGTGGAAAACTCGCACGCGCATACCGGGAAAAATGCGCTGCATGCAGGATGGTGCCGTGTGAAGTACAATTAGGGGTGCGGACAATGAGTCGTTCTTCTATGGACCTAGGTCTGAGGAAGGAAAAATGGAGGTGCTGTCTTCGTGTCGGAACCGTTCCGACACACTGGTGCAGCAGCGGAGTACCTTTCGGTTTGTTGACCCTTCATTGTATAAATTGTGAAGGTCTGCAAGGGCAGCAAAAAGAAAAATGGAGGTGCTGTCTGCATGTCGGAACCGTTCCGACACTGCAGCAGCAGAGTGCCTTTCGAGTTTTTTGACCCTTTGTTGTATACTCTATGGTGAAGCTCTGCAAGGACAAGCTCTGTAAGCACAGCCAAAAGAAAAATTGAGCTGCAATCCTTGTGTCGGAACGGTTCCGACACACTGGTGCAGCCTCGCATCGGAACTGTTCCGACACTGCAGCAGCAGCAGAGGGCCCTTCAAGTTTTTTGACCCTTCATTGTATATTCTATGGTGAAGCTCTGCAAGGGTTAGGTCAACAAATCCGAAAGGCACTCCGCTGCTGCGCCAGTGTGTTGGAATGGTTCTGACACGGACAGCACTTGCACTTCTCTTTTCGCTGCCCCTGTTGCTTTGCTTAATTGTCCTCTGACCTTCGAGGACATCTGCTACATCTGGGTCTTCGAAAGAGTTCAATGACTCTGAAGAAGACCGACAATGGGCCACCTATGACAACGAATGGGCTCTACACCGGGTGAAGGCATACAGGGTCTTTCCACCGCCTAATTGCATCACTCGACTTTCATTTACAAGAAAAAGAAGGAGAATGCGGAACACCTTGTAATGAAGAGGGCCCAGTGGAAGGCTGCTTCAGCTCGCTACTACGAGAGGCATCCGGAAGTGAAGGAGAAGAAACAGTTAAAAGTGGCAGAACTACGGTGCGCAAGTGTGCTTTTTGTTTTGGGAGATACTCCATGCTAAGATGTCTGCATGTATTATGTATTACTGCGCCGCCAAGAAACTCGCAAAGCGTCGCTGGGATCCCCCGAGGCAGTCCAAGTAGGTTGGCACCTGTATGCCCCAATCGCACTGCTGAGCGAGGGTAGGGTAGTGCTTGACGACGTGTCTGGCGACGAACAACTTCGCCCGCCTTGCGACGCACCCACAGGACACGGTGGAGCCTGTACGGTTACCACTGCATCCGGTCAGGGCGGTGGACCCAAAGTGTGTTCCATTATTCTCTTGTTATTTACGTAATACCATATGTTCTCATAACTAACTAGTGTGGATGCGGACATGGATTCCGGGCTGGAGGCTGCAGAGAGCTTGTTAGGTCTATGGGCGAGGTGTGAATGCACTTGACACCATGTCGGCTGACTGATGACACAAGCATATGTGGGCGGCAACATCCAGACGCCCGGGTGGCTGTGGACAAATGGGGTCTGCTGGCCCCACAATATGATAGCAGGTGCGAGCAAATCAACTGGCTGGCTCCTTTTCATTGGGGCTGACAGAAATCATGTAGCAACGAAGATTAAGAGAGGATCACGATTTTTGTTGTATCTATGTACAAGTTATACACATGGCCATGGGGCTCAGCTTTTTACGAGTGCTAGTGACCCACACGATAACTTAAGCCAATTTGAGAGCGCAAGGACTTCATGCAATTCAGGGAGCGAGAGAGGTACACGCATAAAAAACCGACTATGAAATCACAGCTCCTGCACCCACTTCTGGACTTCACGCAGGGCACACTCCTCCGCGTAGAAATCGAGCACATCGCGCTTGCTTGTGCACTTGTGGTACTGCTGACCAGAGCAGTACTTGACCTGGAGGTCTGCAGCCTCGCTGATGAGAACGCAACTCTGCTCGCGGCCGCACGGCTGGCGCTGGCGGCAGGGGCCGTTGTGGCAGGTCTGACCAGGTGTTTCGTAAAAAAAAGTATGAGGATTTCTCCATTGGGCAGGGGTTGTGGTGCCTAAGGATAACGGGCATTCCACGATATATTGAGATGAAACCAGCATCGCAGCATCATCAAAGGTCTTTAATTATGTCGGTGGCGCCGATTTCTCGGCAACATGAGTGTCATGCGGAGTCATGCGTTAAACCTGGTGCATCCAACCCTGGTTTCCCTGGTGGTGTCCCTGGTGGCCAAGTCTCGTATCCCCCACAACACGGGGTCGAGGTCCATATTTTGGTAAACCACCAATCACCTCACTTCCGATGGAAGCTAAAACAACAGTCGTTTCATCTATCTGTTCTTAGCGTCTAACGTGGTTACGTGATGCCATACGGGATTATTCCCCGGGCGGTGTGCGACTATCTTGGCTCCTCACATATATGCTTGCAGCACGTATGATGATCTGTCTCTCCTCCATCCGACCCGCGCGCACGCTAGTATGGATTATGTTGTCGACTCCGTAAAATTCGAGGACCACTGGACGACGATGTCGTTCACCGTCTCTGTAAATTCCGTACGTCGGCCGGAGACCCGCCCTTGGCCAAGCCTTGGGCTATCACGTGTGGCCATTATGTAATTTCTGTTCGCATCTTTCTTCTCCAGCTTCCATCTCCGCCTGTCTCTCACCATGGTGGCCGAACCCGCTATCAGCGTTTTTTCACCACGGGGACGCCCAAAATAAGTCCATGTACTTCACCTACTGCAAGACATGTGTCACGGAGGAATTGAAGAAAAGGGGTGCAACGGCCACCACCCTCCAGACCTTCAAAGACGGTGAGTCAATGTCACGAAGTATTTATTTGGAAGCTTATGAGAAAAGCTTGTGCCGCAGTTGGCTCTACCCGGGGTGAAAAAAGCGCCTGGATTGCACATATACTCGGCGGCAGGACACCGTGTCTGTATGCATCAGCAGAAGCCACGGCGGAGGCCACTCTTCAGCGCGGATCACAAAAGCACGCGCGAACTGAATCGACTCCCACCACTGCCACTGACGTCCCGGAACCCTCGCCGAAGAAGAAGCATACCCAGTCCACACTGTCAAATCTAGTCTAGATGGGGGCACGTGCGGACGCACAGGAGGACTCGCATCCCGACGACGGCGCTATCGATATCGAGATTGACTCAAATGATGAATATTGGTAGACTAGGGTCGAATTTTATTATTTTGTTGCCGCCTGAGATCCGTGGGAAATTCCGTGGGAAAATTGAACCAAGGCCTTGACGGCGCCCTTGGACCAAGGCCTTGGGCTTGGCCAAGGCCTTGGGATTTCCCAGACCTCCACCCAAGGCCTTGAGGACGAACACTGCCAGCCTGCCTACGAAGAGCAAAAAAATGTGGCGAGCGCTTTGCCATAGGCAGGCTGGTACAACTCGGAACAAACAAAAGGACTGAGGCCGGAGTTTGAAAATTTTCCTTTTCTCTTGTTCTGGGCCCATTTTTACTCGGTTGCAAAAATTCAAAAGAGATAGCAGAGTCACACCATCAAACCCTCGAAATCTGTCTCTTCATAATGTTCATTAAGGGCATATTCAGCATGCTTTGAACGCTCAAATTTAATTGAGAATTGATGGCATAGCATAGCCACCGTGATCGTAGGCAGGCTGGTCACGAGCCTACATTTTTACGGCACGAGCCGGCACGGCTTGCTCAACGGATCTTCTCTCGATGGCTTTCCGGCCGTTCAACCTTGGCAAAACCTTGGTTCAAATGTAAAATTGGCCAGCATCTCAGCAGTTCAGGAGTCCAGCAAAAGTGCTGGAAGATGTCGGGACATGCTCAGAACGGAAGCAGATCTCGCACGTTCTCAGCATACGTGTATGCTGGCATGACCGATTTTCACTGGGGATAAGAAGTGGCTGTGCTATTGCCGCGGCGGGGGTCAAGTGCCCCGCACCCTTTATTTCTTTGCTCACCACATTCTGGACCTTGAATTAAGTGAGGGCAATGTTTTTACACTCAAATATATTGTTTGGAACAATAAAACCTCAACCAAAATTTTGGACTATAAATTGCAGCATTCCCCCGATGGATTTCAACCATGAATTCAACATCGTGAAATGTAATAAAACTGTTCCCTTCATTGCCTATAATCTCATTATCCGGCAGCTTCCTATTTTTTCAGCAATACGACGCGAGCCTCCGTCAATATGTTGACGCGCAGATTCTCCTCGAAGAGTCCGAGACGATGGGCATTTACCGTCTCACTGACCTGTCTGTACCAACAGATCCCAAGGTGAGATATTGCCATAGATATAGCCATGAAGCCTCAAAATATCCTCTAGCTCGAGAATATCCTTCTCCAATTGGTTCGGCCTTATCCGTATCCGGCCGTGTGCATTGCAGATTTCGAAATGGCCCTCTATGAGGATGAGATGAACCAGGGCTACTGTCCGCGCAACGCAGAAAAAGGTCCCCGAAGTCCAGGTTCGTTTGGTCCTTCAATACTGACCTGACGTATTTCCCAATGATTAACCAGTCCGAATCCGAGGACGCTGCACCTCCCAAGAAAACTAAGCAGAGAGCAGCCGTCCCAGCGAAGGAAAAGAAGGTTCCTAGCAACATAGTCTGGAGAGAACTCTTAATTGAATAATTTCTTATGTATTGTCCTACAAATGTCAAATGGTTTGAAAAGGAGGGACGTCATGAATGAAATGGCTCGCTTAAAAAATGTGCGTTTTTGTTTGTTCGTGTATAAAAATCGGGACCTAATACTGTACATCCGGCTGTGAGGATCGAGGCAAATGTTGTGACGCATGCGTTCAATGGCCGCTAAGGAAGTATTCTGGCAAGTTTCCTACAGTTCTCATCGTCGGGGGACTCGGCTTGAATTCAGCTCCCCATCAAGCTTGTCCCTCCACCGCGCCCGTTAGCGTCCAGGACCTGGGCGGCTGCAACAACTACCTCCCAGCCCTTTTCAAGGGCTATGAGACGCTCGCGGAGCTCCGTATTATTCTTTTGGGCCATTGTCTGTTTGCCCTGCGGCTCGTTAGACGCGACGAGGAGGCAAACCCGGAGCTGCCGGTTCTCCCCCTTAGTTCGCTGACCCGGCGCTCGAGATACGAGAGCTCCGCCTTGCGGCGATTGCGGGATTTCTGGGCGGCGATCCGGTTGCGATGGGCACGGTCGTCTTGCGCCGAAAAGGTGGTAGGGTGGCGCATTTCCAGAGACGAAGTGCTGAGATTCTGTTCCCGCAGCGTAGGGTCCGGCGTTGCGGGGCTTGAATATAGCAATTGGGCTCTCAAGTTTTCCCTTGGTTGGCCTGGGCTCAGTTCAGGGTAATTGCGTGAGCTATAGGCGTGGTAAGTCCAAATTTGGAAGTCGGCATACGGTCATACTTACCCGCTTGAGGCTCCGTCGCTCGCGGCGCACGCCCTTGTTCTGAGTCTGTCGAAGTCAGGAACGTTATAGTCCGCCAGTCGTTGGGACGTACTGAAGGAAACATCAGTGACACCATCGAGGATACTGGTTGCACGTCGTATAGCATTGGCGACGCTAATGCTATACACCATGCCCGTGTCCTCCTGGATGAGCATGGTGGCGACAGACGGCGTCAGAACGAAGGTCACGAATTCCCTGAAATCGAAGACTGCATCGTAACCATCGAATCGGTTCCGGGGGTCACTGCGGAGGGTCTGCTGTACTGTATGATAGACGGTGCGCGATAGCTCTTCTTTCGGAACGAGCATCGCCAAGATCTCCGACTCAATTACAGAAGCACCGTTTGGGCCGTAGCTGAGGGGGAGATTCAATGGTGAATACAGGTGGAGGTCTCCACGCACTCACTATCCGCAGTGCCGCCCTTGTATGGCGGAGGTGAAGTCCGCTTTTGACTGCATAATGAGAAATATGCATTATGAACACGTCTCCACAGGACCCCAAAACCTATGCATTATGAACAGTAAACATTATGACCTCATGCATTGTGAGCGATCCGACTCTACATATGGAATAATGAAGGCATTTTATTTCCCCACTGGTTGGTTTCGTTCTTTTGAACTCATCAGGTGGGCCACACAGCCCACAACCAACCAAGCACACCATCACGCAAACAATTTGGCAGATTGTTTCCTGCGATGAAGCCACGACAGAGGCAAGACAACTGGCCAGGTTGTCCTGCTACCATCGAGACAAAGCATCCTCGACTGGCCAGAAAGAAGTTGTGACTGGTCAGGCCAAATCTCAATCTGTTGCCCCAGAACCCAAACAGAAGTCGCAGCTTGCCATGCCACGATGTCAAGCCCCCAGAACCCAAAAAAAGGTCGCAGCTTGCCGGGCGACGACCCAGATGCCCCCTGATGCCCAAACAGAAGTCGCAGCTTCAGTCCATGACCTCAAACCCCCAGAACCCAAACAGAAGTCGCGGCTTGCCAGGCCACGACCTCAAGCCCCCAGAACCAAAACAAGAGTCACAGCTTGCCAGGCCACGACCCCGATGCCCCCTGATGCCCAAAGAGAAGTCGCAGCTTCAGTCCACGACCTCAAGCCCCCAGAACCCAAACAGAAGTCGCAGCTTGCCAGTCCACGACCTCAAGCCCCCAGAACCCAAAAAAGAGTCACAGCTTGCCAGGCCACGACCCCGATGCCTTCTGATGCCCAAACAGAAGTCGCAGCTTGCCAGGCCACGACCTCAAGCCCCCAGAACCCAAACAAAGGTCGCAGCTTGCCGGGCCACGACCTCAAGCCCCCAGAACCCAAACAGAGGTCGCAGCTTGCCAGGCCCTCGAGCCCCTAGAACCCAAACAATGAGCGCAGTTTGCGTTATCGCTAAGAACCCAGTTAGAGATCGCAGCTTACCAGTCCATACAACCTCGATCGTTGGGACAGACCTTCTTGCCATGAAGTCCCAGAGTAAGTCCAAATTGAGCATCCGTCAGATCAGCAGAGGAAGCCAACTTACTAACTTAAGTTGCCGTATGAGAGTCTGTGTTGGAGGGTTATTCATTCAGAGTGCTGATCGAGGTAGTACAAGATTGTTCTGCACCTCAAATAAAATGAGATAAAGGTCAGAGAGATAATCGTTAGTTACCCAAATTCGCAACACTTCCTTGTGGCTCTGATCATCATGTACCAACCCCAAATTATAAATAATCCACTGAAAATCGTCAAGGCGCACAGAGCAACCGCAGATCAGAATGAGAACTGTGCTCGTCGTGATGCAATGACAGTTCCTTGAGAGGAGAAGAGCCCCCGCGCCTTGGGATTCTCCTCCTCTCAGGGAGCTGTCATTAAACGTAGACGAGCACCGCACCTTTTGGAAGTTGCCCTTGACATTTCCTGATTTGCGTGAGATTATCTTGTCTGCCATTTGATGTAATCAGGATGAACGAACGGTACTAGTGTGGGGTTGCAACTTACGTTGACCTTCTCTATTCGAGTCGCTTAGGCCATAAATAGGCTACATGCAAATTCTTCGCTGAAATGTCTTCCTAGGGGAGATTTGTGAGTTGTGATTGTTCCCCCAGAACCCAAAATGGACTCGGAGCACCGATCCAATGATCCCCCAGAGCCCAAATAAAGGGATTCGGCACAACCGATAAGGTCGCACTCAATCCAACGATTCTCTCAAGAGACCGAGACCCGGATACATGGAGTTGACACAACTGGCAAGGTTGTGCTCACTGCAATAATCCAGAGCCACACTGGAAGGATTTGGCTCCACCGGTGTTGCGATCAATCCAGCAGAACCCGGATATATGAATTCGATGCAACTGGCAAGGTTGCACTCAATCCAATAATCCAGAGCTCCGCTGGATAGATTTCGCACCGCTGGGCTAAATCCACCAGAGCCCGGATACATGAAGTCGGCGCAAGTGGCAAGGTTGCACCGACTTCAATAATCCAGAGCCGGCTTCCGCGAAGGAATGAGGGAAATGTGGCTCAAACTGCAGGCGTTATATACCATTTTGGCTTGTGGTATCCCGGCCCCGATGGGCTTCGGAATTCTCTTTCCGCCTTCCTGATCTCCGACCCGGGTCCGGGGAGAATGAATCTGTGGCCTGCCTCGCTTACTGTTGCAAGACAGCGCGGGCCAGAGATTATAGCCGGGGCTAATACGAAACTTTCTGTTTCTTCAAATTCTGAGATCGCCCTCAGGAACGTTACTGAGGCACAGCCCGCTTGTCAACGCATTTGTGGATACATTTGTGGATATCATTTGACATTTGTGGACATCATTTGTGGACATCATTTGAGGTTCCCGACAGGTCGGCCCCGAAATGATTCCGCAATCGGGCAGCGTCCACAAATTTGAAATGCTGCGTCCACAAATCCCGTCCACAAAATTATTATCGGAGCCGCCGTGGATGATAGTGATTACGTGGATGACTCTTTCATACAATGCAGAGAGCGCCGGGACCCGTAGTATTCGCACGAAGAGCGAAGGCCTTAATTTAAGGCCTTTGGCGTTTTCCGCCGGGACTTCAAGCCCTCAGCTTGGACGTATTGTGGAAAGCTCAAACTTTGGGGAACGTTTTTCGCTGCTTTCCGCCCGGGCTCATCGAGGAGACATCTGACAAAAGGGTGAGCGCCGCTGCGCCGCCCCATGCATGTGCACGGAGACTCACACGAGAGTACTAGACATTTGTCCTCGCCCGATTCATTGTCGCAGACGATTGGGACAGACCTCGAATCTATACCGAACGAATCAGGGAGCTCTGCACTGATCCTTTGGCATCTTTTTCCCACATCCTCCGAACGATCGGGCCAGAGCTTCCCGGAGACCTGTTCCCCAGACTCACGGGGGTTTATTGGCGCGAATTCGTCTTCCCCGCGTTCAGCTATAATGGCTACAGCAAAAATATATATCATCGTGCCAAGCTACCCGAGCTACAGTGGCTACTTCATAAAAGATAATTAACCACCCCAGAGACGTTACCTTGTACGGCGGGGCGCCGCTATAAGGCACCGCTCAGGGCTCGGTGCTTCAACAGAGTGCGCAGTCATGTGGGATCCTGGAGCACTTCTACCACCCCGTTCCACAGCGTATTAATTTTTTTTGAGCACATAGGGACATTCAGAGCACCTTAATGAATGTATCTATGCAAAATTCGAGTTACAATATTGTTGCCATAGGTACAAAACATCGAAAATTGTACCTGTGGCTGTGCAGATTATGTAACAAGCTTTTACCCTCTGTACTTATGTATTCTATCGTTAGATACTGATGAGTACGAAAAAGATGTTTCACGCATTGAATCCCATTGCAATGCCGGTGAATAGATAGATGCTCATAGACAATGAAAGTGCGCAGTTGTAACGGGAGCAAACCTATAGAGATAGTACACCCGCCGTCAACTTTCGGAACTTTTATCCACCTCCTCCTTCGCAGGTCCCTCGGCTTCAATAGGCTCTAGTGTCCCGGCCTCTATACACCCCATGACTTACTTCCCAACGGGTGTGGCCAGTGAAAGTTAGCTTGATACTATGATTGTACCATCTTAGTGAAACCAAATCCCGCACTTCGCTGATTCCATTCCCCTTGAACGTTGCTAACTGAATGAATTCTTTGGAATTGTCTTTTTCTTTTCTTTCCATTATACCCCACCGGTGAGATATAGTTTGCCGGAAAGCGGCAACGTGACGCCAAATTTAAACTCCGACAATCATCATAAAACTTGCCAAGTCTCTTCTCTGTACAACATAGCCGACTCTCGCAATTGAGGAGCAGCATAGGCCTGCGAGGAACGATGGCGCAAGTAACCATGTGCAAATGCGAGAGATGTCGTACGCTCACGCCATGTCACTCTGCATACCCAGTTCGTCTAGGTCTATTTCTTCTGTTTGGTTTGCTTTCAGCTTCCGCAGGATGCAGCGATATATATAAATTTGCTTCCACAAGATATACGACCCGCCGAGCTGCAAGATTGCTTCGAAAAAATGGGCCAGATAACTGAGATCCAGTCGTTTGGTCATGGCGATGCCATAGTGGTAAATACTTATATTGTGTACTGCTTAGTGGCCGGCCTCAACATCTCAAAGAAATTTATGGACCTGTCGGCCGCAACGGACAGCGTCGCCAAATACCATACCGGTCGCTTCGCAGGACGCCAGATCAGTGTGCAGCTGCTGTATGGGGGTTCTGCTAGTCGAGATCATGACCATCTACACGATTCAACGGCTACAAAGGAGTCTCCTCCAGAAGGTATACTCACCGGCGCTAATGCTGTCCCACTGGGCCACCTGCAGCGCCCCCCCCTTCAAAATATGCCGTATCACTCCAAGTAAGTCCGGGCGTCCTCCTTTTTAAAAAACTTCATAATCGCCCAAATAAAAGATCCAAGCGTGATGTACATGCCGCTCATCAAGCAAAGAAGAGAAGAACAAAATCCGGATTCAAGACATCATCCGACAGCAGCACATGACGGACGGAAGGATTAATATTTTCAATCCCAATTCTGGTCCCAATGATCAACTATAGGCTGCCTCGAGTTATAAAAAAAGACATGGAGGGCAGGAAAGATGTACAAGGCTATCCGGAGGCTGTCCGCAGTGTTGGAACTTAAGGGGTTAATAACGGTGAAATTTGAAGCTAAGGGTTAAAGGTTAATTAACCGCCGGCCCATGCAGCCAAAGAATGCGGGTGGATTGATCGATACTATGGCCATGGGCGGAATGGCCTGCCTCGTCCTGGAAATTCTGCGGAGGTTCGACCCCGCACGTCCAATTCCACAGATGGCCTAGCATCTTCGTCCGAATCTCAGGGTGACATTTTGGCTGCGGAAACCGTTCGGCCGAGTTGTGAAAAGCATCGGTGGCTGTGACGCGATGTAGGAATTGCAGACCTTGCAGCAGTTTCAGTCGGCGCATGATAAGATTTATTTGTGGCTCACCAGGTTCACCCTGATGCTGGACATTCCGACTGATGAGTGTTTCTCCGTGAGAATGAGTTGCAACGCCATGAAAATGGGGCACTTGCTGATGACTCATGGTAAGGCTTCCAATTCCGGTGAAATTATAATTCATGATGGGACCCTCCCCAGCACCACCACTACCACCTTGTGTACCTCCAGAGAGCGTAAACAACGTTTTTTGAGCTACTCTAAATTTTACACACAAAAAAAAGGGAAAAAAATCCGCTAAAAGGAGTAATAAAAAAGAAAGAAAAAGCGCGAAAGTAGTTCCTTCAAATCGCTGCCACCTCTACACTGACATACGGCACAAGCATACGGCACAAGAGCCAAATCTAGTGCTCCTCCCAAGCCGAGCCTTGATAGCGCCGCGCAGGGATTCTCTTGTGCTGCCCCCGCCCAAGAAGCTCGTCGCACTCGTCCTCGGCCTCCAATTCATCCGCATTTCCCGATCGGGAAATTCTACCATCTTCGCTGACAACGAAATGGTCGGCAACAGAAGACCAGCCAGAAAGGAGGTGGTCGGAGAGGACGTCAAGGGGAACATCGCAGTTGTCCTCCTGAGCATTGTTGTATGGCTCTTCATCAGCGTCAGCGCTAACTTGGACCGGGTCGGCGGAATTGAGAGCTTCGTGGAGTGCCGGATTGGTGGTACGAGGCTCAGGCAGACCAGCAAGAGCTTCAGGGGAGGTGAGCGACGCATGAGCCAAGTTCCAAGCCCCGGTGCAGCACATCTCAAATGCCTGGTACAATGAAATGATGAGAATGAAGCAAGTAGACGGGGAGTAAAGGACGAACTCGCATGATGACCGCAGGATCGTTGAGGTCATTGATAGCTTGTACAATCCAGCCGACAGAGCGGTCTCGAAGCGTGCCCACTGTGGTGTCGAGTTTGATATTGTGCACTGCCTTGCCATCCTTGATCTGTTCCAAAGCTTCTTTTTAAGAGGCAGAGGGATGTCTGCCCATTTTCTGTCTTGGTCAGTCCAGTCGGATTTTTTGAAGATGAAGTTGTCGGCGTCCATTGGTGAAGGAGCAGGAGTGTCGACGAAGAAAATTGGATTATCCTAGAATTACATACTCACATGGTATACGGTAGGTCCTACTAGGTAGGTAGGTGGGTAGGTAGCATTACATGGCCGGTCCAAATCACGAACACCGGTTTCAGTGATTCTCCCGGTGTACAAAGCAAGCGTCATTACACCATCGCCCCTGGACTCCCTCTTGGCATCTAAACCAAACTCGCAGACCCCACAGGTTTCCCCATGCCCCACAGTAGAGCCTAGATAAAAAGCAGAAGCGTAAATTTGTACCTAGAATCAGCTTGTCAGTTATCACGTCTACGATACACAGGTGTCGTGTAGAAGATTTTAAGGACATTGTGCACAAATTTGCCCATCAGTACAATCATTGAGCGCTCGTAGATCATGGCCTTCAATAGGGCAATAGAATCGAGTTCAACCATCATCTTCTGCATTTTCGGCACAGCAGGGAGTAATTTTCCTAGAAGCACGGTGCGAAGTTTGAGCACATCAGGATTGGTCTGGCATTCAAGTAATGTGTGTTCTGGGCTTTCCACCTTAGCTATGCAAAATCAGCAGAGACATTCATGTCTGGGTACTGGCTGGAGTGCATGATCCGTGTACCACAACTTTTCCAAGGCAAGTTGATAAGTCAATAACATGATTGAAGTCAGCGCTTCGCGGTGTTCTCGAGTCTTGACCATGAATAGATAGTGCCTCAGATATAAAGTCTTTTGTGTGGCCGGTTTGTCCTTTTGTGGCTGGCGGTGTCCACGTAGTAAATAGAGTTTAACTGACAAGTCGACTTCATGTTGTAGCCATCCAAGTGCCCGTGCTTCAATATCTTTCTGATAAGCGTCAATAGTTTTTTCAGCCGCTAAAGCGAAGTTTAAAGGGGGGCAAGCAAATGGAAGCCTGGTTGCTGCAGTAAGTACATCTCCAGCCCACGATTTTTTCCTAAGGCCAGCCAGTTCAATGGAACTATTCAAGCATGCTCGCGCAAGATGGGAGAGTGGAACTGCTGAAAGATGTGCTGAAATGGCTTGTTTCAGCAATGCTTTCAACTTTCTTGAAGCAAAGAGTGTCATCAATTTTTCCTTTGTTTTAAGATGAAACTCTTTGTTCCAAGACAGCTGAAAGCATTGCCGAAACAACTTGTTTCGGTGTGTCTTAGATGAAATTAATAATAATATTCTCAAAATATTCTCGTCTTCATCCGAGGTTGGGGCATTTTCAATCCACTTTTCAGTTCATCAGAGCCTGCATTTGTGCATAGATGAAGCGGAGGATACCATACTGCCTGCGAGAAGTTGCGTTGTGAGACACTACGGTGGGACGTCCGGCGCATGGCCCAGGCGGAAACACTGCATTCAGGCCCTTGATTACGGTAGGATGGTCAAGGTTCGTTTTTGACATTTTGACATTTGATATCATGATCAGGGATCCGGGATACCAGAAAAGATGCTGACCCAATTCACGATGCTGTGTGAAAGATACTGCACGAAAACCCAGAATATGTACGCCGGGACGCGTGCAAGTGCTACTATTATTCCCGCTAACTGACTTGTCAAAGATGGAAACTTGTTTTAGAATCGGTTGAGGATCGGTCCATCGAGTGAATTGAAAAAATCTTCCCACGGAAAGCGATCTATTTGATGTTCAGCCGCTTTCGCTGAATCAACGTCTTGTATATCTGCTCAAGGATTTTGGCTACAAAATTAAGTGCACATCTCAGATAAATTTTGGCCGATGCTACTAATCCTTCAATCAGTATCTCAACCTTGAAGACCCATAATCGCAATTTCACGTTCCAACTGTCAAAAAGCCACCTCCTGACCGCCTTACGTTGCATTACGGAATGCGCCACGGCGTTGGGTGAATAGTGTTTAGTGCAGCGAAAGCAAGGAACTTGAAGCTCGTGGCAAGCATTGCCGAATATGAAAGCGTCTGACATCCACGGATACTCGCGGAAGAGAGGAGAACGCGTGTATGTGTCCGTGAGGGGTGGAAGATCCATGAGTCGAGACGAAAGGAGAGTATGATGGGAAAAACACACGTGTGGCGATGCACATGTTGCGTACAAGCCACTTCGGGATTACCCGAAAACCTTGATCGCATGTTTGTTCGTCCATTAGGGGTGCCGTTTCATGCTCGTAATATAACCACTAGAGAAGGGCGAGGTGCGCCTCCTCGTAGTAAATATATAAGTGCAAAATTGAGTCACTGTCGTGTCATACACTGGCGCTACCAAGAAATATCGCACAGTCAAAAATCATGGCTAACAGTAATTTGACGAAGGCTCATTCACGAAGGCCAGCGTCGGATCTGCATCACACAGGATCATCGACCGCAAATAAATCAGGCAGTGGTGAATGTGATAGAATGAGGTGTTCGCTTGAAGTTTGTTGATAGTCGCAGGACTCGCAACAACTGAACTTCGAAGATTCGGCGCAATGTGTCGAGACAATGTGTACCGTGAAATGCGCTGATTCCAAAGTACGCTGTGTCATTCCCGATGTCCTTTGCGATAAACCCAAAGGCCGGTTGGGTGCCGATCACGGTACCAAATGTCTACATCCAGGTGGCGAGGACCATCCCACGTGAAACTCACTTAGGCTGTTATCGCTGGATTTCGTTGCGCGGGTATACGTCGACCGCTACCTATCTTTTAATGTACAAGTTCTGCCTATCTGTAATACTCGAGGTATCTAAGCGATGTTATCAACGTGACCGTTAAACCGCGCTCGTAGACATCGATGAACCCGCTGACACAAGTGAAACCATTGAATAACATGGTGGATGATTGCATTACAAAGGCGACTGCCGAGTTAATCGCAGATGTTCTGAAGATGACAGAGCGAATCAAATTACGGCGCAAGTGAGCATCACGGCGCTCAAGTGATCGTTGCGTTCAAAAAACATCGTCCGTGCGAATATTTTAGAGCGTGGTGGTCTACCTTCTCGCGTTATCGGAGGTGGGTTAGACTGGATAAAGAGAAGGTGCATTATTACGGCTCATATTCAACGTTCGACTGGCGATCAAGCCGAGCATCAAATACTCGGTATTATCCGAAGTACGGCGTGCGCAAGACATCGGATATTACCGAGAATCCACCGTTTAACAAAAATGACCGCGCAGTTCTAGATCTTAAATCTATGAAATATTACTAATGGTGTATTCGAGCACGAGAAACAGGCTTGGTGAAACCACAGCTTTCGGACCTTGACGCTGCGGCACATCGATGCAGGGACACCCTCAGTCATACATTGCGGAACGCCTGCTTTGTTTTGAAAAAAGCGTACCAACGTGGAAGAATGTAAGCGATGGCTGTATTGCAAGAGCTGCGGGCTGTCGACATGCTTTAAGTTTAGCGACACTAGTGTGTGGGATACAACCGGGCAAAGTGAAAGTGACGCCACTGCTGCCCTTTGATGCCCCTTGCCGTGGGGAGCGTCCAAGCGTCAGCGGGGCGGTAATGTCATAAATTACTCAGCATGCAAATGAAGTTATGTGCTTCCCACCGATTCACCTCGCAGATTGGAAAACCTGATTGACGGCTGATATATCAGACCATTTAGAACCACCCACCTCCCGCCTGCGAAAGCGCAAAACATTTGATCGTGGGGAGCGTCCAAGCGTCAGTGGGGCGGTAATGTCATAAATTACTCAGCATGCAAATGAAGTTATGTGCTTCCCACCGATTCGCCTCGCAGCTTGGAAAACCTGATTGACGGCTTATATATCAGACCATTTAGAACCACCCACCTGCCGCCCGCGAGAGTGCGAAAATTTTGATCCCGACGCGGGAAGTCCAGAAAAATAGGTTGGACAAAGGAAAGGTGACGGAGGGAATACGACAGCGTACCGGAGGCTCGTGGAATTTTGTAGAGCATGCCGACTTACCTTCTCACATTGTCGGGGATACAGACGGAAGAAATAAAGAGTGCCTTATTACGGGTCATATTCAATGTTTGACTGGCGATCAAACCGGACATCAAATACTCGGTATTGTCCGAAGTCCTGCGTACGCAAGACATCGGATACTTCCGAGGAGCTAACATTTAACAGAAAACGACCCAGTAGTTCCAGATATTAAAGCTGTGGCACGGAACACAGACTACTAATAGATTCTTTGAGCAAGGGAAACAGGCCTAGTGGAACAACGGCTTTCAGACCTTGACGCTGAGGCACATCGATACACGTACGCCCTCAGTCATCCCTTGCGAAGTTTTTTTTTTTTTTGCAGAGAGCGTACGAACGTCTAGGGAATTATTGTAAGACCTCTGCTTTGTTGACATGCTTTACAGTTTAGCGACAAATTATACAGTGAAAGGTTAGCGGCGACTGAGCAAACACTCCGTTACAAACTACAAGAGCATAAATGAGCACGTATCCAAATCTGGTACAGAATAAACTAATACACTGAATCGAGAGCATACGGGGTAAACCCAGAATGAAGGAAGCCGCGATTTGAGAAACCCGAAAATCTACTAAATATATCGACACAACGGATTCGAACCACTACCAGCTAGACGGTTTATATAATCACTAATTTCATTAGATTAGCCTACTAAAAAGACTTCAAAAACCTAACGAACACAGCCACTATTTTCATTACACTATTCAAACGCACTGATAAAGGTTCTGCCAAATCGGAAATCCGGTTCCCGATTGATGAAAAGAACGAGTACATAAAGTACTCGTAATTTCCCTCCACTCTCTTATCTTCCTTAACCCTCCAGTGCATTTTCAGAGTAGGTTAATCTTTTGAGATTGAGTGTCCTAACTCTGAAAACGAGTGAGGTACGCCCTGAATGTCAGTTCAACCGGCTCAACTCGACCTTATGTTCTGTCTTCATTAATCTGAATCCAAATGTTCGAACATCACCCAACCACTTAGCTTCAATTGAGAATGTGTGCTTCCATATTACACTGCTCTGCTAGTTATCTTGTTAACCTATCCAACTACACTCCACCCTACAGACTTGAAGACATGCTGTGGCCCAGGGAGGAGTATCCTCCTGGAAATCCAAGTCGCATTCTCATTGATTGTCCGTTTCAAGAGCAAGCCATTATTTGGAGAATATAAATAATATCATATATGAACACAAGTATGTCAAGAACAGCGAAAGATACAACTACACGGGCTCGGTATCCCCGTACAATGCTCAATACTCCTCCGGAAATTGAGCAAGAAATTCGAACGACGTCGTGAATTTGGTCATCTGTGTGCCTGACACTCCATGCCTTAGGCTTGCGCTTCGGACTAAGGGGTGTTGTTAGATCGGGAGGTGGTAAAAGCGTGCTACTCACCGTTTCTTTCCGGAGTCTGATGGCTCGGGTGCAATAGCAGCTTCTGTCTTCTTGGATTTCTGCACGGGAGCATCCTCATGTGCTTTAGATGCCCCCCGTGAAGATCGACGAGTGGAAAGCAGTGGCTTCGGTGGTGAGGAGTGGGGAGGAGGGACGGGAGAAGGTGCGGATGTGGGAACTAACAACGATTTTAGACTGTTGTTGCGCCTGAGTTAATGGAATCCTCAGCAGAGACAACTGGGGGGACATCGACGTCCGAGTCACCCATGGATATTACCTCGCCGTCGACGTCAAGGTTCCCCAATTCAGATTGAGATGCCTCACTTCCATCTAAATCGTTCCCCTGCTCCAGCGCATCAGGTTGAATGTCTGGTTCAACTGGTACTTTTGAGAAATGAATATGACGAGAAAGTATCAGTGAGCGCCACATACCCTCCAGCGAAATCATTTCAACGCCATCTAGCTCCATCTCATCCGCAGTCATCTGCTTCAACTGCTTGGGCCGGCCCGTGGCGACTTTAGCTGTCATGAATGAAAGTGAATACGCGATCGGAAACAGAGACGAGGACGCGTACCGAGAGATTTCGACTTGCTTTTCTGGGTTACACGAACAACGCCCGAAGAGCTAGTCTGTATTCTGCTCAGATTAATCCAAAACATGGAGAAATGAGCGGAACAAGGGACATGCCTCATCCCAAAACTACTCCAGAACCGTGTCGGGGAGGCATGTCAGAAGCGCTTTGAGTTCCGCCATTGCGTCGCGTCGCGGCGGCGAGAATGTGGGGGGAAGGAAGCTGGATAGTGGATCAATAGTGACAGCATTCACTGCCAAGCCACGATAGCCGAGCGGTGTGTCGGGTTTCCTGAAATCGTGTCGGATTTCCTGAAGACGGTGTCGCTTGCGGCGAAATGTGTCGGATTTGCTGATCTGCGGGCGGGTTTTCCTTGATGTGTCGGATTTACTGATTTTTGACAGTTGTGTCGCTGTCGGGTTTTGTATATACTCCAAGGCTTGTCCGCAAAAAAACCCTGATTTTGGCCTAAAAAATCCCAAGTTTTGGCGACGTCCGAGCCTCAAAAATCCTACATCGGACAAGGGTGGTCACGTGTTGGCCGCCCCCCAAAAAAAAACGTATTTTCGCCCAATTTTGACGATTTTTAGCTACGCCGAGTCCCCGTGCCACCTCGTGTGTATTGCAGTCGATCTCTACGTCTTATTTCATCCCCGAAAGGTCGGTTGGAGTTGAAACGTAAACCGAAGCCTTGAATGTATCATGTCCCACGGTGGGCAAAGGATAGAGGCGTGGATTCGAGATTTAATGGTTGGCAGTTGGTTGGCAGTGGTGTGAACGCGTCGACCAAGCGTCGGCAGAAGACTGCCCGGAAATCGTCGGATCTGATACATCTTTGATTGGTGATGGAATCGGCTCACATGTCCCAAAATCACCGACCTTAGCCCTCTATGGAAACCCGGAAGAGCATGCTGACAGAGTGCAACATCCTACAATATTTAGAGTCTTGGTTGAACCGAGATTGAATGCTCACAATTTGGGCTGAAGATGATGTGCAAAGTTGGACAAGATGCTATTGACACAGTTCGCCGCATCTATGCACCGAGAGACCACGAAGTCTTTCAGTTGGTTCCCCCGGATTTTGGCATGATAATTTCCCAGATGTACAACGAGATTGGACAACCCCCAGTTACACGACAAAGCTGCTGGGATATATATCGGCAGCTCCTCCACCGCTTCCACACCCTTGATGACATCTATCATATACCTGAAGACTTTGATGCAAAATGGGGCTACGCACTCACTATGGCACGCGACGACTATGCGAAAGAGATCGAATTGCTTCCAAACTTGCGCCCATTGCGAAACGGTGACTCTGTGATAGGACCAGGAGGATTTTATTACATGGGTGGTGTCAATGGGGGCGAAGGACTGGGTGAGCTGATTCTGTTCATGCATGTCGCATCTCAACTTATTGCTTCTAGACATGGAATAGTCAGCACGCCTGGACGAAATGTTGAACGAAGATGAACCAGCAGTTGCAAACACGGGGAATGATGATGAGACGGATGAAATTTTTGCTTGGTTCTCAGATGACGAGTTTGCGGGGGTGCCTCAGGCTGATATTGACGAGTGGTAGAGTGATAGTGGTCACAAATCTATACAGGCCTTCGAAAATACCACATTGGTTTAAAACTTGAACACAGGCTTTCGTCCGTGGTCAAAATATTTGTTCTTGGTCGCAGAAATTGTGTTGTATGGCCGAGATCCCAAATCTTGATTCCAAAATTTGCCAGAGTTTCAACTCATCGCACCACTGTCCGAATTTGATGTCCCGATTTGTACAACTTTTGACATGTCGGATTGCATGAATATTATCACTCAGTTTCTTGTAGTAGTGTATATAATATCATGCGGGACTAACATAGGATACCATTTCACACCTCTTATAAATCTGGCTTGATGTGATTTGTATTGGGAAGTGAATGAAGGAGGAGTCAAGTTGATTTCCCGATTTGGACAACTGTTGATATGCCGGATTGCATCGATACTATCACTCAGTTTCTTGTAGTAGTGTAGAAAATGGCATGCGAGACTGACACAGAGAACCATTTTACACTTCTTATAAATCTGGCTCGATGTAATCTGCATTAGGAAGTGAATGAAAGAGGAGTCAAGTTGACTTCCCGATTTGGACACCAGAATGCATGGATATTATTACTCAGTTCCTTGCAGTGGCGTACTGAATATCAGGCGGGACTATTTAATGGGACTGTTTTCCACTTGCTATTAATTTGGTCTGATGAAGTCTACTAGATTAAACCTCGCAGTTGGATAATTTTCTGACCTGACATAGAAATCATTAAGTTGGCCAACCACGGAGTAAACAATTTTACATGATAGTTGAGCTCATTTGCTTCTATACAGCCCCCAAGATCAAGCCAATCTGCCCGGGGGTTTACGAGAACACTAAACAAGGACCAAAAGTTCCTGATGGCGGGACCGCAATCAATTGATGTGATGACCCAAAAAGGAAGCTTGTGGAACGAAACGGCTCGGCAGAATCAGTTTAGTGGTCGGACCTCAGCTGGAGTTGGGGAGGACCAAAATTATATCTCCGCAACAAGTCTCAGCAGGTAAATAAAGCAGAGCTTACTTTGGTTTCCGCATGAAGTCATCAATTGCTCGAATGCATAGACGCCCCAGACATCATAGAGGAAAAGTGTCATCAAACCCAATATAGTAAAGGGAAGCGCCTGTTGCAATTATCCCACTCAATTACGTAGCAACTACTTGAGTACTTAGGTAGCTTCCGGGGTCCTGATCTACAGGTGCCCCGGCCATCATCAATCAATCATCGGCAATCGCGTAAATCAGCGTGGTGCTCCGGGTTTCCATAGCCCTCAAAAATCCTATCTCCGGACAAAGATTCGCGATTTTCGTCCTAAAAAATCCTATTTTCGGACAAGGAAATACGAAAATTTTGGCCTAAAAAAATCCTATTTTTCGGACAAGCCTTGGCGGGAGCTTCCCTGGGCCTCCCAGTTTGCGGTGTGGTGGCAGTATCATACATATCCGCATGCAGTAGAGCAGCCATCATTCCACTCTTGTCCGCTACCGTCATGTCCCTCTCCGTGGCCGTCGCCTTTCCCAGCTACATATGGTGATTGGAGCGATTCGACGATACACCTTTCGGACCAGATTCCGCTTTCCGCTGCGAGGGATCATTTCTAGCTTTTTTCGGCCTCACCAACTGTTTTGCGCGCGCCATCCGTTATATTTTAGCTGCATCCACCTCATCAACCCATTGACCAAGCCAGATCTTATTGGTTTCAGCTCTGCTACTTCACATCCACCTTCGCCAATATTTTCGACTCTTTTCGCTTCCCGCTCACTGCGCTACGCCCACCGCTGCACCAAGCCCGCCTCTGGTAGAGTGTGGGAGAATCCAACTCCATCCGGAAGAGGCTCGTACTTTCTCTGTGTTCAAACTCACCGCGTTTTCGCCTGGAACCAGGGAAATGACATGGCCACTGTTCTGCAAACTAAAGGTGCGTATCTATTCCTGTCTGGATGCCGTTTTGCCAGCGGGAATGTGTTGGGTCGACAACTGCGCCTCGAGTTTACATGAAGTTGCAACAAAAAATTGTAGATAAACACAGATCTAGGCGCAAAGGTCGTTGTTGGGAACTGGGAGCCCAAAAGCCTGAGGTCGCCGCATCAGCCATCTTCTGCATCAGAGTCTACTCAGCTTGGTCCTGCCACTTAACTATCGGAAGTTGCTGATCTGAAATGATCTGGACATACAGAGAGGGATCTAAAGAGAGGTACTTTTGCAAACAGCTGTAAATCCCAAGGGGGAACCGATCCCCGAGATCTGCACTACACCTCGATTTTTTTTTTTCAGAGGAACGAGGGACCCCGTGCAGAACTTGAAGAGCACCGACTTCAGCTGAGTTCAGGATGTCGATCCATTCCCTTCAGTATTGCAAATGGGGCATGGTTTTGGCCTCTGGTTGGTATGGAGCAGCGGTGATGGGTGATGCGTACTGCCATTGAAGGAACAAGAAATTCACTGCCGTTAGGGTTAGAGAACATGAATATTGTAACGGGCGCATAGCTCGCGCACTGTTATTTTCCCAAGTTTTACCCAGTCGCAACAAATATATTCTGTGTGACCCGTACAATGTATGTCAGACATTTTGATGTCCAAATCCTGTCGCAGGGATGTGAATTGAGCAATCTTCAAGAACATGAATATTTTAACGGGCGCATGGCTCGCGAGTCGTTATTTTCCCGTGATTTATTCAGTGTGACCCGCGCAAGGTATGTCAGACTTTTTGGCGTCCAAATCCTGTCCCAGGGATGTGAATTGAGCAATCTTCTTCAAGAACATGAATATTTTAACGGGCGCATGGCTCGCGAGTCGTTATTTTCCCGTGATTTATCCAGTCGCAGCAAATATATTCAGTCTGACCCGCGCAAGTATGTCAGACTTTTTGGCGTCCAAATCCTGTCCCAGGGATGTGAATTGAGCCATCTTCTTCAAGAACATGAATATTTCAACCGGCGCATGGCTCGCGCGCTGTTATTTTCCCGTGATTTACCAAGTCGCAACAATTATATTCTGTGTGACCCGCGCAATGTATGGCAGACTTTTTGGCGTCCAAATCCTGTCCCAAGGATGTGAATTGAGCAACCTTCTTGAAGAACGTGAATATTTTAACGGGCGCATGGCTCGCGCACTACCGGATACTGATCTCGGAGTTTGGTCGCCCGAGCTCTCTCGCTTAGACCGCAAG
Source organism: Mycena olivaceomarginata (assembly GCA_029378375.1). Lineage (NCBI taxonomy): Eukaryota > Fungi > Basidiomycota > Agaricomycetes > Agaricales > Mycenaceae > Mycena > Mycena olivaceomarginata. The sequence continues at coordinate 358,660 of JARKIC010000010.1, forward strand.
GGACCGCGCTCGAGCCGGCAATGGCGAAGAAGAAGACTACAAAACAGGGAAGTGGAAAGGGTGGGGAAAAGAGTAAGGATGAGGAAGAAGCTAATGGTAAGGAAACATGGGTATATATGACTATACAGCAACCGTGCTAGCTGCAATGAAAGAATGCAAAAGGAAAAGGAAAAGGAAAAGGAGCACCTCGCTTGCATGGACTGTGTTTGACGCGTCAAAGACCTCTTCTATGCCTTGCTCATCTGGGAGATGAGAAGGAGTTTTGGGCACAAACAGAATCGATTGGTCGCCCGAGCTCTCTCGCTTGGACCGCGGGGACCGCGCTCGAGCCACGAAGACGCAGCGGAGAGCCAGCGGCTCAAGAGCCTGCAGGAAGAGCAGCGGCCACCTCAAAACCAGCAGACAATGAACTTTGGGGCAGAGGAGCTTTGCCACCTCCTCGAGGAGCTGTTCGCCCGGCTCTCCACCTCCGCCTCGCTTCCGGCCGAGTCGGTTGACGGAGATGAAACGGAACCGGTGGGTTTTCCCCACCCGGCCGAGTGAGCGGTGCGCCTTCAAAGGCATAAAACTTGAAGCGATAATAAAAGTGTGCGTACGTCCAAAGTCCCGTGCGTATATGTTCTGGTATAGCAGCGCTCGGCAGTTTTTCAAACGTTCACCGGCTGTTCAGGCCCCGGGAAGCTAGCCCAAGGTAACTCCGGCAAAAGTCGGTCAAATGGGCCTCAAACCCCTTAACTTTCAAGGGTCTCTGAGCCTCAAACCCCCCCTAAGTCGGAGAAGGGTATTATCACGTGCACCTTCCAAGTATAGTCATTTCTGCCAAATTTCCGTTATTTTTTCGATTTTTCTTCCAGTGCCCTCTGCCGCGCCCAAAGAGGTGGTAGCGCCTTGGCTTTCCATAAGGAATATTCTAGTCCGGGGAATATCGGAGCGGTGCCAGCGATGCCGGCAGGTCGAGATAAACCAATATTCTAATCACTCGGGCTTCCCACAAGGAATAGATAGGTGTTTGAACGAATACATTCGTTCTTGATGCTGTCCAACGCGGCCTCCCTGCATCAACAATGGATATTGACGCGTCGTTTCGACTTCTCGGTGGATATTATTGGTCCCGTTCCAAAACTGAGGCGGTATCGGCGAAACCGGCGGTTTTATGGCGGATATACAGGGCTAAGCGGGGCGGAATCGAGGGAGTCCATCGAGTAACCATCGTCGTGGTGCTCCAACGGGGTGGTGGTTGTTCGAGCAGACGATGTGGTGGAAGGAAGATGCCAGCGACGTGGGGTGACATCCGTGAGGACCGTGACACTCAGTGACATCAGTGACACAGCACCCAAAGAGGCGACGGAGAAGACGAGAACAACATGAATCCATTTATTCGACGAAAGAATAATCTGGATGGGGGGTAGCGACCCCCCCTCCAGATTATAATTTATTAAGCTCTATTGGGGGGTCCAAAACGGCAAAGGGATTTTGACGCAGCATCGACGTTTGACGCATACAGCGTCAGTGACATTTTGCGTCAAGTGTCGAACTCACCTTTGGACTTGTGCTGGACCTCTCATATTCCACAGGCATCTGAGGGGGCTGTTACTACCTCGTTTAACATCACAATACATACAGATCGTGAGCGTCGAGGTTGTGAAAAACATGGATTAAAATTCTGTGCAACGTCAGTCAACGTCAATCAAGCGTCAAAGTGTATGCGTCACAAACGTCACAGCGCCGGTTTGCGCCGGTTTTCAACGTCAGTCCAGCGTCTACCTGCGTCAATTCAGGCGCTTGCAGCGTCAGTCCAATTTTCTGCTTGCGTCAATCAGCGCCGGGGTTGCGCCTCACCCAACGTCATTTTCAATTCTCTGCGTCAGTTCAACATCAACGCCACCTTCACTCAGCGTCGTCCCACGCGTCACTCTGCGTCGTTTCTTGGGCCACTCTGCGCCGGTTTTGCGCCAGTATGATTGACCTTCGCAAGTGTTCTCATCTATCCCATACCCTGCCCTTTATTGCTTTCACACAACAGTCTTCACACAGCAGTCTTTCACACCGCTCTGCCATCATAGACACTATTTCAACATTGCATCCCGACGCAGTTCAAGTTCGAAGTCATGCTCTGTATGTTGAACATCATAAATATCAGACTAGAATCCCACTTCGCTGTCTAAATCGACAGTTCACGCCATATGGCCCGTACTCCGTCTGCTGCATCTGTGGGCACGTTGCTGCTGCTGGCTGAATCCTTCTTGAAAACGGGTTCTTTTGGCATTCAGACCACTCCAATATATTACTACTCGTTATGGAAAAAAGTGATGGACGCCGAGTTTTGGGGCCATATCTCCATGATGGAGCATTGTTTTGACACAAAACCAAATATAGGGCGGATGTACAGACTGGTGGAACATTTCTACCATATTGATGGGATCAATTTCTACTGATTTCCCATTAATAACCGCTCAAATCGCAAAATGGTATTTTCCAACTGACTCCAGAAATTTTTTATGGAAAATGTGAAAAGGCCAGATTGTAGTGTTCGTTGATTCAAATGAATCCACAAGTTAAACCATCTTGAAATCTGCATCTGTTCATGAGCTATGAAGCCTAGCCATTTTTCACTTTGGCCCTGTTTTGATGGGAAATCAATGTTTTTTGATAGCATCAATATGCTACAAGTCTTCCACCCGCCTAGTAGATCTCCCTCATATCCAGTTCCAACCACCAAAATATCCTTCCATCACAAATACACGTCCTCAAAATCCAGCGTCCATCACTTTTTTACATAACGAGTACATTAAAAGAAATCCAATAACTACCCACCGGACTTCAAGACTATGATTCACGTCAACACGAGCGCCACTATGCGTCAATACACAGCCACCCTGCGTCGGTGTTCATTGACGTTGACTGACGCATCAAGAAATGGTTTTCTAGATTAGTGGCCAGAAATGGTCCCATAGATCCCTTTAATGCCCCGGGAGCCGCAAGAACCCTTTTCTTTGACACCTTGACCAAGGTCTGTGCATATTAGTATTGAGATTGGAATTAGTTTCCGGAATCCCTGGCCATGACGCCTCAAAGGTTACCGTTCAAGTTTCTAAATATATCTCATGATCCTTCATTGACGGTTCCTCAACAGTATATTGAACTGATCTGTGTTATTGTCGTCAATAACTCGCTGCTCGACGTCAATGCACAGCCACCATGCGTCAGTTTTATCTAACGTTGACTGGCGTATCCACAAATCATATTTGGGATTAATGGACTAAAGGACTCTTATATACACCCCATAACGCTAGGTAAGCAAAAAAATCCATAATTTGTGATTTTCCCCAAGTTATTCGCAAATTAGACGTAAAGTTGGAATTACTTTCCAGTGCACAATGAACTCGGGATTTACTCCAGCATAAAACAAACCCCAGTACCAGTCTTCAGTGTCCTACCACAATGTATCTGGGTTAGAAACTGTAACATTAAGGCCTGTTAAGGTTGCAGAACATTGAATTCAACTATTCACGCCAAGATAACAAAACAGTGTTCGTGACTGTCTGTAGGATCATTGAAGAATACTGAAAGTATCCCCGACATTTCTTCCCAGACCCTGTATTGGTCTCGCCTACCTCGTTCTAATCCTGGCTAAAAACTCGCGACTCTGGACTTTCCTTCCAGTCCGGCGAAATCTCCCTTATTTTGATCTTCATGGTTCGACGACAGCCGGAACGCAAATTATCGACGAATTTTGCCTAAGACGATTAATCGGGATGGTCAGAATCAGTCCGCAGAGTACTCGAGGCCGATCAACAATCAGCCTAAAATAAAGGGCCAAGTTGTGGGATTAAAATGGGACTCGGAGTTTGATGTGACCGACTCTGCAAGAAATGCTATTCTAGTATTCGGCTCTAATCCTGTGGGATTTGCGTGGGCAAAATTGATGGAGACAGACGGACATTGTGCATTGAACGTCAGTGCAGCCCCGAAATCTGTTTGTTCTGTGATGTCTTCTTTGGTGATATCCATAGTCGGATTCTGAGAGAGGTTTCGTATCTAGTTCAAATCTGGTTGACTTTCCATTTCATACACGCAGATTGCCTTACAGATGGGACTTGCCATTCTCCGGGGCACTCTAACATGAACCCGAAGTTCTTGAAGGTCAGAGGGTTTATTTCTTACTGTATAATCTTTTCTTGATTGTGTAGCGCAGCTAGTGGGTTGTGTCAGTCCGAATTCGCTGAAGGTGACCATTTGGGGCACCCTAGATGAAGTGATTATCTCACGGCGCTCACTAGAGAAATGTGGTGATTCCTGACTGGCAACAGAAAATATCGGCAGCCTGGAGCCATAGCTGCAAGTGGAAGTTATCAAATTCCAAACCTCAATGCACTCGAAAGACAAGTTAGACAACGGCGAACAAATCGGACCGAGGACAGAAGCCCGCTGCTTCGTTAGATACAATATAGGAAGGTCTGTTGCGACGAGGGACACTGGGACGGCTATAAGAATAATTTCTGTCGAGTGCCGCAGCGGCGCAGGACCGTGCGTCAAAGCATAGTAGAGTCTGCGGCAGTTGTGCGCCGGTGTAACCCAACCTGCGGCAATCAAACGTCAGTCAACGTCAGTTTACAAAAGTTGCAGCGCCGATCTGCGTCAATTGAAACGTCACTACAACGTCACATCGTCACTTTACCCCTGCCCGGTCCAAAATAGCTCAAGCGAGATCTCAACACCATGGGGTCCTGACAGCTGCCTCGGCATCTCGGCGAAACGACGAAATATATTCCCCGGACATGATGAAGGCAGGCAACTACCTGAATGTTAAGCGGGTATGCAGAAGGCTGGCAGTAAGCCGTGTTAGCAGGCACACGCACCTCCAAAACACACGGGGGCCCTTCCTAGGACCGATGCGACCCGTCTAGTGCACTTGATTCTCACCCATCGCCCCCGGCTCTGTTGCTGGGGCCTGCGCGAGTGAAAAACCGCCCCTCCAAAATTCAATGCAAAGCAAGGGAAAACTATGAGATCATTTTTCGCTAAAAAATCGAGGTTGGGCGCGAACTCTGTACTGGGAAGAGGAACGAGCCGGGACCGAGCAATTGAATGCGAAGAAAGGCACGACGGCGAGACCATCGGATTGCAGCTGCCCGGCGATGGTATTCGCAATCGCGGATTTCCCCTACCCGCCGCACCGTGTATCAGAACGGTGCGCACACTAGTGGGATGTAGACCCTTTCAACCTTGGTGAAAACCGCCAATTGAAATATGTTATGGGCAGCGAAGTTGCCTGTCCCGGCAGCAAGATCCTGGTCGACGTCCATGCCTAACACGCACTGAGTGTGCCCGACATCCTTGATATCCCAGATCTTCGCCAATTCTTCCTTCCTCGCCCTAGCTTCCTCCAGAGATGATGAGGCTCCCCAAACATCATCCCTGCAGGTGTCGGTTAAGGTATACGCACCGCCGTCCGAGAATTTGACACGTACGCAAGGGTTCGTTCGGGATGATATGTAGCTCATGTGTGGTCCCCAATGTCTCAGCCCAGTCGCGCCAGTAACCCTATTAGGTTTGTTTAAGCAATGAGCATCTCAGTATAAAACAGCGTTTGAGGTACCGTGCAGCGCGGTTCCAGTCAAAAACGGGGTTGAACACGGTTCAATCAAAACAATGTTCATGCTTAACCCAACCCGGTTCCTGTTTAAACCTTTGGAAACGTCAGAAAATTCCCGTGAAGGGACTCGAACTCAGGTAGGTAGGTAGGTAGCATTACACGGCACGGTCCGAATTACGAACGCCGGTTTCCAGAAATTATCCCGGTGTACAAAGCAAGTAAAAGTACACCATCGCCCCTGGACCACTCCCAGCCCTCCAAGCCCCATGACGCAGATCCCACAGGTTGCCCCATGCCCCGCGGTAGAACCCAGACAACAGAGAGCAGCAAAAATAATGACCTAGAATCAATCAGCTTCACCTCAGACATAATTTACTCTACGGACGCCGCAACGGAACTGCATAAAACTCTTGAAGGACCTCATGCACATATTTTCCAACCAGGAAAATCATTGAGCGCTCGTAAATAATGGCTTTGAGAAACTCTGCATGGATAGCTTACCGAATGTACGGCCTCAACGTTTCGGGGTGAGATGAAAACTAAATGTAACACACCTCTGCAGCAGAGAAATTCATCACTGGGCCCAACAGAACACTCGCGAAAGGCCATTATGTCGAGAATCGAACATGAATCGTGACGACTTCAGTTACTGGAAATTATACCGTATTCACAAAATATTCAATTGCTCGCTTCGTCGGGGGTCGAATATTCCCTAGATCTGATAATTTATGCATTGGCACTTGCGGAGGATTTCTACAGCGAAAACAGCGTAACCATTCCTGTCCTCGTGCAAGATTGCGGCTGTTGGACGTCTGACAAACAACGTGAAACAAGTCGGGAGAAACGGCAGAACGGGGGAAAAGGTCAAATAATTAGGCCTGATTTAAGTATTTTTAACTGACGTCCAACAGGATATGACTTGATCACTGCTGCCCGATCCAGTAGGTAGGCCCTTGCGTTCAAATATTCGGTGAATCAATCGATAAAGGAAATACTCAAACGGAAAAAATGGCGCAGGCTGATCAAATACAGTTCGACAAGATGGTTCGCTCGGCGGCGGCGCTCTCCCCGGGTCTTCGCATCGTCATACTATGGACGCCCGCCCATATCGGCACCTTCGGGAACGAATTTGCGGATGGTGCTGCGAAAGCGACCAGACGTCTCCCTCCGCCGCCGTCGGTCCCCGTCTCCCAAACGAGAAATCAACACCTCTATTCTCGAGCGCCGGCGTTCCCAATGGACGGTCGCTACACCTGGTCGAGGTCTTCAAGAAATAGACGACACCCCGCCCTCCCTCATACTATGCTCCATATACTCCTCCTCAGCGTCCCGTGCGGACATTACCATCCTCTCGCAGCTCCGTACCGACTTCTCGTCTCTCAATGTGCACGGCGTACACATAGGTAGCCGGACGTAGCCGAAGATCGACACATGTCGCCGCACGTAGATCAACGTATACCTGGGTGCATCTACATAGGGTCGGAACGCATGACCTTCCTCTTCCCTCGACTCGGAAGACGACCCCGCGACGTGACAGACTTGATCTGAGGATTTGCTGGGAGAAGGAACCAGTTGACGTATGTAAGGTTTGACCATGCCCGAGCCACAAAATTGCAGTTCTGAAGCTCCCGCAAGCAACAATTTCAATGTATACATGGTCAGGCTGATTTTTCAACCAATTTCGCAAAATGTGGCTGTCCAGCACATGCATCAGAATGTATTTTGGCCATTTTGGGCTGGGATAAGGAACCAGTTGACGTATTTAAGGTTTGACCATGCCCGAGCCACAAAATTGCAGTTCTGAAGCTTCCGTAAGCAATGGAAATCTATACAAAAAAAACTGAAGACTGCGGGAATTACTCGAATTCCAAAATCTGTTCGCGAGCTTGTCAAGATCCAACCATTCAACGAGGAGACAGATTCGAAGCAAAACCAAGCTTATCTTGCAAAGATGCAGGGCACTCGCAAGCCAGTGCTACCCGTTCATACCCTCCCTCAGAAGCAATTATTTGCTGAGCTCATGCGGACTTCCCCGACCTTTCAGAAGTGCAGCACATCCATATCTCTTGCTGCCGCTGAAATTTGGAATCGGAAGGCCGAGACCACCGATGATATTTACTACAAGGTGAATTACGCAATTTTTTGTTCTTGAAACTCTTATTCATTTTTCGAAGCTCGAAGAACAGCTTACTGCGTACTTGAATGGTCCGTACAAGGACTCAGCCAATATCCGACAGTCTTGTGCCCAAGCGCGGGGTCAAACGGGGCCTCTGTGCCTTAGTCTGCAAGACCCCCAGCGTACAAATAAAATTTTGAACATAAAATCTAGTCCTCTTGACGCAGTGCGCAGGGTCCAAATTTTGGTTCTGAGCTCCCCGTGACCGAGGCATTCAATGCTGCAATTGTTGTGGCTCGGACTCGGGCCATTTGCAGTGTTGAGACCGAGTTTGATGGGTACAGGGAAACAGTTAACAGATTTAAGCTTTGTTCAGATCAAAATCACTCCCCGCGAGCCAGGCGTCCAATTGACGCAGTGCGCTCGCTTCCGGGACACGCAAAGAGACATCGTGCACTACAACGCTTTCCAAACAAAGAATGGGAGCCGAAACATGATTGCAGGGCCGAATCCTCCTGAGTGAGCGTGCAATTTACTCCTTTTTAACCGCAATGATATTGTGACGGAGAGCAGGCCGGCTAGAGAGTCGGCGGCTAGTTCCGGCACAAGGAATCGTCGGGTGGTCAGTTCGACGAGGTGAGTGGCGTAACAGTAAGATTGACCGGGCTACTAGCTACGCCACTCACCTCGTCGAACTGACCACCCGACGATTCCTTGTGCCGGAACTAGCCGCCGACTCTCTAGCCGGCCTGCTCTCCGTCACATCTTTTTGAGTGGCGTAATAGTAAGATTGACCGGGCTACTAGCTACGTACATCAACTGTTTATATACTACGGGAACGATCGGAATGGTGACAAGACAGAAAGGGGAGAGTTGAAATAAAGGAGTGTGGTGTCTTGGCGACGAGTCCGCCAGTCGGAATAAAGAGTGGATCAAATATGAGTGGAAGTGCGGCACGCAGATACGACAAGGAACGTGATAAAATATATTCGTTACATCCGCCCTCCAGGTCGTCGATGCGCGGCGACCTACATTTCGTGTTCTTCGTTCAAATCTCCAAAAGAAATCTTGGGGTTATCTCGAGCGCAACGGAAGTTGAATACGACATCTGGCTCCGCGGAAGTCGGAGACGATACTACACTGGTCTCACTCGGCTCAGCGGTGACAGCGGTGATCTTGACGTTGGGCAGCGGCGGACAGGTGACAAGTCCTCGGGGCGGCTCGGAAAGGGCTCGGATGACTTGTGTATGTGTATAGTTGTGCAAAACTGTTGATCCAAACTTCGATGCAATCAATTGCAATCAATTCCCCAGTCGCGGTCTGTTTTTCCATGAAGGGCAGCGTGACTGAGTGCTTCTATTCCTTGATTGCGCTTCCTTTTCTACAAACTTATCCGCAATTACAATTACAATTCCGCTGTTTTCACTGTCAAATTTCCGCTTTTCGCTGTTTCACTGTCGTCTTCTCATTCAGATCTGAAAATCTGCAAGACTTGTCTCTCTCAATGGCATATTTAAATCCTCACTGCTCGCTCATCGCTCTTGAACCTTGTCGCCGTTCACATCTTATCTTTGCCTTCGCTCGCTGTTTGTTGCTCATCGTTGCTCCCAATGTACAACAACCGCTATCATCCTTACCCAAGGCAACGGGCACGCCAACCGCCAAGAGACCCTGTCGAGGATGCTAGGTTGATCACTGCCCATCAGGAGCTCAAGGTCATGAACATCGACGAGCAAAAAACTGTGTACCTATAACCACAGCACAAATTCGTGGGTCGAGATTGTCCGGTAGGAAATTTTTTGTTATCTCTCTAAATGCAGTTAACCCATTTGCTCGGCTGCTGCAGGCCTCAGCGCGTCTCTTCAAAAAAAGCGATTGACATCGCTGCTTCCGGTCTCAACAAGGAGTGGGGAAAATATACCTCTCCTTTTTTTTGCCCCACCTTCGCCGGGGCGGACTTCGTTTTGACCCTCTTATCCTCACCCTCAACACAGGGCTCGATGGTCAAGTTCTTGATTTCTATCCTGCTCTTGATCATGAGTGCACCTTTTCAAGTGAGTCTGCGCTTTATTGCATGGAAACTTACTGACTCGGAACGAAGTTGTCGTTCCCAAAATTAAACCTCGTGTTACGCTTTTAACACGGGAAGAACAGCTTCAATTCCAAGGTATTCGTTCTCCATACATTCAGAGCACCACACTTATTCCGATTCATAGCTGAACAGCATTATGAAGACGATGAGGATGACGATGATCTTGATCGGTCGTCCACTCAGGCTTCTTCATCATCCACTCAGGCTTCGTCGTCCACTCAGGTTTTGGCTTCGTCTTCCCAGGATTTCACGACTCCATCTGTGTTTTCCCCTACCGCTGTTTCCCCTGTTTCTTCTATGTCTTCTATATTGCACCCACCATCATCTCCATCCATCGCAAAGCTAGCATTACAGGCCATGAAGTCCCCTCACGCAAGGTATGCTACGTTCTCGTCTTCTTGATTTATTTTTGTAAATCCCAATCCCAGATTTTCCGGCCCAAAAAAGATGACCCCTGGTCGTCCTACTCCTCTTGCTACTCGGCCATGGGCTCTGAGATCGTATTACAGCCATGATGTCGCCGAAGCTCGAAAAACTTCAGGTATGTTCGCTAATAACGCAGCATTTTTGACACCCAGGTCATCCTGTTTCTCTAGACGTTTTCATCATGGAGTTCACTCACGAGCACTCGGCATATGATCTGTTTTCCAGTATGTCTTTTTCCACTTCATGTCTCCTATATCGTCCTAATGTTAGCCACAGACGATCCTACCTGCCACCTGGCATGGGATCCTGATCAACCTCCGCTCCCACTGCAGCTGTACCACAAGGAGATTTACACCGGCTGCCTTGAACGCACCTTCCGCCATCTCCTTTTCTTGTACCGGTCGCTCGGACAGGTCATACGTGGAATGAATTCCACTCTTGGTGTTCCTTTTTGCGATTACGCATCCCTGGTCCGGTCTTCGCAGACTTGTCAAGGCTGTATGAATTTATTCTCGCCTGACGGGTATGAACAGCATCGTCTAGAAGGTCGCTGTACCAACCACCCGGACCTTTCTCTCAGTATGTTTTTTATAATTTTCTTCTTACTGGAGGAAACATTCTCATTGGACTCTAGTTGAACCCTGCGACACATTCAATGGTCGTATTCGCGGGCGTTCTTTCATGAATGGAGAGCAGCCTCAGTTCCGTGGCGAAACCCTCGACACACCCATAGGCGCTGCTCTTCTTGAATGGAATTCACGACTTGGTGTCCCAGCTGATGTCTGGATGCTAGTATCTACCGCGGTTGTGCACTGTGCTGTGTGTGATCTCACACGTTCTTTCCCCGCTCATAGACTCCATCTGGACGACGATGGAGCGTGTGCCGATCCTGGCCAGGCTATGATTGCTGTGAATGACGACTAAATATTGTATTTGTGTTTGCTTCCACCTGTACATCGATTCTGGCAGTAATAAGATTTCTTGAATCTCTTGAATCCTATATTTAAATTCGTTCTCAAAAATGATCGCATGTTGCTCCTTCCTTCTCTTATTAACTTGTGCGTTGTATACACTTCCGACACTCCCGACACTTCCGTCTTGTATCTACTTTTATTCGACACTTCCGCTTATTCCGAAAACTTCTTCCTCAATGAGTTCGCCGTGCCTCGTTGCACACCCGGTTCGCACTTAATGCAAAAGCCTTTTGCTCTGTGTTTCTCTCTTGACCGTTTATTTTCACCACACCGTCTGTCTTATGTCTCTCAGCAAAGTCTGTACCGGTTTCTTTGACGGCCAGATGGCCATCCTCCAACGCTCTTCTCCGGACCTAGTGGTATATTGCTCCGAGCTCAACTTGGCTGTGAGGATCGCATGGTAATTTTTTTATCTGTTGCAAATTGATAGTTATAGACATTTTCAGGCCTACGGTTGGAGGGCATTCTGTTCCCGCTGTCTTTCTTCCACGGTACTTGGAAAGGAACGAGAAATATTGGCCTTATTTCTGTGCGAAGCACGTCAAGGACGAAGCAGTCTCCAGCAGAATCGTGATGAGCATACTGAGTACCAACAACAGCAAGCACACAATCGCTGTATGCCATTATGATCCTCCCCGTTGCCAGTTTTACCGTGAGTTATCATACTTCACAATACGTCGCATCTCGCATCTCATGTTTCCATAAGTTCACCTCACATCACTCTGGGAATCCGCTACACTCAGAGCGGACTTCAATCAGACGTCGCAGAGCCCTCTAGGGCTATTCATGATGTCTGAGGCACCCGAGAATGTGGGATTGGAACTCGGTCGCCCTTTATATCTTCCAGGCTATATTGGAGAGACAGGTCAGCAGTCCTTCATAGTCTCGCTGTTTGGCCGGGCACTATTGTGATATGTAGAAGGTACGCCTCACTTCATTCTTTATTACTACAGCTGACTTTTTTTCCATAAGCGCCCCAATCCGTTGAGCAGAATCTCTTGGCCAGGCTCTCATCTGGTGAAGGCATTTCTACCGCGGACGCTCAAGAACTGTTGGTGCGGTGTGCGAAGTGTGGAACCATCTTTCTGAAAGGTAATATTGGCGGACATTGCAAAGAACTGGAGCTTATGGAGGCTGTGATTCGCACTGGGTGAAAACGTCTATATCCTTATTTTTCTTGAGTTATATCTTGGTTCTCGTGTATCAGTCTACGATATCTGAGTATTTGTATCTGAGTATTCGTCCGACACATTTTGTATCTGAGTATTCATCCGGATATCTGAGTATTCGTAATTGAGTATTCGTCCAACACATTTCGTAACTGAGTATTCGTCCAACACATTTCGTATATGAGTATTCATCCGACACATTCAACACAATATATAATGTCATCATTCAAAGACGGCGATAGCACAAGACAAAAAATTCGACAAGGCGATAGCGATACTCAAAGAGGCATATTCCAGGGCAGGACAGCAAGTATGCGCCTCTGCGCATTCCCAAAAAAGGTAAGTGCACGGTGGTGGGCGCGACACCGACGTCGCTGTGCTGTACGCAGCCCCCTGGGATTTTGAGAACGCATTCTCGAGACGTGACCGCAGGGGGCGGTGGGTGCGAAAGTCCTGTTGAGCCTTCTGAGGTGGCGGATTAAGTAAGTCCTGGCAGGGGAGCGCGCAAAAATCAGGGGCTGCAACTGCGACGATTTCCCCTCGTTCAAAGACGCGGGAGGTTGTTTAGACGACGCGGATCGTGTTGATTCCCGGAGGTGCCGTCGGTGCGCGACGTATAACAGCAGACGGTACAACACCTTTTTTTGTCAGTCACTTTCCACCACCTAGGGGATAAAACATGCCTTTCTAACACTTCTAGGACCTCTTCCAAGTCTAAAAGTAAGCAGATTTTCAAGAGGAGTAAGCCTGTAACGCACCTTGGGCGACTGCACCTTCATCTGTGCCAACCACGCAAATCTTGCAACTACATCCCCGTGGAGCCGTTCAACGGTCAAGGACGAGTTACAGAACACTTGAGGAAGCTTTTGAGGCAGCCCCATACTTGTATTGAAGCCCAGTGAGCGAAAGTCGGCGGGGTGGTGCCACTGGTGGTGGAAGAGAAGAAGGGATCGCTGGTGGCGGTGTATTTCAGTTGTGAATTGATCGAAGTCCGAACATCCGAACGTTTAGTATTTTCTGCCAAAAAAAAAATATTGACATGCCCGTCCTTCTGAGCCAGCGATAATAACTGTTAAATATGAATCAAGCCACTGAATTTCTGTACTATTTCTCGTAAACGCCCCCCGACTTCCACAAAATTGCCAAAAATATTCATCGGTTGGAATCACGTAATGTGACTCAGCTATCTTATCACGAACCACCATCTCCCGCCGCCACTCATCTAATCAATGCCCGAAATCTTAGAGCAGCACACCTTCCGCTGTGCTCTCCAACACTTCATAAACAAAAGCCAAACTCATCTACCACCTGGATCTTTGCAAGTCATCGCCCTTTGGGCAGATGCCAAAGCAGATGATCTCAAGGACATGGCTCTGAGAGAGAACCGCTTGAAGCTGTACGCCTCCACACTGAATCGCGAAAGCCTCAGGATTGGATTTCATCGTGCCTGGGCCACTCGTGCTCTCAGGGTGGCAAGTACCATACCAGACACACATGGGCTTATGATAAAAACCGTATATTTTAACTGTTTCGATGTAACAGCCGGTTTCTGACCTTTTATTGGGTCTGGGAGAGCTTACCCCGCTTCATTCAAAAGCAAATATCCCCGGACTACACCTCATGGCCCGATTTCTGTGATGCAATTGCATCGCTAGAACATGACTCTTGTCGTACACCTGCCCAATGTATCTTTTTCCGGTTCTTGTCCAACGTTAGCAAAACAAACTAACTCTTTGCTCACTAGTACCTCCCCCATGGTTCCAAGAAAAGACGGCAGGTAATCTGAAGTACGGCCGCCCCTCGGAAACTCGCCTGGTGCAACGCCTCACTCGATACATGCCTCCTATCTTCCGTGGAAAGGATCCTGATCGTCGCTCAGTCAAACCACCACTCCCTGACAGAGCTTGGGAGGATCCAATCGCACTACCTGGCGATATCCCAGAATCGGTCTACCACCCTATCCACGGGAACGTTTACAGCGCAGTTGCTCCAGCATCCTTGGCTAATCCCCTTCCTCTGCCTAAAGAACCTAAAGCTCCTGCTAAACCGTCTAAACCTGGGAAAGCTCCTGCAAAACCTGCAAAACCTGCGAAAGCTCCTGCGAAAACTGCTAAAGCAACTACCAAATCCAAAGCTGCCAAATCGAAATCCGACATGTCTGATAATACTCGTCTTACAACATTCTTCCCTTCTCTTAAAGCTCCTAAACCTCGCATCCCTCGTGTCCCTGGGTCTGTCCAGGGGATTTCTTCCCATCTGGAATCTCTCGGTATCCCAAAGTTTCCAGATCTGGATGAGAATGATATCGACCACTCCCATTATTTGTTACCTCGATACTTGTTTCCTCAGATTGACGACAGCAATCTCTCGGAAGAAGAAGCCTTTGAAAAAATGGGATTGGAGCTTGTTGGCATTGAATACGATCCGAGGTCTCTGATACTAGATCTCAAGACATGCTTCCTTGAGGCAAGGCGTTAACTAATTTTCTAAACAAATTTCTGATACTAAGTTCAATTAGATTAAATCATTGCTCCATGCCTCGCCTCAAATCTTCCGCATGGATTTCTCTCATGATGATTGGATCCAAGTCACGCGTGTTCCTGCAAAGGAGCGCGGTTTTCAAAGTCGTTATCGCTTTGCAGCTCAAAACTCACACTATTGCGTGGCTATCTATGGATAATCTAACATACGTGCACTGGCTCTCACAAGAGGACATGGCTTTAACTCGACCGAATCGTGTACCTGGTGCGTGTTGCTCTGTATCCAAACTGACTGACTGACTTAATTTTCAAGATGTTGTTCTCGACCACTGGCATTGGTCCGAATTCGTGGTCAGATGGCTCAAGAAACAGGACAACAATCCAAAGAAGACATTGGACAGGAAGTCGTTTGCTGAAGTGCTTTCCATGCCAGGTCATCATCCGATGCGCGGTGTTGGACGATACTCCTCAGATGAAATCGCACATCAATCCGGTATTTATCTCTCCCTCCTGCTTGAAAATCTTGTTCAATTGCTTGTGCAGGGGTGCCTCTCTGGACGTTGTGGAGAGACATCCGTCTCAATCCTCAGCTGCTCTGTGCGGTTTTTGAAACTTTCTTTTTGTTTACGTTTGAACGATACTGCGCTGTCCCGTGAGTTTTCACTGAATCTCAATCTCAGTCCAATTCACGAGCGTGCTGGACAGCGACTTTCTGAAGGAATCGGATGAACTGAACCGTCTCTGTGGAGACGACGATAGCGATACAGACAGTTCTCATCTTATTATCACGACCCTGGAAAAGGTGTTACGGTTAGTTATCTCCGTATCTAGATGACCAGCTTCTCTAACATTTTCAAGTTACGAACGCTATCTGTCTGTTCATAAGCAGCTGTGGTCCACAATGAGCGCAAGGAAGAAACGTCTCGTACTGAGGTATAATGTATAACAATTTAGTTTTCATTTCGACCCAAAATAACGAAGTTTCAGCGACTGAGCATCAGGTCTCATCGTGTTGGAAACAATTCACCTATGAAGAAAGCACCTTGGACCTTCGATCTTGCAGAGCTGGCTCCCGCAGTTTTGCTCTTTGGTCATCTCGGTCCCAGTATCGTAAGGACTGGCCCCAGCTTTTCGAGCGCGAAAGCTTCTCAGGCTACCACTGCCAAGATGAGAACACTTTTCAAGAAGCTTCCTCCCCATTTGACCGAGGCTCAGAGGCTTTCGCTCAAACCGATCGTGGATTTGACCGACGATGAGCTTTCATTTTTGACGACCACATTTAGTTCTAAAATCCCATCATCAGCTATCTCGAGAAGAGGGAGGCCCCATTCGCTCACTACAAATCGGTTGCCAGCTCGTCTAGAACCGTACATGTTCCTATGGTCATTGACGACGATGATGCAATGTCGGTTGACTTTGTCTATGATACTGATTTCTTGGGAGACCTTCCTTTGTTGACGGACACGGATGATGATGAAAACATGATGGAGGTGGAGCAGGATCCTGCAGCCGCCGCCATAGAAGGTGTTGAGATGGTGAAGGGCTTTGTTGAGGTCAATCCAAGACTCGAAAAAGAGAGCGACGACGATGGTGATGGAAAGTTTAATTTAATCATCTCTTTCTTTTTGTCAAAGCTGATCATATTTTGTAGGATTCTGGGACGACGACCGTCCCTTAACGCTGATAGCTGATTCGTCCCTAAACCGGAAATGTCCTACACGTCTGTGCAAAGGGCATTCGACGCCTAAAGGCTTTCATTGCTGGACTGTTTTGAAACCGCCCTACGCAACCGTCCGTCCCGATCCCACTGTAAAATACAAAGCCAAAGCGTGCATGTTCACTGCAGCCACCAATGACTATCGCACGAAATGGACTCTTCGTTATATCAAGAACACCATGAAGCTGTATACAGTCGGACCGATGGATTTTTGCGGACACGCTAAAGCAGTTCGGAGAGGCAAGGGCTGGTAAGCCGTCTATTTCCGTTCCTTGCACCTTTATTTACCGCACTACTAGGGTGATCTCACTCTGCCAGTGGGATCGTACTCTATCCCACAAGGACCAACTGTACATGAAGTCATCCTGGGATACAGTAGGTGTCTGGCGGAAGGGCTACCGCAAAATGCGTTCAGAAGAAATGCCTGGAGAGTTTGCGTTCAGGAAGAAAGTGGGATTTTGTTCCAAGTCTGAAATATACGCTCTGATTGCTTTTTAGGCTCGAAAAGAACTGGAGGACAATTGGACACTGGACCGTCCAATAAACCAAAACGACATTTCTCGTGCAGTGATTCAGCAACGAAAGGCAAAGAAGGCGGAGGGTTTGATGAAGTTGGCAAAGGCAAAGGCGAAGAAGAGAAAAAGCGCCGCATAGGTTTACAAATGATTCGTTCCCGAAATGTCTTGTTCTCATTCAATATTACTCGAATTGTACTTGAGTAAAGTGACTCGTCCCGATCCCGTTTTCAAAAGCGCATCTGAAGTTGCCCAAGTCTTGTCCAATCCTTCTAAAGCTCGAGAAGCTGCTTTCTTTTTTTTTCTCCAGATCCTGCTCTATCTTGAGACGTCGATTCATGTCAGTCTCCAACCCGAGCTGCCTCAGTTTGGCCAGAACAGCTCGCTCCGTCTTTTCGACACTGTCAATACATGACTGAAGTTTTTGATTCCATGCATGGATCTTGGCATCCTCGTGGACCAATTGCTGGTGTAACTGCAGATCTACACTGTCGCCATCTAATGTTAGACAGTCCCAACTCGATCGATTTCAGAAAAAATCACCTCGTCTCTTCAGGTTGATTACTGCGTTCTCAGAAAAATGTCCAGTTCTATAAGTCGGTGTTATCCCATACGCCTCGAATGCCTGATTGAAAAGATAAGTGAGATTCTGATTGGAGCAGTCAAAACCTACCCCCAGAGTTTTCAGCTTCATCATGTCGAAATGATGCGCCTTTTTGATTCCGCCAACAAGCGTGCAGTGGACACCTTCTCTGTTGACATCGCTATGAACCGTCTCGATGAGGTTTGAGTTTCGATCACCGGCCTCCCAAAAGGAACGCGGCATGAAGCTTTTTTGCCAGCAAAGGCCTTCGAAAACAAAGCCACTTGAAATCTTATTTTGTAACCAGTCTTACGCCGCAAACAAATCAGCTGCTACTATATTGACCGAACTGAGACTACTCACCCTTTGCCGCTTTTCCCCCCAGTTCCCTGATCTTTTCCAGCGTGCCGTCCCAGTCGCAATGCTCCATGCACACGAGACTTCTCATTAGCCAGCGCACATGGTCTGTAGTTGCGCAGAGTTTCACCAAGCGGAAATAATGGACTACACAGACACGAAAATTCCGGTGCAGATGCTCATACGGTGAGAGATCTTGAATGAATCTGTCAGGTTGATAGAGGTCACGTTTAGGAGCCATTTTCGAAGCCAATTTTTGCAGATGAAGACCTAGACCTGAGGTGGTTTCAGAGCGAAGAAAAAAAACATATAATATAATAGAGCTTGCCTTTGGCTTGGCCACGATGCTGGTCGCCCACCCATGACAAGATCATGCTGTCTAGACCATCGTCCGGCCCCAAGGCGTGAAGATGATGCCACTTGAGTCGTTTTCCAGTGTCCTCGAAGACAATGTCCTCTATTTGCTCAAAAACACGTTGGTGCGCAAAAGCGCACATTCGGTTGACGAAGATACAGGAGATAGATTACGCCTAGATCATATTAAATGCCTGGTCTGGTGAGAAACAAAGACTTACTCGTATTTGCGTCTCTATCCATGCCCGCAACCTCAAATTCTTTAAAACCGACTATTCTCCGGAATGCGATGTCACTCTGTAGATAACGTCCGGATGAGACCAAACGTTTGCTGGCCTCTGGCGTCATGCACACAATGATACGCAGTCTGTCGTCCTTCCCTATCATGTCGTCGTCTTCTTCCTCTGTGTCTGGCTGAGTGGTATCTACTTCTAGAGCAAGAACGCGCCGTATATAGTGGTTTTCTTTGGGCAGTTTACTGTCCTGATACGCCTTCAAAGAGAGGACACCTTGATAGTCGAGTCAGTGAACATCCAGACACCAGACAAAAGCACTCATACCACCCCATCCGGTACCAAAAGGATACCGCAACTCGCGTGCTTGCCGGATATAAGCCTTCAGATGTGATCGATTTGCTAATGAGACATGCCAGTCGGAGAGCGTCGGATTAATGAGGGAGGGAAATGTTTTTGCCAAGAACGTCTTGATGATGGGATGGCGGAGGAACCCGCGCGCTGTCAAATCGGCAAGATCGTCCTCCAAATCATTCAAAAGACCCATGAGCTTGGATCGGATGTGTGAAGGCTGTTTTGGTAGGCAGCGGAACAGGATGAGGATGTGCGCCAGTTGTCACAATCAAAACGAAAGGACAAGATGATCGGACGTCTGCCTCTGGCTCATAAACACGAAATTTGCTTGAACAAGGGAGATTTTCGAGGACAGCTTGGACTAAGCCATCGTTCGTGTCTCGATGAGGCACAGCTGCGTGACCACTGTCATTTAGTGTGCTTCCCAAGGCTGCAAAGCGACTCACGACAGAAAGCCTTCTGAGCGGACACATTTGAAACCGTACTACATTCGACGAGTGGACCGTATCCCAGGTCTCGAGCGTTGTGCTCAATTCTTGCCACCTCTTCAAGGTCTCCGGTGATAGACGCTTTGATGTAGTCCAGGTCGTAGGCGCCATTGCAGACGGAAGAGTCGTGAAAATGATCCCTGCTTATTCCCGGTACATAATGTTCGCAGCTTACCATACAGTCAGCAGTGAAATCGAATATTAAAAAGGAAAAAGCACCATATGTAAGCCTGAGCATCGTCATCTTCATCATCGCCGTGGTATGCGAAAACTAGTCTGCCCTCGCATATGCCCTCATTGCGCCGATACCCTCGCTGGATCTGATCGAGATAGAGTGCTCGCGTTTGACGTTCTTCATCCTCCGAGGCGAGTAGAAAAGTTTCCTCCGAAAGTGGCCGCCGACATCCCAATTTCTGTAACGCAGCAACATATGCCACAGTACGCATGAAGACATCCTTCGACGGAGAAGAGGACTCCAGTCGTAGATCACGATCATTTTTAAGATGTTCTTTGACGTCTGCTCTTGTCGCTGAGACGTGTGGGAGAGATAAAAGCTCTTTGTCGCTATGTGGACAGACCTTAGAGCCATGGCCTGGTGACAAATGAGCTGAGTCACAATTTCAAAGAAAAGAGAAATTCGTAATTACATGTCGTGTGCCGGACAGAACAGGGAGCTGGCTCGCCGGTCGTAGAATCAATCAGAATCTCCGTGAAAACTTCTTTTCTCAGTCCCGACGGCATTCCTCGTGAGTAGGCGACATTGAGAATGGGACTGGTCCAATTATCGGGGTCCATGCGAAACAAGTGGCCCACAAAACCCGTCGAGCTTGTCTCCGGGTATTCGACGACGGCACCAATAGGGTAGCGGTACAGGGTTTCTAACACGGTTTCTCTGTTCAGCTTCACTTCGGTGTCTTTCTGAACGCCCTCTGTCAGTGATCCGGAATCAAAATTGGATATGTTTATTGTCATGTTCGGAGGTGGAGACGGAGGTCGGACAATGTGTGATGGAGGAGGTTGAGGAGGTGGCGCATGAGCGTCTCGAATATGCTCCAGTGCCAGCTTGAGATGATTATGGATCTCCAAAGGGACCAGCAGAGACCCGTTTCGACTAGAAAAAGACGCCAATTCATTGATTAACGGTGCGATATCCACTGGCATGTCGTCAGGATTCAGTAGCCCAGAGATTGCGAGAACCCTTGATAAAGGATTGCAGACTTCCTCAGGGTTGAGCAGTCGATTGAGCTCCATGGAAAGTGGAAAAAAATATTATTCATTACTGTCGGTCTCGACATCGACATACCCAAAGTCGTCCCTCGGATGCTACAGTCGTCCTCGGATATGTACCGACGGACCCTCAGTGGTCAACAAGGAAGTTTCATGAGGGCCTAGAATTTGCCAAAAAGGCTCAGCGCAAATGAGCGGGAGCGCAGCGGGAACTGCGGGTGGCGGGCATGAGGCAGAGCGGTGAGCTTGGGTGGCGCTGTGATGCCTGTGACCAGCAATAGGCTGGGTACGAGGTGTTATTGAAGCTCAGCCGCGCCGAGCTGATGAGCATCAGCGAATTTATGACCCGAACTATGCAATGAACCGAGTAAGATGCGAAGCCCGTCATCTACGGCTCTTCCAGCCGTCCATCAGTGCTTCCCTTCCCGAAGCCGCGGAAGTCAGTGAGACCAGTGCACTCTCCCCTCGTCTGGTATCTCTGCCGGATGACACGATAGCCGCACTTCTCGCAAAAGCTGTCAGATGGCGGGTTCTCTTCTATTACGCGTGTCATCATTAGACCCATCCACCCCATCCTCTCCGTGTCACCGGCTTCACTGCGTTCAGACCCCCCGTAGATTGACCTGGGTCTACCTTAGTCTACCTCAGTCTACCCGGGTAGACAGAGGGTAGACTGTCTGTCTACCTGGGTAAAACCTCAGTCTACCCTCTGTCTACCTGGGTAGACTGAGGTAGACTAAGGTAGACCTAGGTCAGTCTACGGGGGGTCTGAACGCAGTGCTTTGTGCCTGGTCTGGTATCTTTGCCGAATGACACGGCAGCCGCACTTCTCGCAAGAACTGTCAACTGGCCGATTCTCTTCTATTATGCGTGTCATCATAATTTGGTCCGAGATGGCTCATCCGTTCGACACGGTACTAGATGGCTCGATTTGGTTTCCCGTCATTTTCACTAGGCTTTATTTAAGCCTCTCTATCTGTAACCATTTCATCGACAGATTCAATACGCAGCTTGATGGCACCTGTAGGCTTAAGACTTCGTACGTTTTGCATGCGTTCCTCAGGAAGCAAAACTCAAGCTGACGGATCTCAACCTAACTACAGCTAAAGATGCGCCCCGCACCTTCGGCATAGTGCTCTACACCCAGTTCGAGGTCCTCGACGTATTCGGGCCCGTCGAAGCACTTAACCAGATCTCCCGCAACCTCGCCGACAACGAAACCCCAATGAAATGCATCACCTTTGGCCCCTCAACCAACCCAATCCGCAGCGGTCCCTCCGAGGGCATGGGCAGCTCGTTTAGCCAGTCCTTCGTAGCCGACACGACCTTCGACGACGAGGAAAAGCTGTCGGAAGTAGACGTGCTCATCGTGCCGGGTGGTTTAGGACCCTCCCGACTCTGAACGACAAACCGTCATCGACTTTATTCAGAAGTTCTACAATTGTCACGTCAAGGACCAGCAGAACAAATACCTCTTCGCCGTCTGCACAGGAAGCAATCTCGCGGCTTTTCGATCGAGCAAGGACACCCAAGTCCCGTCTGCGCTCGAGGGTTTAGCCGCGACCACCAACAAGTCCGCGTGGAATTACTTGTTCGTCGAAAATAAGTGGCACAAGGCGACGTACTGGGTCGCGAACGCGCGCTGGGTGCCGCAGGGCAACGTGTGGACGACGAGCGGGGTGAGCGCGGGTACAGACGGCATGATTGCGTGGATTGCGCAGGTGTACGGCGAGGACAAGGCACAGTTTGCGTGCAATTCCATGGAGTACAATCGGCAGGCCAACCCCGATCTTGATCCTTTCGCTGCGGTGTACGGAGCGCAGAATGTGCCGGCTACAGAGGCGGATATTAAGTGGATTATCAAGACCTGACGGTATTTGGTTTAGAGAAGTTCTCGTGGTAGGTGTTAATTAGTCTCTGTTACAGAACCGATATATTGATGTCGAACAAGTAAGGATCAGGTCTGTTAGTAAACACAATCGGGTTGTTGGCTGACCCACTGATTATGAAAAACACAAATCCGTCTTCGCGTTGCCGTGCAGATGGTTTGACAATAAATATGAGGATATTCAAGTACATATGTGACCGTAAAAGAGGACAAATTGTTCCTGAAAGCTAAGCAATCCGTCGAGCCAATGGGCCATTACGATGATATGCGATCAGATTGGAAACACAACCACGCACTAAGCTGAACGGATACAGTATTACCTAATTTTTTGCGTACACACCAGCTATTTTCTTTCCACGAATGTCCTCAAATATCGTCAGATTTATTGTCCTCCTTGTTGCAATACCGAGTATCGATGAGAAGAGTAAGAGTGAGACTCGCTTGGGACTCGCACACTTCCTTTTTCGGTACAAACGGCTGCTCGGCCGCTTCGCGGCCTCGCATCCCCTCCCTGATGTGTGAGTTTTGAAGTTGCACGCTCCTTGCTATGCATCTTTTCGTGGTTTAAAGGTGGTTTGAAGTCTCTCTCTTTATAAAATAACGGGTGTCTGTCTGAAGCCTTTAACGCCCTACATATGGTCCTTTCTACCCAAAACTCCGGATTGTCTCACAACAAGCGCTTCACTTGGTGTTAATTGCCGCCTCGGCTTCACACGCCATCTCTATTTCAACCCAGTCTTTTGGAAGCGCCCGTCAAGTGCCTTGAGTCTGATGTATATAAACGTAAGTCGGCGCCACGCGTGCTTATAAAAGTGTACACAAGCCTAAACTCCACTTAAACGCTCAAGCGCCGGTTTGCCAGGGCTGATGATCGGCATTGTATTTATTTTTATAGGCACACGCACGTGCGGTGACTTCACTTAAATTATTGCTGGTTTGGCGCTTGAATGTCAGCGTTAGACTTTCATTAACTCCGAGGATGGACTACAATAGGGAGATAAGTCTGAGTTGAATGTAACCTGGCAAAGACCAGAAGATTCACATACTTATTGTCTTGCTCGAGTTTGGTCGCATTCAGAGCTGCAGAATACGGCTTGCAATGCATGCACCACCAGTGGATTTGCGATGAACCTAAAAGGCTTCTGCCAGATTGCAGACAGGAGTAATTTTATCTCTCTCTATATAAAATTACGGATGTCCATCTGAAGCCTTTGCCGCCCCCTATTTCGTCGTTTGTCCCCGAAACTGTCAATACTCTCACAACAGGCGCCGAATTTCTTCTCTCTCAAATAGATTTTGCTCACGAGCCAGGATACTCTACACGGACGCCTTGCAGACATCTATTATTTTAGGAAAGGGGTGGGAGGCCGCAAAGCGGCCGACCAACCTCTTGTAAATAAATAAATTGCGGAAGATCTTCGGGCGAAGAAGCTGATTGACAGATGGCGGAGTGTGAAAAGGCTTCAGACATGCTTAATTTTATGAGAAGAGAAACGAGTCCTATTCTTGATACCATCAACAATAGGGCTCAGTGAAGAAATGGGACTGGGCCTCTGCCGCCGTTATGTCCTTGGCGCCGCCAATCACTTGGCAACCCGACATCATGCACAATGCCCAAGGGCATGATCCGCACACGGGAATAACACCGGCACCAGTGGCGGCTTCGGCTACAACAAGTTTGACCTTCGATATTGAGGCGTAGTCAAGCACAAAGCAGAGTTGAATCCAATGGCTACCAAGCTAATTGTATCTAAGGAAGTCGAATTCTGTCGCTCGGACCCGCCAATGTGGTAAGTTGAATTACCGAAACATTTCGAGAAGTTGAATCCCATTCATCTCATGCGCAGCACATTTTGGATAAGCCTTCAATTGAACTCGTATATACATTGGATCAGCAGGTGTGCCAAGTATCGATGGGCAGCTCACTGAAATCACCTTCTTGCCGGCCCAGCCGCTGCGGCATCGGCAGCACGAGTAGACTGGGTACGCGATGTTTTCCAGCAATAATACTGCGCTCACTGAAGCTTAGATCGAATCCACGCAAGATGCGGACGGTCAAGCAAGTTCGGCTTTGAAGACAAGTATGCCGAGAAGTCGTCCAGAAAGTGGGAACACAACGTGACCATTCATTCTTCCATTCTTACTGGCACATTCGGCCCGTCCAAGGCACATATAACAGCATACCTCGTTCTCAGTTCCATTCAGTCCTCAGCAACCGCAATGCAACTCAAAAAACTATTCTCCCTCACAATCGGTGCAGTAGCCGCCCCCACGACCGCTATCCCAATCCACGGCTCCGAGTCGCGCACCCTTCAATCCATTTGGTAGGTGCTCAAAATGCCTTAGGTGGCCCATTACCGAGTGTGCAATTGTGTGGAGTCGTACTATGTAAATGGAAATTCATATGTGGGCATATCGTCTGCTCTGTTTGTTTCGTGCGCATTCCCGTCTGAAGAATGTCACCAGCCGGCATTTTTTCCGGACTTTTTTTTTCTTCGTACATGGAGACTGGATATTTGCAATCAACCGCCCGGATAAACTGGTGGCATCATCGATGCGGTTGCCCATTTTTTTCTGTCGCCCTTCATCGGCTGCAGCTGGCCGCGGGCGGCATCCTCCGATGATGTGTGGCTGTCACAAAACGTCACGGTGCGTCTCTGGCACTCCCTTCATTATGCATCCTTGCAGATTGGAATGTGGTACATATTGCCCCATATGGCGCAGGATTGTCGCACGCTCGCCGTTCTCGCCAGGACATGCTTCCTGTTTCACGGTCCAGCGGCGGGACAGACTGTGGAATTGTCAGAGCACCACGGAGAACGCGCGGGAGTTACTCATTCTATTAATTATTAAACGATTTTGGTTCGGAAGTGCAATTGCCCCATCTACTAGGTCTACCTCCATTTTGTCTCATTCCCCTCTCTGCCTCAAAGCTGATGCTCCGGCCTCATGAGGCACAGCTATTCCATTGGCACATCTGACTGAACAGCGGACCGAGGCACAGTATTTTTTGCAGTTCAACGCAGTTGATGTCGCCTGTGGCCTGCGGCGTAGTTCAATTGTATTGCCCTCAAGTTAGCAGTCCACGCAGTCAACTCTACCTCTGGCCTCCTTTTGATCCTTTGCCGCTGTGGCTCCTACCTTTCATATTCGACGTTTCGACGAAGCTCAATCTGAATTCTTTTTCTTGACAGATACTGAGGGTAAACACTTTCATCCCTCGCGCGACTTTTCCCTAGTCTCTCGTGGACAGACACTACCTCGCTATATAGACCTTTTCCCTCGTTCCCGACCCGCAAGAGTTGGTTGGAATTTGGACTGGCTGTGGCCCCCGAGTTGATGAACTGTTTCAGCCTTCCCACAAGGGCCACCACCGTGGTTATTTCACTCTTTGCAGCGCGCTCATGTGCAGGTCCGGAGCTCCTGCCGGTCTTAAAGGATGAACGTGTGTCAGAAACATGTGTTCAATTCAAACAGTCATTCGTGGGAGAGTGCGCATTCACGCAAGACCAGCAATGAAACAGCCCGCACGGGCCTTTGAATTGGCGGAGCCCTTCTCCGATATTGCGATGAGCTCCACGCGCAGGCCGCGTGAATTGACGGCATTCTGAGTTCCTGGCTGGATCTCTGTCACACAGAAATTGGGCCGGGCCTACGTATTCGCGCAATTTTTAGCCTCAGCATACCTCGGGCCTGACCTACGTCCGGAAAAGTCGGCATCTAGACTGCACATAAATCAATCCCTCATTTCGCCAACTCATGGGATTCACTACGGTGAAATGAGGCCTAAAGGCCCCAATTTCTAGGCCTGTTGAGGCGGTGGCTATACACGGTTATGGGCGTCAAATTGTCTAAATATACAGGCTAGACTTAGTTCAACTTGGTCGCCTAGACAGCAGAGTTGAGGCCTGTTGATGTCCGCGACGTCGCTTCCCTTGCCATCCGTCATAGTCGAAACATCTGAACATTAGCGGAGGCCATCGGCGGTTTCAAGGCAGTGTCATCATCACTTTGACTCGCAACTGGAACCTTAACCCGCTGAAAAATACATTTCCTCCCGAGGAATCCCGCGCACAATTTTCTCTCTCTTTCCCATTCCACATTCGATCCACTCCTGACAGTCGGAGCATCCCTTACGTGCGAATGAATCGGTATTATCATTACGGGATCTCTAACAGCTTTCATTTCTCGAGCCGCGACTAAAATCAGCGAGTGCGTTTCAGATATATTCATTGGGAATTTATTATACATATCTCAGTTGACCTTCCGTACGGATATGGATTGCTGCCCATCCAGGTAGAAAAGGACCTGGATTTCATTTGGAAGCCGAGCCGCGCCGAAGCCGTCGGAAGCCAGCCACAAGCCATCGGCTCGGCTTACCGGACTGTTTCTATATTCGTAGAAGCCCGTCGCATGGCGTTTTGGGCGGGCTGGCCCCGCCCTTCCATTCTTCAAAGTCCACACTCTAGAAGTTATCATTGACCCTGCAGGGTCAAGGGGCGATCGGCCCTAATACCGGATCAACAGGACGATAGCCCACAAATTAGTACGTTCCTGTCTCAGTGCCTCAATTCTCAAGTGTATTTTTTCGCCTCCTTAGGCTTCTAGAGACTAAGATGACTTTCATATTACTGGACGGAGTCCTTATTCGATTAATATTTCCAACGACAGCATTTCGCGAGTTGTTTCCCCGGTCCAAGTTCTGTGCCTGGCTATTGCTGGTGCCGGGTAATTTTCTAGATGCTTGCCATTCTTTCACCAATTTCTGGAAGTGTTCATGTTCATTTCTCGGCAATCGTGGAAATCTTGCTATTTTCCAGCCCATTTGAGCTCCAAAAGCAAATCTTGATGTTACCGTTACGGATACCCAAAGTTTTCAGTTCAGAGGCCGGTGTTACGCGTTACTTGAACGCTCGGTCGAAAAGATACAGAATGACAGCGGCGAAGTGTATCACTACACGGCACGGGCCGAATAACGAACGCTAGTCCCAGGAGCTCAATAGAACCATTCGTGGCAATTTAGACACTGGGCAGAATACAGTTCTTACCGCACATTCCCTTGAAAGATCAGATATTTTTAGGTTTCTCGCCGCCTCCTAGAATTGGAGAATGAAGAACTAGTTTTAAGAACCGTTTCCCCTGCCGAAGTGGACAGTCTGAGGTGCTATGGCCATTTTTACATTTAAGTAAACCGCAATTTAGCATGTCAACGTCCTGCAGTTCGTTTCATCTTAACTGTGCTATGCTATGACTCGGGCAATATCAAAGATCTTTTGAAGGAACGGTTTTATGAATACCTCCATTTCACGGCAACCGGACTCTTCCTCTTGCCGAATTCGGGGTGGAATCTCCTTGGAGGTAGATTCGCCTTGGTAAATCTCACAGCCCTTAGTATACACACTACAGACGAAGACTTACCGCACGCAGTGCGGGATCACGATCAGTTTCTGGCAAAAGAGTCAAGATTACTTAGGCGCGATGGGTGGGTATAAAAGGTGGGTTCTATGCTGGCTATTGTTCCAGATTCACCTTTCGGATCACTAAGCTTTCAATGTTCGCCTTCAAGATAGCTTCCCTCGCTGTTCTCCTCGTCGCTGTGGCCAATGCTAGCCCTGCTGATGTTGCTGCTCGTCAGGAACAGGGATTTGCTTGTACCTAACCCTCTTTCACTAGTCGGTTTCAAGTACTGAATGCACTTTTTCCATGTTCACAGGTAGCGCCTACGGAACTGTACGTCCTTCCCTATCTCGTCTCTTTCGGGCTAACATCCCCTCTTACCAGTGTACTTCTCTTCTCCCATAAGCTAGTTCTGACTACCTAACGTCGCCAATCCCTCCTCTAGGCCCTAGCGGATACCATCCCTGCAACTTGAACACCACTCCTCCGAGCTGCGTGTAAGAGTGTCGCTTCTGTTTTCTCACGTGTTCCAACGATTGATGATGTTTGAAGGTGTATTCTCAATGGAAATCCTGGTGGCCCGCTTTGCCTCGCTTGAAAGTGGCGTCTAAGGGGGACCTGTAATCACAGCCGTGGAGAAATTCAATAATGAAATTACCTCGCTTGCCCCCATGGTGGTACAATCGCAACGCTGTTCAGTTCCTGAACTGCTAATCGCCGCGTTTCGTGCAAATTTTTCACCAGTCAGAAAGCTGGTTTACCTCCAGGTATCAGCTGTTTTCTGACGATGTCCGACGATATCCGATGGGCGAATAGCTGAGATAATTACACTGAGAGAGTGCGCTCCGTTCGCGCGGCGAATCTCCTCCCACGGTAGAATAGTGGTGGCAGAGGGGACGCTCCAGGTACCCAGAGCAGCGGCAGCGAGCACCTGAGCTGAGCCGCGACGATACCAGCGACGAAGGCCGGGTATGACAGCGGCAAATATAGCACCGAGCACGCAAAGAGCAGCGCACTGAAGGGTTTTCGCACAATGGTAGCGAGAGAGGAGGATTTCGATGCTTTATCCGAATTGAATTGAATTGGTATCACACCTTGAGCGCAAATGGTCAGGCCGTCAGGATACATGCATCGATGAGTCGAGAACAACCTCCTGAGCTATATCACAAAAAAGAAACACGTATTCCTGATACAACAACATGAGCATAGAAATCGCCACCACACGAGCGACGCACCGGGGTATTCCAGCAGCAAAGTTAAGGTAGAGTAGAGTAGAGATTCCAGTGGAGGTGGTTGAGCATTGGACCTAGGGATGAGACCAACTTCGGAGCAGTAACTATATGGTACTCGTTTATCATCTCGCCAGGTAAGGCACAATACCAACATTATCATTCAAATAGGGACATTGATTAACCTACTGTTTCTCGAACCAACTATCTAACCCACCAGAACAGAGGCCAGAAAGGAGGGATGGCGCTCAACTGCCCGATTAACGCAGTGGTGTTCCTACATTATAATTAGCAAAACGGTGTTTCCAACCAAAACGAGCTCACCATTTATGTGATCATCATTACATACTTTGGCGAGCTTTTCGATTTACCTAACAGGCAGTCGTCGCAAGTGGGATGCAGAAGAGAAGGCTCTGTGTTGTAGCTTTAGCTGGGTTAGCAGATAGGGAAATCAGTTGTGCGATGGCCGGCCGGTCCGTCTGATAATTTCGAGTCGACGACGACGTCAATATTAGTCAGTGCCTTGCCCACCTTCGCCTCACCCCTCATTTTCTTCCCTTCCTTTCGTTCGCTCTTCCTCCTTCTTTGCTTCCACTCCTTCCCTCCTCAAATCCATCGTGTATCCAATGAAGTCTTCCTCCTCCCCTCCCTTTATCTCGTCTCATCTGTACGATTCTGAAACATCTTGTAATCGCTCTCGGGATCTCGATCGATATTCGCAGCACCTGTATCTTTGAAGCTCCACGCGACCCTCGTTGCCAGTCAGTTTTCTTTTTCAGCTTCAGTTCTATCTCCACTGACATCGAACCATTCTAGACCTCCTCAACACTGCTTTCAGCAGGTCCTCGCTCCAAACAGAGAATTCTCGCCCCCCCCCCCCGAATTAGTGTCTCGCGCGTTTCCTTCGAATTTGGCTCACCTCTATGTCATCTTGCTTCGACTCTATCTTCTACTCCCCCGATGATTCCATCTTCTAAGAATGAATAACGAGCTGACCAGCTACTTATTTTATGATGAGACGCATAGCATTTCATTCCTTCCTCTCTATGTTCATCGTTCTGAGAAGTTCTTCTCTTTCAGGCTTTTACTTTCCAACCGATCTCGACGCCGCTTAAAGCACCGGTCTATGGTTAATATTCTACTTCGACAGATTAATTTTGTCGAGTCATTTATTTATACGCGCCGGGCTCGCTGCCATGCCTGCCGAACCTGCGAGTTCAAGTTTAATCGGTAGCTCTCTGATCACCCGTTCAACGAACTTCTTCACTATCGACATCTCGGACCCCTCTATCGTATTCAACAGTTGAACTTTGATCAAGTTTCACTTAATCCATCCTCCCTCTGATGCGCCGACTCGAACGATTGATCTTCGAGTTCCACCACGATTTCCGATTTACGTGACACGGCGACTTCATTTTCCCATCAACCCTGCCCAGTTTCTCGACACAGCAATGTCCTCAATATCTTGCAGCTATGACGACGAATTCAAGTTAAACCTGAAATGCGATGCCGTGTCGGACCAACCTCTCAACCTACTTCTTCAGCGTCAATACATCAGACCTCTGGTTAATGTTGTACTTCTTCCGCTGTTTAAACGTCGATTCACTCATATTTGATCCAACTGCCGCGCTCGCGACCCTCAGCAAGTTAAACCACCCCCGTTCCACTTTGAGTCATCAATACCTTTCTTTCTTTCTTTTTCACCTCTTCTCTGTCTGTCAACCTCTCCTAGATCATTTCTGCCATTATGCTTATATCCTCGTTTCCACAGCGCCTCAGCATTCACGGTCGGCCATACACTTCAACCATTTCTTCAGTGACTCACCCATTCTTAACAAATCAGCATCGTCCAAGTCCAACTCTCTGATGATCTCCTGACTTTTCTGACTTTCTGGTAAGCCTTTCTCTCAATTATCGAGGGTTGATCATGTTAAGCCTGTGAAATTGCATTCACGGTCGTTTTTTCGACTGTGCATTCATCGCAAATAAAAGATCCTTTGACGCTTTCTTGGGTGATCTGTTAAACACTGTTTTGTTAACCTGCCACCCTCTGCCCATGGCAGTTGGTAATTGAAGTCACCTGGGTGATTATTTTCAACGCTGTTTTGTAAATCAGCTGATATTGTCCCGCTGCCCGATAGTCTGTTGTAATTCGGCAAGCTGACAGATGCCCGAGGTGATTAGTGATCAAGTTGCTAATTATGGAATACTGGAGATTCAGGTAGAATACAGTAGAATACTCTAGTACACTGTCTGTATAGTATAAATACTGGAGGGTAAGGGCTACAACTCTTCAGGAGATTGTAACCCAAAGCCTAACAGCTTCCGTGCCAACCATCAAATCACAACATAGTCTGGTGCGGTTTTGAACGTAATCCTGGTTCTGAATCGCTGATTAAACACTGCGCTCGTTGGAGAGGCTCCCAGCCTCTTCTAGCTGCTCTAACCTCGGAAGGGGGCTCCTGGGCTCGGGATGGTCACACAGACCAGAGGAGAACGTTGGACGACTGCTGACAAACATCCCAATGTAGCTACTAGCACCGCCACATCGTCACCGTTGTCCGCACGAATGAGTGACAAATTCATTAGTGTTAGGTCTCAGCACCGTCTGCTCAAATGATCAGTGATTAAGTGGGAGTTTGCGTTGAGACGGGGATTCTTCTCGGAGAACACTTCTCGAACGCACTGCTATAGCCCAGCAATTAAAAAAACTCCCGAAGTCTGGCTATCCAGATTTGAGCGGAACGAACTATTAGAATCTGACCCGGCGTCTTGAATGTCGATCTTATCTTTACAGTTATTATATTGGTCCTGGGCAGTGAGACACCCCCTAACGGTTCTCTCACTGTACCAGAACAATATACCATTTGTTTAAGACGAACAGCATAGCTTCGCTTTAAGAGCTCAAGTACAAAACTCGCTGTGGCCTTCAACTGTGGGGGGAAAAAAATCTTGAGGCCTAGCCCACAAACCTAGTTAAGACTGAATATCAGATTCCGAATGGGCCAATTGAGAGCTAGGGAAGGGAAAGGCATTACGGGATGCATTCTTATGCTAATGAGATGGTTGGAGTTTGAAGATGCAGGGGGTGATGGGCTGAAGATTCCTGAATAGTCAATTTAATGAATTGTAGAGAATAGAACATACTTTCCACTGGTAGAAAAATGGTCAGTTGCCCACTTCGGGATCGAAACTAAGAAGTTTTTGAATGACCCGTAGGATGATCGTTGGAAAAAGGTATAAACTAGGGGCTCAGGGTAGACGATTCAGTCGCGATTTGACGGCACTTCAGAACGGCTTCTCGAATTAATTTTCCACCTCTGACGCGTGGGATAAGCGTGATTCATTTTGACCGTCCCTTTTGATTCGCGCTTCAGAACGGCTTCAGATGCGATTCTCCTGCACAATCGATCATCAGCGCTTTAAATCACATTTGAATCGGATGCGGAATTAACACCTGTTTCACATGAGGATATGACCGGGGGGTAGGGGCATTTTGTAGGCGTGCTTCTCAGGTATAGTGAACGAGAACAAGTCTAGGAGGCAGAATACACTAGGATCTTTCGTCAAAGAATGAGACAGAAGAGCATTTGAAAGAAAAATAATAATCCTTGTAGAACTGCGTGTTAATACAAGTGAATACAAATATACAAATACGCGTAGGGTATATGAAACCTCAGAGGCTGATTCCAGAAATCAGAATGGAGCCGAGGACCTAGATTCTCAGTGGTAACACGAGCTCGAAAAAGGATGAATCAATGTCTGCACCGCACCAAGCGCCAACGAAGTGGGCGTGAGCGCGGTTAAGAACAACGACGCACTAGCCTGAGGGGGTATCGGGACGTGGGCAGGGAGCGCGAGTGCTAGAGGCAGGATCGCTTGTACGAAGGAGCGACGGGCATGGAGCGACTCACGCGATCGCGAGAAATGAATACGCGCACTGTACCGGGCGCCACTAGAGTTGGGGTAGGCAGCGCAGGCAGCGACACTCTAGCCGCCAACACCAAGCGAATCACGAAGCGGCGCGGTAGCGAAGAAAGAAAAACAGAAAAACAAAAAAGGAATTTTTTAGGAAAGCCGCCTACGACAGCGGGCTCAACGCCGTACCCGCCGACGAGCGCGAGGCCGTGAGGTTTGGGTCCCAGGAAGTCCCAGGTCTGAAGGAAAGGAAATAAATCGAAAAATCGAAAAGAGGGAGGAGACAGTAGGAAAAATAGAAAAACGAGCGAGGACGAGTTCGCAGGGGGGCCGCGACGATACAGCGCAAGCCAGGCGAGCTCCATGCACCATCGACTGCGTATGAAAGCGGTGGCGGAGGAGTATCGCGCCGGGAAGAGCGAGCTGCCGATCGTGACGAGATTGCCAGCCAAAGACGACGCGAACGCCGACATCAGCGTAGAGATCAGCGTGAGCGCGCATGAGGGAGGGGGGAGGAAAGTGGAGGTTGACAGTGTGAAAAGAGAGAGGAACTCACCGCATGCCCGAAATTCCTTTCCCTGCACTAAATCCCACCAACTCGCATACGAATCTGTCCCACTAAGAAATCTTGCGGTCGATGGGCGTAGGAGATGACGACGGAAGGTCGGCGAGGTCGTAGGATGGAGGCTGCTGAAAAATAGACAAGAACAGAAATGAGTCAAAGAAGCAAAACGACAAATGCAAAGCTTACCAGTACGAAAGTCGCACTATTTCCACCTCGCCGAGGCCGTTTAGGGGCCACCAGTGAAAGCCAGGGGGCTGCTGCGCGTTCAATCGAGGGCCTTGCAGGCCTGGATTGCACAGATCAAGGGTCTTGCGGCTGGGGAGGGCGGTCCCGGCGTTGTGGTGAGAGACAGAGGTGAGCCATCTGCGGCGCGTATGTGTTTGGCGTGGAGGGCATCACCATCGACGGTAGCGATCTCCAGGCGAGAGTAGCGGAGTCGAGATGCCAGGGCAGACAGGGTGGTATAGAGAACCTGTGGAAAGACTTACGAACGAGGCGAGGGAAGGGCGAGCACGCGACAAGGAGACGTGTGGGGACGTTGTAGGTGGTGGGTGGGGGTGGCTCCAGGGAACTGCATGGCGGCGCCGGGGAATGAGGAACTGGCGGGAGGGGCGGGTTAGTGGCAGGACTGGCGCGCGGCAGGCGAACACGGCGCCGGAAGGGCCGCCGGCACGCGGTACCGGGGACCCGCTCCTGCGGCAGGGCGTAGAGGTGCAGCTCGCCCGGCTGGTCTCCTGCTACAACGAAGTAGGCGTTGAGGACGACGCTCAAGGGGACGCCGACCACACCGCTGTCTGGCTCAGAAGGGAAAGCGCGAAATTGTAGAATGGGAGGGCGTTGGGGTGGTATATATCGACCTTGCTGTATCGAGTAGCAGCAGCGGAGTCTTGAGCGGACGCGCGGTGATGGCGGGGAGGACCAACGACGACTCCATGACTGAGAGGGGACGTCGGTCATCGGGACCGTCGGCCGACAGGCGTGATCGACGTGCAGCGTTGATCACCATCAGTGGCATCAATCCGAACTTCACGCACACACCGTGCCCGCTCCTGTGCACGCACGCCGCCTATTGCCGTGCACGTCTCTGTATTCCCGTACACACCAACTCCGTGTGCCCGCGTCGCCGGCGCCGATTCCGACCCGGACGGGCTGTTCAGTGTTGGTGCCAGGAATGCACCATTTCGTCGTCGTCCAGGCAGGAGGGTATGCCGTCACCGTCTTCCGCATTCCGTCTCTCTGACGTTCTCAAAGGGGGCTGGACTACAACTACCGTCTCTGCGACGGCGACGGCGACGGCCAGTTAACCGAGCACGGGGAGAGTGCCCTCACACCAGAGGACGAAGACAAAGCCCAGCTCGCCGTGTTTGAGACTCTGGACGCGGCGCTCAAGGGTGAGTTTAGCCTCTCCCGCTTGACCTGCCAGACTCATGGGCCTCCCTCTCAGCTTGCCCCCTCACCGTCGACGAAGTCCAGGCCGGGCAATACCCTGGGTTTGCCGGGATCAAGCGACTCGAGGGCAAGTACCGGCGGGCTCACCCGCTGGTCTCCGCGGTGGGGGACGCGCGTGTATGGGAGGAAGGTGACGACGACTAGACGAGGTTGCGCCGTCCAGCGCTGGGATGTACGAATATATGGAGCCCCCAGAAGACTAGGGTTATACATTCTAGAATAACCACGGGTCTACACGAGGCTCACAAGTAGCATGCAAAACACTTCACCCGACGTCATTGAATCACCATACATCGTGAACGCCATCGCATTCAAGCAACTCTGGGATGTCATAGTCACGGACATCGCTGGAGCGTGGGTATTTCGCAGGCCGCGAAGTCATTCTGCACGTCTGATAGCTGGCGTAGGTGTCAATCTTCCTTTACGGTGAGACTTTCCAGCATTGTACTTTCAAACTCTGTGATGTGCCGAAGTGTTCTATCTTAATCTTTTTCTGTTCGCTATTTACACTCTCGCTCGTCGCAAACGGCAGGAAAGAACGTTCTGCTCTGTTTCACGCGGGCGATGGCTGTTTTGGGAACAACACAAATGGCTCTGCGTCTCAGCGAAAGCGTGATCGGCGCTGGGGTTCTGAAACAACTTATCGAACGAGCTATCGAACAAAAACCAAGCTCAATTGACGTATTGTAATTGCCGGGGGGACATTGCGTCAAGCACAAGCTGCAATTTTTTGCAATAAATGAGTGAGGTCATTCAGCTCGCATGCTCATCCTCCATTAACTGAAAGGCCAGTTTCGTGATGGATACCCTTAAGCTTCTAGTTGGGTCTCCTTCCGAATCAAGTGAAACTAACTCAACAGAGACTGCGCAGTTATATCGCTGCTATATGATATGGGGGTCATACAAAGTTATTACAGCATCATTGGAATGATGTATGATTTACTTTTTCCACAATTGCAGACCATATCAAATACTCACACTAGACTTGAATCTGGAGCACTATATTGCATTTGCACACTACTGTTAAGCACCGCGACTGAACTAGGGATAGTCTTCAATGTGCTGGAGGCCACAGAGATGCACCTGGTGGTCAATGAAGAGTCATCTACATCTATGGATCAGTGCTAACTTCTCTACCGTTAGAACATGGTGCCGATGCTGGTTATTGTGCGGGTTTGTTTGCGCCATAATACCCAGGATGCGACCGAAGTTGTTGCAAGCTTGGCAGCCAACGCTGCCCACGCATCGATGATCCAACAATCATTGAAATTTCCAAGTCGACAAGTTCTCAATATCAAACCCAGTAGTGAGGAGAAGCTGCACGACCATTTCCAGGAGTGTATGTAAGGAATCAATGTGACTTAGATATCAAACCAGAGCTGGGACATATATATATGTATTGGCTTTGTACCGTGCTACGACCGAGGAGCGAGTTGCATGTAGGGTATATCTGCTTTTTTCAGTACGCCGAATATCCCAGGGGAAATCTCTTTGTCCCTCGTCTCTCTCTTAACTCGACACAGGATATGCTTTCTTCTCATGTTCCTTTCCATCCATTCAGGCTTAGAACATTGTGTGTACCAGTGGAATGATCGCAAAAGCACAAGGAGCTCTCCCCAAAATTACCGCTATTCCTGAATTCTTTCCTTGGAGAGCTCGAGTATAGCGTCTTATTTTACTTGTTTTTCTTTCGGTTAACTGCGCGTAATTGTGCGCCGTTTAGGGTGCATGGTTCCTGGGCGGGTGTGGAATGCTGTTCTCTGTACCTCGGAACGCTTTCTCACTGCGGAACCTGGGAACTCGTTTGTAGCCTGTGATCCACATTTTTTTGCTTTCTGTCTCTTGAGCTTTGAGCCCAGCGCCTGCTTGCCTTCACAGCTCGTGTCTCAGCGAACCCGGCGCGGTGCTTGGCCTCAGATCGCATTTTCCTTCTTAGAGCACTCTTTGTTTATTTTGTTTCCTGAATGGCTTTCTCGCTCGTATCACGCCGTTGACAACCCTGGAATGAAACAAGGTAAACCGGCGTCGAACGTTGCCGAAGGATTCCCGCGGTTCGCGTCCCGCTCGGCCGTCGTGGGAGCAACCGGAATATGTGTGGCGTGCTATAGAACATGAACCGGGATCTCGGACTCAGTGTGAAGCACAAAGCTGGGACGGGAGACATTTTCCTGCGTTAATATCGCAAATTGCCGTAACTGCCGTATCCAATTGCCCCATCCTTTGTGCCTTGGCAGCGGCTCCTGTCTTCCACCTAGATTTGTACATTTGACGTTCCGCATGGAACACAGGTTTCATAATTTCTGTAACATCAATCCGGACTTCTATATCCATGTACCCTTTCCTTTCCTTTCTAATGACATCACTACACTCTCTATTACTTTTACTTTGCTTGCGCCTCATTCGGTTGGACCAGAAAATAAATAATCTAATCTCCCTCCCTCGCTCTTTGAAACACCAAGATCCCACCCAGCTTGTACTTACCAATCTTCGTTTCGCTTGCAACGAATCGCCGCGACTGCCATTCTGTTCCGTCGTTCCTCTGTTTGTCTTCGATGGCTTGCATTGTGCATCGAAAAGTAGGTACCCTATGCTCGCCCACAGGTTCCATTTCAGACGATTTTTCCACTGTTATCTTTGCTGCAGTCCTCCAAGGCTGCGCACCTTTTATTCAATATCCACAGTGCTAATTGATCTTGTTCTTTCTGACAGTCGGCGCTCGGCGCTTTACGAGAGCGTTCCCATCGGACCTGGGAATATGCTAAGCTAGTAACGCCGTTATCGAAGATGCCTGCTCTCGTTCAGACGCAGGTTCCACATCCTCGCTCGTTAGGTGAAGCTTCAAGCTCCAAAGCTTCCCCAGTAGTATACATCCAACCATTGTACGAAAATTGAAGATTTTATGGGCGACAATCAGCCTTGCAATCAGCCATTGACGTTGAAAATCATGATCAGCAGATCTGCAGGCTGACAGCGGTGCATTGCATGCAATTGGAAGATTATTCCGCTTCACGCTGTGCAGCGCTCGCTCTTCCTGTTGGAGTTACGAGTCATGTGCACGCACTGCCCCGTGGCGCACTTTCTTACCAGGTCCCTGGTGTTCCGTCATTCCTGCACCTGACAGAATAAATTCGTACCTTAATTACGCTAGCCTGTACGTCCCGTAGCCAGCGAAGAATTACCCGCGCGTTTGCAACGGGTTTCCTGCTAAGTAATAGGGAGTTTGTGCAAAAGCTGCATGATAAACTGAAGAATTCATGAGTGGATTGATGTTGATTTTGATGAAATATGGGTAATTTAGGTGCTATCCAGTACGTTGAACCGCTGTGCGGCTATGGCTGTGATGCTGCCTAAAAAGGCCATTCTCCACACTTCTTTTCCCGCATGATGCCGGAATCAATGCCGACAGCATTCATAGCACTGATATACAAGTTTTGAATACATAATTGATGGGGAGACGAAAGCCGCACGGTACCGCATGCGGCTTTGCACAATGCACAAAAGCCGCATGCGGCTCATGCGGCTTTTGCACAAACTCTCTAATACTTGCTGGATTGTCCACTTGAATTCCAATCCTTCCCACTTCTCGGGCCTTGCGTGTTGTACGCGTAATTTGAACGGTTATTGTTCATGTGCGGAGGCGGTCTTTCGCGAATTGTGCCAACGTTTTGAGAACTTCACTATGAGATTTAAGAACCTCATTGTGACGCTGCTCACTCGCTTTCTGGCTCAAGACGTATTGATCCCTTAACTGCGCGATAGCGCCGTTCATTTCCTCCAGCCGTTCCTCGTAAGGTTCGACTTTTGTGGTTGGAAAACTGAGAGGCCTAACAGATATCTCATCTTTTGTACCAACCGAGAGAGAAGCCGATCTACTTTGGCTCCTAGCCAAAGTTTCTGCTAATTTCACAAGATCCGCAACATCTATCGGATCTTCAACTCGAGACTCTCCCGTGTTTGCTGCATTCGCTGGATTAATCGCGGGTACGAGTAAAGCAGGAATTTGAGCACGTAGAAGAGCAGAACTCTCTATGGACATTTTTAATGTTGTCGCAAAGGTATGTTCCAACGTCTCGTAGTAGAAATTGCAAGCGATCTGGTTCGTAATTAGAACAGGAGCGGTCAAAAGTTTCTTTATTACTTCCGTAAGGAATTCTATCCCAAAATGTCTAAGACGACCTTCTTCCTTCACAGTGATCCCCTGGTTCCTCTTACAGAGTTTCTGCAGAAGACCTATGGTACCCGCTCTCTCTGATTTAATCTCAGGATAGCTAAGATAGATTTCTTTGAGGAATTCCTCATACGTTCCATTTTTGTATGTAGGAAGCGCTCTCCAAGTTGCCTTCCGTTTTGTAGGAAGATAACTCGTAAAGTGTAATTTCCTTTCAGCATCGTCTGTAACGCCGGCGTGTTCCATTATCTGGTTCACATGGTCAACAAATGTCATGAGGTCTTCATGATCATCCGTAGTGAACTTAGGAGCATTATTATCCCAAGCGTATGGGATTTTAAAGCTCGCGACTCTGGCTCCACCAACTGGTGCTGGGTTCGCTCCGTCTGCCATTTCTAATAGAGATGACTCTGAACGTAGGGTTTGGGACGAGTTTTGAGAAGCTTGAGGTTCAGTAAGACCCTCTAGTTCAACCCTTGGATCCGAACTCGATTGAATTGGTTTGGACTGAGTATCCGCGGATGCTAACTGTAACTGTTTATATGCCGCTGCTCGAGATAAAGTTTGGTCTTTCGACTTTACTCTTGCTAGAGCTGCTGCACTGGGAGTCCTTTTTCTACTAGGTAGAGGCGGAAGGACAACTGGTGTGTTGTGCCTTTCGGATCGACGAGGTAAAGTTTTAGGAAAACCAGGTGTTTCAGGTTCAAGTTCGCCCTCTGATGATAACTCATTTGTTTCTGCCGTAGCAGAAATCTTAGGACGAAGGGGTACTTCGTCCGAAGAGAATGAACTGACGGTTTACGTCCTTCTCAAGTCGTGAGACTCAAGGAATGGGTTCTCGATAGTTCTGAAGACTTTGAAAGTCTAGAAATGCGGGATCCAACAAATTTTCTAAGTCTTTATAGACCAATTGACAAAGTTTTACTTTGAGAAGTAAAGTCAAATGAACCCCTCGCGGTGGGCTCCAGATGAAACACTGACTATGGGGCTGGCGGTGAAATAACCACAACACAAACCTTGTAAATGAATACGCGGTTCGATAATGCAACTACAACAACTCAAACACTATAGTCCTCGTGCAAGTTCGGGGTTCCAATCCAGTATAGATTGTGGCAATTTGAACTTTAGTTCTCTTTGAGAAGCAAGACTTTACAGGTCTACAAGTCGTATAGATAAAACTTGCTCGAATCTGTTCTAGGCGCAATCGCGATAGACAGACGAGATTTTATGTTCAACGGTTTTGTATGATGTGGGTCTAGGTTTGGAGATAGTACTCCGATGCGTAAAGCAAGTGATTCTTATGAATTCCGATTCCAAATAGTATCCGCGATTGCTAATCCTTGCGAGATTACAACCAATTGTCAAGTCTGATCTGTTTCCTTATATTCCACGCGTCCGTTCCGTTTATCCAATATGTCCACACGGTCGTTTATAAAGATCCAAATCCAACACAGATAATATTCAAACAGGGAAAACAAACGAAACTTGGTATAGCTTCTGGGTGTCTCCGAATGAATGACTACTCTACCGGTTAAGCGTGAAGTCTAGTAACTTCGCGTCCAACAGGTGGGGTGAGATTCACTGGTGTTCCTCCCATAACCATCCACTTAAATACGTTACAGGATTCTAAATATAAACGAGACTGATACAAACGAGCAATAGGGTTCAGGGTATATGACTAGTGGTATGGCAGCTAGCCGATGAACTCCTGTCAGATATCAAGCGATGAGTAAGATTGAGAGAGATTTATAAGGAACATCAACGAGCCGAGCTTAACGATGAGTCAAGATCTACATCGCTTAGAACGATCGTGATGGGATATTGTTGATATGTCAACTTTTAGCCGACCTCCTCGTCAGCACTCCGTTACCCTCCTTGGTAACCATCCGCCCAAATGGTCCCGCCTTGAACCGTTTAAGTGATTTGTCTAAAATCGTGATAGCCGCTGCTTCCCAGTACCCGAGGGTGGTTTCTTAGTCAATTGGTAGATCGACCAAGTCCAGCTCTCTCTTGGCAGTTCTGGAGACGTCAGATGATGCCTAACTATGATCCCTCTGGTTCAGAAGGATGTTCCCTTGTAATATGCCCTTAGTCAGGGATGTGCAGTAGCCCCAATCCGTTCCAGGATGGTAAGGCACTTTCTGCAATTGCTCCATTAGCGACTTCCCACTTCAACCCTTTACCAGGATTGTCGTCCAGCGCCTTTCTAATGGTTCGTGACACATTATATCCCTTTTAGCTAACTGCTCAGGCCAGCAATAGCCCTTGTGAGATGACGTCGTAATGTAATGAAGTACATTATAGTATGTTGCGACTCGAGCAGATTTGAATAAATGCCCGGGTGCCCCAATACCAGGTCTGTCAACACCCTCAATCTCAAGCAGGTCTTTCAGGTGCGCCACTTGTTTTCTCCCCCCTCCCTCTTGCCTGAACCTCCCTCTTGCCTGAACCTCCCCCAGCATATTCTTGCAGCAGTCACTCCCAAATGGGTAAACATCAGTGTCATTGCTGCTGACATCGCCACCAACATAATCGCCACCGAGTACGACTATCACGCTGACAACGACCTATCCGACCAGCTCTCCCCCCGTGCCGCTGCTACGTATTGCAAGGAACTCGCTGACCACATTCCCCCCCGCTGTGCTCTTCCTCCTCGCGTCCACCTAGACGCTACTCAGGCCGACTCCGCAATTTTCCAGCACACGAAGTACCACGGTCCCGGCGAGCATCCAAATGCCATCTGCACACCCAACTTCTCTGTTCTTGAACAGCGCGTAGCAGCCACCGGTTGGATCGGGATACGGGGGTGATAATGTCGCAGCTGCCAAGGTGGAAGCAGGGCTCCATGCAGAGGTGACATGGTGTCCGACCCGTGTCCTCGCTGACTTCTTCCAAGCGACCATGCATGGGTTCAAGCTGGAGAAGTATCAGGGCCCGTGAGTCAGTTTAACCTTTCTTTTATGCTGCCATCTTACTATGTACCTCAGTGAGACCCGCCCAGTCGTTGACGGTGACGGCCGTGTCTACGCCGTCTTTGCTGGACACGAAGCCAACCCGAATTTCAAAGCTGAGGTGCACGACTCTGCCGTTGAAGCTATGGAGGAGGCACTCCGCCAGTGCTCAGCCTCGGACGCAGAAGACTCCCACCGCCGCGGCACCTTCTACCAGGAGTATGCTGGGCAATCCCATGGAGGGGGGCAGTTTGTCCCGGGGACTCTCCAGCGAGGCTCAGTAAAGGCCGTACTTATGTTGTGGCTTCTCAGCCAGGCGGCGTTCATCCGGTTGGCTGGGTTTGCTACAGGTGCGTGACAAGCGTCCTGTTTTCTCTACCTGTTACTCACCTGTATCTAGGTGTCTTTGCTGGCTTCGCCCCCGACCTCTACGAATACTATGCCATCAACATGCGTGCCTTCTATGCAAAGAACCCCCGCTCCAGACATCCATTCCTCAACAGCATCTGGTCGGCGTGCACATTCAATCTCGGGCCCCAAACATGTGCCCTTGGCCATCGCGACTACGCCAACCTCTCATTCGGGCTTTGCGTCATCACCGCCCTGGTTAACTTCGACTACACCAAGGGTGGGCAC
Source organism: Mycena olivaceomarginata (assembly GCA_029378375.1). Lineage (NCBI taxonomy): Eukaryota > Fungi > Basidiomycota > Agaricomycetes > Agaricales > Mycenaceae > Mycena > Mycena olivaceomarginata. Next base: position 401,542 of record JARKIC010000010.1, read on the forward strand.
CTCATCTTGTGGGACGCCAAACTCATCCTTGAATTCCCCCCTGGCACCACAATCCTGATCCCCAGCGCCGCCATCTACCACTCCAACATACCTGTTGCACCTGGGGAGCGCCGCTTCTCATTTACTCAATACACCGCTGGAGGAATCTTTCGCTGGGTGCAACACGGTTTCCGCAGCGAGGACTCGTACTGGTCCTCCTTGTCGGCGGCGCAGCGAATGGCTGAAGTCCAGAAGATGGCGGGTCGTTGGGAGGACGGGGTGAACCACTACGCATATGAGGAGGAGCTGATGGATTGATTCTGTACGCACGGACTCTGCATTGTATCATTTTTTTTCCACCTACCACGCCTACCCACAGCATATAATACCTGTTTTTGTCCGTAACTTACACTGTCATATGTATTTGGCCTCGAATAAACATGTTTTCAATGTCAGCATGCAGCGCTCCCTTAAAACCCAAAGATTCTGTTAAGATGAAAAACAAAAAAATATTTGAGGTGGGTCCTTTACCATGATTACCACCATCTTTGTCCGATCGCCAACACTTGTGAGTACATCAGGTGCGCTGTGCTTCACCCCTCAGATTCGTTGAGCCGGGTTTTTTTTGTGGGATTAGCGCCGATATATTCAGAGCTATCCCGAACAATTCCGGCCTTGTCTGGCTGCCAACTCTACCAGGGGAATTTTTTTTTGGGCTGCGATCAATCGCCAACTCTTGTGCGGATTTATCGGACCCACCTTGTCCGGACCTCCGACGAACGATGAACTCCTCCCAAACGCAGTCCCCTGCTTGACCTGCAGGCCCATGGATTTTTCCGAGGCTGCTTGGAACCGCTACTGACAACATATAAAAAAATTACATGTCAGGGCTTTCTGTAGGGAATGATATAATAAGTTTTTCATTGAGACGCTGACTTTCCCAAAGTCCAAGTGTCCCCACATGGGAATTCCTATCGACCACCTGCTCCTCACAACTCCACTCATGCCCAAAGAAACCGGCACGAAAACTGGCACCCAAAACAATCCTCATGTGTCTCCTCAGGCACCGAGTTTGTCCAAAATAGAAAGAAGAGCTCTGGCACTCAAAAAATACCGCGAAAAGTAGGTTTTTTTTTTCTTGTGTGATCCAATCCAACGACAGCGACTCATTCCTTGCAGAAACCGTGCCGTTCTCCGTGAAAAGGCTCGCGAGGATATGAAGCGGCTGAGGCACCGGAATAGTGCCTTGCCTGTTGCCCGAGCTGCCTATGCAGAGCAGCGGAAGGCACACAATGCTGAATATAGGGAACGGTGCATCATTACCAGATCTTCTACCTGGCCCATGCTCATTTCACCTTACGTGTCCGCTGTGTCAGATGCAGGCAAAGGTGTGTTATATGCCAGTCCAGCAGGATTGGATGCTGAGGGAATATTTTTGTTTCCAGGGCTTATATGGACAAGTACGGGATGGTCTCCTTCCGACACATCTACCAGCCTATGCTCAATTTCTATGGCTGTGGGCACCTCACAAATATCAAGCTCATTGACGAGACGACCCAATTCCCCCCACGCAAACTGGTTCCGACTGAGGAGGACGAGGAGGATCGGGCAACTTGGCTAGGTGGAGGCAACACTTCACCTTCATTGTTGAGGATTAGCGTAACACCTCACCTTTGAGGATTAGCACAACCCCTTCCCCCAAGTAGATCTATTGCTACTGTGAATGAAATATTTTCAATGCAAATGAACTATTTTCAATGTGCTAAATATCTGTGGTAATGGTGGTAATTTTCTTATTGCCAACGCATCGATGAGGCAGTTGGTCACGTGTCTCATGAGTCTCCAACGCGACAGGACCATCAGTCACGTGGGCTTGTTGCTCTTTCTCTCCAAATGTCGGCGCCCAACTACTGCAACCCGCCATTCCATCCAGATCCTGGCTACGATAAAACGAGAGGCCGGGGCCCGTTCTGGATGAGTGTCCACCCGGATACTCGGCCTCCGGGCCCAGGAATCTACGCCTCCTGGTGCGCCGATTTATTTGCTCTTTTTTTTTGGTAGATCACTCACTCATCTCACAGGGAAAGCTGTAGGGCGGCTGGGGAGCGGATCAGGGGTGGGGGGTACCAAGCGCTACGCTTCCCGTGTGAATTGTTTACAAGCGTGGCATGCTCGCTGTGCTGCCGGAGAACACAACCACCCACCAACCGCATCTGCTCCTGCTCCCCCGTACACGGGTGGTGGACCCAGCCGCCCGTCGGCGGCTTCTGTGTCTGCTCCTCCATACACAGAGTCTGTGTTGCCAATCTCGTTTGCTGGCCTTAATTTGTCTTCTTCTCTACCGCACACTTCCCCACCCACTCCCGTGCGTGCTGCTCCTCATACTCCGCCACGCAATTCCTCGGGTACTCTGTTGCGTGCTGCTCCACACAGCCCCCTACCTACTCCACCATCCGCCCCCATTTTCTATGCGGTCCAAGGCGGCTCTATTGTCCACCGTAGCTATGATGCCGCCTACAGGCAGTTGGGTCGCATGCGTGAAGCCGACCCATCCCACACCCTCCACGCTAGCCCCGACCATGTGTACACGGCGCTGATTGCGGCGGGTTTGGAGCCCAACATTGCCGTGATCCGCGCCGCCACCCACTCATCCCCCACTGCCCGCCTGAGACTGCCGATAGCCGAGCACAGGTCTGATGAGGACGAGGATTCGGGCTCCGAGCCAGAGCTGGTGTTGGGGTAGTATGTTTCATGTTTTTGGACTCATCACTGCTTTTTTTACCATCAATACTGCAGCTTGTCTTTATACTTACTACCACTGCCCTTTGTAACTTTGTGTCACAACGAATCTGATTTTTCTTGCTTGGTTGTGGTAATTGTGGTTATGCAAAAATAATTGAGAGCTTTGGATTTCGTCATGGTACTTGTGGTAATACAGAAAAAAAACGCTAAGTCTTTCAGCCCGTGGTGTGTATGGTACTACCAAATCCCCCCTGGAATTTGAAGGTTTCGAGGGAAACGCGGCCCTTCACACCAGTGGCCCCAATCCACCAGGTATCCACTCGGGCCAACAGCGGTGAATTTGGTCTGGAAGCCGAGATAGCTGCCTTGTGAACTGTGGTGCAGGTGGTAAATGTAGTACTTGATTCGATCAATCACTTTGGCTGCGGCTTATAAGACAATGAGTGAATGGAGGGGCTAGAATTTTGGGTTACACACCCAGTTTCGCCTTATGCCACCTCTCAATTTGTCCTGTTTTAATGATCTGGTCGCGACTCCAGTTTCCATTCTTGAAATGGATGTTCATGGCTTGAGCAGGATTGAGACCTCAGTAAAAGAAACCAAAATAAGAAATGCACACTTACATCTTTCAAACACTGCTTCCTGAGCAGCAACCGAGTACCAGCGGTGGGTGGTGAACGACATAGGAAGGTGATCTGATCGCGACATCGGAGGGTGGTCACGTGTTGATGCAGAGTCACGTTTGATCCGAGCAATAAAGCAGTTACCACATCCTACCACCTATTCCATTGCAAGTCCGTCCGTTGACCTCAACACATTTTCAATTCAACTTTTGGTGAGTTCCTCCTGTATTCTTGGAAGAAATACAGGCTGATGTAGAGTTTAGTAGACAATGTCTACACTGTTGCGCCGCAGCACAAGAAAACCCGCAGGCACGGTGCCAAGCTCCCCCCCAAAAACTGCCGCCAAAAAAACACCTGCATCAAAGGTGAAGGCTCGCCCTCCATCGCGTCGTGTCTCTATGCGTGGTGCTGCGCACCAGGATCAAACCGCTAGTGATGAGGAATTAGCCAACGACCCCGACGCCGAGGAGAATGAAGAGGAGGAAGAGGATGAGCTAGGTAATTGTTGCTGCTTTTTTTGCCATTGTACCGTGCTGAGTAGTCTGTACAAGCGGATGATACCACTGTTACCACTGTCACCTCACCCCTGAAAACACCTGCATCCAAGGGGAACGTTCGCCCTCCATCGCATTGTGCCCCTGCGCGTGGTGCTGTGCATGAGGATCAAACTGCTAGTGACGAGGAGCGAGCCAATGACCCCGATGCTGAGGAGAACGAAGAGGAGGAGAAGGATGAGCTAGGTAAGTCGTGCTCTTTGTTTCCAATGGTGCTGTGCTGAGTAGTCTGTACAAGCGGACACCACCGTCACTTTACCTCTGAAAGTCGGCCCTCTGCCGAAGGGCGCCAAGAAGATTGGGGGTGAAGGCGCGAAGGGCCAAGGCAAGGGAGGTCGAGTCGGAGGACGAGCCGCATCTGCAGGAAAATGCGCTGCCTGCGCCCCCAAACAACGACACGCTGCCCGAGCCCCCAAACAACAATGCGCCGCCTGTCGTGTCGTCGCCACCTGTGCCCCCAACAACAACACGCTGCCCGAGCCCCTGAAGAACAATGTGCCGCCCGTTGACGACAACACATTGTCCGAGCCCCCAAAGGGCAACACGACGCCCCCGAACAACACCAACACGTCGTCCAAGTCCTCGGAGAACAACAGCTCATTAAGTTACCCTTTCGCGAAACAGGTGGGGCGTAGCCCAGGGTCGTTTCGCGAAATTTCTGGGGCCTGTCCAAGGTCACGTGGTGGAGCAGGCGGCTCTTTCGGCGGCCTCACACCGACTCTCGGCAGGGCTTCGACGCCATCACGAGCGATCATTGCATCAAATCCCCCATGCCGCCAGGCGGCGGAACAGCCCCAATAGGGGCTTCATACCGTATTTGGCCCAAAAAGTGGCGGCAAATCTGCCGCTTTTATTTGACAGTATACATACAACCACTACCTACATACCTCACCCATGTAGGTACCTACTCCTTCACTTACACCTGTTGATCGACACACACCGCGCCGTATTGCAAAAAACAAATCAAAAAAGCGATACCATCAAAACCCCCCAAAAAAATGCCCGCCCCGCCAGCGCTCCTGCAGCCCGATCCACTGCATGCTGCGCGCTGTAGGGCTTACCCTCTACCCCTGCGCGGCTTGCGTACCTCGCCCTTTGCCATCGGGCGTGCGCGTGGGCGCCGGTTCGGACCAGCCGCTCCCGGAGTGCTTGGATTTGGGGGCTCCTGGATTGGGCTCGCGGTCGGATGCTCCCCCTCTTCCATGATTGGGAGGGATCCCCGGCCTTCGGGTCCTGCGCGAGTTAGGGCATTTGAAGCCTCTGGCACGGGCGCGGGATCGGCAGGCGCGGGATCGGGGGGCGCGGGGCTGGCAGGCATGGAGCTGGCTGGCACGGGATCGGCGGGCGAGGGATCGATGGGCGCGGCGTTGGCGGGCGCGGGGGTCAGCGGCGGGGTCGGGATCGGCAGCAGGGGCGGGGTCGGCGGCGGGGGATGTCTCCCTTATAATCGCATCAATATCACTCTCACCAAAAAGAAAGCAAGAAAAAGTATACTTACCCCACCAATCGCTCGAGCACCCATTTGACATCCGCCAGCGCACGCATCCACGTGGGAGATGGTGTCTCCATAGACGACCACCACCATTTCAAGCACGCGATGATGTTCAAGAAGCCGTTTTGGCCCGGGCATCTCAGCTCCTCCAGACTCCCATCCCCATCTTGCTGCAATTCCCCGTCGCGGACGCGCCAGCTCGGATTGATCGCTTTCCACCACGCCCACCACTGGGCTTCCATTTCCTCCGTCGACCCAATATCCGGCGTCCCCTTGCGGGTGTTCTTCACCCACGCGCCCACCGCCTTTGGGCGATTTGTGGTCGCATGCGACTTGGTCTTTTGAACAATTGCGTGAGCCGGTATCCACATTCTGTGCCGAAAAAACACTTACCGATGTCAAGAACTCCGACAAAGCTTCCAGCCGCCACCACAGATCCACGACTTCCCCCCAATCTCCTCCCATCTCCCCTCCATCCAGCAGACCCTTCCTCGCTGTTTCCGCCCACTTGGCCCCCACCACCTTCCCCTTCGACGGCAAGTCGCGGGGCGCACGGCGTCTGATTTTCACTGGGCTCCTCTCCTCACCTTCGTCGCCATCCCCGCTGCTGTCATTGCCGCTGTCCTCATCGCTCGTCGCCGACCACTCGTTTTCATCGTCCTCCGCCGTCCTCTTCGCTTTTTTCGTCTTTCTCCCTTTCCCCTTCCCGCCTTTCCTTTTCGTCGCTGTCGTCCCGAAGAATCCCGCCGCCTCCGTCAGCCCCATATCCGATGCCAGCTGGTAATTAAAGGCCAAATTGTCCTCGCACAACAGATGGAACGAGTCCATCCGCCGCAGCCTGTAAACGAAATCTTTTTGTTGCCCGGGAGGCATCGCCACGATCTTCGCACGCAAGGCTGGCGTCATGATCTTCGCACGCAAGGCTGGCGTCATGATCTTGAGACCCCACGTCTCGGTGCCCGTCGCGGCAGGCGGGGCAGGCGGAGGAATGGGCGGCGGGGCTGAGCCAGACGCCGTGGTCTGCGATGGGGGCAGTTGGAGGCCCGCCTCAAGCGTCTGCTCGTCCGAGTCAACGACCAGCGGTGGTGGCGTGGGCAGTTCCATCTCGGTCATCGAATCCCCGTCCCCGCCTTCCATGCGCAAAAGATTAATCCCACGGAACAAATGGTCCATCGAGACCACATCGCCGGGCGCAGGAGCGGCTGGAGGGGGCAGCGTAGGAGGGAGGGTGGGACCAGCGGGTGCGGCGGGCGTGGCGGGCGCCAGAGGTGCTGCAGGCGCGATAGTGGTTTTACCCGGAGCTGACGAGCCACCGGCTGCGAGCTTGTTAGCCTCTGCACACCAAAACAAGTCAGAATTTCATCGTATTATCACTGGTATCAATTCGCTTACCCAAATACCCAGCATGGACGAATTTCAGATACGTCTTCAGTGTCCCAGCGTACCCGTCTGGATCCCAACGGGGCCAGTCCTTCCCGTCGACCGTGCCTGAGTTCGCACTGCGTGGCGGTCATAAACCATGTCCGTAACACTAGTACATTGAGTACTCACCTCATCGTCTCGAAATTTTGCGTTTCCTCGTTGATCCGTCCACCGATAATGTTTAGTGTGAGACCAGTGTACGCCTGCAAGCCGGCCAAGAGGGGCTGCACGATAGTCAAGAAATTTTCGCGACACCTACGGCGCTCATCAGCGGACCTTCAGATCATAACCCACTTCGACTTACTCGCTCTGAACAGTTGGGTCTGGGTCCGGGCAGCCCTCGCCGCTCTCCTTGTACGCCTCCACCTCCTCTGCATGCGCCTCGTCGCACTCCCTCTTAATACGTTCCCGAACCTCATCAGACTCCTCCTCCAACATCTTCTTCGCCACCCGGCAGCGCAGCGCGAGCCTCTTCTCCTTCGGCGCATCTGGGTACTCCTCCTCGAAGCGCTCGCCGACCGCGTCCTTGAAGTCAGCGTGTCGCATGAAAAACTGGAAGTCGCTTCGGCGCTTCGGCGCCTCGTCGTTGTCGCTGCGACGCAATCGCGCCAAATGCTCGAAGAAAGGGTTGCCGTGGATCCCCATTGCTCCTGGGCGCTGGCGTGCAAACCATCTCTTGATTTTCTACAGCAGAGATAACCCGAATAAATCACCTCGGAAAAAAAAGACTAGGACTAAGACTCACCGCCTTCGTGTCCTTCTGTATCTTCCCCTTGCGCTCGGTCTCCTCTGGGGACAGATTCAGCCCGAGTGACGCGAATGCCTCCTCAGCAGTTTGAGGTGGAGGAGGGGGAAGCGCATTGGGATCCGGCTCTTGATCCAACGGTAAGTCCCAGGGAAATTTCTCCCAGTAGGCGTGGAACAATTTCCCCCAGAAAACTCCAAACCCGTCCGTCTTGGCCTCTGAAGTGCCCTTGAGTTTCGACGCGGCCACGTAACCTGGGAGTTGGGACTGCAGGAATGCCAGACGAGCCCCAGCGAAATCACTAGCTTGGCCGCGTTTCTTGGGAGGCGCATCCGGATTGGCCTTCTTCTTCCCCATGGACGGCGAGCGCGAAGTCGTCAGGCGCGTTTGGATGATTGTTCGTGTTAGGAACCCGGCGCCTGAAGAGGCGCTCATCTAATTTCAGTTTTTCTCATCGACTTGCCAGTAATTTTCGCCAACCAAGAAAATACATTCAGGATCAATAGGTACGAGCTACATACCGAGAAGTACAAAAATTAAATACAAGCAAGAATATATGTATATAATAAGTATGTATATATAAGTGCGTAGCGAAGTAGGCGAGTCCAAGACACAAGAAAAGACAGGCAAACGGGGACGCAGGCAGAGTAGTCGAGTAGTTTATACATATGAGTCAAAGAGCCAAAAAAGAATGCGCCGAGCTCCAGCGCCTAGTCATCCTCGCCCTCGAAGCTCTTCCCCAACATCCACGCCTCGAGCTTGGTGGCATTGGAGGAGACCATGATCTTGGCGTCCTCCATGCCGAGGCGACGAGCCGCCGCCAAAGCCGTTGCGTGCGACGGGTAGAACACGGCGACACCACGTTCAGGGTCGGCATCGGGGTCAGGGCCAGCCGGGGTAACCGCCGCGGTGTGTGTGTGGCGCAGCGCGTGTGCATCGCCGGGGGGTGGCCACTTCCGCGTCTGAAGCGGGACGGGCAATGGGCAACTGCGCGCCGGCGCGCATCAGCGCACTGCCACGTGCATATCCGGTGGGGGTGAGCTGCACGCGTGTGAGGGGAGAGACGCGGGGCGGGACATTGAGCCGCAGTTCGGGCGTCAGTCACATCCTCCTCTTTTTTGACCGTCGACGCCGAAGACGAGGATGACAACGACGACGAGGAACGCCCCGAGGCGGCAAAGGGCGAGCCGGCGGGCATGGGATACACGCGGATGCCGGCGTCAAGAAACCCATTCCCCGCTGGAGCAGGAGGGCGCGCAGGCGCGTCAGCTGGCCGCCGGCACGGGCGCAGGCGCGGGGGCGGGACCAAGTGCCAGCCCCGCGAGGGCCTGCGCAGGCGCGAGCGGCCTGAGTAAGAGCGGTGCAAGGTGGGGAAGTCGGATGGGACACAGGGGAGGGAGACAGCGTGAAGGTGACCAGCTCGAACGGCGGGCAGCGGCCTTTGTGGTGGGTGTTGCACAAGTCATTCCACCAGAACTCCATATCCTGACCATTTTCTGAAGGCGCGTTGGGAGGCGTCGGTATAGCCATCGGTCTGGTCCCTCGCAATCCAACTATCCCAAGAGTCGTAAGTACAATAATACTACGAGCAAAATGTCGTTGGAAACTTACGAGTTTGTGTAGACACCTCGGACTCGCCCCGACCAGACAGCATAATAGGAGCATCCGGAGTTATTGTCGTGGTTAAGATACGATTCGTGACCCGGAGACGCGTGGTAAGGGGGAGTGCAAGGCATGTCGACACAGACTGAGGAAAGGCGAAAGAACGGAGAAGAATGAGAGGGAAAAAGAGAAGGGATGGGTGGCGGTTCTTCGGCGCTGGCATTAAGTACAATGTGTGGCGCCAGTTTAGGTAAATGGGAACGCTCCATGGAAGGGCCTAGGGTTCGTCGAGGGTGTTGCCCGAGGGTGTTGCCATGAGGCACTTGAGAGAGGTCGCCGCGCTCAAGTCGCCGCGGATGGAGGAACAGCAGAGGGGAAGAGAATAATGTGTCATGTGACTCCATGCCTTCAAAGACTACCCTCAATGTCGACCTTCAAAAAGGCGAACACTTCGTCTCCTTGGATGGCAATTTCACTCGTTACCGTCCGCAGGATGAACCACGCTGCACGACCCGCGATCACTTTTTCCTCTTACTTCCCAAAACCGATGGCGAGCTAGTCGAGGACTTCTGGCCCAAGCCGCACAATGCTGAAGCCACTGCCAAACCCGACAGTGAAACTACCAACGCGGAGGTGGGTTTCCGCTTCTTTGGGACACTGGGAATGTCGACTAACAAGCGCGTCGCAGTTGAAGAAAGACTGATGCATCATGCATCGCTCCGAGTTCTAATCGTAGTACCTACACTCCGAGTTCCATGTACACCGTTTTTATACAAAACATGTATATTTCTTGTCGCAAATGTACAATACAATGAGCCAAGATAAGAGGATCGCAGTTTTGAGTCAAATGCAAGAGAGTGTACGGCGTACGCTCAGATGGCGGGCGCGGCAGGCGACTTCACCTGGCGCATCTTCTCGGCCAAGCTATTAGCATAGCGCTGAAGGGCGCCACTCTTCTTCCAGGATCGGCTTAACCACGCGCGGCAGCCGTGTTTCGCAATAAAAAGTGCCTTGCGAGCGTTACGCTGTTTGAGAGCAAGGGCCTCGCGGTTTCTGCACGGTGTCAGACCCCACGACAGGAGAGAGGCTAGCGCGAGTACTTCTCTCGGTAGCGAGCGCTCGACTCGCGCGATTTGGTGCGGGCAGCTTTGCTGGGTGGGCGGCCGTGGCGACGAATTCTGGCCTCCATCCTCGCCTGTGCAGGCACGCTTCCTGCCGTCCTCCAGCACGGCCTCGCGATGCCTGAGAAGACAGTGAGAGATAGGTGTGAGTGTCTGGATAGTCGCGCACCGTTCTCGGTAACGAGCCGAAGATTTGCGGCTCGACTCACGCCGACGCTCGTCTTGCTTGTAAGCGTCTGGACTCGATTCCTGCGGTCTAGACAAGGTCGCCGTCAGATTCAGTGCCGTGCATGCCGTTTAAAGGAGCTTACAGCGACGCAGGAGGGTGTTTGTGGGTGGCCGGACATGAAAGTAAGTTGAAGAGTCGATGGAAGCACTGAGGAAACCAGGCATCAAGGCCTACATTTGTGAGCGAAACCGACCCAAGATTACGACCACGACCTCAGCTGAACCCAAAAATCTCAAAATAAAACCAGGGCCTCGCCAACTGTAACAATTGATATTGGCCGATTCAGATTGGCCGGAAACGGACGGGAATGTCTAGACAAAATAATCCTATATCAGCTAGCGCACAATTATGGCCGTGGTGATGTGCGTGATCACTCACCGATTCCACCTGGCACGATAGCAGGAGTGAGGTTCGGGCGAAATTCGGGTCCGACATTGACCATGGGTCCCGACGGAAGGTATTCCGAGGCCTAACTCCCCAGAATAAAACCGCGAACTGGCACTACTCCGGGTAATATGTTCGCTCGTCCCCGTTCTACTTAACACCAAATCTGCCCCCCCACCAGCAAACCGGATGTCGAATCTAGATGAAATACTCAGCTTGAGCAACCTTGGCCTCTTTTCACCGCCGAATATCCCCCGTCGGCTGCGGTATGGACGCTCAGATGCCCAGAAACGCGATCTCGCAAATGTTTGCGACGACGACTGCTGGGGCACAAAATCAGCGATACGGATGTCTTAATGTGGCGGGGCAATATACCCGAGCACTACCACCGCACTTGCAACAGCGCCAACTGCGGGAATATGTGAAAATGGGGCGGACAGGGGCTGTTATTGCATTTGTTGGGTGCATGTTGGGGAAGGGTGTGCCGAAGCTGGTGGGTGGCTGGAGTCAGATGAACACATGGAGGGGTGAGTGCAGACGACCGGGTCCAGCACGGCGAATGCTCAGGACTCTGAAATGGCGAGTGGGCGCAGATCTGGTCGGAAAAGGTTGAAGAAGATAAGATAAGCTAAGGAACGAGATAATTAGTCAGTGCTGACAGCGACCAACGTTGACGAACACACACCATCATCCAGTGTCCTGCGTTTCAATTTTTTTGGACGGGAAGGGCACTGCGATGAAGAAAATTGGGCAGCAGTGGCCACACGCAGACAGGTTTTTTTTTTGGAGGATTCGTTGGGCGGTTTTTCAGAGGGACGTGGTATGTAAGTGAGCGCCGCTGGACGTAATTGGCCCTAGGAAGACGGGGCCTTCGAAGGCCTGTGGACGAGGCCGACGAGGAGACCGTTCCAGCGATGTCGAGGAAAGCACCAGGAAAGAAACGGAAGTTGGCGGAAACCCACGACGTTCACTCTCACACGGCGTCCTTTTCCATAGCCGAAATCACCGGCAACAATACCGACACTCCCATCACCACCTTTGTTGAGAGAGCCTCTGCCGACAACCGCCGCCGATACCGCGAAGAGGTCGTCGTCGACCCGCCTTCTCCCGTAAAACTGCGACCGGGCTGCACAACATGCTCATCTTCAGCATGAAATTCGCGCCGATGTTGTTGAATTCGACGCTGTCAGAGCGATACGACATGCGACTGGACGATGATGGACCGGGATACGAGGATCCTCCCCTTCCTCCTCTTCCACGGGTCCCCAAGCCTTCGGTGAGGGTTGTGGGCTGGTGAACGTCACGCGTCTCTGATATTATTATTTTTTCCTTCGTTTTTTTTAGGATCCCGCGCTCGCCCGATTTCGACTTCTACGCGATGCCTATCTCGCGAATCTCCTGCGTCGGGACGGCTGCATCTGGCCCTCGGGAGCGGAGGGCTGCAGCGGGTGCAGAGAGCTCGCCAATGCCGACGACCCACAACTGTTCCGCTGCAAGTCTTGTTATGGCGATGAGCTGCTTTGCTCAGACTGCATGGTCGCCAAGCATGGGGCAAACCCTTTGCATAGGGTCGAGGTAAGTCGTCCTTGGACGACCGCGTCCAAGTACTTTTTGTCTGATCACCTACCCTTTCAGCAATGGAATGGGCGGTTTTTTCGTGCCGTGCACGCTCAAGTCTCTAGGTCTACGCGTGCAACTCGGCCACCGTCCCGGCGAGCGTTGTCCGGAGCCCACACCACTCCACTCCGCCTTCATGGTGCTCCACACAAACGGTCTGCACGAGGTCGCGGTGGACGAGGTCGCGGTGGACGCCTGCGACTGCGAACGCTGCTGCTCGGCCGGACCACCCGAGGAACAGCTCCAGCGCGCGGGCTGGTTTCCAGCCACGGATCACCGACCGCGAACGTGCGCAACTTTCGAGGTCCTCGACAACTTCCTGCTGCAGACATATCAAGCAAAAACGACCATGTACGACTTTTACAGCATGTTGGAGAAGCTCACCAACAACACCGGCGTGAAACCGCCCAACCGCTATCACGCCTTCCTGCAGATGGTACGCGAATACACGCATCTGCTGATGCTGAAACGCGCGGCCCGGGGTCATGCGCGGGCGGGGGTTTTGGGAACGAAGGCGGGCGAGCTCGTGGTGCGGTGCCCGTGCTGCCCTCATCCCGGAGTGAATCTTCCAGAGGATTGGGAGAAGGCGGGGCCGGAAGATCAGTGAGCCGCGCTCGTCGTCCTGAATTCAATTTGCGGAGCTAACAACTGCGGGCAGATTCTTGTACATTCTCTTCATTGCGATTGACGCGTGCTTCCGCCTGAAGCGCCGACTGATTTCAAGCGAGCTCAAAGATCCCTCGCTTGCGCCGGGGTGGGCGTACTTGGTGGAAGCGATGCGATACCGCAAGTACTTGCTGACGGTCACGGACCAGAAAGAGGTATGTTCGCTCTCCTTGCTCCAATCTGTCGGGGATCTGAATGGATTTGGATAGATGAGTACATGTAGCGGCTTGGCTGCTCTCGACTACGCCAACACCAAGTTTTCGCGTGGTTACAGTGCGACAGGCGTCGGTATGGGGGTATGCGCACGACACGAGTTCGTCCTGCCCAATGGCGTTGGCGATCTTCAGAAGGGAGAACGGTAGGTGGTCATTGCATTATTAAAAATGATTGATTGCTGACAACGACGGTTTTTAGCTACGCTAACATGGACTACATTCTGGCGGCGATCCTAGCATTCTTCCATCCTGGCCTCCGCAAGTTTCTCTCGTATGACATCGTCTGTCAGTGGTGGGTCAACCTCAAGGAACGACTCGCTCAACTCCCAATCGGCATTCGTTACCACCTCGTCTTGGCGCTGTGCCGATTCGTGATTCCCAAGATGCACATCAAGGGGCACCTGCAAGTTTGCCAAGAGCGCTTCTCCCTCAACCTCACCCCCGGGAGCGCACAAACTGACGGCGAGGCTATTGAGCGGCCGTGGGCGCATATCGGTGCAGTCGGATCAAGTACACGGGAGATGGGTCCAGGGTCGAGAGAGGATACTTTGAACGGCCATTGGGGTTCGTGGAATTGGCAGAAGTTGATCGGCCTGGGTGAGTTTCGGATTTACGTGTCGGGTATCTGACTGAACAACTTGGATAGGCGAGCGCTTGCGAACGCGATTGGACCGGGCGAGTAAGGAATACGCGTCGCAGCTGGAGGGCTTCACGGAGTTCTCCTGCCAACAGGCTTCGCGCGTTCCCGAGTGGCGCGAAATAGTCGAGAAGTTTGAGCGGGATGGTACCGAGAAAAATCCCTATCATCTGACACGTCGAGGTGCGCGTTTCTGTCACTTTGTGAGATAGTAGTGCTAGGCCTGACGGTACGACTGCAGCGCTGACGAGGCTGAGGTTTTACTGCAGCTGGACAAGGAGGACGCGCAGCGGGTGAAGGACGGTGTGCCCGGGATTCATACCGTTAGCCCGAGCTCGTTTATTTCGGCGGGTCTGGCAGTGGAAGACGAGCAGTAAGTCATGCGGGCTGATTGATAGACGGCGTGCTCACCATGATGGAAGACGTCGCGTGCGAGTTCAGGTCCAGCTGAAGAAGGCGGGGACGACTGCCCAACAAATCGACATCGTCGCCTTGCGGCGTTCCCTTAATGGAAGCATCCAGCGCCTGCGGAAGCTCCAAGCGACATATACCCCAGTCGCCATCCTCGCGCTGGCACAACACCAGAATGTTCCCGAAGACGAGCAGCCGGAGAATGTGCCGCTGTTCCTCCCCTCGGCCCTGACGCCCGCACAGCGCGCGTTGGAGAGTGTGCACTACTTAGCTATCCTCGAAAAAACCGTCCGTGAGGCTCAGTGCGCGACGGCTCTGGAGCGTTTGAGGTGCCAGCTACACGCGAAGTCACGTCTTTTGACGTACAAGGCGCTCCAAGCCCGGCATCAAGGGGCGACTACCCGCGCGCAGTTCAATCGTCGACAGGAACGAGGTAAAGATCCGCTTGCACTCGGAGAAGTACCAAATGGCATGGGAGGCCATGCTGCGCCTGGCGAATGGAGATGTCAGTGCCCTTGGGTGGGAGAGGTTGCGCAAGGAGGACATACGCTGTATGGAAGATGCGGAGGAGTTGGCGCGGACTGCGGAACAGCGGCAGGCACAGGAGAACCGGCGTACACAGCGTGAAGACGAATTAAGGCGGCAGGGCGAGCTGCCGCCGTTGACGGCGGCGGAGCAGGAGGAGCGTGCGAAAAGGAGCGGGGAGAACATGCGAAAGGTGTCGTGGATTTGGACAGGAGCGGGGACAACGGGGTCAGATGCTGATTTGGAGGAGGGTGAGTTATTTTTTTTGGATTTTTTTATCGGGAGATGGGACTGGAACTGATGGCAATCAAACAGCATTACGCATCGAGTGGTGCAAGGCCTGGGCTCGCACGAAGCGGTGGCACGAGGAGTTGCGCTTGGTGGAAGAGGAGGTGCGCCGCGCAGGGGTATCGCTTGAGCACCGCTGCGCGGGAGTGGGAGGAACGCGTCAGAGAGATTCCTGTGTCTCAGGAAGAGCGCACGGAGTGGGGAGCTTTACCGGGCATCGGGGAGTGGACGGTGGAACGTGCGGAGGGCGCCATCGCGTACGGCCTGAAGCAGGCCGAGATGTATCGCGATATTGCGCAACGCATCACGGTGTCGATGACAGAAGAACGGCGGGGACGGGGCAAACACAGGCGGCTGGTGAACGATGACGAGTGGGTCGACGTGGTGGAGGCGACGCAGATGGATGAGGGGGACGGGGACTTCACGCTGGAGGAAGAACGGGGCGATGAGGTGGCCGACGACGATTTTCTCGGAGGTGGCGCGGAGGAGGACTGAGGATGTGTGGTAGGTTTTGACTGGTTTTATTGTAAGTGCGCAGCTGATTTTTTGGATAGCGACAGCGTGGTCTGGCGCGCAGTCTTTTGGTGTCGCGGACCGTGCCTTGTGGCGGCGTCACCACGGCGCGCACGCCACCCCATCCCGCATTCTTTGGACGGGATATCGGGGTGGGGCGGGAGTGGCAGTTTTGGTATGCGGGGGAAGGCGTCACGGACGTCGGGGTCAGGCTAGCGAGCGCCCTGGATTTGGACCGGCGGCGCTTGCGCGAATTTTTCGGGGGCGCTCCGATCACTTTTGGCGGCGCGGGCCCGCTTTGGTGGAGCTGCCAAAGCTTTTGCAGGCGGGGCGCGTGGTGGAGCGCGGCGGTGGCTGCCTCTCGAACGGGTGTAGGCGCTCCCCGTGGCGGGGCGCGGGGCACCCGCTCTTTTCTGGCCCTCTTTTCTAGCCGCCCCTAAAGCGCTTGCAAAGCCGCTTCCGGGGCGTCACCGAGCGGGGGTCTGCCCACGTTGCTCCCCGTCTCTACATGCCGCCCAACTCCCACATCAGAGCAGGGCGGTGGTGTGGGCGGCGGAGAGCGGAAGGGCGGGATCCCCGCGGCGGGTGGCGGGCGACGGCCAGTGCACGGGCGGCGCATGCAGCGCCGGGGCCTGCCCGCCATCGCTCCCCGTCCCGCATGCCGCCCAACTCCCACATTGGAGCAGGGCGGTGGTGCAGGCAGCAGAGGGCGGAAGGGCTGGATCCCCGTGGCGGGCGGCAGGCGGCGCATGGTGGGCAGCGCGTGGCGGGCGGGAGGAGGAGTGTGTTGTCGGGAGCGAGGGGCCGTAGCAGGTACGAGATCAGGTGGTACGGCGCAGG
This sequence comes from Mycena olivaceomarginata, assembly GCA_029378375.1. Taxonomy (NCBI): domain Eukaryota; kingdom Fungi; phylum Basidiomycota; class Agaricomycetes; order Agaricales; family Mycenaceae; genus Mycena; species Mycena olivaceomarginata. The sequence continues at coordinate 418,147 of JARKIC010000010.1, forward strand.
CAGGGCGGTGGTGCGGGCGGCGGAGGGCGGAAGGGCTGGATCCCCGTGGCGGGCGGCGGGCGACGGCCAGCGCGCAGGTGGCGCATGCAGCGCCGTGGCCTGCCCGCCATCGCTCCCCGTCCCCGCATGCCGCCCAACTCCCACATTGGAGCAGGGCGGTGGTGCGGGCTGCCGAGGGCGGAAGGGCGGGATCCCTGTGGCGGGGCGGCGGGCAGCGTGTGGTGGGCGGCGCGTGGCGGGCGGGAGGAGTGCGTTGTCGGGAGCCGTAGCAGCTAGGAGATCAGCGGTACGGCGCGGGCGTGCAGGCGGCGGGCGCGCTCACTTTTGTGCGCTAAATAGGCAATTTTTACCGAGATGCCGGGAGTCCGTGTAAGTCGGAATTGATGTGTTGGATGGCTGTGCAGCTGTTGAGGCTGGCAGTGATGGCTACGGTGCCGCCGAGGTGCCACCCATAAGCCCCCAGCTTAAACAGCACCCTCGTTATACCCTTTATAGATACCCCAGAAATTTCGCGAAACGTTCTTGGGCAGTGGCCGGGACGTTTCGCAAATCGACCCCCTACTGAGGTGGGAAGGGCAAGCGGCAGCGGCAGTGGCGCACCCAACGCGGTCGTGGGCTCAAAGGAGGCGAAGGCTGTGGTGCTGAGGGAGGCGCGTGCGAAGATGCAGGAGGAGATTGTGAAGCACAAGGAGGAGCAGGCGGCAAAGGTTGACAGGTTGGCCAAGGAGCTCGGGCTTGACCCGAAGGAGGTCGAGAAGAAACTTCAGGCCGCAACGGGCTTGAAGTTGAAGCGTGGCCACAATCTCTGGGATGCAAAGGTGTGGCAGAAGCGCAGGGAGATGAACGATGGTAGGTAAACCCACATACTCACTAGGCTCAGCACTAACCGGATTCACAGGCAAGCTGCCAGGCCAACGACTGCGCCTACCCGACCTGCAATCCCTCGTGAAGGCAGATGATGAGAGCTCACCAATGACTGAGGCCGAGTCGAAGGTGCTGCTCAAGGAATACGGCGCCTACCGTGATGCAATCGAGAAGGGGACAGTGGTCAGCAACAAGGAGGCTGCGAAGGATGTGACTTGGACGGTGGAGACAATTTACGACGAGGTGAGTGGTTTTGGTGGTGCACGTGGTACCCATGGTACCGGTGGTAGATGTGGTAACTAACTGCATTTTGCTCTCAGCTCCTAAACCTGGAGTCACGGACGGGCGCCCGCTTCCTCCTCGTTGTCGCCGGCTCCAACGTCAACGACACCATCACCCCGACTTGTGTCAGGAGCGAGGCAGCCATGCCCTTCTGCTCCTCCATCCTCAAGATGTCCTCCACCGAGTACGGCACAAAGTTTCAGGCCTACACTCACCTCAAGGACAATGCGCTGATAGAGGGCGACTTTGTGACAAAGCGCGGGGCGCTTGTTCGCCTTCTCAAGGACGATCTCCGTAAGTTTGCTGCGAAATATATCATTTTCAATGAAATTCACCTCACCTGCAGATGCCGTCGCCAAGAAGAAGCTCCGCATTGAGTACAAGAATTATGAGCGGCAGATGATGCTGAAGGAGGGGGTGATGTTGGTTGGGTGGCCGTTGAAGTATGAGATGCGCGCACCGTCGAATGCTGGCAACGGAGGTTCGGAGATGATCACGGAGCTCCTCGCCCTTGCAAAGGCGGGGAAGCTGTACTGGGCGAAGGTGCCGGAGAAGGAGCGGGAGGAGCTGCGCGTGAAGTACGAGAATGCACCGCCGATTTCCCGCAAGCGCCGTGGGACGAAGGGCAAGACCAGCAAGGAGGACGAGGACGAGAACGAGGACGATGAGGACAAGGAGGAGGAGGATGCCCCGAAGAAGAAGCGGGGATCCTCATCCAAGTCCACCCCCAAGCCTGCCCCCAAGAAGGCTGCCTCCCAGGCTCCCACGAAGAAGGCTGCCTCGAAATCCAGGAAGCGCAAGGCCCCTGAATCGGACGAGGAGGAGGCGCAGGAGACGGATGAGGAGCCCACCCCAAAGAAGCAGCACAGGAAGGAGGGGTCCAAGAGTGGGAAGGGTGCCACCTCCTCCACCAAGAAGACGTCCACCGAGCGCTCAAAGAAGCGGAAGCGGCAGACGTCTGACGACGATGGCGACGAGGCTCCACCTCCCCAGAAGTCAAAGTTGAGGGCTGCGGCCGCTGCAGATGCAGAGGCCACTGCCCGTGCGTTGGAGATGCTCTCCAGGCGCCGCGAGGAGGTTGCAAGGAAGCGGAACTTGGTGCAGGACGAGCGCGACAATGACTCGTCTGCCTGACCGCGCTTCCGCTTTTCTCTTTGTCTGCCCTCACCCCACCTATGGCCACTGCTCGTCTTGTTGTCGTCTTCTGCCCCATTTATCATAGTTTTTGTAATGTTTTCCCCCCCCCACAATATACACGCGTGCTTCTTGGATTTGATGTGTAAAGGTTAAGTGTGGTAGCGGTGGTAATGTGTGTAGCTGTGGTATTCATGGTACCGGTTGCAAGGTATGAATACATCACGTGTTGAGGCATACATGTGAGGCACGTGACATATATGTGCTGATCCTCCGAGTTGGCCGATGGTATCATGTGACCTCATGGACTTATGGAAGAAATTGGCCTACAGAATTGGTGGTACGTGTGGTAATGGAGGGCGGCAAATTTTGCTAAGTGCCAATGGCCAGCCTAGCAGCTGTAGCTGTGGTAAGTTAAACCGGTCACAATTTTGTTGACTGCTTAAAATGCTGGTTGTGGTAGTCGTGGTACTTTCTCGGGTCACAAACTTTACTGATCAAACTATACGGTTCCTGTGGTAGCAGTGATATTATTCCCGGTCACAAATTTTACTGACTGGGAAGTACCTTCCTTGTGGTAGCAGTGGTATTTTTACCAAGTCACAAAACAAGTCTAATGACTTTTAACAGTCGCTGACTAACCACCCAAACGTGTTCCAATAGCTATCTCGAAGGGTTGACTTTCAGTGGTACATGTGGTATAAGGGTCATTAGATTGATTCTAATGATGCTTAGAACACCCCATTAGATTGAATCTGACCCTCTTTTTGACCTCCAAAAATCAATTTTTTTTCCCCCCAAAAGTAACCATGGTAGGCAAAAATACAATGGTATGGCTGTGGTAAGGAGAACACGCCAAAACCCTACTAGTTGGAGAGGGATTACCATTGTAGTAGTCTGTCTAACTTGTAGGGAAATGTGGGATTATCAGGTGACCCCGCCCCTTTTTCAAGTCCACTCAAAACCTTTGTTGGAAGTTCCACAAATAAATTCTGCTAAATTCATGACAGCTCAGCTCTCACTCCAGCACTGAGTGAATTCATTGAGCCACTTTGTCCTTCTCCATCGCGTCCAGTATTAATTGAACTGGCCTCAGATCAAGTGAGAGGCTAAAGCTTTTGGTCATATACCTTTTGCCTTTTGGGACTTCAAGTTAGTCAGGAATCTGAGAGGAATTTTGCTCTAGACTTTGTGAAGGCCATGGACCAGCATTATCTAGATGCCGTCTGACTCGTGAAAACCCCATATCAAGCTCAACTTTTGACTACTGCTCTGGTTGAGGTTTTCGTTGCTACTTCAAATCTGGCTAAAGGTATCGTGAACTCAAGACTGCTATCATTGGGGCATCAGTGACATACAGCTGGATGAGGTATGTCAGATTAGAGCAGGCCCACACCATTTAAGTTATTGCATCCAGATCCCCCGCAAGTTCTTCACTGAGCAGGTGGAATCCAAACAATACGAGTGCTGGCTGCAAGACGGCTTGTGTGGTAGACAGAAAGAGCATGGTGCCAGTGATTGCAATGAAATATCTCTTCGGGGCGGGAGAGTAGGAGATTTAAGGCAAGTATAGCGAGGACAAGCAAAACCCCTGTAATGTGGGTTGGAATCATGATCATTGACCGTGTTGTGACCCACCATACAGAAGGAGGCCAGTCTATATGTGGTACTCGGCAATGCACCGCAGATTTCAAACTCCGACGATGGCACACAGAGTGGTCACTCAACAGAACTCTTGCTACAGGCACTTTGAAGACAGCTTTGTATGAAGAAATATGCTGGCATGGTCCCTAGATATAGTGCTGTTTTGGCAGATCTGCAATTACTGTCTTGTCCCGCCTGAGATGAATATTTTCAGACTTAGAATGCCCAATAGCACTCGATGCAGAGCTTCTATTCCCAATCCGCCAAAACAGGATTTTTTGCAATCATTTATCACACATTTCATACTGCCAACATTTTCCGATAGGCAGCATGACGATGGAGTTCTGTTTTGCAGTGCGATGAAAGCAAAAGACCGTAAATAGGGGCGGAACACAGCTAATTTCCAAATGCGGTAATACCATCTTTTCCATCACCGAATTTTGGCAGCGTTGCCGAGCACCACTATATGTTCTCAGTATCTTTGGAATGTGAGTGGCCCAAGCACACACCATGCAATCGTAAAAAGAGCCCTTCACAATCACTGTGTTCCCACCCCATGTAGACAGAGGGTCTGTCTACCCCCGTAGACGAAGGGTAGATGGACCACTGTGTCTACGTGTGTCTACACCATTGGTCTACCTATATCTACATTGGTCTACATCTGTCCACTCACCTAGACCAAGTAGATGCACATAGGCAGACATAGACATTTGTAAGGTATAACAGAAAGGTGGCTGCATCGGGAAGTTGAGCGAAGTGGGTCTACGTGCAGTCTCCTACCCAGCCTCGTGTTCCGGGGTTGGGAGTCACAGTAGCGATATTTAATAGTGGATTCAGAGTAGTCATGCACCAAGACAAATCTCAATAGCCCATCAAATTGATCGTTCTAGATTCCATACTGCTTCCGAACTTCAAGGCCCAACCCCTCCACAGAGGCTGGCCTTTAACAAGCATAAACAACATAGCCACCCACTTGACTCGTTTTACTGAACCTTTCCTGCTGCTGACCTGCCTGTCCAAAAAATTGCAGCTGAGACCCTGGGCCCAGGGGAAGGCACTTTAGGCCTCCCCCCACTTTTTTTAAATGGGGTTGGGATTGAGAATGAACATTTCGTCAAATTGTGGCTATGTTGTTTACATTTGTTAAAGGCCAGCCTCTGTGGAGGGGTTGGGCCTTGAAGTTCAGATGTTTTAATTTTGACAGATATGATGTGATCATTTTTTACGGCAGGATATTTCAGCTGATTATTTACTTAGTCGTACAGCTACTGACTCCCAACCCCGGAACACGAGGCTGGGTAGGAGACTGGTCTACGTGCGTCTACAGCGTAGACACAGGTAGACCCACGTAGCCGACGGGTAGATGCGGTGCATCTACCCGACGTGGCCGAACGTAGCTGAACATCAATCAACGGCGCCGAAGGGCCATGATCTACACGGCGTAGACGTAGGTAGCTGAAGATCGTCGCATGTCGGCACATGTCAATCAACGTAGACGTGGGTGCGTCTACATAGGGTGGGAACGCAGTGAATCGCCCAAAACGGCGAAATAAGGTCAGAATCCACAGCTTGCATGGTGGGTCGAGAAACAGCGCAAAAAAGAGTGACTCCGGTGTTCTTATACTCCGCTAGTCTATTCTGAATGGGTGGCACCAAAGTCTGTCACTTCTGGTGTAATTACTGTGCACACACTGGGATAACCCCTGGAAACCGGTGTTCCTAAGCGGGACTGTGCTGTGTAAATCTACCTACCTGTGTGAGTTGTGGATCTAAAATGACCACACTCGGATGCATGTCAGATACATATCATGTATAACTCCGCTAATCTCGCACAGGCGGAGTGGATAAAGTGATTTGATTGTTAGAATTCATAAATGAACACGGCCGCGACCCCATCGATTGGTTCCGCCATTCCATCGAATGCATGTTATTGCCGTTCATCAAGTCCAGATGGCATCGTCCCCGACGTCGACTCTTGCAACCCAATGGCTGCTGTAGACCTAGCTCCTTCCGAGCTGGACACCGACCCCACAGCGTACCTCGTCCTCCCGCGCTTCAACCACACTCTCGACTTTGAACTCCACAGCCAGCATAACATATGCACTCACCTTTGCCCTCAAAAGTCTGTGTACATATTACGCAGGAAGACAGTGCACCGCACTGAGGAGGAGTGAGTCCGCGTCATCCTGTGTGGAGCGAGGCGCGAGGCAGAGCACTGATGTATCTGACACAAAGGTCCGAGGTTCTGCCTGCATGCAGCGGCGCTGAGCGCGCTGCGAGATCGCACCCCCATCACGGTACATCCAGCAGTGCTGAGCCACATCCGAGCAAGACATCGGACTACGCGCGCATCGATGACGAGCGTGCGTGGGGTGCTCGAGTCGGCCGCAGCGCATCCATTTTGTGGTGCAGAGTGGGCTGTCGGCTCGTGTGGGTGCAGCTCATGCAGTGTGGGCTGCAGTGCAACTGGCTCGCCGCTCGCCACGGGGGTCCGTGTGCAGGACGCATGCCTCCAATCAGTGCGGGCGTAGATGGAGTAAGAAAAGAGACACCAAAAAGAGAACACAAAATGAGGGTGCCTCGCACCAATTCTGATCCGCCACAGCCTCGCTGATTTTCCCTTGCCATGGGCCTCATAGAGTTGCGGTGATTCCGACCCGGACAGGCTGTTCAGTGTTGGTGCCAGGAATGTACCATTTCGTCGTCGTACCGGTAGGAGGGCCGTCACCGTCTTCTGCATTCCGTCTCTCTGATGTTCTCAAAGGGGGCTGGACTACAACTATCATCTCTGGGGGTCTTTTGCCGCCTGGATGCCGCCTGTCAAAATACCCACCCATTGGCTGGGAGGCGAGGCTGCGCGTGCTCCACCCCCGCCGAACATCTCCGACATCAGTGCCGCGGTCAAGTTGGATGACAAAGTCTGCATCATGACAGGCGCCGCCATGAGTCTTCAGGTGAGCCACCTAGTCCCCAAAGCTGAAGCGGAATGGGTATGTTCCGTTGTCCTGGTTCAATAATCAATCTTATCCGTTGCAAATCCCAGTTTCTATTCCACTACCTCGTGCTCACGGGATATGGGAGGATCCCGAACAGGACCTCAATTCGGTACGCAACGAGGTGACGCTCTGTGAGGACCTGAATGGGCAGGGGTTGGACCAAGGTCTCTTCCTTTTTGCCCCCTACGCAGATTGTGTGGTGGCGGCTGTGTTCGCTAAGACTGTGGCCCAAGACCTCACGCATGAGTACCATCTTAGAGCGATCGACTTCCCGACGCAAATCCGCCGCGGCTATTTCTTCATTCGGTTTGCTTGGAATGTCCTCAAATTCCTGACTCCAGGGCTGGCGGATGCCGCAGCCGCGATCCACCCCCTGGAAGAGCGCCCAGATGGCGGAGGCTTCCTCAAGCGGAAACGCGCCGATGACACAGGCGGCGGGTCAAACAAGTCCAAGAAAGGCGGCATTGGGGGCGGTGGTGCCAGGAAGCGGGAAGACGTCGGAGACGGCAGTGAGGTCGGTGGCGCTGAGGAAGACGTCGGAGGCGCTAACGACGGCGACGGCCAGCTAACCGAGGACGGGGCGAGTGCCCCCACAGCAGAGGATGAAGACGAAGCCCAGCTCGCCGTGTTCGAGACTCTGGACACGGCACTCAAGAGTGAGTTTAGCCTCTCCCGCTTAACCTGCCAGACTTGCGGGCCTCCCCCTCAGCTCACCCCTCACTGTCGACAATGTCCAGGCCGGGCGATACCCTGGGCTCGCCGGGATCAAGCGACTTGAGCACGAGTACAAGCAGGCCCATCCGCAGGTCTCCGCGGTGGGGGACGCGCGTGTATGGGAGGAAGGAGACAATGACCAGACGAGGTTGCGCCGTCCAGCACTGGGATGTACGAATATATGGGGCCCCCAGAAAACTAGGGTTATACATTCTAGAATAACCATGGGTCGACACGACTTGGCGAAACCTATTCAATCCTCCCCGACCCGCGTCTCTACCTGAGTCCATTACAGTGTGTGGCTGTAACTGGATCACGTTCGGCTGTCTTCATTCTTGACTGTTTTCATCGTGGGGTCTCATGAGTTGTTCACCTTTTGGAGTGTCCGAAAGCCAAAGGGAAGGTAGGTCCGACTTGAAAAAATTGTAGGAAACGAGCACATTTCATGGCAGATTCCGCGGTTGATACCTTTGGCTCGGACGAGTCGATTGCCCATCTAATGGAGCTTGTGCCCAAAGTCGCCGAACACACAGGCGTCCGTCGGCCAGTTGTACTCCGATGGATGCAAGATGGAAGGGAGAAACAGCAAGTCGAAACTGTTTTGGCCAACCACAACCCGATATAGGACCCGAACTCCGTTTGAGATTAGCAAGGTTTATTCGTCCGGTTTTGCATGTATCGTTTCTGTGCCCATCCCATGCGCCATGCAAAAAATCACGAAACAATGTATGCTTTTCCGTATGGCGACGAATTCAGCAACGGCAGATTGACAAGAGTCACCACTGTTACCTTATAAGTTATGCTGCCCGCTGAACTCCTTGCAACCCACAGAGTTCATAAATATCAGACACCCTCAATACCCAGCTCATCAGCAATGAGAATTGCCGGCTGCTTCTCGATGATCAGCGCCGTGTTGTGCTCATGTATTCACACCCACATTTGAGGGTGACGCTCGGGTCTGCCATTTTAAAGCCCTGGACAGTGTGTACATTCAACCGCAACTCAATGACAGTGATTGGTCCCATGGCCTCATGGCGCAGGTGCTGAGCTAAGGAAAATCAACGAATCAATAGAGCACGGGGCATGGAGGATTTAATGCACTCACGGGATGCCACCACAGGCTCGCTGACGAGAAATTTCGGCAGGCAGCCGGAGGAGGTAGAGGGCAATCGAGCATACCATTTTCACGGCGGAACATGTTGATTGCTTCGTCGTCTGCTGCGAAATACCTGACGACAGGGTTCAATTATTAATATTATTGCCAAGACTTGAGTGTGACGCACTGAATCTCGGGCGCACCCATATCCACTGGCCCCACCTCCCGACATTGGCAATCAATTATTAAATCTGGGCAGGGCAGCGTGTGTGAAGACAGCAAACCTATCGAGTTCAAAGCCAAGAAGAACAGATAAGAAAAAGAGTACCAGTTCCCATTCTCGTTGAAGCCACAGCCTGAAGCCCCAACTCAAGTCTCGAAGGATGCGCAATGTCCGAGATGTCCGAAGGCCGAAAATACTGTAGATTTCAATCAGTTCTCCAGGGCTGTGCCAGTGTATCTTGGCCTGCGCCGATGACGGGGACCAGAGTCGAGAGGGACCAAGATGAAATGGAGCGCGTCAGAGCAGATGCCGGGAGTAGAGCACGTTCAGGATGCCTCAGTAGTGACGGAGAGCACAAGATACCACGAAAACTCGATAAGAAGGGCGACGCGAGGACATCCACAAGCATCCGGCAGAGGTTGAGCCATCCGCATTGAATGAATTTAAAGTTGGATGAATTTAAAGTTGTGGGCGGAAATAATGAGATTGCAGAGACCAAACACAGACGCTGACGACACAGACACTGGAATCGGGGATGTGGTGCAAGAAAAAGAAATGTGTGGCTGTGCTTGGCGTCAATCCGGATCAATTCTGGTGTTCTTATAGGAGAGTCTCCTTGACACCAGGGGCAACCAGCGAAGCATATGAACACCAAGTGCGTCACATGCATATGACTCGCAGTCGGAACAAAGCCCACAAAGGTGCCTTTAACAAGCAAAGGGGGGCTTTGTTGCATGCTTTATTCCCCTGCACTGGAGAACAAAACATGCAACAAAGCCACCCTTAGTCTGGGAAAGGTGGCTTTGTAGCCTTTCTTCCATATGGGAACTACATGTGTGTAACACATGTGGTGTTCACATGCATTGTTGGCTGCCCCCGGTGTGAATTTCACATACACCATGCTCTGTTGTCTTGTGCATCTCTGCCTTCTGTTGAAAGGGATGAAATCGGTACGTGAATGAAATTCTTTATCCAAAGAATTCAACCCAACAAAACCAACTCCAAAGACTTTGTGTGTGTTTGGGGTTCACATGACAGGGAACCCTGGTATTGGATTTGGAATAAGGTGTGTGTGTGTGTGTCGAGACCCAAAACCTGATGCTACATGTAACTAGTTCTTCTTTGTCTGTTCAATCAAAACCCAAAACCTAACTCCAACTTCAAACCAACCAATAAACCATAACTCAAAACTGTTCCTTTAGAATGTGTATCCGTAAGTTCAACTGTTCTGTTCCAAACCCAAAATCCATCTGAGAAATCTGTAAGGTCCAACCAAAGGTTTGTTCAAAACCAAAGCAAGAGACAAAATCACAGGTGGTGAGACCTGGGTTTCGGATTCTGTTCAACAAGTGCATTCCGCACCCCTTTTATACCCTAACTGTTTGTCCCATCCAAATACAATGCTACTACTGTAATTCATAGTCCCAAATGTTTTTGTTTCTATGTTACCGCTGGCTTTGGCCGTATCTGCCTTGTCTTGATGATGGTTTCAACCATCCTCGCTGAGCTGGTGCATTCCCATGATCATTTCCCAGGTTATGGGGCAATGGGAGGCAGTTCTGGGTTGCCTTGGTCACTGGCTGTCCCCTCCCATGCCAATGCAAGCGGCAGCTCATTGACCGTTACGCCCAAAGTGTGTCTGGTCCCGAAGCCTCGAGAAGTTACATGCTCATGTGACTGTTTTTGATAGTTGGTCCCCCCATCACAACCATCAAATCGTTCCCCTGGTATTGCACCCTCTTCATTTTTACTTGTCCAGGCCAACCTACTGCTCCTATAGACATCTCTCTTCTTTATCCTCGGGCCCATGGCCTCATTACTTTGCAATTTGAACTGTAGCTGATTCAGAGTCCTCGGTAAGTGATATTTATCTTATCGTAGTTTTTGATATAAACGGCTCTTTTCTCCATGTTTTTACGATCGCAAAATTTCCCTGCACATCACTGTCTTGGTGAAAGCTATCTGAAGGGGTTTTTGGCTGACATGTTGACAGACCTGGTACTGGGGCACCTGGGCATTTATTCAAATTTGCTTGAGTTGCAACATACTATACTGTGTTACACTACATTACAGCATCATCTCACAAGAGCTAATGCTGGCCTGGGCAATTAGCTAAAAGGGATATAATGTGTCTCGGACCATTAGAAAGGGGTTGGAAAACAATCCTGGTAAAGGATTGACATGAGAAGTCGCTAATGGAGCAACCACAGAAAGTGCCTAACCATCCTGGCAACAGATTGGGGCTACTGCACATCCCTGACTAAGGGTGTATTACGAGGGATTATCCTTCTGAACAAGGGGGCTTACCATTGGACATCATCTGATGTCTTCAGAACTGCCAACAGAAGGTTGGACTTGGTTGATCTACCAATTGACTAAGAAACCATACTTGGGTACTGGGAAGCGACAGCTATCATGGTTTTCAGACAAATCACTTAAGTGGTTCAAAGCAGAACCAGTTGAAGCAGATGGTTACCAAGGAGGGTAACAGTGGGCTGACGAGGAAGTTGGCTAAAAGTTGACACATCAACAATATCCCATCATGATCGTCCTAAGCAATATAGATCTTGACTCATTGTTAAGCTCGGCTTATCGATGTTCCTTATAAATCTGTTCAGTCTTTACAAATCTCTTGATAACTGACAGGAGTTCTTCAGCTAGCTGCCATACCACTAGTCATATACCCTGAACCCTGCTACTTTTTTTTTTTTTTTGCGCGATGCGTCCATATGGATACAGACGTGTCTTAGCAGCACGAGACTCTCATGATGCCAAAGATGTTAGGGACTAGGAGCCTGTACAGACGGATCCTAGTCCCCGGATACACCAACGGCTGACACAGAAGTGTACACAAAGTACATGACTGGTTGCAAACCGATTGGGGTTTGAATCACTGGATACGATGACATTCAGGATTAGGAAACCCGAGCGTCGGGTCTCCTAAGTCCTCCGACACCACGGAAACGGACACAGAGGAGTCCAGGAGTATCAGCATTAACACTCCTTAATGCTCCTTAATGCTGTGGTACAGGAACTGATCGCGATTGACCGCGATCACTTTAATTTATTAGAAGCCTATATAAGCTCGGTAGAATCTCTATGTACAGTAGATTCTACCTCGTCTAATCTCAGGCTTCTACCCTGGCTTTACATAGGCATTGTCTCCACCCTGCCCCGCTTCCTCCACATTGTACTGCGGGTTATATCCATGCCCCAGGTTGTATACCTGAGTGGATACCACACCCTCACCCTCTTCGACTCATTCCGGGTTCCACCTTGCATCCCGACCTATGACATACGGCCTCCTAGGGAGGACACCATATAACTGGTCCTACTGCTCAGGGAACACACGAGCTATTAGCATCCGCCACCACCACAGCCGGGGCACTAGCTCCGCATCTGGGGACAGAACTTGAACAAGTCCCTCAAAGCACAGACTGATTTTAATAACCACCTCAGCCCTAACTATTTCGATATAGCTCTAATACAACCACATTTCGACTTCCGCGGCCTCTCCCGCATCAACCGCTCCTTCGCATCTATCTACCCGCCAGCACACGGCAGAGATCATCGCACAACACGCTCGATGATCATGGTCAACACCCGCCTCCCGTCCTCTACCTGGAACACAGTCCCCATCCAGTCACCCGACATCACCGCCATGGAACTGTTCGGCGTCACCTTCGGTACCATCAGGATCATCAACATATACAACGACTGCAATCACAACGATGCACTAGACGCTCTACGGGATTACCTACGCAGCCCACAGGCCTCGAGATGCCCTATCCGACCCCTGCGATATATATGGGCGGGTGACTTCAACAGGCACCACCCGTCTTGGGATGAATTCCGCAACCACCACCTCTTCACAGCACACTCGAACCTCACCCAACCCCTCCTGCACATCCCCGCACGCTACTCGATGTGTATGGCCCTGCCACACGACATACCTACGCTCCGTGCCTTCGGCACAGGGAATTTCACCCGCCTCGACAATGTTTTCTGCTCGCCGTCTCTCGTTGACACCTATATCTCCTGCGATACCGATCCCAGCCTCATGCTGCCAAAAACCGACCATTACCCTGTCATCCAAGTTCTCGACATCGAACACGTCGTGGTCAAGCACATCCTGACCCCCCTCTACCGCATCGCAGATTGGTCAGAGTATTGAAGCGAGCTCTCCAAAGCCCTCACAGGCCTGGAGCAGCGGGCGAGCTACAATTTGGTGGAGGAAGTGACAGATGCGATCTGAATGGTTGAGCGGGCTGTCAGCGAGACTACCCATAAGGTGGTCAAGCTGTCTTCCCCGGCTTTCTACGTGAAGCGCTGGTTTACACATGAGATGACACTGTTGCGCAAGCAGCATGCGAAGCTCAAGCGCCTGGCGTACGAGCAACGCCTCACCCCTGAGCACCCGGTTCATGTGCAAGCGCGCGAAGCAGCAGAGGTGTACAGCAAAGCGGTGGCTGACAGGAAGGCGCACTATTGGGTAGAATAGCAGGAGGACCTTGTGGATGACCAAGTGTGGGACATCCATAGGTTCTTAAATGCCACGCCATCCGATAGGAGTGCTGCGCGCATCCCAACTCTCGAGCGCCGTCACCCCGTGTCGAACGCGATCGTGGCAGTGGTGGCCACGAACGAGGAGAAGTCCGTGTGGCTACAGAGCGAGTTCTTTCCACCGGGGATGGCGGTCTCATCAGTACCGTTGGACACAGAGTATCCTGCCCCTGCGTGGACATGGAAGCCAATGTCGGATGACATTCTCCGCCTTGCCGCGGGGAAGATGAAGCCGTACAAAGCCACCTTCCCTGACTCTGCCCCGAATTGTGTTATAAAAATATGTACTGACCTCCTTCTGCCGTTCCTAGGTCCCATTTACCGCTCCCTTGATGAACTCCACCACTACCCCGGCCGAATGGGCGGAACTCCGCATCCCGGTCATGCGCAAGCCAGGCAAGAGCAGCTACGCAGAACCAGGAGCCCACCGCCCGATTGCCCTTTCAAAGGGCTTTGCACACTGGCTCAACGGGGCGAAAGACATACAGCTGGTGTCCGAAGCCAAGCTCGCTGGCGCCCTCCCTAGGAATCAGTATGGGGCGCGGCCTGGCCGCTCCACCACGGACGCCCTGCACAAAGTTGTCAAGGTGATAAAAGACACCTGGCGAGAGGGCCGTGTAGCCACCGTCCTGTGCATGGATGTCAAGGGAGCGTTCCCCAGTGTCGCACTGGACCGACTGTACCACGACCTACGCATGCGGGGCATACCGGAGCAACACACCGACTGGCTCTGCTGCCGTTTCGCAGGACGCACCAGCAGGCTTGCCTTTGGGAACTACCTCTCCGACTCCTTTGAGATCACCGGTGGACTAGACCAAGGCAACCCACACTCGGGATTCCTATACGGGATCTACAATGCAGATTTGGCGGAGATCCTGCGCCCGAGGAAGGACGAGGATGGGGTTGTCTTTGTGGACGACAATACACTTATCACAGTCGCTGACACATTCAAACAGATCCACAAGAAGATCCAGTCAATAGTCGCGCGCTGCAATGGTGTAGTGCAGTGCCGCACACAATGCCAAGTTTGGCCCAGCAAAATATCAGATGGGGGATTTCTCACGCCACCGAGTCAAGCACCTGTTCCTGCCCCACAAGACCATCCCGGAGCCCCGCTTCAATATGCGTCTGGATGGACATCTCATCAAATCTGCAGATTCGGTGAAATTACTCGGTGTCAATCTCGATCGCGAGCTGCGCTGGCATCAACAGGAGGCAGCGGTGGTGGCAAAAGGCCAAGCATGGGTCCAACAGACCGCCTGCATTGCCCGCACTTTGCGCGGGATAAACGCTGCAAACATGCACCGGATTTACCTTGGGGTATGCGTACCCCGGATGCTCTACGCTGCTGACGTTTTTCTCTCCCCGCCTGTGGGGAATAGGTCGACATACTCAAAAAAGCACCGCGAGCGAGGAGTACTCAAAAAATTCTGTTCTATACAGCGCAAGGCCGCCCTCGCAATCACCGGCGCTCTGCGCTCCACCCCAACTGAGGTGCTGGATGTCTACGCACACCTACTCCCGGTGGAACACCTTGTCGCGAGGGTCAGGCTAGGGGCAGCCTTACGGCTGGCAACATTGTCGAAATTGAACCCCCTACGCGCCGCAATGCTAGAAGATGCATCGCGCCCTCCCTGGGTGCCGCACGCCTCACCGCTAACCGACCTGGAATATGATTTACACATTGAGCCGGATGAGATGGAAACAATGGATGCGGTGCAGACGCCAGCGGAGTGGGCGCCGACCATGGGGATTGAGATTGCAAGTACGAAAGAGGATGTGGTCAAAGCAGAAAAAGAGGACAGTTCCACTTACAAAGTATTTACTGACGGTTCTGGCATAGATGGGCGCATAGGGGCCTCCGCCGTCCTCTTTGAGCACGGCGTCGAGCTGGGTGCACTTCGGCTCTACTTGGGGAACACGGAGGACCACACCGTCTTTGAGGGCGAAGGCATCGGTGGTGTTCTCGCCATGGTACTCCTCGAGCAACTTGAGCAGCTATCCGGGCCGGTTTCGATCTATGTCGACAGCCAACCCGCGATCCGTGCCACACAGGTGAGAGCCTCAACGCCATCCCACTGGATCTGGGATCTGTGGCACGTGCAGGCGCGCACCCTCGCAGTGAAACACCCTGACGCTCGGGTCACAGTGAAATGGGCCCCGGGCCACGTTGGTATTGTCGGGAACGAAAGGGTAGATATAGAGGCGAAGAAGGCAGCGCAAGACCGAGACTCGTCTGCCAAACGAGGCCTCCCTCCCCGCATCTGCGGCGCGCAGCCTTGGAGCCGCTCCGCCACGAAACAGCACCTTGTGGCTGAGCTCAAGGACAACCGCGCACCGCAAATGGATGACATCGAAGCGCTATGAATGCACGATGCAGTATGACGCCAAACTTCTCAAAGGCTCGTATCTAGCCACAGTCAACTGTCTGCCCCGCAGTCTGGCTGTACTCCTCATCCAGCTCCGTACCGGTCACGTCCCCCTTGCCAAACACCTCCACAAAATTCAAAAAGCCGATTCTCCTATCTGTCCCCGTTGCCGACAAGCCGATGAGTCTGTCGCCCATTTCCCGTTACACTGTACCGCCCACGCAGACGCACGTCGTGAACTGCACCGTGCCGCCAGCCCCAATGCCCGTGTTCTATCGAAGCTGCTTGGGTCCCCAAAGCTCCTCCCCCACCTCTTCCGCTTCCTAGGGTGTACGGGTCGCTTCCACAGCATCCACGGCACCCTCCCTGAGCCCCCAGACCCTGTCCCAAAAGAATAAATTTCGCGGCCTCGCCCCCTCCATCCACCTCCGCCGTACCCGAAGAGCCGCGCTGCACCCCCCACCCTGCCCATCATGCCTTAGCCGTACAACCGCCCCCTGCCACTCGGCTCTACTTTACTCACCAGTGCCCACCCACCCGGGGCCTATACCCCACTTACTCTAGGCTTGCAACCACTTACCTTATCTCACCCAGGTCCCGACCCACTCTCCTATTTGCGCAGAAGCACTTCCATCCATGTGTCATGAATTTGGCACTCAGATATGATTTCGCAGACCCCACATATATATTACCATGCCCCCAACCCATAGATAACAGATATGTAGAAGTATGCCCAACGTGCTGTACGTGGCGAGGGGCAAAGTTACGGGGATGCAAAAAAAAAAAAAAAAAAGCTTGCGATTATGCGGGCCCTCCACGAGTGGCGACACTATCTGCAGGGCAGTCAGTTGAAGTTCGAGATTTGGACGGACCACAAGAATCTGGAGTACTTCACCACCACAAAGAAACTCAATAAACAACAGGCCCGTCGGTCGTTGAGCTCAGCGAATATGACTTCACGCTCATTCATAAACCCGGGAAGCAATATGCGAAACCGATGTGCTTTCGAGGCGAAGCGGTCATGAGAAGGGGGCACAGGACAATTCGAATCTTGTGCTGCTTCCGGAACAGTACTTCCGGAGGATGGACGGTGAAGAATTTTTGAAAGCCATGCCGGTGGTCTTGGACGACACGGCGGGTGACCAATTCATGGAGGACATCAAGGCTGGGAAAGCTGATTGGGAAGATGTGGTGAAGAAGGCGCTGAAGGAAAAGGCTGAGGGCTGGGAAGAACACGAGGACGGGTTCGTAACCCGACATGGAACAGTATACGTGCCTCCAACTGGGGATCTACGACATCGGATTCTACGGGCACACCACGATGATTATATTCGGGACACCCGGGACAATTCCGGACGGCGGAACAAGTAACCCGAAACTAGTACTGGCCCCCCCTACTGTCGGACGCCAAGCGATACGTTTCGGCTTGTCCTGTGTGCCAGAGGACGAAGCTATTCCCTTCGAAACTCCGAGGACCCTACACCCTAACGCGGTTCCGGAACGGGTGTGGCAGAACATCTCAGTGGACCTGATCACCAAGTTACCTGTCCGTAACGGGTACAACTCTATCGCCGTGATAGTCGATCGACTGGATAAAGGAATCCGGGTGGTGCCTTGCACCGAGCACTTGGGAGGAGAAGGGATGGCGCGCATCTATCGTGACCACGTGTGGAAGGACTTCGGGTTGCCCGAGGTGGTGATCAGTGACAGAGGGACACAGTTCATAGGACACTTTATGCGGGAC
This sequence comes from Mycena olivaceomarginata, assembly GCA_029378375.1. NCBI lineage: Eukaryota > Fungi > Basidiomycota > Agaricomycetes > Agaricales > Mycenaceae > Mycena > Mycena olivaceomarginata. The sequence goes on from JARKIC010000010.1 coordinate 435,776, forward strand.
CTGTTGAAGCCCTGGGCATAAAATCGAACACTTTGACCGCCTACCACCCACAAACCGATGGTCAGACCGAACACATCGACCAAAACATCGAACAATACCTTCGGGTTTTCACCAACTTCTTGCAAGACGATTGGGCAGATTGGTTGACGCCAGCGGAGTTTAACCACAACGACCAAGTCAGCAAGACGATGGGTTTCAGCCCCTTCTTCATTACCATGGGATTCCATCCGCGAAAAGGCACTGAACCACGACTCAAGGTACCGACCGAAGATGCGACTAAATTTGCAACCTGGATGTCTAAGGTTCGGGAGGAAGCAGGGGCTGCCATGCGGGCAGCACAGGAGACAATAAAGAGGTTCTATGATGCCAAACGACAGGCAGACCCCGATTATAAACCCGGTGATAAGGTGTATCTGTCCGGGGCGAATTTGGTCACTCATCGCCCGACGAAGAAATTCGAAGCCCGGCGTTATGGTCCCTTCACGATCGTCCAGAAGGTTGGAGCCATCTCTTACGAACTGAAACTTCCGGATTCTTGGAAGGTTCATCCGGTCTTCAACACCGTATTTCTTCGTCCCTGGGTCCTGCCTGTCGCTGCCCATCAGCACCACAACGATCCTCCCCCTCCAGACATAGTAGATGGGGTGGACCTCTACGAGATTGCAGAGGTGCTGAAGATACACTTCAACAAAAAGTGTAAGCACTTGCAGTACCTGATCCGGTGGGAGGGTTATGGACCCGAGGATAACACCTAGGAGCCATTGGAACATTTGGGGGATTCTACCGAATGTCTTGATGACTTCTACGAGAAGTACCCGGCGGCTCTGAAAGAAACCACCCATGGACAGAAGTGGGTCATCACAGGTGAAGACCTATGGAACAAGAAGCGGCGCCGATGGTGAAACCCGAGGCGGGTTTCACCTAGAGGGGGGTAATGTCATGAATCATCTTTTCATTTTACTTCCAGAACCCGAACAACCCGATCATTGATCAGATCAACTATCTGATCAATCGAACCAGGATACCGTTTTAGGATCCCTAACGGTTTCGATCAGTTCCCCGACCTTCGGGTTCCCGATCGCCCCTCTACGTTCATATACCCCTTCATTTACTTTGCATTAATCTTATCCATTGCCGTTGGACACTGTACCTTAATTTACAACCCCTGGGGACTTTAGTATATAAACCGTAGTTAGTTCCCTGTACTTTACACTATTCTAGTCTAAACTCCAGGCTTATTCGTTTGGAACTCTTCATGCTTCAGTCGCCCTCGTCACCTCAGAACCCGGAATCTGCTCTGTGCTAAACAGATCATTAAACATGAGTTAGGGTGCTCTGCACAACAGTTTAAGCTGTATAAAAATTAGGAATATAATAAGCAAGTATAGTTTAATTGGTAAAGTGTCTCCCTTCCAAGGAGAAATTGTTAGTTCGAGTCTAATTGCTCCGCCAGCTATTGCTGAGCACCCAAAATCCGCCGCCTGCCCCCGCCCCTGCCGCTCTGGCTCCGGCGCCGGGTCCAGATTTCTTGGCCCCCCACCCAGCACCCAAAACGGTCTTTCGACCGAATCCTCCAGCCATTTTCGACGGTGACCAGATGCAAGGACGGATGTTCCTTTACTCCGTCCTCACCTATTACCGGCTGGTTCCGGAAGCTTTCATGGCGGACCTTTCATGGCGGAGGGTTCGTCTCACAGGAAAAACTGGTCCGGTTCGCCATGTCCTTCATGTCGAAGGACGCGGCTGCCCGATGGGTGGAATGGCGCGCATCCGCCATACCAATGTATCAAGGTGCAGGCTCGGCACAATCCCAACGGTTCTCGTCACTTCCAGACAAATGGTAAGTCGGTTTCCAAAGATTCCAAGCCAAGATAAATTCTAAGAGACACCTTGTTCGAACTCCCTGGTTTCCACCCAATTTGCAAGTGTTCCCACCTACTAGCTGTGGGGTGATTCCGTGAAGACTGAGCAGGACACTCTGGTACTAAATACAAAGACCTGAAACACATGGAAATGTCTGAGAATAAGTAGATATGAGTAAAATGGTCTGTTTATCTGTCCAACTGCCATGTATCCATCAGAGAATTGGGTATCTGGGTCTTTCTATTGGCTGCCAGTGACAAGCACACCATCCTCGTGTGATCCTATGCACATGTATGATCAGTAAGACTGTGCCTGGCCCACTAAAGCCAGCCTCCTATGTTGATCCTGACTTGATAGCCCATTCCCTCCGATGCCAGTGCCTTCCTGTCTGCAGGAAAATTTATACCAGGAAGTCCCACTGGCAGTCCGTAACTCTTCAGAGATACCACATTCAAAGTACTTCCCAGTATGGGTACTCGCTCCAAGAGCCAATAGCTATAGGTCCAAGTGTCAAGATTTTGAGGGGCACTCAGTTTCATGCCAAAAGTACAATTATAGTATGAAATCATGTGATTATATCGGGAATATTAAAAGTGCCAACTGACCGCCATACGGAAAGGCCGAAATCACCGAAATATCTTGCAGCCAATTGAATGTGCATCTGGACCGCCATACTAGTCCTATGAGAATATACATCCTAGACCTACCTGGTGTACCAATGTAATATGAAGGTATTCTAAATTTTGAAGGAAAAAGTTTGTCCGACCTAAAGTTCTTTTTCCAGATGAATAATGTGACATCGTGAACGTCATAACAAACAGCAAAAACCAGCTTCTAAGATATATTCTATAGGACACAAAACAAAATGTTACCGCAGATTACGCTGTGGTGCTATTACATACATATTCACATGTAATAGACGGCTAGCATTCCACTCTTTGTCCGTATCTGCCATGTTCCTTACCGTGGCCGTCCCCTTTCCCTGCTACAACACTTATTCTAATTTCAGTGGAGAGGATAAATATCAAACCTCTGCTAATTTTCGGTATCCTCCCACACAATCCGTAGCCGCGCTGCCATAAGCTTTTGGCGCTCGCGCCATGCTGCTAGTGCGCTAAGGAGGATAGTGGCGAAGCACGCAGTGCCCGTAAGCCCCAGTGTCGCAACATAACAGCTGCGCCCCTCCAGGCACTGGTGCGACGCAACACGAGCTACTGCTGCATCAACCGAACTCTCGTCCCGCTCGTGCGCATCGAGATTCCGCCCAAACGCGATCGAGAAGAGGTTCGCGCCGACGATTGGTGAGAGTGAGAGGAAGCCCCAGTTTTCGGAGAAGTGCACTGCGGGCGAAAGGAAGTTAGCGGTGGGGTACGTAGAAAGAAAAGAAGTTAAGGGACGGGAACGCACAGAGCCCGAAGAACTCGATGCACACGGTGGGGAAGAGCCCGAAGATAGTGCCATACGAGAGCCCGACAAGGGCGCTCGCTTTCCACAGGTCCGTTACGTCGCTGATCTGCGCGGCGAGGAGCTGCGAGCAGAAGAGCAGGCTGGAGACGAGTACGAGGGAGTACGACCGCGGCAACCCAAAGTAGTTTTTCATGTTGTCAGAGATGAGGCCTGCACAGCGGAATGTGAGCCAAGGCCGTATATTGGACGAAAAGTGACCACAAACCGATAATTATACGGCCAAAAAAATTCATAATGGAGATGGTTGAGACCTGTGTCGCCTGCCATTGAGAGGCTTCAACCTTGTCATAGGCGGGATTCCCTTTGGCGAAGAGCGCCTGCGACATGGACCCAACGTTGTTGATGTCTGCAGGCACTCAGCATCCAATTGAAGGAACAAACTCGCGAACCACGTACACATTAATCCTGTCCCACTCACTGCACTCAAAGATAAGTGAACGTTCACGGTACAGAGACGGACAACGCACGCAAGGAGAGAATCACGAAAAGCAGCCAAAAGTCTGAGTTGATCCACAGCGCACGGCCGTAGATGTTCGGACCCTCAAATACATCCTGCTGCTTGCTGCGGTTGACGGTGCGGCTGTGGGACGTCCTGCGGCTACGGCCAGCCGAAGGCCTACTTGGTGGGCCCAGTTCAATCCCTCTTGCATCGGGAACATAGTATTCTTCCGTGAGGCTGAAATCAGTGGCCTCGTCGAGGAGCGGCGTGTGGCTGTCGTTGCCGTGGTCGAAAATGGTCGCCTCTACCTCGGCCGCGACTGTCGTAACCACCATGTGATCGCTGCCCTCGGCGGCCGACAGTGGGATGGGGCGCACGAGGAAGAACCCGATAATGGTTGTCAGCGCAGTACCTAACGACAGCAGGAGCAGGAACGACGATGTGTTGCCCGGGAACAGAAAATGCGCAAGTGTGGAGAAGAAGAATCCGGAAAGGCCGATGCCCGAGAGCACGATTCCGGTCGTCGTTGCGAGCTAACCGGGCAAATGAGTCCGCAGTTTCGCTTTAAGTCACGCTGAGACGTACAGCTTTGTCGGGAAAAGATTTCGCGGTGGAGTTGATCGCGCTGGTGAAGGCGGCCTTCCCCCCTGCACCGGTCATAAAGCTGCAAGCGATAAGGAGGCCCAGGTTGAGACTAGACGGAGGGGAGCCCCCTTCAACACCAACATCGTAGAAATGCCTGATACCGGTGTATCCGAAAAAAAGGCAAGCAAAGGCGAAGTTGAGAGGTATACGGGGTCCCCACGCGTCGACGATTCGTCCCCAGAGAGGCCCGCTGCTGGATGCGCCGACTGCATTGTGTACTTTAACGCTAGTCGCTAATAAGTAAGACAAAGTGGGCGCACCGTTCGCCGCAAGCCCTACGATATTTAACTGAGTATGGCTGATATTAAGGCGGGCTGCAAGTTGCGGTGAATATGCTGGAAATCAAATCAGCCTGGCCTCTTATTTCGAGGGTAGAAGTCTCACCAGAGAAGACCTGTTGATGGAAATCCGTTCAATGAAAGGCTGGTGCTTCGCCAGGCCTGGAAGCGCACGTAATTCGTCCCCGAGCCGACCGCGACCAATAAGGATGCAAGTAGAGTCGTTATGCGAGGCACACTCAACAAACCGGGAACAACAAGGTTTGGGGGAACCATCGGATGACCAAGAGCTATGCGAGAGAGGGGAAATCGATGCAGAATCGAGACGGTATCAACTGAACGGCCACGTAGGAGCCATGCAGTGCCGGGAATCTGAAGGGGAAAGGTAACCGCCAACACAGCCACTATTCGCAAAACGACGGAGGCGGTTATCTCCCAGTCTATAAAAGGCGTTCAATTCGACCATGTAACCAGGATAGGTCTATTTGGCAGCCCCGGCTTCTTTGGCAACTGGGTTTCGAGAGGGGGTTGCCAAATAGAATCTGGCGGCCCGCCGATTTGCTAAACCTCAATGAGATCTTCCCAGGCTGGTGTCTGTGTTAAGTAAGAATGTAATAGACTCGGTAATATTTGGTACAGCCTTCATTGCTTTCTAGGCGTACAAATCCCCCACCACTGAATCGACCCCGAGTGCCTTGTGTTGCGAGTCCCGGCCATTGTACAGGGAGTCCACGCCATTTTCGTCACTTCCTTGGCGAAAATCCGATTCTTTTTTTGGTAGAGATCAATTGCTTGTACAGAAGTAGTGGTTTCAAGTTGGTGCAGATTTTGAGAAGGAACCTTCATAACAATCTAGGGCACTCCACAAGAGATACCCACTTCTATTGAGAGCCAGCGGAATGGTAATAGAGTTTTTCCATCATCCATGGCTTCACAGAACACGATAAATCAATCCCAAAAGTATTTTACACACAAACGGATACTCAAGATCCGATAGATCCGGATCCCTCGACGCGCCGCATATGAATGGCTGATACGTCAGATTTCTTACATCCCTCACAATCCCCTCGCCGCCCAAGACCGACACGCACAATAATCAGTGTCGGTGCGATATTCTGCGGAGATGGTCCTCATTTGCGTGATAGAAATACGGACGAGTTTCAGACATACCACCAGTTGCGAATTCGCCCCTGTACAAATGTACGTGAATGGCTGGAAAGGGTATCAAAAATCCAAAAAACTTTGGGGAAAGGGGGGTGGCCCACGGATTCGGGACCGCAGTAAGTTGCGGCTACGATCCAGACGATGACAGCGGCGCAGTAGAGTGCACCAGACTCCAGGCTGGTTCATCTCTCAGTGTTGCACTGAATGGAGGATGGATGCACCTACATCATCGCGATGGCGGTGTTGTATCTATGGGTTAGTGCGGGTTCAGACAGGATGGCATGCAGTTCTCGTCTCGCCCACCAAATTCGTCCCGCTTCAGCGCCGGCGTAGTCAGTCAGAGTGGAAATGGAAGCCGATTGAAGCATTTTTACCGATCAGTATCGTGAGTACAACGTTTGTCAGGATTGTTATGATAAATGGGATACGGACATCGAGAACTTGTGCGGGGGGACGGTGGTCGTAGTGGGATTGTATGTCCATTTCGAAAATAGATACATATCCAAGGGCTGTAGACGATGTTGAGCCGGTAACCTAATGACTTGGTGACTTTACCTGTGCAGGTTGCAAGCATGCCGACGGGGAGGACAACAAGATAAATGTTCCGGCCCCAAACGAGGTAGCACCTGTAAATCTGTCCGAGAGAAGGTCGTCAGTGCGGCCAAGAGACATCGGTAGGAACACACAAGAAGGGCGTCGGCGAGCAACCTTGCATGAAACTATCAGCCATCGGCAGATGGGTAGTAGACATCTGTCATACACATTGGTCACCTGAACGACGGCCTGTGCGAAGAGGATAACCTGGCAGGTCCACGCCGTTTGAGCCATTGCGTCCAGATCCCCCGCAAGTTCTTCACTGAGCAGGCGGAATTCAAACAATATGAGTGCTGGCTGCAGGACGGCTTGTGTGGTAGACAGAAAGAGCATGGTGCCGGTGATTGCAATGAAATATCTGTTGCCTGGGACTTCGGGGCGGGAGAGTAGGAGATGCAAGGCAAGTATAGCGAGGACAAGCAAAATTCCTGTAATTTGGGTTGGAATCGTGATCATTGACTCGTGTTGTGACCCACCATACAGAAGGAGGCCAGTCTATATGTTCTCAGTATCTTTGGAATGTGAGCGGCCCAAGCACACACCATGCAATCGTAAAAAGAGCCCTTCACGATCGCCCAAAACGGTGAAATAAGGTCAGAATCCACAGCTTGCATGGTAGGTCGAGAAACAGCGCAAAAAGAGTGACTCCGGTGTTCTTATACTCCGCTAGTCTATTCTGGTGAATCAGTAAATGGGTGGCACCGAAGTCTGTCATTTCTGGTGTAATTACCGTGTACACACCGGGATAACCCCGGGACCGTGCCCTGTAAATCTACCTACCTGTGCGAGTTGTGGATCTAAAATGACCACACTCAGATGCATGTCAGATGCATATCATGTATAAGTCCGCGAATCTCGCACAGGCGCAGTGGATAAAGTGATTTGATTGTTAGAATTCATAAATGAACACGGCCATCATCGGGAGCGACCCCATCGATTGGTTCCGCAATTCCATCGAATGCATGTGATTGCCGTTCGTCAAGTCCGGATGGCATCGTCCCCGACGTCGACTCTTGCAACCCAATGGCCGCTGTAGACCTAGCTCCTTCCGAGCTGGACGCCGACCCCACAGCGTACCTCGCCCTCCCGCGGTTCAACCACACTCTCGACTTTGAACTCCACAGCCAGCGTAACATATGCACTCACCTTTGCCCTCAAAAGTCTGTGTACGTATTACGCAGGAAGACAGTGCACCGCACTGAGGAGGAGTGAGTCCGCGTCATCCTGTGTGGAGCGAGGCGCGAGGCAGAGCACTGATGTATCTGACACAAAGGTCCGAGGTTCTGCCCGCACGCAGCGGCGCTGAGCGCGCTGCGAGATCGCACCCCCATCACGGTACATCCAGCAGTGCTGAGCCTCATCCGAGCGAGACATCGGACTACGTGCGCGTCGGTGACGAGCGTGCGTGGGGTGCTCGAGTCGGCCGCAGCGCATCCGTTTTGTGGTGCAGAGTGGGCTGTCGGCTCGTGTGGGCGCGAGGCTCCCTAAAACCCGACACAGCGACACGGCGGCAGACCTTCAGCAAATCCGACACAGCTAAATAAGTAAGACACACTCACCGTGTTTTCAGTAGTTCCGACACATGCCAAGCTTTCCACTCCGGCGTTGTTTCCTCTTATGCCTCCAGGTTGAACTGATGGGATAATTGATTGCTGATGCAATGATCTCCGAGTTGGCCGAGGGTGGTTCACTGGAGTACCGGAAGGGAACGGCTCGGAAACGAACGATGAGAGATAGAAGCTGGTGACGTTTTGTGATTCTGGGCGTCAACAGCCAAGTCACAAAGCATCACAGTTGCTTCGAACCCAAAATAGCGTGAGTTGCATGGATATTATCACTCACATTTTCACTGTTAGACTTACATATCCGTCGGAAACATACAGCCTAACCTATTCTCTATGCCCCATTAATCTAGCTTGAGATTAATTGCATGGGAATTCGGACAAAAGCAGTTTTGGGTTGACTTCCCAAATTAGTCAACTTCGGTGTTTCGTGTTCGAGAGATTCATCAGCCAAAGTATTCCGAGCTCATAGATGGCTATATTGGATGTCGGAGGATCCCTTCAGGCCATTTGAATATTGACAAGACAATCAAAACGCCGAGAGACAACTCCCTTCGGACCCTGCACGATTTGGAATGACGAGGAATCGTCGCAGTAAACGTCGTTCGGGACTAGAGTACCCGCCGATTTAATTGTCTCCAAAAAGGGGATGCCGCCCAGATTTGATTGCCAGTGTGCCCGTGAATTCGGGACGAACTTGGGATACACCTCAGTCGGGACTGTCCCGTTTCAAAGCCAGGCTTACCGTAATTATGCACTGCATAAATGAGCTTCAACAAAACGAGGTCGAAATTTGAATCAGAATACGCACTGAGTGAACTATGAGCAAAAGACCACAGCACATCCAGAAGAGCGACCTGCAATAGTTGACAAATGAAAACGCGGGTTGACACAGTACCCACCGCTTCAGAGGCCTTGTAGAGTGCCCCTACGTCAACTAAGATATCAGCGACGAGATCGTGTATTATCCTGCCTCCGGGTCAAAACGCAATTGAGCCTTTTGGGGTAGGCACATACCTCTCGCTCAGAATGAGCGTCTCGTCCAACGCATCCTTCATCTTTACATTCATTTTTTTCTACCGGAAAAAGGTCAACGGTCAGCTTCTTTCGTTACATGAATGGGCGGAACATACCAAATCCATGCTAGTGAACGACCATTTACCCTTCTTGAGCGTGGCGTTGATGAAACCTCTTGGCAGTTCATCCCCCAAGTCATCCTTTCGCAACATGAATACGAATCCCGTTTCTTGATACAGTAGCGAGAGAGGAAGACTGTGCGCCTCGGACAAAGAACGGTTCAACGCGACTATGTCGCCGACGTTTTCCTTGTAAGTTTCACGGGCGACATCGAGCAGCCTGTTGCAATTGGCCTACCGGAAAGTTCAACTTTGAGCGCACAATAATTGTCTGAGCCGCTTACCTTTACGGCGTACACTCGGGCGTTCACCGCTGAGATCCCTCCCTGAAGAGAATGAATTATGAGGACGTCATGTTGAAGTGTACAAACCTTCGCAGGGAGGATATCTTCGTTCAGGTGTGTACACACGAGACTTTCGATCTTGGCCAGTCTCTCGTCTGACAACATCTGAGGAATTTAGTCAGCAGTTGTAAGTGTTTTTACTCGCGATCCATCACCTCATGGATGATTCTCAATGGCCGGGATTGGCTGCCTTCCAGCGCTGTTTGTAACGGGGGTAAATTTTTGATAATATTTCGCAGGTCAAGCATCTGAGAGACGCGCGCCGCCGCAGATTTTGCTGTGGTATATGGCTTCGTTTCGGATGCTGCGAGCTAGCACTGCATTTTGACAGGTTCTGGACCCAACTTAGCCGAGATATGACGAGCCGGTCCCGAGGTGCCTCGGCTGACCTCGACACAGCCGTTCGAGGTTAGCCGAGGCACCTCGCGACCGGCTCGTCATATCTCGGCTAAGTTGGGTCCAGAACCTGTCAAAATGCAGTGTAGGAGGCGATCTGGTTGTTAGTCGTAAGGGCTGAATCGTTTTGGACACGCACGCAGCCAATTAATTTATCGAAATCCATTTTATTGAGGGGTTTGAGTCCCGCTCGAACGTCGGTGTAGCGTTCTTCAGATTGAACGAGCTCTGGGACATGTGAGCAGAGTGTGAGTTACGATGATCATGGCGCCTTGCCTTCCACGACATCGAGCCGAGCGTCGATGGTGCTTTGTACTGGGGAATATTCAGTCCAAGTCCGGTGTTGAGACGGAAAACCTACCAGTACTCGGAGCTAAGATATTGACCCGAAGAAGGCGCGCTGCCATTGCAGTATAAGTATGATTCAGTGTTCTGAGAAACTGTGAGTGTCGTGTAGAAATCGCGGAGCGTATAGACCCAAATAGCGAGTGAGTTGATTTTTTGAAGGACACAAGCGGCTGCTCGGCCGCTTTGAGTCGCATTCTCATCAATTCTCCGTTCACGAGTAAGCCATCATTCGGAGAAAATTGTATTGTATACGAAGACAGGTACATCAAGAACAGCGAAAGATACGACTATGCGGGCTCAGCATCCCCGTACAATGTTCGATACTCGTCCGGAAACTGGGCAAGAAATTCAAACGATGTGTAAATTTGATCATCTGTGTGCCTGACGCTCCATGCCTTAGGCTTGCGAGTCGTACTAAGGGTTGTTGTTAGATCAGGAGGTGGTGAAGGCGCGCTACTGACCGTCTCTTTCCCGAGCCTGATGGCTCAGGTGCAGCAGCAACCTCTGCCTTCTTGGATTTCGGCACGGGGGCATCTTCATGTGTTTTCGATGCCCCCCGCTTTCGTGACGATCGTCGGGTGGAAAGCTGTGGTTCCCGGGGCTCGGACTGGGGAGGAGCGACCGGAGACGGGGCGAATGTGGTAACTGATTTCGATTTTTAAACTTTGTTGCACCTGGGTTAATAGAATGCTTACCGGAGACAGCCCGAGGGCCAGCCACGTCCAAGTCCCCCTTGGAAATCATCTCGCCGTCCTGCTTGCCGTCGACGTCAAGGTTTGGTTCAGACATTGATACCTCGTTTGACACCTGACTGTTCTCTGGCTCAAGCGGATCAGCTTGAATCAGACTTAGCCGACGGGCTTGCCAAAACGGCTTGCCCCGCTTAGCGGAGTTTGAAATTGGCTGTACGGGCTTGGACGGCTTGGCTTGTGGCGGGGCTTGGCTTGTGCTCGCTTACACCAAGCCCGCTCACTATAATTAAATCGTTGATTCCCGTCGTCCGAGGCCTCTGTGCCCTTTCCCTTCATCACCGGCTTTCCAACAACACTCCACTGCCACTTGACTGCCACTGGCCGCCGACTTGAATCGCCGAGAACACCGTCGCAACAGACTGTGTCGTGCATCACAGTGACGGCGGATCTTTTCACGGAATTCTTCCACGTTGTATATGACTAGCCCGAATTTCTGATCTGTGAACACGGTTGAACTACTTCTGAGCCCATCTGATGATATGGGCACTGGCTAATTCAATGCAGCCTCCGCGCCCTTCTGGGACAGGGAGCACCGACACGGTCTCCTCAGACCTTCTGCAATCATCGCTCGCCATTCTCAGAGTGTCCATCGGCCCTCTTGAACAAGCCTTTGGGTCATTCGAGTGTTACGTTTTTAGATCGCCGCTATTTATTCTTGCATGCGTCACATACTGCCTGTACTGACTTACCAAGAGTTCTCAGAACCGGGACTTTACGGACGAGCTTGACCAAACTGCTTGCTCTCAGAGCGAAATTTGAATTTGGTCAGGAGGGCTTGAGTGGCTTGGGCTTGGGCGGGCTTGGGTTGGCCCTTGGTTACGCTACACATTCTATGTGCTCATTCTTGCCTTTAAAACCTTTATCTGCATCTCCTTTGGCCATCACTTCCTTGTGAACGTTCCGGCTGATCCAGTCGCCGTGAATGCAGGTGATTACGATGTCAAACAGCCAATTCCAACTTATTGTTCTCACATTTTACATATTTCTGCTCAATATATCCACATCCTGATCGAGTATTTGATCGGGTTATCATGATGTGTAACCCAGTCTTGAACCGTTTGACGCAGGCCGTTCCAAGCCAAACCTCGTCTCGGAACACCCATTTGAATTTCCACATGCAATGCTTCTGCATTCCTGCAAGCCCGTCGTTGTTAAAAAGAATTAAAAAGAATGCCGGACGCACTTCTCAAGAACAAGCCATTTTTGTCCACGCCCATTCAAGACATGTTTAAGAATTTTCCGAGTTGAAGCGCTATTTGGGCAAATGTTACGGATTGTTTTGGTCAGCCTAGTCACAGTCAAGGAATGAAACGTGAGGTAGATATCAAACGGTTCCAGCGGTATAATACTCCTTCCTAATTTCATCGCAAGCCGGACGCAAGCCCGTTTGCTTGCTAGCGGCATGTGACACAAGCCCTTCGGCCTCAGTCCAAGCCTGACTCTGGGCCACATCCAAACTAGGTTTAATGCATCAAGAAATCATTATATGACCTTCGCATGCTCTAGTATAGATCAGAGATAGCTATGGAACTCCTGAGTGCAATGGATCGATTTTGTTACCAGTTTTCAATTCATTTGAGATAATTGAGAGATAATTGAAGTTAATGATGTACTGGAAAATATTCCATTTGACCCACCACAAGCTTTTGGTCCCGTGAGGCACTGGTCGATGTTCAACCCGACCAGTAATCATCAGGGCAGATCTGGGCACCCAGTTGTCGACTCGGAAGAGTTGCACGGGTTTCATGAATTCAATTTCATGTTGGAACAACCATTGGCGGGTGACTTCAGCCTGATTCAAATTCCTCACCTTACATGGTTATTTGTCATGGAAGAACATGCGCTCATGAGACGAAGACAACTAACTTAGGAGTGGATTGTCAGTGCGAAACAAAGGATAAACACCAGAAGGATGTATGAGAACATCAAGCCCGCAATTTTGCGGCCAATGGATAGAGTTGGTCCAGGTTGTCTCTAGCGGTGACAGTGTGTTATCACACCAGTGAGCAAAGCGATGGGAAAAAATCCCAAACCCAGGAAGGACACACTTGGCATGTATCTAAGAACTAATTAGATTCAGTATCCAGTACGTAGGGGGCGAGAAATACGTGCATGGCCGTTCCATATTTTGCTGGGCTAAGCAAGCAAACGGGCTTGGCAAGCCATCGAACGGGCTCGCAAGCCGAAAATGTCACTCTCTTGCAAAATTGATACAAAAGGACAACACAAAAGGTCACAGGCATTAATCTAATTGAAAAATACAAGGATCCGTTAAACGAACCTCTAAACTATTCCCAAGCCCGACGCAAGCCCGTTTGTCTGATGCCATCAGACAAACGGGCTTGCGTTCAAGTTGTAAGTCGATATCAACAAGATTTTCAAGCCTATACAATGAAATTCTGTATCAGTTCTCTTTGAGTCGAATAAAGCATCAATTACGAGTGGTAAATCATACTCCTGAAGCTCGTTCTCGGTATGAACATTGTCGCGGCCAAGATCAAGCCCAAGCCCGTTTGTCTGATGCCATCAGACAAACGGGCTTGTGTTCAACAATACCATCACACAGTCAGCTTGCGTGTCTCTCGACTCAAGAATTTATCATCTACACCGAGGGAGCCTCCAAATCATGTATGACACCAGCCTTTGAGTATTCCTGCTCAAAGATGGCTCAGAAACAGCTCGGAAGCTCAATATGTTCTGTGTTCGGCTTTTTTTCCATTTCTGAAATGGCTTGCCACTTGGCGACAGCACATAGATATCTCTGGATTATAGCATGGTAGAGACTCACTGATTTTCGTATTATGAGTCGCATTGACATGGTGGAATAGTTTTTATGTCATTTCAACAATTTATTCTAACATGTCACCGAAAAATTTAGACCAGACATTCGAGTTGGGAAAAACCTTTTAGTTGCAAGCGATGTATGAAGACGAGAAGATTATATTGAGTGCGACAAGCCCGTGGTTTTGCAATGAATTCACAATGTTGCCTTGTGTCGTCCTCGGCGGCTACGGCGTATCATCACATCAGTGACCAAAAAATCATTAAAAATCGCAAGCCCTAAAGGTATGTACTTACTGCACATGGTGTATCTACTCAGATTGAGGATTTAGTCCAAGGGGGTCGAGGAATACGTGCAAGCCCGTTTCTCGGTTAAGCGAGCAAACGGGCTTGCCAAGCCGACAAACGGGCTTGCAAGCCGATCTGCCGGGCTTGGGCTTTGATCTACACCCAAATCCAAGCCCAAGCCCGAACAAGCCCGTTGGCGCGGGCGCAAGCCCGTTTGGCAAGCCGAAAAGTGAACTCTCCAGCTTGAATGGCGGTTTCAACTTGTACTTTTGATGAAATCAACACAACAAGAGAGTATTAGCATGTACCACATACCTTCTGGCAGCGAAGCCATTTCAATGCCATCTAGGTCCATGTCATCCGTAGTCGTTGTTTTCGACCGCTTGGGACGGCTCTTGACGGCTTTAGCTGTCAAGAATAAAGGTCAATACGTGATCAGAAACAGAAACAAGGACGACTACCGAGTGATTTTGCCTTGCTCTTCTGGGTTACACGAACAACACCCGATGAGCTTGTCTGGATTCTGCTTAGTTCAATTCAAAACATGAAGGAATGGCTTACCTTTGCCTCCGCCATGAGCATAGCAAGCTCGGCCTTGAGCTCCTTGATCTTGTTGTTCCCCGAGGACGCGTTCTTAGCTTTCTCGATAGCACTGGTATGACACTTGGCGTTACGTGCGGTTCGATGGCTTAACTCGTTACGATTACTGGCCATGACGCCACTGGCAAGAGACGCTTCAAACTGTTCGCTGACGGCATGGTCAGCCTTCGCTGCCCTACGAAATATTAGTAACTAAATTGAAAAGGAGTCGGGTCGAACCTCAGAATGCATTCTCGTGCGTTGAGACCGATACCGGTCTGAGAGTTTGTCCAATGATGCTGAGTCTCGTTGCCGTTCGACGTGAATGGTGTCGTGAGCGATTCCTCGTGAGAGAGACCGGAGAGACATTCAAGCAGTCCAGGAAGAATCCACTTGTGATTCAGTTTGTGGTTCCACCACGCTAGGAGCGTTTAAACTCAGAAGTGTTATATCCGTCGAGTAGCACATACCGGTAACTTGATTTATATTCAGTGAAAAGACCCAGTCGCTGAAAGTGTCAACGTCTGCACGTGTCTTGAGTGCAACAAGACCCTCGAAGCGTAGCCATTGGTCCTCGTCAACATGAGGTCTCACGCTCTTCCGTAGACCGCTGGAAGCACAGAATTATTTCGGGAATAAGACTGGAGCGGAACAAGCGGAAAGACGTACTCGAGGGCATGCCGACGGCATATACGCAGTACCTTGGGCAAGAACTCATCCTCAGTTGGGCGCTTGTCAGCATCCATACGCTTGATAAAAGAGCGGGCCATTCCAATCCACGGCGCCGCCTCCATATCACCGGAGACTGTCACCAGCCATCCCTCCGGGTCCCACGCCTTGAAGGCCAACTGTTTTCCTGTTGCCGCAAAAAAAGCTTCGTGGATTTTATCCCACGCAAACTCGAACGCGTCAGAATCCTTTTCGTCCATGTAGATACGCCCAAAGGTGAAAACTAAGCGCAAAGCAGGTGAGAATCTGAGGGCGAGAAGAACAAGTACGAACGTCGATTGAGTGGGGCGAGAAAAGCGGTGAGTTCGTATTCATTCAACAAACCCGCCTTCATGCGCTTGAACGTCGTATCCTGGTCAAGGCTACGCACCCATTGAACACACTCGAGGAGAACAGCCTCGAACGTTGTAATGACGGCCGAGGGTGGATTGCGACCCGGAAGAAAATCAAATGAATGAATATAACGTTGTCTGGGCTCCTTTGCTTGATCAGCTTTGTATAGATCAAAGAGACCTGGATTGAGTACCGATTTCAGCAAAGAGACGGCGTAAAAAAGGACTATTACCTTCCCATCCAGATTTGTCGCCGCCAGGTTCGCGGCGTTTCAGAGCCGTGATGATCGTTTGTTTGGTTGAGACGTTCAGAAGGGAAAGGTGAACCAAACCCGGGGCCGCGCCCATGATTTCAATGGTAGAAGGCGCTAGACTCGACGATCAGTACTTTGACTCCCACATGCGGCAAAATTCGACTCGCCCTGCTCGACTTTATTTACTGTTGCAATGGATATCCCATACGTACGGACTGCCCGCTCGTAGAGCAGCCTGACATCAGTAGGAACCCAGGTGGCTGGCGGAGGCGGATGCGTATGGGGGCAGAGATGTTTGGGAATTACAATCGCAATAGGGATGGATTCCTCATCCAAAGGGACGAGTATAGCAGTGGCAGCGTCACAATTGCGCTTTAACATTGCCGGGGTGTACGCTTTACCCTCCTTGAGATGCGGAAAGGCTGAGGAAAATCAGTCATGTGGATGAATGTTTGGAAGAAGACATACGGCACTCAGATTTCCCCTTCTTTCCAGATCCGCTTCCAATAATGCGACTGCAAGGCTCACTAGTTGACTCCAACGTGCCGTCGATGATCGACTCCCCCCGAAAGAGGCGAACACACCAATCTTCATCGACATCTGGAGGAATCTGGATTCCAGAATGGTTCTTCCATGAGTTGGAACGATTGCTGCAGGCAAAATAATATTTCCGGCCGCTCGGGAGCTCCTGTATTTGATTGAGAGACGAAATTCGAGTGAATGGTGTCGCACTGGCCTTCACCGCTTGTTTGAGAACCTGGTAACCGCCACACGCGCCGCCCGCGGTATCTGTTCCGGTGCACTTCATCGCGTTGACGGCATTCACATAGCTGCCAGTGATCGGAATGAGCGCCTCGGGGGAAAGCGAGATAAATTGCTTACCAGATGGCCTTGTCCTGAATTATGCTGCCCTGGTTGAGACGCTGCACAATCTGGGCGTTATTAACCGTGTCGCGTGCATGCGGATCTAACTCGTAGCGCTCCACATCGATCAAGACTGGGTCGATGAAAGGGCAGAACATTACACCCTGGCACAACTGTCGTGCTCGGCGGCATTGAACGTGCCCGAAGTGCCCGAGCGCTGCGAACAGCTGCCCGTTCACCTTCGGAGCTCTGTTTGTTTGTCGCTCACCCGGAGTGCCATCCCAAGCGTGGCAGTCCTAGCAATGGTGATGAGTTCTTAACATCACAGAGAGATAAGGCGCACCTTATCCTTCAAAATCGTCTCAAGTTTCATTACCTCGCCATCCGCGTTCTTGTAGGCGTCGCAAACGGAAGAGAAGTTGATGATATAAGCGGTCGGCACGCGAGGAACGGGAAATTGCGAGGGGATACCGTGGACGCGCTCAAGTCGAACTACCTTTTGATTCTTGGTGACCGGAAAGGGTTCAGGTGGGATGTAAACGTCGGATGAGACGTTCTTGTCCAGCCAGATGGTGTCTGAGGGTAACCACTCCATGCCTCGCTAGCTTCGTCCATCTCCTCCTGTGTCATCAAAATTGGGTCATCGGCATTGAATTCAGATGACCCAGGCGGTGGAGAAAATTCTGCGCGAGTATTAAACCGGAACGTTGGAGTGAATCAAAGTTTTCACCGCGATCTGTACCAGTGAGTTGCGGTGCCGACCCGTTGGAGGGAATAATATCCGGCAGGAGAAACCAGGTGTTGGGATCAGAGCCACGAGCACCCCAAGACTCTGAAGGCGAGAAACCTGCGGGTAGAATCAATAAATGAAGCGTAGCTTTGGCGTGCATCATACCGGTCGACTCAAATGAAGGGTTGGATCCAGACCCCGAAGCAGTCGCCTCGACCGAGTCAAAAAATGAGGCCAGCGACGAGTCCGAGTCCAAATTGGGGTCGTATGCATTCCCGTCGAAGAGATCCAAACCAGACGACGGAGTCGAGAAACCGGAGGCACCAAAATAGTCGCCTTTGGAACCGGGCCCGAGTAGATTGAGGCCTGATAATCATCGTATAGATTGAAGCTGTAGCTAGATGACGGCGTGGCGGATCGGGGCAGATAACTTGAAGCATCGACGCTGTAGCCAGATGACGGCGTGGCGGATCGGGGAAGATAACCATCGACAGGGTACAAATCAAACGAAGCATTGCCAAAATTGGCATCCATCCCAGAGGACAACCGTGGGTCGAGGCCAACTGGACGGACAGCCCTGGGCATCGGATAAAACCCGCGGTGTGAATCATTTGGACGGAATTACATACATCTCGCTGATGGTTGGTTCCAAGAGGTGGTTCAGATCTGCTCGTTGGCGGAGCCATTTCTTGAGGTCCTCAATGTCGACCCACGCGGTGTCGGAAAACAACTGAGGGTGCTTGGCCCTGAAGTTCGTGGAGAACGACTACAGGAAATCAGCCTGCATAAAATGTGAGATCGAGGGACATGCCTCATCCCGAAACTGCTCTAGAACTGTGTCGGGTAGGCGCATCAAAAGCGCTTCGAGTTCCGCCATGGCGCGGTGTCGCGGCGGCGGGAACTGGGGGGGGGAGCGGATGCAAGTGACAGATCAGACCAGATCAGTAGTAACGGCATCCACTGCCAAGCCACGATAGCCGAGCGCTGTGTCGGGTTTCCTGGAGTCGTGTCGGATTTCCTGAAGATCGTGTCGGATTTCCTGAACGCCGTGTCGCTTGCGGTGGAATGTGTCGGATTTCCTGACCCGCGTGCGGGTTTTCCTGGATGTGTCGGATTTACTGATTTTTGACAGGTGTGTCGCTGTGTCGGGTTTTGTATATACTCTGTGGGCGCTGCTCATGCAGTGTGGGCTGCAGCGCAACTGGCTCGCCGCTCGCCACGGGGGTCCGCACGCGGGACGCATGCCTCCAATCAAGGCGGGCGTAGATGGAGCAAGGAAAGAGATGCCAAAAAGAGAACAGAAAATGAGGGTGCCTCGCACCAATTCTGATCCGCAACAGCCTCGCTGATTTTCCCTTGCCCATGGGCCTCATATAATGGACATCGATCAGAGGCGGGGGGAGTCCACGGTGGGAAGCACAACCCCAACCGGACAAGCACGAAGTTGGAACACCTGTGGGTGGTCAGAAGAACGCGGCATGCCACACACTCGCATTGGGCTAGGTCTGTGCTGCAGCAGAGGATGATGAGGAGCGCAAGATCAAGCTCAGTAGTGCGTCTTCTGTGTGTCGAGCTGCGCGGGGGGCTTGGCACGAGGGGCTGCAAGTGAGCGACGGGTCGGACGTGGGCGAATTCACGGAGCGTCAGAAAGGAGCGCACCACAACACAGCAGATGGAGATGGTGGCATAAAGGAACTCCAATAGTACAGCAGCTCACGCCAGCAGCATTGAGACGTTGACGCGTTGGACGTACGGTGGTGGTGGCTTGAGACAAGCTTGAAGGATCTAACTGGCTTGCGTTGATGGGCACGTTGAGTAGCGAAAACGCAGCGCGTCGTCGGCGCGGCCGACGACGGGCTCTGGATGGTATATTCGACCATGGACCGCTATTAGGCTATTAAATTTTTGTTTTTTGTTTTGTTTTTGGAATTGGAGGAACGGTGGATGAGATGAGGTCGAATAGAGGAAGGGTATCGCGGAGCCAGGTGACTCATGAGTGCGCGGCACTGCGGGGCGAGTCGGAGTCAAAAACTGGACGTCCGTGAATCAAGCTCTGGAGCAGGACGGGTTCTGCGTATGTATATCTGGAAGGTGCCCGAAGCCCAACGGCCCGCTGCCTGGATGACGTGCGGCAGTGCGCCGGACTCGGCGAGGCGCGTGGCTCCACCCGCTCGCATAGACTGGCCCGCGATTGTCTTCGGAAAGAACTTGTGCAGCCATCCAATAAACCAGGAGCGGGTAGGGACTGTGCCGTTCGCGCGCAGCCAGAGTTGAGGGTGGTAGGGCATGAGTTTGTCGCGGGAAGCGAGGTAGTCCTGGAAGGGTTTGTGGGGGTCTGTGGGTCCATTTAATCTCTGGATGATGAGAGTATTTCCTTCGAACAAAGCATCAGCTTTGTGGCCCGGGAGGAAATAGGTGTAGTTGTTCTCGTGTAAGGAAACCGACAGCCTTTGCGATACTTTGCGAGGGTTTCTGAGAGCAACTTTATCAGGGTAGGTAAGCTCGCCCAAACGAAGCAACGCGTAGAAACCAGTGAGGAGCTGGCTGACGAAAAGGAAATCGTCGTGCACCGCTACGCCTTGAGCCTTGCGGTCTTGCAGCCAGCGGACAACGATAGTGAGGTCATGGACAGAGAGAGGTTGTTTGCGTCTAGTGGCAGTGCCTCTCATACGCTTGCATCCCGCCAACGTTTTGGAGACGATCCGGGAACCTCGGTTTTTACGGACGTCGGGGAAATGGTCCTCAAGTTGGTTGCATATCCCGGAGAGGTACGAGTCTACGGAATCGGGTTTGATGTGGTGACACATGTAAACCGTAAACAGGCTCAATGTCTCGGACGTGGGCTCAATGGAAAAATTGTGGATTTTTGCAGAAAGTTATAAATGAATTAAGGGCGGAGGTGTATGTGGAGGTGGTGGAAGGGTCAACGGAGAAACCGAGCGCGACCGCTCGCTCGTAGTACAAGCGGTCCATTGTCCATGGCTGCCTTACGGGCTGCCTGGACGTTGTGGATACCTCAATCATTTTTCCCCAGCCCCCAGCGTTACTCGAGGGGGTGTATGCCGTACGTACGGGATTGTGGGAAGGATGCTCGATGCGTCGATCAAGAGGTCGGGGTTGTACTGCGAGGGTGTCTGCATTCTTCCAGCGGGAGAGGGTATCCGCAACCACATTCTTCTTCCCCGGGAGTAACAGGACTCGGAGTTGGAAGTCGCTGCTGATGAGGACATCGACGGCAGACTTCAGAATTTCGTTGTACAGCGGGGAGAGCGCGCAACGAATTGAAGATGTCGAAAGTATTCTGATTATCAGTCCAGATGGACACTTTACGCACGGTGACCTTGCCGCTAGCGCGCACAAGGTCCGCAAGCAAGTGAAGACACCAGGAGATGCAGAAAGCCTCGAAGTAAAAAATGAGGTCATCGGGAGCGACCGCAGGTGGCGCAGACTGATAACCAAGGCCAATTTCGGGAAAGTAAACTCCGAGGCCCTTGAGGGAAGCGTCACAGAAGGCCACGACGTCCGTGTCGGCGGGGTCCCAGTCGCGGGCCTCAAGGAGATGGATACCGCTGGAGTTTTCGACGTGACGCGAGAACCAGTTGAGATCGTTGATGACACCCTGGCTAACAGAGATGCCGGCGTGTGGATTCTCCTTCCCTTCAATCTTCCCATACACGCGCGAGAGCGCCGGCTTGAGAAGGGGATAGACATTGAAAGCCCAGTTTAGCCAACCGGCAAGACTCATGAAAGTGTGAAGCTGGTGACGACGACCCACGAGACGGCAGAATTTCCGCACGCCAGCTGACAGCTCAACGCGCTTGTCCTCTGGCATCGTGAAGGTCATTGCGTTGGGGTCAACCTCAAACCCGATAACGGTGAGGCTGCGGCCCCAAAGCTGTTTGTCGCTCTCATGAGGTAGGTTGATTTCGTCCCACAGGCGCAGAGTTTTGACTTGAGCGGTGGGGGTACAGTCCTCCGTAAGGCTCATAGAAGTCGATATCGTCATCGACGTCCACGGAGAATGTGTCGTCGATGTAAACATTCCTTTCTATACCCTGGTCGTTGGCAATCCAGGCCACGCATCCCATGAAAGAAGTCCAAATTCGGGTGGCTCCACGATTTCCGAAGTTGTTGCACCGATCTACATGGTGCTCGCCGTCGACTGTGACAATTTGCTTGGCCTGCCACAGGATGTGCATGGGGTGTCGCCGATAGGCCTGAGAGACATCCGATTTCCAGACAACAAACTCTGCCTTGGGGCCGTGAAGACGACGAAGGTGAAGGATTGCGGTCTCCAAGGTTCTTGAGCGTGTCGAGTGGGGGAACCGGCAATGGCATCCCGCGGAATCATTGAGTTCAAGCTAAACTCACCCATCTTGTGATTCACGACGAGACGAAGCTTTTCGGATCGCGGTTTTGGGGACGGCATGGACAGGCTCGCTGTACATTCCGGGCAAGAGGTAGCAGCCGAAAGACGGTGAGAATCTTCCGAGCGCAATTTCTTTGTCACGCTGATCTCTGATGAATTGCCGTTCTTTCTCAGTCTTCAATGGGCAGTTCGAAACATCGTAAATCAGTGGGTAGGATTCTGGATGAGTGTCAGCCCAGGGCCAGAAACCCTCGCGGAGGCCAGTCACGATGGAATGCACGAAAGGCTGATTGGGATGGTGCGCGAGGAGTGACTCAAAGACATCGACATTAATTGGAGTGATGATTTTGAACAGGCTCTGGTTTCCGTCAAAGTCTTCATCAGGGCTGGGGTGTGCTCCGAGAGTGAAGGACGAGGTAAAGGCGGGTCAAACTCTGTCGACTTTGCAGTGGGACTGTAATGACCGTCGAAACCCGTCCAGATGAAATTCCTGAGATATCTCAGCCGCTTAGCTCTAGGCTCAAGGGGCTCCAAATTACTCAGGAACTGCTGCCGGTCGATCACACTTGGGTAGCGGGTGGTTGCGCTTGCACCGAGAGCAGACATGGGCATAGCAGCAAGTGGCCTTGTTCGATGGGCAGCGTTCATCGTTGAAGCGCCTGCAAGGTTCTGCAGACTTCTTCTGGCTATCTCCGCCTCCTCCGCTGTTGCTGCCTCCACCTCGCTTGGAGGTGTCTTTCGCTTTCGGCTTGGACTCGAGGTACGCGGCTCCGTTGTCGTTGAGGAAAGACCGTTCCCAATGGCCGAAACATGCGCAGTCGCTGAGCTCGAGATCCCGACGTCCCGCCGCTTCGTTGCGGAGCTTTCGGTCAAGGAGGATGATGCGCTCGTGCACGAAATCGGCGGAGCTGGTGAAGAGGTCCATGACGTACTGTCTGTAGACCTCCAGTTCCCGCCGCCGATGCGGGAAGACAAAGGCTGTTGCTTCTGCCGCTTTGGTCCAAGCAGTGATCCATTCGGACTGCGTGCTGACAGTTTTTGTGGGAGTCGAGGACCCAAAGAGGAGCTGTATTCCGTCTCCAATGCTCTCTGCGTGCTGACGCTCGTGGGCGACGGAGAACTGGCCAGTGATTAGTGTTGCCGCGACTTGGGCTTGAACGGCTTCAAGTCGACTTAATGGGGGCGACTTGAGCCGAGTCAAGTCAAGTCGGACCCAAGACTTGACGCGACTTCGAAGTCGATGGACGTCGACTTCGAGTCACTCAAGTCGACTTGAGTCGGGTCTTAAAACTGGAAATCTTCCAAAACACTGGGTGAGGGCAATAACATCAATAGTGTGCTGCACGGCAAAGCCCACTAAATGGGTTGCAAATTAATATTTCATGCAATTTTCTGAGTTTGAGTTATACACAATTTTCCAATCATTAAGGGAAATTTAATCTACAGTCTGAGCCACTATGTACACCACCTTGCCACCACCAGAATTTGGGAGACAAAGGTCTCACCATGGGTGGACCTGAAGAGGAAAGATATGACAAGCGAGCACATGTTCTTCAGCGCTTTGAGGCGCTTTGGTGAAGCTTACCTGGGGGTACATTGTGTCACTGTTAGTGCGTCACACATAGGGCTCCCGCTTTTGATACGCATTGCCGTTTCTCGCCCCGAGGGTACTGTGTGAGCGGGAACAACACGGCATCATGATTTGGTTACCGTTCCGATGACAAGGATCGGATGAACCTTGCAGCGCCGAGTGCCCGGCTTCCCGCCGTTTCGGGCCTTCGTCCTTTCTACATGAACCTGGATGGGCACACCAAATACCTCCATCATGTTCTCACTTATCGGTGCTTCAACGTCTTCGTTTACCAGGATTGTTTGCAAGCCGCACATGAGCTAGGACTTTTTTTTTGCCAAATGCGATTATCCAGCCTAATGGATGCACCGAGTGTGAGTTGACCCCATTGTGGTGGCGGGTGTCTTATTTTGCTGCAGTTCCCGACGGAAGCATCACCGAAATCATCGGTAAAAGCCACACTTCGTGCTGACTGTGACCAGAAATTTATTAAGGCTCCAAACTTCCTCATCACCGTCGGGAAAAATCAAGTGTTACACCCCGTTCACAGCACAGCCTGGCCCCAACGTGGAAACAAGGAGTGCGCTGTCTACTCTCTGTGGTTGGCTTGAACACAATCCCTGATACCATTTTTTTGGCAGAGCTGTGAGCGAGTCATCGTTGATGTCAAAGACGAGGTCAATAACACCACTCTTGGGCTCTACAGCTTCTGGGTGTTCATTGATTGTGTCTGGTCAGCACAGAAGATGCATTGGGGCCTGGTCCTACTTGTAGGGCGGCGAAAAGTGCTGACCTCCAATCAGTCCGTTCCCAACGACCCCACACAGACAAGATCGCCAAAACCTCAGCCCCAAAGAGACGTAAGGTAGAGGTGGTGAAGGACATCGAAAATGTTAATCCAGTGGCAGGGATTATGACACGGAGTCAAAAGAAGATCACCTCTGTTTCTGCTGGACTTCAAATGTAATGTATGGCCTGTAAATATTCTATTTGAGTATGAGTGCCCACTTGGACTACCCAAATTGAAGCAAGCAACTAGCCTACAGGGCAAGGAAGCCATGGAAATTACTTACAGCAAAATTCACTGTCAGTGCTAAGCTGGTATCAGCTGTTTTGGTCATGAGGCAAAGCCAAACAAATACAATTGTAAAGCCAGTGCTTTTTAGCCACCAGCAACCTGAACTACCCAAAGGTGAAGCAAGCAACTAGCCTACATGGTAAGGAAGCCACGGAAATTACTTAGAGCAAAATTTACTGGCAGTTTCAAGCTGGGTATCAGCCATTTTGGTCATGAGCCAAACCTAAATAAACACAATTGTAAAGCCAGTGCTTTTCAGCCACCGGCCACCTGAAGTACCAAAAGCGAAGCAGGCAACTAGCCTACAGGGTAAGGAAGCCATGGAAATTACTTGCAGCAAAAATAGCTGTTGGTTTCGAGCTGGGTATCAACTGTTTTGGTCATGAGGCAAACATCAACAAACACAATCGTGAAGCCAGTGCTTTTCAACCACTGGCCACCTGAACTACCCAAAAAACAAAGTAGGTGACTAGACTACAGGGTAAGAAAGCCAGGGAAATTACTTACAGCAAAATAGCTGTCAGTTTCAAGCTGGGTATCAACCGTTTTGGTTATGAGGCAAACATCAACAAACACAATTGTAAAGCCAGTGCTTTTCAGCCACTGGCCACCTGAACTACCCAAAAAATAGGTGACTAGACTAAAGGATAAGGAAGCCAAGGAAATTCCTTACAGCAAAAATAGCGTAAGTTTCAAGCTAGGTATTTCGTCTCTTTGCCGATTACGCCCCCATCCAGGCGACCTCAGTGCCTTTGGAAAAGGTATTCTGGTCCTCAGCCGAGACAGATACCAAATGCCGAAACTGCACAAGTGCCCTTCTGATGGAGGCTCTGCAAATGCTCAAATTTAATTACAAGAAATCGAGGCTCACTTCATGTCCGACTGGCAGACCATCCCTGATGCGATGACAATGAAGACTGGCTTGAACTCTGGCCGATTCACACGATCAAGACAGGGATGTGGTTTGGCGTGATATTGTTGACAGTTGTGATGCAGCAGATGGGATTGTATTTACAGAAATGCCAGAGAATGAGTAGTTGAATTTGTATATTGCCAGGATTTAACGAGGATATAGGACAGCCGACACAGCGACACATCTTTTAAATCCGACACATGTCAGAAGCTGTCAGAAGCAGCGACACAATTGTGAGAATATCTGACACACTCAGAAAGAGCAACACAGTTCTGAGAATATCCAACACATTGATGTGTCATTCAGGAAAGCCGACACATGGCCACGGATCTGGCTGAACTCGGTCGTCGTGACCTGCTCGTGACTCGTGACTCACTTCCTCCCACTATGTCGGTGCTCATGTATCCCTATGAATGAGCTTGAGAGGCTGTTGGCACAGCTTCCGGGCGTCATTTGGATACCTTTAGGGATGAGCACGTCCAGGACACTTGCCTCTCTCGCCGTACTGGAATTCGGTGCGTACACTGTCTGGTTGCCGTACGTTCAAGTTTAGTTGCCACTCTCCCAGCAGACAGCGATCCTGTCCCTAATGCAGGACACATCATTGAGGCTATTGCAAATTCCACTGCCTCTTCACATGCTCCAGCACCTTTCCGATCCCGCTATCTCCATGCAGGTCTTCACAGAAGCGGGCAGCCTCCACCATTCACTCAGAGGTGCCTCCACCCAAGCCGTGGGGTGTTGTACATGACAATCAAATGTATACCAGTTTCGAGTTCCTTGTTCAGTTCCCTGACGAATACCGCTCCTTGTATGGTGATGCAGAACTTGCCTAGATCTGCGCTCTTTTGCACTATACCTGATATAATAGTCGACTAATTTCTTACATATATAGCCATGTGCTTGCATTTAGTCTATTTCTACGCACATACTTTATTTCTTTAGTTAAATCTAATCCACCGGTGGCACCCGAATGAGCAGAGCTTAGTTCCTTACCCCCTTGGTCCCGACTGCCTTCGTTGCAGTTGCTAGCATGGGCTGTTGAGAAATGAGTGCAAGATATGCAGATGGAGGTAATGACTGTGGGGAAGAAGTGCGGTAGGCGCGGCCCAAAAGGCAACTCTCTCAGCCCTTCATACAAATGATTTGGCTTGGCAACGTGGTTCACTCATCTCGTGGTGGGCACCAGAATGTGTATGCTCATGCAGTATACCATATGTCCCCAGTGCCGTACAGTGTGTCAGGTTTGTTCGGAATCCAGTGTATCGGAAGTTCTGTAGGACTTCATTATACACAGAACTGTGTCGGATGGCATGAAATATTGAAGGGTGTGTCGCTTCTTTTGATGTGTGTCGGATTCAAAAGATGTGTCGCTGTGTCGGGTTTCAGGGAGCCTCGGATTTAACTGCTATTTAACGTCGAAACTTTGTACACCAAGCGACATCTACCCTTATAAATTAATAATGGTGCGACTAAACCGACTTGAGTCGACTCGAAGTGACTTCAAGTGACTTGAGCTGACCAAGTTAAGTCAAGTCAAGTCGAAAGTTGCCGGAAGTCGACTTGGGCAAGTCGACTTGCGACTTAACAAGTCGCGGCAACACTAGTGTGGATCAGATCATGTCCAAAATGAATGCTTAAATATGATTCACAATGTTCCCGCTGTTTTGAACTGTCCGGCGAGCTGGCCGTTCACAAGGTACGGTGCAAATTCCTGCTCATTGAACTTGACGCTGAAGTTCGTGTTGAGCTTCTCAATCTGTAAGAGTGAAAGAGAATCAAACATCCAAAAACTCAATCGTGGTGATGTGGATTACCATTGCCTCTACACCCATGAAATTGCAGATATAGTCCTAATGGCAAAGAAAAACTTGAACAGAGCAGAAATGCAAGGATGACTCGAACGTACGGCGTCGCCGTCATAGATCATAACCCGCACGCCTGAATTGATAACCACTTCGAGATGAGACAGAGAACTGCGCATCCAGTCGCCTGGGGTCACCGAATCCATCAGTGAGACGAACGAAATCACCCAAGTAGATCTACCATTATCTGAGAAATTGTCGTAGACTTCGCCGTTGGTCTCCTCCCACGTTACTTCGGCGCCGATCTTGGTTTGGATGGAGTCCAGGTACGAACTGATGTCAGGCGGGTAGGGGTCATCAAAGCCGGAGGGAACGTAGTAGACCTACACAGTCCCATTTAAACCTCACCAAGAATTACAAGATCGAAACATACATCAAACGCGCCGATGAGTGGGCCAAGGATTCGCTGTTGCAGAAGGACTGGGCACCCGAGCACACAGAGTTATTACCTCCGCTGTTGCACGCTATGATCTAAAAGGCCATGAAGATCCAACACAGATGACATCGACAGTTGGCACGTACCTGATCCTTGCAGCCGGTGGTCGGTGTATTCCAGGATGTGTTTGCGCTTGCGATTACGGACGGGCTCACGAGCGGGGTGGTACGGGTTTGATTGAGAATAGCTGATGTAGCCCGGGTATTGGGATAGCGCTGTAAGTCAATGAGAAGCCACGTAAGAAAAGAAAAGATCATTTAGCGACAGAAAAAGCTCACGGTCCTGTGAGACAGGGGGTAAGAGAACATATCTTTCAAGCAGATAAAAAAATTACAGTCAAGCCATTGCCTACGCCCAGCGTCTTGAGATTGAGATGTTGTCCGC
Organism: Mycena olivaceomarginata; assembly: GCA_029378375.1. NCBI lineage: Eukaryota > Fungi > Basidiomycota > Agaricomycetes > Agaricales > Mycenaceae > Mycena > Mycena olivaceomarginata. Next base: position 463,936 of record JARKIC010000010.1, read on the forward strand.
TGACCTTGCCAGCGGCGATGGCCGTGTTTTGAGACAGAAATACGCAGCAAACGTAGGGCCGTAGTGGCCTCCATACCTGAGAACAGCGCAGTGAAAAGCATTAATGCAAGCAAATGATAATGAAACTCACGATTCGGTCCAAATGGCTAGGTCATTAGCAGCTAACTTCGAAAAGCGTGAATCTTTGAGGAAGATCTGCAGAAACGACCACATGTCTGCCGCTGCGTCCTGCGACGTGCCGACGCTTTCGATGCCATGCGAAAAGCCGACACCGACGGGCTGGTCGATGAAGAGCATGTTTGAGTTGTTGTTCCACGAGAACGGGTTCAGTGTGACCGAGGCGCTATCGTTAGTGATGCGGCATGGACCGAGTTCCTGCAGGCAAGCCAATCATGCTCGAACTGCCGGGCTGTTTGCGAGGTGATTTCAAGTCGTGTTTGGAGGATGCGATGAAGATACGTACACCGCCGTTGAACCAGAGGGAGAGAGGGGCGGTTGAAGGGTTGTTCCGAGCCGCGAAGTACCAGAAGCTGGACGGAGATTATGTGCGCACCTCTGCGTTAAGACGGAAAAGTAGTGACGAACAATATGCTTTTACTAGACGTCAGATCTCCGTACCCCGAGGCCTGGTATACACCTGGGGTCGTTTCTGATAATTTCACTGCTCAGAACAGAGCAATGCGTCTTTCAAAGCACATACCGCAGACACCAGAATTTTCCACCACCCGCAGCGCGCCCGGCTTGGTCGCGAAAGACTGCACCGTCTCCGCCTTTACTGTTGGCGCTTTGGTGGTAGCCACGCCGCCAATCACTCCATTGCGAATGGGCACCTGGCCAGCGCTTTTTGCGCTAAGGGCGAACGAGATCGATGTGAACGTGACGATCCAAGACAGAAGCATGAGAGTCAGAGAGCGGATGGGTGTCTGCGTGGGGTGCAATATCGAGTCGCCGTTTATATTCTCGCTGTGCGCAAGGCGATGACACTACATCCCGACCGGGAGAAGTCGCCTCTGATGTTGATGCGTGTGAGTACGACCATTCAAGGGCCAAATATACCGTGACCACGCGAAAGCTCCGGCCACTACCTTCCTCCAATTTCTTTTACTTGAGTTGCTAGTTGGTAGACTTGTCATGTCCGCCCTACCTTAGTGTTCCGCCATGCCGTAGAGTGGTACAGCAAAATCAAGAGGCTGAGACGGAGTCCGTCATTGATGCGGCAGCGGCTGTGCTGTTGTCGTGAGGACAAAGTCATCAATAGACGAGCGCTGAGCACGCATGAATCGGCATGATGGTGAGAAACTTTAAGTATTCGCGCATTTCAGTGATTGGCATCGGCAAGCCACTAGTGCTGGTGCCGCGCCTGTTACGGCGCACCCACGAAATCGCAATGCCGAAAGAGGATCGTGAAAGGAAGGGAGAAAGCGTGAACGCACCCTCCTACAGCTCCTCCATCCTCGCGACGAGTTCGTCGAGCTCGGCCTTGGCCTTGCGATGCTGTGCCGTTTCGACCGTAGGTTGAGCCCTTGTGACGTGTGACCACTTAGTCGCAAGCAACACACAGTGCGACGTTGAGCGAGACGACAGGAGACCAGAGGTGAGTGATCGGAAGATCATGGCCTACGTTCCCACGACCCACCCCCCCCCCAAATAAGGAGAGTGTTTTGTTTGGCGCTCGCAAATAACGGCGATCACCGCGGCAATTTTTGCATCAATTTGTCCTCTCCCACCTACTGCGCCGCCTAGCGCGCCAGGAGCCAGTACTGTACTTTTCATTCAAATCGTCAGTCACGCGTCACACACCCCTCTGTCGATCACGAAATTTGGTCGGGGTCACGCGTCACCCGGGCCTTTGTCGAACCTTCAGCGGTCACATAGGCCCTCAAACCGCGTAAAAACTGCAAAAAAGACAAAATTTTCAGTTCAAATGTCGAATTTCTTGGGGTGTCACACAGAATTTCGGCGGCTGCCGAAATGTCGAATAGGTAAAACGAGTCACGTGTCACACCCCCTGTCGATTTGAACGAAAAAGTACAGTACTCTTGAAAACAAAGATGTACGAGCAGGGGGAAAGGCTGAACTCAATTGATATACTGTACTATTTCGACCAAGTGTTCATCAAAATTATGTAATTTCTCATCCGAGAAGGCCGAAATTTTTTCTTTTGAATTAAGGTGATTTTTGCACACATCAAAAAATCTTGGGTGTCACATGTCACTGAACACTTGATCGAAATAGTACAGTAAAGAATAAAGCTGGATAGGCGTGACTGCCGTCTACGATCAAAGGTTGACTGACCTGCTAAAGTCGAGCGGTGAAACACCTTGTACTAAAATCCCAAATGGACCATAGAGAACACAACATAAGACAAAGGTATATATTTATCAAGGCACTGCCTGGCAAAAGATATGAAACAAATAATTGAAAAAAAAAAAAAGCCTGACCGGCAGATTCGAACCAGCCCTATCCCCCTTGATTATGTTATCACTAAACTCATTAGATGGAGGGCTTAAAAAGACTTCAAAAAGCTAATGAACACAGCCACTATTTCTTTACATCGTCAAAACACACTGATAAAGTTTTGCAAACTCAAAAACCTGGTCTCAATTATGAAAAGAACAATCACTTTACTACATAAAGTACTCATAATTATTGCTGGGATGTACGGTTTGCCGGAGGGACTCGGATGGATTTATTTTTGGCAAGTGACCAACGGTTCGATTCTCGCGGAGTACAATTATTTTCACACCTCAGCTTAGCCATGGCACACCATTCTCGGAGGCCAAAATAACGTGTCTCATACTATCTAGTCGGTCTGATTTGGTCATTTGCCAGGAGTTATTAGGTAAGGGAATTTATTTATGTACCCAATGGATAAACCGGGGCTGGCGGAAATATGGCCACCTGGAATACTCACCCTTTGTATTTTTCTTTGACTTTCTCGCCCCGAGTTACAGCGGCAATGTTGTGAAGGCCAACCCTTCTACAGCTACGAATATATTGCTCGACTGAACACAGGTCACCGCGCACCTCTTGTATGGTCCCTCTCTAAAGCAAATTTCATTAGTCTCAAGCTGGTACGCGACTTTTTCTTCTAAAATGGTTTACCCCATTCATTCTGCATTACTTATTGTCTTTTTCCTCCCCTGCCAAAATCCTACCCAAACCGACTGTGTGCACGCTCCTGCCGCCGACTTGTGCTGCTTGCACACAACATACCTCTGGACAGTTCAGCTCATCTACACCACACTGTGCATTCCCGCACAGCAATGCGGTGACGGGCGGCGTCAATGTATACCTGTAGTTCAAGCACGTCATCAGCGCTCCTCGCGTCCAGACTCCACAACTGTTGCAGCAGCGTTCACAGTCCCTCGTGGTGTTGAAGCTGTATTCACCAGACATAGAAATTAATGAAGAAAGGGCCCACCTGGAACTCGTCCCAAACCCTTCCCAAACCCTCAGAGTGTGCACCCGTAGCGGTATGCCTGCGTCACCGTGAGAAAATCACCTCGAACCGCTTTCTGTAGATGTTAAAGCACTCCTCGAGACTGAGCAGAGTCAACAACCTTCTTGATGAGTGCCTACTCGATCGTATGTTATGCTGTCGCTCTCTGCGTTCGTAAGATGGCAGTGGGTGCCAAGTGGGCGCGAGATGACAAAGAGGAGGTGTGCGTGTTGTGCGTGTGGGACAGGAACCAATGCTCCATTTGTCTATGTCAATGGTGGTGCAGTAATGTGCATAGCAGTGGGGCAGTTGATTGACTAAAGGCAGAGAAACAGGGGGGTTGCAGACATTCGAGGGGGAAGGGAAGGCGGCAGCACTGCTACGAGCTTAGACAGGCAGCGGGGAGGACGACATCCGATTGTGATGGAGCGAACGTGCGGCATCTGAGGAGCGGCGAGCAGTGAAGGGGAGCGCTCGGAAAGACGGAAGCCGTGAGTGGGCAGGCGGAGCAGCGAGCAGGAAAGCGGGAGCGGGAGGCAGGGAGTAGCGAGCGCTAACTTAGCAATGAAGTGTGGTGGTCCCATCATTTGATTGTCTGAATGCGGAAATCTGGACAATGGATTCAAAATCCATCCACGTCCTTCCGGCAAACCGTAGGGATGAGAACATTCATGTGAGAAGCTGAAACAACACGTCAACTCCAGATATAATGAACAGAAAACGGTGCAACACGCAGGTCTAGCTGTAGCGGCAGAAATACACCAAAAAGACTGCACGTGGAGGTCCATTTTGGTCAGATGGAAGGGTGTGATGTCCAGAAGGCTCACCTGGTCGATGATAGCGAGGCAGCAGAGGGATATGGTCGCCAATGGGACACCGCACATTTGGCATTGGTCGGTTCCAAGTCGAGGGGAAGACCATTATGTCAAGGAATTGAAGTGAATTCACGCTGACAACGTAAGGAAGAACATGTTGAGCCTGCGTAGGCAAGGATCACCCGCTAGAAGAACATGGGAGAGGAGAGAGGGTACAGACGCACTGGTATAGAACTGCATGTCATCATCCATGTATCTGAGTGTCTTGAAGATTGTGGGCATTGAAACCCAATCCCTGTCCGAACGGCGATTTGGATACATCGTGAGGTGAATATGGAAACACAACAAAATAGACCACGCACTGATCACATACCCGTCTTCTGAACACCTTGTTCCGCGCGCTAATCACGCTTGTCGAGGTTTTTGTGATTCATCTCCTCAAACTTGGAGAGGAGACCTGGCCATGCGAGACGAACAAAGGAAGATGGCGACGGCGAGCCTTCGAGCTGTCTGTACAATGGGATAATAATCAAAAAGGCAATATTCAATGATCCCGAGGCCCACAGATCATCCCCAAAGCCCCACACCAAATGCAAAGCAGACATAGTTTGAGGTACCCAAGTCTGGGGAGGTTCTGTAGCATTGTGGTGTATCATGATCTTGGGGAGAATTTGAAGAAAAAGTTGGTCACATCTTGCGGAATATACTGGGGGTAATGGTTGGAGAATTGGGCGGAGTACCAGGTATGATTGACTGCTGTTCTAGTTCAGGGTGGGCGGTAGTCCTGGAAAGCTGGATGATGGCGGTGGGGGGAACAGAAAGAATGTTTGAGCATACAACCCTTTTGGCTGGGGATGAAAGCACAGTGGACATAGGTTTGAAGATCGCAGCTGTCTCGCAGACCCAAGCAGCCCAACTTGGGTAGCTCAGAGAACATACTGTTTATAGCTGTAGCATAGCAGGAAAAGGGTTAATTAAAGAGAAGAAATCAACATGTGCAACGTGATGGAGGAAAGTCCGAAGAGAAAGCCAATGCACGAGAGAGCATTGCTACCGGCATGGAAAATTTGATGCAGCAGATATGACTTGCTGTGAGAGACTGCGTGAGCTTGCGGATTTGGGATTGACTGTGAAATGGTCAGATGAGGAAAGCACAGTGCGAAATTGTGCCCTGAATGGGGATTACTGCACTTGCGAATGGAGCAAGGACACTAGGATTTGGGGACAAGAGGAGAGGAGAATACGATGGGGATAGACCTACATGGAGCAATTGCACTGTTGAGGAGCCATTTGCTTAAAGAACGGTTAATGTATTTGTCAACAAAGTGACGTCCACCCCTATTCCGTGGAATGGAGCACCAATATAGCTCATATATCCTCGCATATCAGTGTTGGTACGGTATGGGGTTATCGATGATAACTTGCAGACTATTTTCACGGAGTCTGGTGCCAGATTCCACAAGTGTCCCCAGGCAGTGCACGAGAGGTACAAGGTCGGGGAAAGCTGGGAGTACCCCTTTAGATTGAGTGAGAGTGGTACAGAAAGTGGGGGAACACCCCGGAAGCTACTTCTGCAGGCTGGAAGGTTCTGTTTGAGAGTATTTGAGGTCCAGATGACCACAGGGGAAGGGAGTAGGGATCACAACTGTATCCGTATTGGACAGTAGAGAAAAGTCTGGGTTGCCGGTTTTTACAAGTAGACTGAGATTTAGGTCAGCTGTATCATCTGTATCCCGCATTACGGCCGTATATCATCCGTACTGTACCGTATGAATTTATGGGTGCACCGTGCGTAACCCGTATGTGGGCTGCTGTGCTCCGTATCCCCGTATCTTGGTCCGTACTGTATACGGTACGTTGATAAGCAGGCTATCTGGCCTTGCCTGGAATCTTGCTGATGTTGGGATTCCTATGCATTACCAGGTTAGATGTACATCTCCAGGATTAACATGAGTCCCGAATGGTTAATCAGGCACATCCTGCATGAGGGCTTAATCAGCCCGCCCGAGAGCACATTAATCAGAACTTCCCATACTGATTAAGGCTCGACTCAACGGGTTTAATAGTAGAGTCCTTATAATCACTTGATTAAGGCTCTGTGGGGCCAACAAATATCAGGGAACTTAACATCCACTCTGAAGAACAAGTGTCTATCAGCAGAGATAGATCTGTGGGATTTAATCACCTTGTTGTGGTTGATTTGGACTATTCTGGAGACGTGTCTGGACACATGATAATCACCGATCAATGTTGCTATCCCAATATGGGTTCTTGACCTGGGCGAGGCTTCATTGCTATATATCTCAACAACTACTGGGCGGTTCGGGGAGACTAGGGTATCTACAGAAAGCTGATACCCAATGCTCCTTGAATCTGAAGGTGTTAATCAAGGGACTTTGACCATTAATTTGGTTCAGCCCCATTACCGTCCCAATTTGGGTTTCTTGGCTTGATCAGGAATTGACAAGGTATATCTTGGGAACCACTTGGCGGATTAGGGAGTTTTGGGTGTCTACAGAAATGGGAGACTCAGCGCTTTCTGAATCCAATTGTCCGAAGGGCAGGACAGCACTATTTGGCTTGGAAGTTCAATTGAGTCAGACAACCGATCGGAAACAAGGAGTTCAATGGCAGATCTCTAGCTTACTCAGGTAGTGTAATTAGAGTAGTGTAAGCATAAATGTACAGTATATAAGGAGGGCAGTTCTAGCATGGACACACTACCGCAGTGGTGGTGGCATGGGTGCTAGATCCCAGTCTCATAAAGAGACTTGGATCTAGTGCTTGTGGCACTAACATTGGGTTGGCACAGGAGCTAGGTCCTGGTCTCAATTAAGAGACTTGGATCTAGGGCTTGTGTTACAACACTTAGTCCGCGCTTGTGATCCTGGACTGGTTCTATTAAGAGCTTTGCTTCGTTTGCACAATGTGATTAATATGTCTTGCCTTCGGTGGAAGTAAAACACATAATTTGGGATCGTGATTATGATGTGAAGGGATTGAGATTCAGATTGAGAACACGGTACCACTACAGCAGGCCTTGGAAGGCTTATTATTTGGGATTATGGGATGGTTGAAAGGGACCTTAAACATCAGTAGCCTTGGAAGGCTTATATTGGGATTATGGATCGGTCACAATGGACCTTAAAGGATCTGATAGCTGTGAAGCTTGGTATCTAAAATGTTGTTGGAATGACGCACTCGGTTGGCTATGCCAAGAGAGGGTCTTAATACCACCACAACAGTCTTGCATGTCATTAGTCAAGGGCTCTTGTTCTGAGTGCTTGATTAAGGGCTTCAAACCAGTCGAACTGAAGTATCTGTCCCTTTTCTACTCCTTCACATTCTTGTGAAGAAGTCTAAAATGCATGAATACTCGTCGGCCTGTCTAAGCTTGTGCAACCAGGGGGAACAAGGATGTGGATTCGGTTAGTGGTTGTGGCTTGTGCTGCTGCATTCTGCTCGTTGGTCCATGTTATCAGTAGTACTCCAGCTGTAGACAGACTGAGGCAAAGCCTTTCAACGTACGGTTGCAATCCCTAAAAAAGATGTCGGAAAAATCCGAACGGCCTTATAAGGCAGCCGCCTGATAAGATCCTTGTAAGATCGAAACACGCATATCATCATCTTATCAGTCTCTGATGACCCTGTCAGAGGATTATAATGGTCTTGTAAGTGTCTGATTTCTGATCTTATAGGGCTGAGTTGTTTCTGATAAGCGTCTAATCGTGCCGGCCAATCTTGCTGCCTTGCAAGGCCTTATCCGGCCTTGTCATTGATTTTAGATTTTTCCGACAATTTTTTAGAAGGGAGGAAAGTGGAAACTACAAAAAGATCGCCTACTCTGTATCTCTGGGGCTCCGGGACTGTTCCAAGGCCCGTGTCCCTCTCTGCACACCTCATCACACCTCCAGACACTTCCAGCGCCTTTGTTACAGTTTTCAAAGGCGGTATCTGCTCTTTTTCTCGGTCATTTTTGATTTGATCAACTTCTTTCTGGACTCGTCCTGATCAGAATCTTCGTGGGGTCTCATTTCGACACTTCCAAAGCTAGATAGATTTTCCCTGAGATAAAAAAGAAAACCAGTCCATTAGGAGTGTACCCTACTCCTTGTAGCTGCCATGGACGCATTGTATTTCGGCGCGCGTTTAAAGGATGGACCAGGCTTCCCAACTTCCACAGCTACGCCCTCTGATCATCATACGCATATCTGGTACGCGCCGGGGTTTTGAATTTCATAAACTAAGTAAAGTCAACATACATAAGTCAGATTCAAAAGCCACCGCACCTCATCATAAAATTGAGGACCGATTTTAGTTCGAGCTTGATCTCGGTATTTCCCTGTTCGGCCCCATTCAGGTACCCGTCGCCGGATCTCTCTCTGGACTGTATCGGCGTCTAGACTCCCGCGATTGTTACCAGGAATCTCAGTGAAGCACATAACAGCCAAGGAAAACTGGCGCAGTCCCCGCGAACTGAGGCGTCCAACTCAGTAGGGCCCATTCCATGCGATCAAGTGCCTCCATAGACTCGACGAAGATGTCCACAGAGAGGACATCAATTGAGATTCCCTCAAGGAGAGCCCAGGACTTGCTGTCCAGACTATGGACCGGTAATGCTTTGCAGCCCTCGGTTGCGTGTCAGGTCGATGTGGGTATTTACCTCGGCTAGAAAACAGAATTAATTACCGGAAACAGTTGATGAGACGGTCCCACCAACTGTGACAGTACTCTTGAACCAAATATCGAGGTGCTTCAACGTTGAGCCGAGCCCTCGAAGGAGAGATCCGACAAACCAGAAACAAGCTTGCATCCAATGCCGCAATAGATAATGTTTGGATTGCTGGAAGACCGTTTGTCGGAATAAACCACGAAATAATGTCCCGGAAAGCACCGCTACCGTGCATTCCCACCCTCAGGCGAAGCACTCGTAAGTGACGGAGATTTGGAGGAGGGATGGAAGATGAGGCCTGATCCTCTGTGGCAAACGTTGCTCCAATCGATATTTTTTGCAGCATCTGGAAGCAAGACAGCAAGTCCAAGACCTGCTGGGAGTGACGGAATTCGACAAGGTGGATACAAAGCTCCGTGAGATTAGAAAAGCATCTCGCCATAGAGGATAGGCACTGTTGAGACGCATCTTGCCACGAGAGAGAGGAGATTTCGAGAGATGTCAAGGCCGGTAAAGGTGGGGAGGTATGGAACAAGATCCAGGAAAAAATGAAGCTGATTCATTCATATAGTCGGCATCCTTGGGCGAACTGATGCTGATTGCGCCGATGTACGGCGCTACAGTGCCGCGAGGGGAATGACAGAGATTGCCGGAAGCTCTCGCATCTGTCCTTCAGCAGATGGACAGATGCAAACAAATGACGGCGACTGAGATGCAACCATGCCTGATCCACCAAAGAACAAGTCCGCAAAGCATCTTTGTCGTCGGAGAGGAGATCCACGATCATCTGCTGGATTTCTGGTGGGAAGTCTCGGAACGGTGGGTAAACTGCAAAGATTCCTAAGCCTGGAATATCGAGAACAAGAAATGAACGCACTTGACAGCAGGAGCATCGACTTGCACGTGAGGATCGAACCGCATTTGTCTGAGTCGTCGCTTGGATTTGGGACTTGTCACCCCATCCTTATTTATATGGATGTAGGGATTCAGAATTTCGCCGGTGCGACTGCGATCTGTCAAATTCAAGACGGCTCGCGGTGACGAAAACTTTACCGCGTGTCTCGGAAATGAATCCAGATTGGAATAATTCTGCATAGCAGCCCGCATCTCGCGGCTCAGCAGCTATCAACTATTGGGGTTATAATTTATAGAATCGATACACGACATGGGGTTGGCGTGGATTATCTACACATTGTCGAGGAGTGGGATTAGCGGGATCGAATTTAGACTGGCAAGTGTATGTGGCATTTTGATACATCAGCTATCTGTCTAGACTGTATGAGTGTCGTGATTTGTGAACCTGTAAAACCTGGTGGGTTCTCACTCGACTCTTGACCAAAAAATTTGCTTTCATGTTCAAAATGTAAGCCTATCTATTCGAAGGTCCGGCCCCATCTGAGCCATGTATGCTCCTCATCTGCATCCTTGAGATCAAGTGCGCACCGGAGAGGCTGTGAATTTCCGGGGCTACCCAAATCCCCCACCCCGCAACGCCCGATTTGACTGCCGTCCCCTTGGTCTGAAACCGGGCTAAGCTGGTGGCATTGGGTGATACTATTTCCACTCCCTCCCCCCAAGCAAGCGCGCCATTATTGACCGAGATACACCCTAATCTCCATTTCAACCCCAAACACGGTTTTTTCGTGGCCCCTTCACCTCCTGGCATCCTCTATACAGCTTCTGCCACCATTTGACTACCATTCGAACGCCCTACGTCCCCCTCCATGTAAATATCTTCCCCAGCTTTTTCCGACCGGAAATGAACGAGCAATGAATTCTGCACCGTCGAATTCTGTATCAAAATGCTGCCGATTTTTCCCGCACCAACTGCCTGATTTCCGGGGCCGCCGCGATGATGGCGCATCAAAAAATTACTGTCTTTCTCTTTTCCCCCGTCCGATCACACCATCCCGGCCCCTTAATTTCGGACGGGTCCATTCCGGGACTCTACGACCTGACTCCCGGCGCTGCTCCGCTCTCCCACTAACCCTGGCCCTTCCCTTAGCCGGCCATGGTTGCTTGAAACGGCCCTCCGGACACGCCGCCCGCGCCGCTGTTTGGTCGTGTGTGGCTGCAATCAATGCCGTTAATCGGGTTTTAAACATGTGTTTACTCTAGTCTAACGGGCGCGCACAGTTGAACGTCGCGAGAGCCTCGCAGCCTGCCCATGCTGGAGTCTTTACTCTGAGCGCTAATGGGAGGGCTGCCATATCTCCTGCTGTGCGTTCCACGGCACACGCAGCGTACCGCCCCCGCGCGAGTGGTTCGATCCTCGATTGTCTCGGACACCCGGCGAGCAAAGCAGTCAGGAGGGGACAGGGGAGCTTCCAGCTCTTCTCTCCCTCTTACTGTTCACTGCTCGCCAGGTCCGTCTTTTCTACTCACCTAGCTCTCCTCTTCCCTCTGGCAGTTTACTTCTCACCAGTGTACTATATTCCGTCAATAACTGAATATACTCTGCGTATCTTCCATCCACAGTCGCCTGAGACCCTCCTATGTCAGCAGAGGATGACCAGTCTAATAGACCGACTGTTCCCGCCGGAATCGCAGGCCAGGCAGAAGTCATTAAGAAATGCATAGACCTCGTCCAGGATTTCCGAGACAAGAAATTCTCCAAGGCCGTCGCTTGCACAAAGATTATGCAAGCCATCCCCGCAGCTTTCGTTGAGGGAGGAGCCGGAGAAAGGGCTGCCCACTCGTACTTCGAGATCCTGGATCAAATTGAGAAAGAGCTCGCCGAAGCCGCAGCGCGCGGCAGCGGAGGGGCCCGACGCTCCGAGTCACCTCAGGGGGGCAACGGAGGTCGCCCCTCGCTCCCGCTCACGGTCGAGATCCGCAAACGGCGGCGATGGTGGAGGGCGCGCCCGCTCCCGCTCTGTTTCTCCGGATGGAAGAGGCAGGCGCCGTTCCCGCTCTACTTCTCCGCATGACGAGTCCAACCCCAAGCGACGAAGGATCAACGACGCACTCCTTCACTGGGTCGTCGAAGACATCATCGCCGAGGCTACTCTCTCGCCTGAGCTCGTCCAGACTCGAAAGCAGCTCATTGAGTACTCCTGAGATCCCAAATACGTGCTCGGAACTATCCTCAATTCAACACGGCACATGTCTTTCCCCGAGTCTGAATGGCTCGCAATCATTAAAGGGCAGGCTATTGACCTCAACAAGGTCATCACTGGTAGTGTTGCCGCGACTTGTTAAGTCGCAAGTCGACTTGCCCAAGTCGACTTCCGGCAACTTTCGACTTGACATGACTTAACTTGGTCAGCTCAAGTCACTTGAAGTCACTTCGAGTCGACTCAAGTCGGTTTAGTCGCACCATTATTAATTTATAAGGGTAGATGTCGCTTGGTGTACAAAGTTTCGACGTTAAATAGCAGTTAAATCCGAGGCTCCCTGAAACCCGACACAGCGACACATCTTTTGAATCCGACACACATCAAAAGAAGCGACACACCCTTCAATATTTCATGCCATCCGACACAGTTCTGTGTATAATGAAGTCCTACAGAACTTCCGATACACTGGATTCCGAACAAACCTGACACACTGTACGGCACTGGGGACATATGGTATACTGCATGAGCATACACATTCTGGTGCCCACCACGAGATGAGTGAACCACGTTGCCAAGCCAAATCATTTGTATGAAGGGCTGAGAGAGTTGCCTTTTGGGCCGCGCCTACCGCACTTCTTCCCCACAGTCATTACCTCCATCTGCATATCTTGCACTCATTTCTCAACAGCCCATGCTAGCAACTGCAACGAAGGCAGTCGGTACCAAGGGGGTAAGGAACTAAGCTCTGCTCATTCGGGTGCCACCGGTGGATTAGATTTAACTAAAGAAATAAAGTATGTGCGTAGAAATAGACTAAATGCAAGCACATGGCTATATATGTAAGAAATTAGTCGACTATTATATCAGGTATAGTGCAAAAGAGCGCAGATCTAGGCAAGTTCTGCATCACCATACAAGGAGCGGTATTCGTCAGGGAACTGAACAAGGAACTCGAAACTGGTATACATTTGATTGTCATGTACAACACCCCACGGCTTGGTGGAGGCACCTCTGAGTGAATGGTGGAGGCTGCCCGCTTCTGTGAAGACCTGCATGGAGATAGCGGGATCGGAAAGGTGCTGGAGCATGTGAAGAGGCAGTGGAATTTGCAATAGCCTCAATGATGTGTCCTGCATTAGGGACAGGATCGCTGTCTGCTGGGAGAGTGGCAACTAAACTGAACGTACGGCAAACCAGACAGTGTACGCACCGAATTCCAGTACGGCGAGAGAGGCAAGTGTCCTGGACGTGCCTCATCCCTAAAGGTATCCAAAATGACGCCCGGAAGCTGTTGCCAACAGCCTCTCAAGCATCATTCATAGGGATACATGAGCACCGACATAGTGGGAGGAAGTGAGTCACGAGTCACAAGCAGGTCACGACGACCGAGTTCAGCCAGATCCGTGGCCATGTGTCGGCTTTCCTGAATGACACATCAATGTGTTGGATATTCTCAGAACTGTGTTGCTCTTTCTGAGTGTGTCAGATATTCTCACAATTGTGTCGCTGCTTCTGACAGCTTCTGACATGTGTCGGATTTAAAAGATGTGTCGCTGTGTCGCTGTCCTATATCCTCGTTAAATCCTGGCAATATACAAATTCAACTACTCATTCTCTGGCATTTCTGTAAATACAATCCCATCTGCTGCATCACAACTGTCAACAATATCACGCCAAACCACATCCCTGTCTTGATCGTGTGAATCGGCCAGAGTTCAAAGCCAGTCTTCATTGTCATCGGCAACAGGGATGGTCTGCCAGTCGGACATGAAGTTGAGCCTCGATTTCTTGTAATTAAATTTGAGCATTTGCAGAGCCTCCATCAGAAGGGCACTTGTGCAGTTTCGGCATTTGGTATCTGTCTCGGCTGAGGACCAGAATACCTTTTCCAAAGGCACTGAGGTCGCCTGGATGGGGGCGTAATCGGCAAAGAGACGAAATACCTAGCTTGAAACTTACCGCTATTTTTGCTGTAAGGAATTTCCCTGGCTTCCTTATCCTTTAGTCTAGTCACCTATTTTTTGGGTAGTTCAGGTGGCCAGTGGCTGAAAAGCACTGGCTTTACAATTGTGTTTGTTGATGTTTGCCTCATAACCAAAACGGTTGATACCCAGCTTGAAACTGACAGCTATTTTTGCTGTAAGTAATTTCCCTGGCTTTCTTACCCTGTAGTCTAGTCACCTACTTTGTTTTTTGGGTAGTTCAGGTGGCCAGTGGTTGAAAAGCACTGCTTCACGATTGTGTTTGTTGATGTTTGCCTCATGACCAAAACAGTTGATACCCAGCTCGAAACCAACAGCTATTTTTGCTGCAAGTAATTTCCATGGCTTCCTTACCCTGTAGGCTAGTTGCCTGCTTCGCTTTTGGGTACTTCAGGTGGCCGGTGGCTGAAAAGCACTGGCTTTACAATTGTGTTTATTTAGGTTTGGCTCATGACCAAAATGGCTGATACCCAGCTTGAAACTGCCAGTAAATTTTGCTCTAAGTAATTTCCGTGGCTTCCTTACCATGTAGGCTAGTTGCTTGCTTCACCTTTGGGTAGTTCAGGTTGCTGGTGGCTAAAAAGCACTGGCTTTACAATTGTATTTGTTTGGCTTTGCCTCATGACCAAAACAGCTGATACCAGCTTAGCACTGACAGTGAATTTTGCTGTAAGTAATTTCCATGGCTTCCTTGCCCTGTAGGCTAGTTGCTTGCTTCAATTTTGGGTAGTCCAAGTGGGCACTCATACTCAAATAGAATATTTACAGGCCATACATTACATTTGAAGTCCAGCAGAAACAGAGGTGATCTTCTTTTGACTCCGTGTCATAATCCCTGCCACTGGATTAACATTTTCGATGTCCTTCACCACCTCTACCTTACGTCTCTTTGGGGCTGAGGTTTTGGCGATCTTGTCTGTGTGGGGTCGTTTGGGAACGGACTGATTGGAGGTCAGCACTTTTCGCCGCCCTACAAGTAAGGGACCAGGCCCCAATGCAATCTTCTGTGCTGACCAGACACAATCAATGAACACCCAGAAGCTGTAGAGCCCAAGAGTGGTGTTATTGACCTCGTCTTTGACATCAACGATGACTCGCTCACAGCTCTGCCAAAAAAATGGTATCAGGGATTGTGTTCAAGCCAACCACAGAGAGTAGACAGCGCACTCCTTGTTTCCACGTTGGGCCAGGCTGTGCTGTGAACGGGGTGTAACACTTGATTTTCCCGACGGTGATGAGGAAGTTTGGAGCCTTAATAAATTTCTGGTCACAGTCAGCACGAAGTGTGGCTTTTACCGATGATTTCGGTGATGCTCCGTCGGGAACTGCAGCAAAATAAGACACCGCCACCACAATGGGGTCAACTCACACTCGGTGCATCCATTAGGCTGGATAATCGCATTTGGCAAAAAAAAGTCCTAGCTCATGTGCGGCTTGCAAACAATCCTGGTAAACGAAGACGTTGAAGCACCGATAAGTGAGAACATGATGGAGGTATTTGGTGTGCCCATCCAGGTTCATGTAGAAAGGACGAAGGCCCGAAACGGCGGGAAGCCGGGCACTCGGCGCTGCAAGGTTCATCCGATCCTTGTCATCGGAACGGTAACCAAATCATGATGCCGTGTTGTTCCCGCTCACACAGTACCCTCGGGGCGAGAAACGGCAATGCGTATCAAAAGCGGGAGCCCTATGTGTGACGCACTAACAGTGACACAATGTACCCCCAGGTAAGCTTCACCAAAGCGCCTCAAAGCGCTGAAGAACATGTGCTCGCTTGTCATATCTTTCCTCTTCAGGTCCACCCATGGTGAGACCTTTGTCTCCCAAATTCTGGTGGTGGCAAGGTGGTGTACATAGTGGCTCAGACTGTAGATTAAATTTCCCTTAATGATTGGAAAATTGTGTATAACTCAAACTCAGAAAATTGCATGAAATATTAATTTGCAACCCATTTAGTGGGCTTTGCCGTGCAGCACACTATTGATGTTATTGCCCTCACCCAGTGTTTTGGAAGATTTCCAGTTTTAAGACCCGACTCAAGTCGACTTGAGTGACTCGAAGTCGACGTCCATCGACTTCGAAGTCGCGTCAAGTCTTGGGTCCGACTTGACTTGACTCGGCTCAAGTCGCCCCCATTAAGTCGACTTGAAGCCGTTCAAGCCCAAGTCGCGGCAACACTAATCCACACACCCGCACAGTTCTTACGTCCGCGTCTACAGTTCCGGACACGAAGTCCCTGCGTACAAAAACGGGGCACTAGCAGTGGGAGAGGCGGCGTTCCAGATATTTTCGCAGACACCAACCAATCTGTGACGTCGACCACGCCCAACAACCAGTCTACAACGACGACAGGCAGACCCGGCCAATCTACGACGCCGACGCCGACCAAGCCCAATGGAGCTCGGCTGAGGTATACACTGCCGACGAGCATGACTTGCGCGTATCTTTTATTTTTACTGATCTGTATCCTGCTGAGCTCATAGTCGTAACACATATACCATAAGCTGTCGATCCAGACTGAGACGTAGGTCTAGTAACCGTAGATTATACACTTTTTTTTTTTTTTTTGGTTTTGGGTATATGTAGAATACCAGGGTGGTGTCATCCAGAGGCGCTGTTGCGGGTCACCAGGCTCTGGAACAGATGGCTAAGTCAACTGGGCATATTTTTTGAGATTGTAACAGCGAAGCGGGCTGAATCGTCATCTCGCCAGAATGGTGTATAAACTGGCAGAGTTGTAGACCCAGACATCGGGGGAGGCGATACGAAGCAATTCTACTTCGAGTATTCAGAGAAGGGCGGTAGAGTGGCTGGTGCGTTGTTTCAAATAGCCCGTGTTTTAATTTTTTTCCGCTCTGTTTTCTCGTAAAAAACAGTGGATGTGGTGTAGGCGGCTGGATTATACTGCAGAACGGAGCGGTAAATAGGTAGGTTCTTCAGCAGGCCTCACGCCGTGCGTTATAATTAGACACCGCTGAGTGCACTGGGACAGAGTCAGTGCTCTTTGTCGTCAGTATCGGAGTAAGGAGCAACCAAGAAATAGATGAGAAATTATTTGGAACCCAAGATCTCTCCATCGTCTGACCCCAAAACGTGCTGTTATCTTGCAACTCGGAGCACGGCCACTTCCAGATCGGGTTGAACCGATGGTGACCAGCGCCAAATTGCCACCAGGAACCTAGGGGCCATAAAAACTGGGTAGACATTATCTCAACTATCCCAATCTATCCTCCATTTAACCCAATCACTCGTAGAATATCTGTAATTAGTGTTTTTTATCGGAACTTTTGATGGCTTTCGTATTTGGTTGAGCAGATTTTGACTAGCGCCAAGTTGCCACCACACACCTAGGGTACATGGAAAGTGATTGAGAAGTATCTCCACCATCCCAAAATATGATTTACTTACCCTAACAGCTCGTAGAAAATTGGTAGCCAGCTTTTTTTCCGCACGCTTTGACTTGACCGCACTTTCGATCCGTCCAACCGATGTTGTCCAGCCCCAAATTACCAATACGCACCTCCGGTACATGGAAACTGGGTAGAAGGTATATTAGCTCATCCCCTAGTGGAGGCTCCATGATCAGCTTCTTTCCTGCAATCGTTGATGGTACTTCCGGGATCTGGTCAAAGTGATGTTGGCCAGGGCACCCTGAGGGACACTTGAGCCATTCTACATGTGTTTACAATGATTTTTAAACGCGTTTCCATGGGTACCATAGTACTTGTCACAATCACCCTCTCTTCCTGTCAACTGGTTATCTCAGATATTGGAACGGTAATAAATTCAGAATATAGATACAAGGTTGCCTGCAAAAGGAGATGCTGGCAGGTCAATCATAGCGGAGAGAGTCAATCCATGTGCTTCCCATGGTCCATCTTCTATGTAATACGTCCTTCTGATGCGCATATGTTATATGGGCAGAGCTCCGGCCTTCCCAATGACGAACCTTCCAACCGTCTGTGCATGAGGGCAAAGAGGAAGGAAAGATCTGTGTGTGTCAATGGGTTCACAATGCTCAAGAACTTGGGCCTACAGAATACACGGTGTGGAAGAGAGAGACGCCCGACGTGTAGGTTCTTTAATTGGGTCGGTGATCCGGTAGCCGTTAGAGTAGAATTTGTAATAAATGCGGGGGAATCAGTCCTGAGAGGTTGAGTACGAGAATGGGGGGAAATGAGCGTGTGGGTGGCGTGCAAAAGTGGCGTGAAAAGAGAGTGAGACGAGACGACGAGATACGACGATATTGGTGGCTAAACTAGCCCACAGGTGGTTTGACACAGTAACGATGAGGAGCTCCGCTGCTACCTCTGGGCACGTAGCCGTTCACGGGACACGAGATGGTGGTACGAGGGTAAAATGTGATGATCTGGCAGTATTTACGATACAAATAGATGAGGTAACAGCTGATAGGGGTAAAAGTAAAATACCAATACACTGTAAGTAATTTCGGACTTCCACATGTCGGCCATCCGACCCTACCACAACGGCAACGACGAGGGCCGGGAGTGAGAGCGACGGGGGACGAGCGATTCGGGGGCGTAATAGATTATCTTGTAAGAGAAATACATGAAGTATATATAATAAAATGATACCGGTAATATGAACACAAACGGTAAATGAATATACCGGAACTTGAGTGAAATGAAAGTGCCACTCGGGCACTCGGGCACTCGGACAGTGAGGCAGTCATCGCAAATGAACATGCACAACCCAAGTAATTGACAACCTGAAGTTCATTATTCCGTGGTCAGCGCTCGGCCATGCTCACCAACTAGCTCTGGCGAAAGTACAGGTCAGTATAAGTGAAGGCCAAAGAGATAGCAATTCAAACATACTTTGGATCGACTCAATACTATGGGGTTGGTTGAGTTAGGTCACAATTCTAAGAGTCTGAACTCAAAGAGAAGGTAACTGAGTTGAATATGAGTGAACTGCACAGGTTGTGTCCTGGTTTCGCCATTTAGAATTTCAAGTCCGCTTGCATTACGGTGGAGAAATCCAACAAGTTGAGCTACACCAAGTCTGGGCTTAATCGCCAGCATGACACTGAAATAAGATTATCGGTCGGTGAAGGTTCAGAGGGAAACAAAGGCATTAATATTTGAACAAATATGTATGAGTTGAAGTCTTTCCATTGAAGCAAGCTTCCGGCGTCCCGCACTTCCTCGAACGAGCCAAAATGGGTGATTGTGCCGGCTTCCATGACGATTACCTTGTCGGCGCTGGGAAGATGGTGTATTCCGTGCGTAACGAGGACCGTGGTCTGGGCAGGA
Organism: Mycena olivaceomarginata; assembly: GCA_029378375.1. Lineage (NCBI taxonomy): Eukaryota > Fungi > Basidiomycota > Agaricomycetes > Agaricales > Mycenaceae > Mycena > Mycena olivaceomarginata. The sequence goes on from JARKIC010000010.1 coordinate 483,182, forward strand.
GCATAAATGGCGACTTTGCGTTTGGCACAAGCTACCCACCTTCCCTTTGAGCATTCCATCCGGGCCGAACAAGGATGCAAAGACTTCCGAAGAGGTAAGCCGAGCCTCTCATACTAAATGGTAAGTTTTCCTACCGTGTGCCTCTGTCTCGCCGTCCAGGGCGCTAAATACATCGTCAGGCAAGATGAGATCTGCTCGAGCATAGACGGCCCGAGCAATTGCCTAAGGATCAACGATAAGCGGGGCTCAGTAACCACCCGAACAGGACTTGCGAGTCGCTGTCGTTGTCCGCCCGAAAGCGTTGTTCCTACCCACGTTTCAGCAATGTCGATGACGAATCTGTGTCCGTACCTTTGTCGCCGAGTCTGGTCATGTCCCGGCGAGGGAGCGTTTCAATGTCTTGACGTAGGCCGCAGGCGTGAATCACCTCGTGGTAGAAATCCTCGTCGTACGCGCTGTCAAGCAGAATATCTAGCCAGGACTAAGTATGTGCAGCAAAGGAAACTGGGCGACCCAACTGCCGCGTAGAGTTTCGGGGAAGATGAACGGAGTTTGGCTCGCAAGCGCGACCTGGATGGAGTACAATATGAAGATGGTCCGAATCACAAACAGTGTGAACCGAGCTTGCCTTGTGCGCCTTGACCTTGATCTTCCCTTCCACCAGTCTCGTCTCTTCCAGTATCGACATAAGGAGGCTCGATTTTCCCTGTGACATATTAATCAGTATCGTCGGCAGCCTAAAATGCAACAATAATTTTACGCTCGCGACGGAACCGACGACCATATGCAGCTCGCGCGGCGCAAGTTCAAGCGTGATGTCTTTCAAGACATTTGTGTTGTCGTCCCACGCAAACGTACATCCCTTCAGGGACACGGTAGATTCCTTGACGCCGTCGACACTGACATCGACTAAACCGGCCTCCATTACACCCTCATCTGAGTCGGAAGCTGCAAGAAGCCTTGGATGCGCCCGAGAGAGGCGAACGACGCAAACAATCCGGGAAGCATCTGCCCAATCGAATTCAGCGGTCCTGATTTGAAGGTCAGACGGGCACGTATATACAACAATCATGCGGCGCACCATTGAGCAGGTTGACGATAGTGAACAATCTGTACACAGGCCCGTTAGTTCATCCGCCACTTGTGATGAAGTGAACTGACGTGAAGATCTGGCTGACGTCGAGCGGAGGGAGGTTGCCCCATCCCTTCGCGAGCATGACTGCGTAGGCTGCGAGTGTGACGAGGAACGAGGCGCTTCCACCTACGCCGGACAAAGTGGCAGCAACAGCCATGTAGTAAATGAAGCCACCAAGCGCGTCTGTCTCGAGCTTGCGAAGCGCGTTGATTTTTCCTTCAAGCGGGGCCTCGTATGCTCCCAGTTTGATGGGGAGAAGTTGACCGAGGACAGACGTCCTACGATGACGGTCAATGGCACTTTACAACACAAACTCCCATCGACGTACGAGGAGCTTGATCCGGGTATCGGCGGCTTTGAGCCACTATTTCTGAGCGGTACCTACGAAGCGGCTGACCGAACCTGACGGACTCAGCGGGGACAATACGAGGACGGAAAGACGTACTCGTTGACGCGATGATGGTCACGATAAAGAGCAGAGGCGCAAACATAACGTAGCCCGCCTTGTACCACAGCATGGTGCACGCGATAATGACGGCCGCCCAGAGTTCTTGGAACGTTGAGAACCCGTTGGTGACTTTTTGGACGTCCACCGACATGTACGTCGTAGCGGCACCCTGAGTCCTGGATCAATACGGCTCGTTATCCTAACACGGTGAATACACACTTGACCGAGTTCGCGCGCAGCCATGGACGTCAGGCGAAGAGTTTTCGCGTACAGGGAGCCGGTGAGCGCCGAGCGATAGAGGACGACGAACGCGTTAACCTTGCAAAATTCACTCAAAAAGCTGTACTATTTTTTATCATCTACCTGGCCACCTAAGCAATTTTGTGACTCTCGAAGTAGAAGGAATTTACTTACCGAGTGTTTTGTGGTTGGAGGATGTAGGCTAGCACCCTGAGAATGGAATATGAGCAGCGGCCGGCAATGTGTGATGTTTTGATGGCTCGGCAAATATTTCGCGACGGCAAGTCCAAAAACGACCAAAAGCGGCCAGCTGGCCAGGCGTGGGAAGAAACCCAAACGCGCCGCCTTTTCGCTCGCTGGCTCTCTCCTCGCTTTGGCCCTCAATAGCAACTGCAAGTCCTATATTCGGGGGGATATCAGAGGAGCCTACAAGGTGCGTAACTACTCTTTGTAGCTTTCAGCGATACATTGATGACGTATTTATGCTTCGGCAAGCGGATAGGATCATTGACATCGCAATGCGTCCAGTATTCGTCCAATCGCCGCACAGTCGTTGACATTTGCCAGTGGCTCCTAGCTCACGTCGCCGGGAAATATGTACAACAAGATGGGCGGTTTTAGGGAATCGAGGCTTGTGGCAATGTCAAAGTTGTATGATGGTGTCTGATAACGGGCAGCGGGACGACGGCAAAGACAGCGGAGTGTCAAAATGAGCCAACGTACACTTCAAAGGGGTTATTTGGACGTACTGGAACACCTGGTTGCACTCCCGCTGCTTTCCATTTTCCATAAAAAATCCCAAATCACGCATGGCCGCCAAAAGGCCGTTTCATATAACGGCCGCCACCGTGCAAAGAATAAAATTGGTAAAATTATGAATGCACCTTTAAGGAAAGGCAATCACCGTCGTAGAGGCCTGTGCGAAGTTGTGGACGCATAGCGCATCGAGTTCTTGTGTTATATGAATGGCCATCGTACATCATTTGCGGGAAATTCTTGCGGGCAATTCTGAATCTTGGGGTGATAGAGCTGTTCTTGGCGGGGTTTGAGGGCTATTTGAGGGCCCATGCGGTCGCCGGGAGCTCCGCTGAGGAGAACGCGTACCGAACCTTGTGAATCGAGCATGAATTGAGGGAGAACGAGGCCAATACATGCGGTTGATGGCTGACGAGAATTACAAATCCACGTGTCCGGCTTCCCACCACCCCCGAAAGCCGACACAGCCTCACGGCAATCGGGTCAAACTGGATCAATTTTGGTTTACAGGGGCGTCCTCAACATCCTATCCAACCTCCAATCGTAATTCGTGGAGAAAACCCAACAGATTCTGTTATAATTCCGAGTGGCCAGGTGGGTAGTGTGGCCCAGGTAGGTGATAAAAGATAGTATTGAAAACAAACACTCGTCTCACTTTTTCAGAGTAGGCGTAGTTTGAGATTGCCAATGAGACTAACGAATGAAATTAGAGCAAACACAAAACTTGAAACGAGTGGGATGTAGTACCATAGACCACAACAGTACCCCGCCGATGAGCCATGCTCCGCGTTCTTTTGGGGATGGACTTGTCAGATACGTACAAGAGCATTTGCTCCACAAGAGTAACTTGAGCTTGAACAGGGTCAGAATGGTATCGCGGGTCGACAAGACTCAGTAGATATACCGAACGTTCCGGTGAGAACGAGCAAGCGCGGCAAGATGGGGCCCAAGAAGTGACCGCCAAATGCCCTGAACGGTGCTCTATATTATTTACAGGTCAGCTACTTGTCAACCCCAAGCGCAGTACTTAGTCCTACCGTGATGAGATACCGGCTGCTAGTCTTGTCCTCAATCGCGAGAGCAGCGAGAAGCTTCGCCATCGCGGGTCTGACCTCAGGTAGAGGGGAATACCGTGAAGCTCAGGGAGGGAGATACGACGATATCCAGTGGACAAAAGTGGAACAATGTGCGGAAAGAAAGGCTTGACAAGGAAGGAAAGCGTCGATTCATACGCAGGGGGCTGGAACAAGTCAGAATGCGAAAAAATGAACGGCGACCATACGTACGGGATACATCAGTATCAATAAGCTCCGCTTGCTCTTGCTTTCAAGGAAGACAAGCACAAAGAGGGACACGGCTGCGGCGGCATCCCCATAAAGGTATATCGGAAGAGCCCGTATCTCGTGTAGACCCCGAAGTGGATATGCATAGAAAATGGTACCAATGATGGCGTAAAGAGAAGTGAGAGTGCTGGGCCCAATAGAATGATAGTGCTCAGATATCGAGGCCACAGCAAAGGTGATCTAGGGCGGGCCATGAGCGAGTTCCGATACATTGAATCTGTAACTACTCACCGCCGTCGCAACTCCCGCGATAAGCAATATCCAGTCATGCCGGCGCTCCTTCCAGCATACACGAGCATAGAGACGGTGCCAGAAATGTAGATGATGGCAAAGGAGGTCTTCAGGGCTACAAGGATGTCCGGGTTTCTGGGGAGACATTTGGGGACGCTCCGGTTGGCCAAGATAGTGTAGCAAGGGCTACGAAGAAGGCGCCAGTGGCAAGGCTGGACTGCTGGGAGATGCTGGCGCCTTAAACTGCTGCACTTGTTCATAGAGACAATCGGGTGGCAGCCAAGAAGCGACATGAAAGTAGAGTTCCATGACCACAGTACGATGGCTCAAAGCAGCAGATTGAAGGAGAGAGAGGACTTACGCTGCTATCACGGATTTCGATGATCGAACTCACGGGATCTACCGTTTCTTTAACGAAATGACGAGGTTTCGTTGTATGTCTTTGGTTCATCCCCATCGAGATATCCCTTATTGTTTCCTCTCTTCTCCTCCTTTATCGCCACGTTTGGTCCGACCCAAAGCATAGCCGACTAACACAGCCTTTCAGCTACATCTCCATACAATCCAACTGTTCCCATTGTGCCCTTGACCTCCGAAGCTGTGAAGCTGCGCAACAACTGCGACCTGTCGAATTCACACAACAAATTGGGATGGTGAAGGTGAACTGACGGGCCCTGTGAGCCCACAGCCTTGAAAAAAATTGCCTTTTCATGCAAAATACTCATACCGTGCCACAGAATGACACGTTCCTCGCACTGCCGGCCACGTCCACGTTTTTTCATCTAAAAGGCCGATGAGGCTTTTCTTCTCCCGTACCCTCCGTTCTTGCCCTCTCCCCCCTAAAACAACTCCTATTCTACGCATTCGATACTATCTTTCAATTACTTATCAGTGCGGACTTCACTCAAGTGCATCCTTTCTCCCAAAGCTGCATCAATTTGGGCTCAAACGCTGCCGCTGCTACTCACCTGAATGCTCCAATCTTCCTTCCAGCAGGGCGGGAAACTACATAATTTCTACACCCATCGAATTTGCAAAACATTCGTTTCTTTACATCTACGGCTTTCGTTGGGGCTCTTGGGTTTATACGGTTCATTTCCTGTGGCTATTCTCTGTTCTCGTCCAATTTTCATGCCTCAAGTGCCTACAATACCTATGCGGCATTCAGATATTAATTACTGCTCACCCTGGTTGGCGTGTATATTCTGGCCGAGCCCGGAATCGGCTCTCATTTTCAACTGCGTCGCGACGGAAGGTTTGACTTTCACCCATTCCGGGGTCAACAAGGTGGCCGGACTTGCTCATCATCCCTTCTCTTCATCCTACTGTCGACTCTGCACCCTTTTCCCAGCGCTCACTCTGGATGTTTTCGTCACGGGTTTCTATGCAGCAGTTCCCGAACATTGTTCAATCGCGTCAATGACCGAAAGGACCTGGCTCTCGGCGCATCGAAGCTATTATTTTTCCATGGCTGTGAATATGCAAAAGACACAACTTTCCCCCACAATCCCTCATTTGCGCGTTGAGGCTATTTTCCTCTTTCCTGGTCCTATCTACTGTTCACCACAGCCTTTGCGGTCTGTCTTGGTTCAAAATATTTTTGTACGATTCCTATTTCTTATTTATGATGGTGATATGCTCAAACACACTCTTCCACGGTACACAATTGTAGCTGCCTCTGTGCTAAATTGCTCTCAGACTGAAATTTTCGATGTCTTTAGTGGATGCAGCATGTTTCAACATTGATAACCCTACATTGGTGTGTTCAGCCTCCATGCAGTATGGGCTCTGCTGTGGTGCGAGAGCCGCGATGTTTCTTTTACTTATTCGCTTTCGTTGGGAGTCCATACCATTGCCTCATGTTCATGAATACTTCAATTTAAATAGATGACACTATATCAGACCAGTTTGATTCTCATCGCCGGAGCGGAGCGCAGGCACATCTTGTCATGATGGATGGTTGCCAAAGTTACTTGGCGAATCAGCTCGTCCGATTCCTCGCCAGTTCGTAGTCTAACAGTTTAACTCGATGATCAAACTTACGGGATGCCGTATTGATGGATGGTTGCCAAAGTTACTTGGCGAATCAGCTCAGTTCGTAAGTAGTCTAATTCGTCTACGTGATAAACACTTAGGTACAGGTACCTCGACGAACCCAAATGTAAAGAGTAATTGAGAAAATAATACCTTTGCTAACCGTCGACAAGTCAGTCAGAACGGAAATTAGTAAAGGCTGATAATTTAGCCGAGACCGAGCGGACCTGGCTCTGAAGCCGATAGCAGGCGAGGAACAGAGGAGGGCGGGGAGGAAGGTCGTTGACGGAGTGGCACGGACGAATGATGTAGTACGTGAGTATTGTCGGATGTCTCGCTGGCGGCTTCATCGTCATGATCGGCGCAACCAGTACAGTACCGAGGTCGCTCCTGGGCAGCGTCAATCCACCAATACATCTCAGCAAACCCCTCAAACAGTTTCTTGACGGTGCTCAGTATCAACAGCAAAGACGGCTGAGGCCATGGAACATCTGGAACTGCGGCGCTGATGACGCCTCGATGCAAATTGTCTTGATGAACTCGGGTTGAACCAAGGTTGAACTGTCCATTGAAATAAGCTAGGCACTTGGAGGAAACACAACAAATGGGGAGAGAAACAGTGAACCCTCGAGCGATACCACTCATAGAAGGTGTGCGGCTACCAGCAAAGTGTTAAGTTGAAGATTTCAACAGCTTCGAAATTTAGTGCACAGCGGTGGCATGTGAAAATAAACATGTACATATTGAATAGTACGAGGCATCTGCTTAATACATGAGGTATGGAAACGAGAGATGGAAACAGAATCTCGTTTCCGAACAGGCTCTTAGGGCTGTATTGACAATCACTGCATTTTGACAGGTTCTGGACCCAACTTAGCCGAGATATGACGAGCCGGTCGCGAGGTGCCTCGGCTAACCTCGAACGGCTGTGTCGAAGTCAGCCGAGGCACCTCGGGACCGGCTCGTCATATCTCGGCTAAGTTGGGTCCAGAACCTGTCAAAATGCAGTGAATAATTATTGTTGGTGGTGAAGCAATAATTCTCCACTTTGTCAATCTCCACCTTTCGTCACTGTAGCATTCAATTTCAACTCGCTCAACCCGGAACAGTTGGTTCAACCAGGTATTTTCGTCGTCGGGAACGTTGCAAGACCTTGTGGACCATTTCACTCACAATCGTATCACGGCTCGATGTTGTTATGGTCTGGCTTTTTGACATCGGCTGCGGGACTGCGCTCAACACAACCTAACATTTCCTCGTCGAACCTGTTCACTGTGAGCATGTGAGTATATCCATTGACCGCTCCTTTTGGAGTTCTGTTTCAACTACAACTTATTGAGTCTTTTCGTCCAGATAGATTCAAAAAAAGTGTTTTTATGGTGACTGCGGCGGACATTGGATAAGACAGCCAAGAATTTTCGCCTTGGTGGCAGTAGGAAACTCTGACTGCGGCTTGGTCCGACCCTTCTTCTATAATCGCACCCTGGTCCTCATCTCTGCAACGCAGGTGATGCCATTGCCACGTATATTGTGCATGGTACGAATCCTTGGGTTTGTTTCATGCAAATTTATCCTTCCGAATGTTCGCTGTCAAATTGGCCGGGCGCCATTTCCTGACTCCGGACTGTGTCAAAAAAGAAAGAAAAAGCAGACAAGCATTTATCTGATTCACGTCAGAAGGAATCATTAACTTAAAAACAAATGACAAGGAACGACTGAGAGAATAACCCTACACACCCGCGGATCCACCTCCTCATAGCACAGAGTTGTTGTCCAATTAAAAACCCCTCAGAAGTCCGGATTGTTCGTCGCGAAATACGTATTACGCATGTCCTCCGTGTACGTCGTCCCATCGACCAGCGCGTGCAGATCGAACGTGAAGTCGCCCCCTGTGTAATCGAACGTATAGAAATCGTACCCAATCCGGGACGCGATGTCGGTGGTGGGTGTGAGGTCGACGGTCGTCGTCAGAACCGGGCCGCGCGCGTAGATGTCCATGAAGACACGCGTTGGCGGGACGACGTTGCGGACCTAGAAGGCGGGCAGTCAGCATACTAGTGCATGCAACTCCAAAGAATTGGAGAAGGGCGAAGGAGACTCACGGCGACGACAGTGGTGAGTGACGTGCTACTATTGGGCACATATAGTACCGTGTCCTGCTCAACCACGTACCCAGTCCCATCGTTATCCACCGTAATGGGTGCCGAACCATCGCCCTCGTCTACGGTAAACCAGAATTTTGAGAGGGACGTCGTGGCGTTGACGCCGACTTGGAAGTCATATTTCGTCACGAAGAGCCCGAGGCGCGCGCTGAGCGTCGTCGTGACCTCGCGGAATTTGATCCACTTGGCGGAGCATTCGTTGGAGGCACACCCGCCGGCTTTGTCTTCCCAGTGGATCGTGACGTTCCGGTTGTCGTTCTGGTCGAGGAACTAAGATTCGCGAGTTAGTGATTGAAAGTACAGTCAAGCAAGGAAGAGTACCCGGAGGGACGCCCGCAGCAACAGGCTGCTCGCGCCGATCGAGAGCTGCACGCCGTCGACTTTGTGAGGTATGGGGTAGATGACGTCCGTCAGCTGGACGTTGCTGGGCACGGTGTCGATCATCTGTGCCAAGAGGCGGCTGCAGGTCTGGTCGAATGTCTCCGGATCGGCGAGTCTAATAGTGAACGAGAATCAGTTACTGTTTACAGTGGTATGCGACGAGATTGAGATGAGACAACTGACTTGTTCATGGTAACGTTCCCGTCGCTGCTGAAGATCCGGAAGTCCGAAATCAAGGTTGCGTTTTTTGTCGACTACGAGGGGGTTCTTGGTTGTCCCGTCGAGGTACTCGCGGACCCTACATGGCAAAAAAAAAAGAAAATTAGGTTAGCGGACACCAGAACACTAAGGAGTGCGTGCATACACAGTGTTGTCCAACGCAGTCGTCGTGTCGAAAAGGATGAAGTTGTCAGCCGCGACGCCGGGGATGCCGGGAACCATGGCGGGGAAGTCGTTGCTTCGAACGCCGCTGCGGTTGGGTTAGAGTCTGTACAGTTTGATTGTTAGGACAAATTTACCCGACCGAGTGACCACAGGCAGTGAGAGCGATCATTTCCTCTGGATTGAATCCTTGGAGGCGGCTTATGGGGGTGTGTCAGCGTCAGCCGCGAGAATAAGTAAAGTTGAACAAGAAACCACGGACAAAGATTCAGTATGCTCTGCCAAGGTCTGTTCAGGTCTAGGAACACCAAAAGGGCCGGCCACGGCTGCATCGAGACGACCAGCACGGATAGGGACAATTGGTCCTTCGCACTGGGCGGACGCAAGAGCGACACCCACTGCTGTTACGTCCGAAACTGTATTTAGGGTAATAATTAGTTAGGTTTTGAATTCGGTATAGCAGAGGAGCGCCTAACATGAGAGGTACTTGTTGGGGAAGTGGCCGAAGTCGGCTTGGCGTGTTTCATGCCCACTCCGACATTCTTCATCGTTTTTAGGACGACAAGGCAAGAGTGGAAGAAGAGACGATTACCTCGTCTCTGCCCAGCTCGAGAAGCAGCGAGTTGTCGAGCCCTGTAGTTATTTGTGACGCGTTCAAGTTGGAAAGGACAGTGCATGCGTACCTCCAGTGCCATCGTCTACATTGTGAGTCGCAGCATCGTGATACGCGAAGCGAATCCACTCTGCTGCCCCGCTCTCTCCCAGGCTGCCCGACTGACACTGGGCGAGTTTGCCCACAAGGTCCAGCAGGTCATTATCAGGCCTGCCTTCTCCTCTGCCCTCGAAAAGTAGGCCCTCGACCTGGTCGATGAGTGGTGATGGCCAGTGGTACGTCGCGGTGGCGACAGCAAGACTGGCGGACAGCGCAAAGAGCGAGGCCTTCATGACGAATGAAATTAGACAGAAAAAAAATGTAAGCAGGGAAGATGCAGATCCTGACTAGTATGTACGCCGCGGCGGCCTTTTAAGTATTAGAGTCCGGGCAACGGATACCGCACTTCTGACACACGGACATTGCTATTTGATTGCGATCAGAAGTTTTGTTGCAGCAGTATTAGAGTCCGGGCAACGGATACCGCACTTCTGACACACGGAGATTGCCTTTTAATTGCGATCAGACGTTTTGTTGCAACTGGAATTGGAGCGAGGGAATGGGTAATGCTTGGCTAAACACAAAAGGTGAGAAAACAGCATTCTGATGAAAATCACATTCTGAGCGGTGAGACCGATATTTAGAATGCCTCCAGCTCATGAGAGCAGGTAAGAACAGAGAGAGAGGGAAGTCCCGAAACAGTAATCGGTTATATCCGATCGGTTCGTAACATCTCTCACGGAGCGTTGACTACCGTCTGCACTTACCGGGGGCCGCTGGATTTTCAGGAACACGGTCACTGCCGGGAAGGACGGACGGCCTCAACGGGACTCTGGAACTTTGACGAAATTACTGCTCACAAGCCCAGGCAAAGACCCTGCTTCAACCTATCAACAAGCGAGGTACGAGCTCAATTTTGTTGAAGCGTCTGCCTAGGGGAGACTAGCTTCAACCACGGCTCAGCCTCCCAACATCCGCAGTTCAACATTGGTTTGACTTTGGGTTAACTTCACTGAGAGACTGGTGGGCAAATGGATGTCGAGGGAACATAAAAGATATATCATTCGCACCTGCTTACTGGTTTATTTTTTGATTTGGACTCGAGGGACACGGAAGCTGGAAAAACGAATAAAAAATGCGGCGATAACTGCATGTACTTAACGTCATTGCCGACATGATCCGCCACACCGCCACACACGCATCTTGATGTCTTTCGTCACGGTCGTCCCGCTCAACGACATCCCACTGTGTCGCCTGTGACTCATTTTTTCCACTAATCCTCACGACTATACCCTCTTCGATCACAAACTGCGATCAGTAACCCTAGCGTCTTAAACATCGGAAAGCCACACCCGGGCCGGGCCAGGCGTCACCGACCGAATTAGAGAGGTCACTCTCGTTCTTTCACCTTTCATATTGCCCGCGCCTAGGTCCGTGGCTGACCGCTACGCGCTCTCTCTCGGCTGGCACCCCCAAGTCATCCGATAGCTCAATGAAATCGATCAATCTTGCTCTGCAGCGCCGAGGTCAACGCCACACTGATCACGCGAGCCGAGACCGCGGAGCCGACCGGACCAGCGAGCAGAGCCTCCTCGAGCGCGACAACGGAATCAAGAGTTTGTGAGTCAAGCTTGAGAGGGCAGACGACGCGCTGGACAGGGCGGAGAGTGGCTTGAAGGAGGCGAATGACGAGTGCGTGTACAGTCTACTTATCGTCCATCCCTGCTTTCCGCCCGCGCCCCATACTTACGGTACCTTACCTAGCTGCACCTCTGGCTACTCGGATCTGCGGCACCTCGCAGAGGCTGGCAACTCGACGTCAAAACGGAGCAGGCTGAGCGGTAGCACCCTGCCGCAGAAAAGGGTTAGGAAAGGAACGTCATAAATGTGAGGCAAAGGCGGAGGTGTGTACGCCCTTTCAAGGGCCCTTCTTGCGTCCCTCCACCCTCTCCGCTCTGGGATTTTCTATATTCGGGCCGCACGGACGCACACGCTCGCCGCATACCAGTATACTCTTCGGGTGATGTCCTTCTACACTCATCCGCATATCCCGACGCCGATATTCTTTAAGGCGTTGTTCGCTGCTTGTACTTTGATGCTCTTCCTCCTCACTTTCCTATTCTTGCTACCTCCACCACGCTCATTTCTACGCTTGCCCTCCCTGCGAATCAACACGAAGCTGAGTCGCACGCGCAGGCTGTGGATGTCAAAAATCGCAAGGCCAAGTTAGAGCTTGACGACCTCGTCGCGATGATTGAGGAGCTGTAGGAGGGTGCGTTCACGCTTTCTCCCTTCCGTCCACGATCCTCTCTCCGCATTGCGATTCCGTGGGTGCGCCGCAACAGGCGCGGCGCTATCCAACACGGTGATGGTGTGCTTTTTGCACCTCGCACTTTTCGCTGGCTGGATCCGGGGAGTTCAGAAAAGGTGAACTATTTGGGGACCCAGTAATCAAAAGAGAATGTCCAGGCCATGCGAAACAACATAAAACGTTAAATGAAACAACCAAGATCGGAATGGTTCAGGTAAATAATGCCTCGTTCATTTACGATGACTGTTTCACATGCCATTTGCCAGCCCGGAAACAAAACGGAAACTCGACGAAGACTCAATCAATCGCTCAGCACTCAGCCTTATCTGGGAGGCAGGAAGGAAATTTCCCCAGATGGAGGTGATTTTCTAAACTAGGTTTTCCTTAATGCTCGTTGAATTTACTGGTTCCGCCCAGAGACAGTGTGTGTTCCTGCTAAATTGTCGTCGTCCAAACAACTCGCGAATCAGCCAGGGACGACCTGAGAATGATCTTCGCAGCTAACATTCTCCTAGATCCATTTTGGATGGGAAACGACGGATTACATACCCTGGGTAGAAGTGCCTACAACCCCAATCCTGGCTACAAGGTACCTGACAAATGCGCATCGTTCATGGCATTGCAGGTCAGGCGTAACGTCAAAGTGGACTATGGGGTGCGTTATGGCGGCCGATTTTAATCTCAATGAACCGTCTAACGAACCCGTGATTTAGGGGGTCAGAAATGGTACTGCGGGCGAGTTTCTCGCCTGAAACTGCCTGCAGACCCTGCTAATTCGTCTTTCGCAGATGACACCGACGCTATCAGCCGGGCGATCAGCGGTACGTCCCGCTCCTGGATGATGTGGCAATTGATTAATAGGATTAAAAGACGGTGGGAGATACGGCCAAGGATGTCATTCCTCCACGGTAGAAATGCTTTTTAGGGCTACTCTCTCAAATATGAAACTCATTAGAGTTTGACAGACCACGCCAGCCGTCGTGTACTTCCCTGATGGCACAGTATGATTCTACATATCTCAGCCAGCACCATTCACTCCTGAGTCTTCCTCCTCGTCGCAGTACCGTCTAACTAAACCAATCGTCCCGTACGTGGATATTCCTTCTCAAGCCCAACGATAAACTTACGCTTCTTCACTAGTTTCTACGTCACGTCTCTGTTAGTACGGGCATCTTGATCGTGACGATACCAATTACCGTGTCGAACGGCATCAGCGACTTTTGAAACAAACCTATTCTCAAGGCGGATGCGAATTTCGTGGGCGTGGCTATCATTGGTAAATTTTCATCTGACGCCCAACACCGCATTCTCACCCGCGTGGTGCAGATGCCGACCCATATGCTCTTGGTCAATCGAATCCTGACGGTTCCGGCATGAACTGGTGGGTCAATCATAACGTTTGTGGCCGAAGTCTGCACCTTAAATGTCGCCCCTGCAGGCCCCACTGGGGATTATTATTACTCGTATATTAACGAGATCCCTTGAATCAGAGTGTACATGTTTGTTCTCCCGAAAATACCGCATTTATTGCCTCAGCTGACCTTTCCATCACAAACTAGCTTAGACGCCCGGGCGCTTGGTTAATCTTACCTCACCGATCAGCCTAAGATCAGCTGCTCCAAGTCAGGGCTGGGGTCCGTCTTTTCTGTTCGACCTCCATCATCTCGCTGTGCGCCCCATTGCTCCAGCTTCTCTTATGCTGCAATCACTGTTATTACTCGTATTACTCGTATCTTAGATGCCTCAAATTTGATTTTCTGTTTTTGTTCTGGTCTGATAATACCCCGTTTAGATCTCGCCGTGCCTCGAGGCGATACCAGTTGACCGCGATACCTCTAATGATCTTCTACTGCGTAAATTATGACGTCGAAATCCACCGTATATTTACCTCATCGACCCGCACAACACCCACTCAAAAGGGAGGGGTTCGTCTAATCACCTTTCGTCCTTCTCCCATCATCATCTCACCGCCCCCTCGTATTCTTTTCCCCCCAATACCATGCTTCAAGGCCAATTCTTCCGTCAGTTAAATGCCTCGACAGGACCTCGCAACCGTCAAACCAGGGTCCTTGCTCTTCCCAACTCGTCATGGCTCAAAACACGATAAAGGCCTCTCTCAAAACCCAAGACTCCGAGAGGCTGAAGACCTCGCCAGATCAGCACGCAAGGACCCCTCGCAAAACCTCAGGATGTTCCAGAGCTCTTCAAAGCACTCAGATTGGCCTGTCTGGACGATCAAATATTTGTTCAAGACCGGCAGGCTCAAGACGTCTCAAGTTTCGGAACCAAGGGACCCTCTAAACCTTGCTGAGATTCCTCCAGCCTCTCAAGATTGCCTGGGGCAGTGTCTCGAGTCGAAGCAATTGACCCAGCAGGTTTTTGCGCAACACGTGATCTTGGCGCCGGGCCACTCTCGATGTACTCCCATCCGCCATTAGTACTGGTTGGTTGGCTTAGTGGTTAACGATGTATTTGCGTTATATCTTTGTCTTTCGGAGATCGCCTGTTCCATTACGGCGGTGTTCATCCTTTTTTGTTATTTCTCTTTGACCAGTTGATTCTCTGCCTACGCGCAACGGGCTCTTGCGGCGAGCAGACACCCCAGGCGGTGGGCCCAGCGGTGAGCGCGAAGTGGGGTGCGTAGGGGTCCCCCAGTTTCCCCCGCGCCACATGAAATTTCCTTGCTTGGATTTGACAGGAGACCCAATACATTACCCAGGTATCCTGTCAGGCCAAAATACGGGGGCCTGTAGGGAACACTGTTCACCCTTGCATTTTCTATATGGCAAAAAACGCGCCTTCTTGCGCGATTTTGCGACGCACTTACTCAAAAAGGAAATAAATCACGTGTGCGCAAAAATGTGCTGGGTCAATAGCGGTTTGTGTGTCTCGAATTCTTTCTGTTACTGAGAGCGGTTCCTTTCTCCTCTTTTGTTCCATTCATCGCCCTGTCATCCTCAAATCTTTCCATTCCCCCATTGAGGCAGCAGTATTGTGTATTCCACATTCCGAGACATCCCTTCGATCTCGCTAACAATTTTGGAACCAGGTAGATGCGGGACGCAAACAGTATGTATGTGCACACGCTTCTTCATTGAACAGCTGAATAATTGCTGACGCCAGACCCATCAGTTCATGATTATACTGCCTCTTCATCAGCGCCAACGACACAATTCCGGTACGCCCCAAATGTCGTCTTATTTATACACAGTCTGAAACCTACACTCATAGCGCAACTTCCAACAGCCCAGCGCTATCGTATCTCTCAATGGTTGAAGTCCTGCACATTCTATTGTGCTTCTCCATGCAGCTGCAGCTATCCACAGTGTCACCATCCGGCGTCCGGTATGCTGCCAACGACTTTGAGGATGGATTTCACGTGCTGAAATCAGTAACAGATAGCACGTTTCGAACTTTCCCATCCAATGTTCGCGGTTTGGTGAGGTGACCCGTTAATCTGCCGTACCTCTGATGTAAAGCTCACTACACCCTGTGCCGTGGTGGGTGTTTATCGGTTTTTCTCACTACTGCTGCCCAACGACATGAATCTTTATTGGTCAGCATCACACTCATTTTCTCATTCAGCTCCCACTGTCGCCTCGGACGCGTCCCCCGACGCATTAGGTGGATCATCGATACTATTTCATTGGACTTTGCGAGCAAACAGATACAGCATTGAATGACGCGTTCCTGGTATGCCTTCAGCATGTTGCGCATCGAGTTCGATGCTAATGTATTTCTATTGACTTTTCGGGACCACTGCTCACAGTTCAATCGGGTCCAGCCTTTATATCAACATTTTCATTGAAGTTGTGGGATTTGTCAATGGAACGGATTGAGTCGCGGATTCTACTTGGATTGGATTGTGTTGGGGCGCGCATGTAGGCTCACTAGACGTTGTGTTAACGATTGAATATATATTTGAATTGCTTTTCAAGGCAAGGCTGAGCCTTAATTTCTTTTTCAATGTTTCCTCTTCTGCCGGAGCGAAGCGAAGGCATGCCTTGTTTGTTATATCATGTGTCTCTCGGGAGAGACCAGATATGATATATCAACGTCTCTCCCTCAGAGGCGCCATGATATATCATTCGAGAGACAGTTCCCTTTTAGGAAATCCCTCCCGCGTGTCTGCGCACGCGCCTCTCCACTTGCCTGACCACTTGCCGCCCACCGCCGCTCCGTAGCGCATGGCTGTGCTCCCGCCCAATCTATTCCTGGATGTGATACTTCCGACGATCAGATTGCACATCCTTGATTATCACGAACCGTTGGGGGTACATAATCAGCGGGGTTCGCACTTCCGCCTCAATCGCTGCGCGTTGGCGGGTGGCGATACAACATCTGTTGCTTGTCTGTATTACTTACACATGCTCTCGGCTCTTCGCCAGCACCACCAACCTGATCGCCTGCCCTGCTCCGCTGTCCCCTTGTTTGCTCTCTCACTGCAACCTCGGGCCCATCCTAGATGTGGCTACGGCCTCATAAACGGTCCTTTCTTTGACCCCGTCAGCTATTCAGCATCATACAGGGCTTAGAATCCCCGCACCAGCTCTGCGTTCCCGCCGCTTGCTGGCACGCTTCAGTAGCCAGGATCAGTCCCCAGGACTTATGCTATCTTTCAACATATTTACTGCTCTCTATTTCATCTTGTAGGCTGTGCTCTGCAAGCGCAACAGGCCGTTTTCATTCCGCCCCAATCCTGCCGTTAATTACAATTGTACCATGGGGTGGGACACCAAGTTTGTGTTCCTTGTTGACTACCTCGTTCCTGCTGTGCTGACCCACGCTGCCGCTGCCTGCTGCCTGCTGCCTGCTGCCTGCTGCCCGCCACCGCCACTGCCACCCGCCGCCGGCCCTCTCGGTGCGTTGTGCTCCATACATTGCTTACATCTCTCATGAATTGACATTGCAGAACAAAATGTGCTCCTGCTTCTCGCCTCGCACGTCCCTGCTCCACACCAGATGCTGGTGTACTGCTCGGTACTCGCATGCCTCGCCCCCGTATCCCCAGTCCCCAAGCGGCAGGTGCACTGTTCAAGCTGCTGCCTGCCGATGTTTGGATCGTCAATGGACTTCGGTGCCGATGCATTGAGCACTCTTTCATCTTCTCTGTGCATTGTGTTGTTGTTCTGTGACTCTCTTCCTGATACACAGTCCCTGTTCCCCGTAACACACTAATCAATGAATGTACCATTCACATCCTTCGTGCTCGACGCTGTTTTTTTCAACAAGGCGTTTAATGCTGCAGAATAAGCGCCTGTGGTGATGGATTCGCTCTATTGGTTCGGCTATGTCGGCTCGTTCCCGGAATACTCCGAACACAATAAAAAACCTTGCACCCTGAGCGAGACCCCTCAGTAGATGCTCAGGAGGATACACATGGGCGAGAATACACCACAGGTTCATCGTCTGACTCGAATTTACGCAAAACTATCGAGGCCCGAACATTCTTTTTGTGATTCGAACATCTATGCACTCAAAAGTTCCAAGTTTCGGCTGTGTTGATACCCAGGAGCACAATGAAATGCCCATGCAGCAAGAAACCGATTAACAATGAACCCATGAACGATATTGGTAGGTATTGGGAACAATATGTGGTGGCCATGTTGGTTATTCGGTGCATGGTCGTGGGTTGAATGAGTTACTATTACTGTTTTAGGTACTAATGATGCGACTGATGGATTCAACATTTTATTCTGCTTGCAATACTGGATCGTTCATCCCAAATCCTGGTATTTCAGTCCATTGCATGTGTATGAGTCTGTCACTGACTTTCCCAGATTCCTTTCAGCGTGTTCCATCAAGATATTAGTGTAATTTGATGTCGGTGTTCATTCGAATGCTACAGGCCTCCTACATATGCCTCAACTCCAATATTTCTTAGGTCACTTTGACTACTCTCTTACTCCTCATAAACATCTGCTTTCCAGAAAACTGGAGAGGCAATACCGCTGAATCCAAATGTCTTCAACCCCCGGCTACTTTCAAACTTACAAATCCAATATTCCGTGGGCAGATATGGTTGGTAAGTCTAAGAAAGTCTGTCTGTTCAGAATTTTAGTTGGTTGAGGGAGAGAACAAAACAAAACAAAACGGCGTGTGCTCATCCATTCGGGAACGGTGGCCCGGGCTTCCCGAATTCCTTGCCGTCGATGCCGATGCCAAGACTTTGCCACGTAACACCTCTTTTGCTTCACTCACTTCATTTCGCTCGACCTCAAGCCCATGGTTGGGGCTCTCTCGATCCGCTGATATCTACGACATGATCAACCATATTTCAGAACTCTTCTTTGACGTCTCCCCACAGCATGTAATTCTTTGGATAATCCTTCCTTGCCATCTTGTACTAACGTGTGTTTCTTTCCAAAGCTCATTTTTCTTTTGTACGGTGCGTCAAGCACATTCGATGTCTTGGCGCGTAGCGAGCGCCGTGCCGTGTCGCACTGTTTGGGTGATTGTTCCGCTAGCTCGCAGCGGCGGTATATACTACTCAGGACATCCCTACCCAGTACAAGATGTGCCGCCGCTTCGCTCCGGCATACTCGGGAAATGGAAAAATCAATGTGATTTCAGATGTAAGCTATAGAAAGACAGTTGCGCAAAGAAGGATGAAGGGAAGAATCAAAATTTGCTCGAAGTTGAGGACACAGAGTTCTCGCCATGTGGTCGCGAAGTCCAAACGGAAAATATTTGATTTGTGGTACCCAAGAGTTTGAGAGAGAGGACAACCCTGAAGTTATTCTTCCTGGCCAATGAATTAAGTTTCTTCATCAAAGGATCGGGGGGTTCCGTGAGGTCGAGAAATCGCTGAAATTGAAAGAGGGACCAAGAAGCAGATAGGAATATCTAACCGAGAAGGGGAATTGAGATTGTCCTGTCAGTAACCTGTCGCTTGAGAGATAGCCAGAATGAACAGACTAGCAATGTTGACCAGTGAATTGGAGGACGGAATTGAGATATTGACGACAAATGGCAGTCCGCGGCCTGCGAGAAAACCAGAACACATCCAGAATTAGAGCAAGGGAGAGAGCGCGATGGATCCCCGGCTCGAAGAATTGGTAAATTGTGTCATTTATCCTCGGAAAGGCATTTGACAGTTCATTGGAACCAGGCTGCAGGCACCGATAGACTCAAAGCAGAGAAAGTACAGACACCCAATGCTTTGACATTGTTGATCATTAGGAGCCCGCAGTTCAAGAGATCCCCAGAAACTCGCAATTTGACAACAGGGAACTCAAGGACAGAACTTCCATCGTTGACTCGTGAGCCCGCGGGTCATGGGAATCTACAATAATGAATTGGATGATGGGCAGAAAGAGCAGAGAATTGCAGGCTAGGGCGACGCCCTCAGCTCCATTTATGGTTGGAAAATCATCGGGGAATGACGCGGCCGCAGGTTGAAAACCATCGCGAGGAACTGCGTGTACCTGCGGCCGAGACTACGGAATGGTCAGCTGAACATCATTTGAACGACTAATTAAACCAATCTCGGCCTGGAGGCTCTCATGAGAGCCTGACTGAAATGGATGAAGACGAGTTTCCGCTCTAGTTGAAATGTGCTGCGCCCAGTTTACGCAGTCCGTAGCAGGTGCGATGGGGATATCTTTGAATGCCAAAGGAGATGCCAAGCAAGACTCGGAGGACGAGAGGAGAGGAAAGAAGGATGGAGATAAGCTTACATGGGGTTATTGCACCGCCGAGGAGCCATTTCGTTAAAGAACGGTTAATCGGCGCAAGCGATGTGCAGCTCGGTCTGCTTCTCTTTCGGATGGCATACGAAGATGAGCCCACAGGCCGTGCCGTATGCGCGGTGGGTCGCGGTTGTACTGCACGCGCGCCCATTCATTCGGCCCATCGTGTTCCGCCAGGTAGCTGTGGCGCTGAGCGGTGCGGCTGAGGCGTACGCCCGCTGGAATGGACGGGGTCCACGCTGCATCAGCGGCATATGCATGAGGAGCCAGTATGGTGGGAGCGATCACCCGCGCTGTAGCGGCAGTGTGTACCCTGGACCTGCGAGGCGGTAGGAGAAGAGGGGATCCCCGGTACAAGGCCCCGGTGCAAATTCGCGCAGCGGGGTACGCCGAAATGCAGCGCGGCACCGAGATTCACATATTATATATTCTTTGCAAGGCCTTTTTGCGCTGTTTCCCTGTACATAGTAGATGTTTATGATGTCTTCTACTTCCTCAACTTTCAGCGGGAACGATTCCAGAGAATTCGGGAGGCTGTTAAAAACAATTTCCTAATTGGGTTACCGCGGTTGTCAAGCTCGACGCTGTCGTCAGCAGCGAGCACGCATGATTCGGTAACGTCCGCGAGGGAGACGACCGACATTTGATGAGCGACGCGGCCCTGCCCAAACGGTATGTGCTCCGAGTGATGTATCTGACCAATTTTGACGCGAATCTCGTTTTTTTAGCGAGAAAACACCTGAAAGCACTTTCTCCAGTTGGTATACGCTCAACGTTGTCGCCGACGACGAGCTCAATGGTCTCAAAACCTCAGACAATGGGAAGGCAGTGCCTGCCGCCGTCTACCCAAAAGGGAGCCGGCTCTGGTGTGATATATCAGGTGTGTCTCTCACCCAGAGATCTGGATATATCACCATTGGTCTCTGGGGAGAGATGGTGATATATCATTCCCCCAGTCACTGTTGGCCCCTGCTGAGTTGTTGGACCGCAGAACTTCCACTCTGTCGCCACGGTGATGCCCCACCACAAAGGCAGCTGGGATCCATTGACAGGGAGGCCAGGCGACAAGCATAATCAACGTGGATATATAAAACTGGTGCGAGCGACGGATAATCCCAGCACAAAGCATCAAGGGTAAACATGTCATTCTCTCACAAGCGGTGTTGATACTTATGGCATGGCAGGATTTTCGGAGAAAATGGGTAAGGAGTGCTCTGTGTAAGTAGGCATTCGTTCGATCTTGATGTGTACCTCGTTAGCTCCGGAGGCTTCATGTCCGACGTCCGACATCATAATCGACAGGTAAGTCGGTTGTTTGCATCTTGAAAACCACTGGAAGACCCCTTCTTAGCGGCGCCTTCGGGATGTGGATATCCAACCAGCAGTTCACGATTCGCGATGTTCAGATTAGTAACGCTGCCACGGCCATGTTCGAGCAGTGGAATCGGGGATTCATATGATGGAATATTAATATCCGTAACTGTCTGGTCAGGTTCGACATCCACACGGGAGGTCTAACACTGGAAACTCAGGTGAACGATTCCCTGCCTACGCGGTGCAATGTCTCAGGCTCTTTAGAACGCAGGTGGTGTTCTTATTGTCGATTCATAGGTCTCAAATGTCGTAATCGGAATTAGGGCGATATTTATTGAATTTCCTCCTTGCCTCACCGCTAAATTCGGTCGTCAGATGTCCAGCAGCCAACCTTGGAGTCTCGCCGGCTCGGTGATTATGGATAATGTCTTCAAACATATTCGGCGCAAACATCCAGGATCAATCTCGGCCCAAGCGCTGACTACGGTCTACAGTGGGAAAAAACTGGAGGTGCCGTGCAGTCAAACACAAGTCTAGAGGACAGAATAAAATTGCATAAATAATGAATCACTATTCAAATACTCAAGCAAGAATTCAGGGTATCAGATTACGACTTAGTGTGCTCATAACTGTGGTTGAATCTGCAGTTGGGCCAGAGCTTCAATCAGACGGTCGCTCGTTACGTCACAAAGGCCTTGGCCCTTGGCCCCTTGCCCCCGGTGTGAGCACTCCAATTGCAAGGTTCTAGTTGGGAATTCGATATTCGACTCGCCACAGCTGGCTAAATGTTCAACAGATTTATTTCTAATCCAGCCCAGTGTTTTCAAGGTCAGTGACTGACCGTCAATGGAGGACAATTATTTTGACCTGTCAGTGACGAGCGTCATTGCCCAGTCAATGACCGGTCAGATCAAAGTCCCGGACGCCCTGGGTTCGGAACAAGCCGCCTTCTCAGCATCACATGATATTCACGTGCTTCGCAGTTCCGCTGTGCGGAGAGAGGGTTGCTCCGAACCTACGGACGCCCGGAGTAGTGATTTTCCGGCTTTGGCTTGGCCTAAGGGCCATGGCTTTGTCCCGGCTTGGAGTGACTTTGGCTCACTGGAATCCAAAACATTTGGCTTTTTCTTGGCCTTGCCTGGCTTTGGCCTGAGCCATGGCATTCCACCAAGTTTATATTTGCACAAGAATAAAGTGTCAAGTGTGCAGAGAATGTTTGTGAGGGTTAGAGACGCTCTAAACACTCCATTACTATCTCAGGCACAACCAATGCATATGGCTAGTTCATTTGCATACCCAAGCGAACCACACATAAAGCTAGCCACTGGTGGCTATCCCAGGACGAAGCCATCCGATTTGCGAAGTAGCAAATGTATAACAGCTTTTTGACTGTCCTTAAAGCGCGGAACTGTGTCCGTGGTACCATATCAGATCGCAACGTACAACCCTGGGCAGCCATAAAAACGTAAATTTGGTATAAAACTATTCTCCCGGTCCATATTAGTCTCTCTCGACAGACTATCCAGTCATAACCTGGAGGCCAGAGCGAATGGGGAACCCAAAACAAGAGCTTGCGAAAATGGCCACAGCTAATTCAACAATGCCTAGGGTTTCGCATGTGGCGACTGGTAGATTGGACCAAGAGACGAGATAGTGGGGTTAAAAAATAGAAAGATGCGACG
The DNA here is from genome assembly GCA_029378375.1 of Mycena olivaceomarginata. NCBI lineage: Eukaryota > Fungi > Basidiomycota > Agaricomycetes > Agaricales > Mycenaceae > Mycena > Mycena olivaceomarginata. The sequence goes on from JARKIC010000010.1 coordinate 505,943, forward strand.
CGGTACGGAGCGAACTGACGATTCGACGGGTGAAGAATGATTTAGAATGAACTTAAAAGGCCTTTGACACTGAACAATATGTACTCAATGGGTTATGCCAGACAGATAAACAGTGTATTATGCTAGGGAGTGAGCCTTCCAATCATGATGCGCTGTGCCATCTTTATCACACGGCCATTCGGTGACTATCGAGTGGGTCAGTCTGTATCCGTGCGACCCTCGAATGCACACACACCGTTCAACCAATCATGTGGGGCAGCAGCACGAGCGCTCGACGAGCTCGCGCTTCAGCACGCAGTCGCAGCAGCGCTCTGCGAGGTTGTCGACACCCGGGGCAGCCAGGACAGTGGCCGTGAAGGCAAGGATGAGGATTGAGGTGAGGCGGGCGAACTGCATGTCTCTGATGTGGGATGAATGACTGAAACAGCGCTACGCTCTTTACTTATATCGTGCGCCGTCGGCAGGATAAGAATCAGGATAATATTATAGGCCAGCGTAGTATTAGTTACACTGATGGATACCCCTGGATACCCGCATCCATGATCATACTGATAACCACTGCCTTGAGCCATAGGATGATCTCGGCTCCAGTAATCTCGTGTTACTAGTCGTACGAAAGCTCCCAGGCAACCCCGCCATTCCAAGAGTGATGGTAAATCGGTCAGGAAACAGATTAAAACCGAACATCCCGAGCGGCAAATCCCTGGGCAATCTGAGGCCATTTCTAAAATAAAGCCCTTTGGAACAATGTCCGTCTGTGACCAGCCTATTGATGGTTGGTCGACGAACTCCTGATGCGCGCAGGAACGGGGCGAATTTGGCGTGCGCGGCCTTCCGCTTTGGCGGAGCCTCATTGACGCCTTCAGGATAGAGGCCCCGCATCTAACCGATTGATTAATTTGTCCAACGCAAAATTTTAGTTCCACATAAAAATGCACCAGGTGGGTACTCATCTTCGCCCTTGTGTCGTTCGTGTTCGCCTCTTTCAGCTAACCCTTCTTCCGACCGTTTTTTTCCACTCACCTTGCGTTGAATCACTTTATTCCGGTTAATATGATGATATTGTCTTACTTTTTTCCACTCACCTTGCGTTGAATCGCTTTATTCCGGTTAATATGATGATATTGTCTTACTTTTCTCTGACGGTCGCAGCTGGGCTGACTGTGCCAGCCGGTGCTATCATTCTCCCGGCAGAACTATTGTGAGTCGTCCATCCCGCTTTGGCTGTTCGATAGTGATGCCTTGCTTTCCATAGCGCCGGTGGACGAGCGTTCAAAGGCATAGTCACCTCCTCCGAGGCCGGGTTCGGATGTCTCGCTCCTGGGGCGCTGAACCACTTCTTCAAGCTAGGGAGCCAAAAGGCTTCCGCCTCCGCCATCGCTGACCACTGGCTGGCCGATTTCCGGTGGAGTTGGCACTTGCAGGTATTCTCCTCACCCCACCAATGCGGTGTAGTTGTCAATCGTCTGTAGTTCCAATATACTTACTCACCAAGATCACCGGTAATATGACCGCAAGCTGTACTAGTAGTGACTTCGTCGACATCCACGGCCTCAACTCTACGGACTTTTCTATTGGTCGTGAGTTCTTGTGTCTCAAAGAGTGAGCCCGAACCGGATGTACTGTAGATACTGCGCAATTTCATTCAATTCGGCACGGGTTGTGACTCATGACCCAAAATACTGATTTGGCATCTCGGCAACCAATGAAGTTTGGTGTTGAAACGGCGTAACATAAATGCATGGCATCTAGGGCTAATTCTGCGATTTCCTATGACCAGTATTTATACAACGGGGAGCAACTAGCACTTCTGTTGTTACTAGCATACCAGCTAGTACGCAGACCACTTGTTAGGTGATATAAAGGAGAGTCAGAGCGAGCCCTAACTGCTGACTGTAGCACGAGGCTGCACTAGTGTGATGCGCTAGCTGCTAGCTGAGTGTATAAACAACCAGGGATTAAACCACTGCCTATACATTCATGAGACATGACCTAGGAGACTCTAGTAGTCCAGAGATGACTTGGGACGAAGCTAGCGAAGGTCTAGCAGACGGATATCTACGATGGAAGTACAGCTAGGGAGCTATGCCTGGAGCTAGGAAGCTCGGCGTGGTAACCGGTGGTACTATCTAATCTCTAGATAAGCAGCTAGACAGTGCTAGGCGGAATAACCCTACTAGTGACCGGCTAGGACTTTGACAAAGACATACCACGACATACGAGATGAGGCAGCACGTGGCTAGTGCCCGATCTGGGCAGCTAGGGCAAAGAGGAATAGCCAGTCGGCTATTGAAACGGAGCTAGGGACAATCATACAGCCTGTACCGATGACCGGAGGGCGGATCGAAGTTCTGACCAACGAGCTATAACCATTTGATGTCGGTCGCAACACTGCGTCGCCTAGATGTAATAGATCGATGTTCTGACGAAGTGGAGATGACCTAGATCACTGGCTACATCGCCGGTTGGTCCAGAAGGGGTACTCGGCATAGACAGAGGGCTGAGGATCCATGGATATACCCACGGTTGAACACTAGCCGGTCAGCGAGGCTGACCTGGCATATACCAAACCAGTCCCAAAACCAAACGGCAGTTGTCTCATTGGCTGACCGTATTTCTTATCATCTAATATGGCTTATTGTATTATTCAGCTCGCTTTCACATGTAACTCACACCTAGTAGTATAAAAGGGAGCGCAGGACAGACTAGGGTCTAAGAACATTATGCCCCAGACTTTGGACAAAGCTGGTGCTAGTGGACTCAGGCTGCTAGTGGAGGTTGATACCGAACTTCACTTGTAGTAGTCTTTATATTGGAATCAGTAAACTGTGGACTCTGGAAACATCAAGTGACTAATTTGAGGATTTTGTGTTGTTGGTCCTAGACCTCCACATATAAAACAAGGTGTTCTCTTTGAGACCCAACTGCAGTTTGCGCTAGTGACTTTGCCTTCACCCCGGCACGACGGAAGCTCTGTCGTAGTGTGTTGGATTGCTTGCTAGGTGGATTGTGTGTTGACTTGAGCCCACTAAGAAGAAGACAGACTAGGTGCCCCCACCTCTAGTTTGGCTATAACTTGTCAGTTACTTCGCTTTCACCCCGATATAGATGGAAGCTCTGTTGTAGTGTGTTGGGTCACTAGCTGGACACTTGTAGTGAACTAGTGCCGATAAAAGCGGAAAGGTTCCTATTCTTGGTTAAGGAATAGGTTGGCGGGTCAAGGAGAGTCTTGCCGTTTGAGGATTGAAGTCCCTTGTTGTTAGCCTCAGTAGTCTTTGGGGCTGCCCTTAGCGAGGATTTTCACAAACCTACATACTCTGCCCTGGTGTTCTCAACCTAGCGGTCCAGCCATCTTGTATCCACCCCATATAAACACACCCCTGGACCATCCCTAGGTTCCTAGCAGTGTTGTTATTGGCGGTTTCATATTGCTAGTACGTTGTGGAGTGTGTTGTTAGAAGCCTATCAAATCAAACTTGTGTTTGTTCAAACCTGCTGGTCACATACTACGGCCCGGACCCGAACTCACAAAGAGAAGCACTTAGATCTTTGGAGGTAGATTGGTTGTTTTGGGTGTTTGTTCGCAATACCTATCAATTAGCTATTCCTAGTCATATAAGAAGTGCACTGTTTCAGCATGCCACCTCCAAAAATTTGGCATTCAAGACGAAAATTTTCGAAAATTCTGCCTTTTTTGCATCTCTGAGGGAGATTTGGCCCTGATGTCATGCATTTTACATTCGGCACAGGGGCTGCATGACGCGTGACTGCCGAATTGAATGAAATTGCGCAGTACTTGTATGTAGGTAACTGTCACAGTAACAGAGGGGTCGGTTGTGTTGCCTAAACCCCCCCTGGTCACGGTAACAATTGAGTCGGTTGCCCTCAAAATAGTGTTACATCCAAAAATTCGGAAGAATTCAAATTAAATATATTTGGCTACTTCGGACCTCCTCTAAGTCTCCTCAGCTTCCCCCTCCTCCTCCTCCTCCTCCACCACCTCCTCCTCACCCACCCTTGGGCGGCATGATAGTCATGTAGAAAGAAATAAAATAAATTCATTTATTTTTAATTATCTACAAAAGTTTGTAATGTTGGTGTGTGCCACCAAGTGTCCATTCCTGATTTGGAAGTTGCTTTGGTGGCTGTTGGTCGGAGAGCCATTGTAACACATGGTTGCCCAAATTGGCAACGGTCTCGGTTACAAAGGGTCTGCTTGTGTTGCTGAAAGCTGTTTGGGATGTCACAGTCTGGAGGCTGGTTGCCTACATACAAGTATCTATCTTCACCGTCTCAAAGTCGTTCTGCACGACGGAGTCCATAAAGGCGATTTTGAATGCAACCCAGTGTCAGTACCAGTCCCAAAGGAATGGTGCTCCGCCTCTTTCTGTCCACGGGGTCCCAGGTTCCACCTGCAATGAATGCACAAAGGCCTGGTACCAGCTCGCTGCGAAATTCGGAGAACCCGACTTCCAGCTAATCAACAACACATACAGGGCAGATTTTACTGGTGCGTGGGCAGACTCCTAACACGATTCGAATGGCTGCCATGGTGACCGACTGACTGCTGGGTTGTAGCGAAATTGAACAGCACCATGGTCGGTATCGCCGGGTCACCCAAACTGTTGTGACCTCAGAGTTCAAGAATGGCAGAGGCACACAGTCACGTAGGGTTGGACACGGGTCAACCCGCGAGTACCAGGGTGCCAACCTGTACCTGTAACCGTCATTTCCGTACCCGGTAAGGGTCGGGTCCAGAACCCGCACGGGTGGTCTTTGTTTCTGCATGAAATAGACTCCTAGAGCTTTAAGTCAACGGAAGAAACACCTCTAAAGAGGAGAAATTCCTTCAACCAAGGTCTACATTCACCTTTGGGAACATTTCAATGGAGCACCACCTTCAGATGTGGCTCCAAACCAGTCAGCTATGAGAAAAATGCGAAGTAAAAGGTGTGCAGAGCCTACTGGTATGTTGCAAATAACAGAAAGTGACGGATACCTCCGTATTTCTTTTCAGATATACCACCACTCCGAGTGATTCAAGCCTCCAACCAAAAGTTGGATCCAGCAAAACCCGTGGGTTTGTGGGTTGGGTACGGCGCAGGTTGAGAAAAGCCATACCCGTACCTAGTCTGTTAGTTACCGCGGCCTGATTACCGTTACCCGCCCTTATTATGTAAGCTTTCCTTTTTCGGACCTAATTGAAACTGCGCGAGATTTGGAAGGACGCGTTTTCAGACGTCAAGGCGCAACAAATTTCTTAGGAACACATTCTCAGGTCTATAATAGGTTCAAGAGTTGTCTGAATAGTATTTGTGATTGCTGCCTGGTCAGTTGTGCATGAGTTGGCATCAAAAGCAGCTTCAGGTGCACAATTGGGTGTTGACACCCTCCCATGGTGTCCTTTTTCTATGGTGGTGTATTATAGAGCACAAAACATCAATTAACACTGCTCCAAGGACAGAAACCTTTGAAAAACGCGTCAACAACGCAATAGGACGCGTCCGGGACACAAACACGTGAGTTCCCAAAATGGAAACTTACATAATAAGGGCGGGTAACGGTAATCAAGGCGCGGTAACTAACAGACTTCAGAATGAGGTTGCGAGTGGGAAGTCAGTGCAAGAGACTAACCCGTACCTGTGAATACCCGTCTGCCAAACCCGCGGGTTGACCCAGTACCCATGTCCATCCCTAGGTAGTCTCTCGCAGCCAGACACTTCAATCTTACCTGATCTCGTACCTCAATAGATTGAAGTCTGTTATTAACTGCGGGGGTCTGATCAGGGTAAGGGCTTGTTAATCTGCACCGCCACGGTGGCGGTGCCTGCCATCACTACTTCTCTTCCTTTTGCCAGCAACGCGTTTTCGCGTTCCCTGGTGGTCTTTTCTTCCCGGTGTCTTTAATTGCGTTGTCCAAAACAGCCTGAAGGTTCGCTTCCAACGTCCCTGTATTGGAGAGGTCGACGATGCTGCCGCTGACATGCGCAAGGCCGGGGTAGCAGTCAGCACTGCGACCCAGTTGGTTCGATTAATCATCCCCTCATCATTCTTAGGGCATGAAACCGTCCGTATTACGCCGACGGGCGTAAGAACTACGCCCGTAACCGTAAAGAAAATTAGTTGAGACGGGACGGGTAATTTTGGCCCGTACCCGTACCGTAATCGTCCGTTACGGGCATATGTTGAGTTCTCTGGACAGTTTGGCCATTGGAAACATATTCGTTCAAGCTTGAAATTGGTTATCTTACCAAAATTGACTCCCCAGAGTATGCCAGACTGGTCCAGCGAGGCGCTGAACTGAACCTGTAAAAACCCGTCTCAAAACGGGGCGTAATTTCTGCCGAAAATGTGGCCAACGGTACGGGTGTGTAACCGTTTTTACGGCTCGTCGTCCCGTAATTTTACGGGACGGTTTCAAGCCCTGATCATTTTCAGCCAGGCAGGCGGGTTCGCGAGCGGTCTACTTAACGAGGTATTCTTCACTATGCGGACCACCTCTGAAGGCAAGGAATATCTGCCCGGAAATAAGATGGTTGAGGGTTGGAAGGGAAGTCGAGTCTCTTTGGTCATCAGGGCTGTGGGGACTCTTACTTACGGCGGGCACAGAAAGAAAGGGAATCACAACGTGGAGGCAACATGCCCTTAAGACAACTCGGAACCCCGAGATGTTATTATAATTATTCATGTTTGTTATATCCATATGGTGAAATGATCCCTCACTGCCTGGATCGGAGAGATTCTTTCATGGACGAGATGTTTGATCAAGCCTCAAAGTATAGACCCATCTCCCGGATGTCCTCGATGAGCGCGGGGGGATTGTCCAGTCCTGCCATATGCCCGCCGAAATTGTGAACTGAGCAAGACAACATCTTTATGAGTTTACAGAACGGTCAAAGGGGTAGGTGCCGTACATTTGTAGGAGACCAGATTCCCCACCTTGGCAACATACTCTTGTGGCCACAGCGCGTTGGTATATTCGAACTGGCTGAACAGCATTGGCGCGTCCGTGTTTGCTTTCGTGTACGTACCGCGGAACCCATTGGGATTCTGCGCGTAGATCCAGAGGGAGGAATAGAATGTGTTGGTGAGGTAGTAGAGAGAGACTATAGTCAGAAATGCAGTATCGTTCAACACGGAGGGTGGGGTTCCCGCACGAGGGTCTTCCGCTGAGTAAGAAAAATACTTGAGTGAGCTGACCGGTCAAAGGAAATGATAAGAAACCTCTCTCATTCAGTCCACCAAGCCATGCCAGTTGCCCTACAGGACTATCGTACAGAGCCAGTCCAATATCATTGGGCTACAAACATTAGTCAAATGGTGATTTAAATATGAGATGTGGAACACACTTTATTCTCTTGCTCCATAAAATATGCAATGCCGGTTGAGAACCATTCAGTTCCTCGTTGTAAAGGCACCTTTTGTTCTTCCGACAGAGTAATATTATTCGCGGCGATATCTTCAGCTGTCGGCGGGAAAAAGGGGAGAAATACAAAATGTGCTGCGCGTGTGGTTGTAGTAAATGTGCTGTAGAGGGAATAACCTATAACGCTGCCCTGCGAAATAAGGAAAAATTGTGAATATATATGTCCGTTCCGAGGAAGGGGTATTACCCAGTCCGTCCCGTGAACGGCGAAGGTTGAGTAACCGAGGACTTCGGTCATGAGAGCGTTGAATATTCTCGCATCATCATCCACGGTCCAGTTCCGTGGTGGCGGAGACGAAAAGACGAAACCCGGGAGGGACGGAACCACGACGTGGTAAGACACATTCTTGCCCGTAGCGCTTGTCCAGCTTTCAGTCAACGGCTTGATCACCGGCGAGAACTCGTAGAACGAGCCTGAAAATCCGGTTAGATTACTTCCAGACCTAGGTGTAACAGGGTACCTGGCCATCCGTGAAGCAAAATCAGAGGTATGGCATCTGGGTCCTCCGATTTCTGGTGCACAAAGTGCACGGTCTGTCCCTCAATAACCACGGTGTAATGGTTGAACCTATGGACCTGTTAGTCGTGTATCAAGCAAGGAGATAATGATAATACTGACTCATTCAACGCTGCCTGCTGTGCTTCCCAGTCGAAATTGCCTACCCATGCTGTTTGTAGTTCGCGAAGGTAATCGAGTTCAATTCCTTGATAGAGGCCAGCGTCGGGGTATAATGGTTTCAACGGAAGACGAGTCTTGTTGGCGAGGTCCAACAAGTGCGGAACTTCACTGCTGAGATCAATCTTGAAAGGCTGCACGTTGAGGATGTCTCCTGCAACGCTAGCGTCCGTCAAAGCGGCCGCGAAGACATGTGCGGCGACAAGAGAGAGAAACTTGAGAAACATGTGTGATATTCTCTGTCGCGTCTATGCTTGATTTTTATACAAGGATAGACCCATTTGGTGAGTGAGCGTAGTTTTCTTACAGTAATCTCACTGTAGGAACTCCTTACGGAATACCGCTCTTGCGAAAGGAAGACGCGGGGCGCCCCGCGATGAGTAAGTTCCGCGCTCAGTCAGCAGGTGAAGATCAGTCAGCGGTGAATATCAGTCAGCACTGCGACCCAGTTGGTTCGATTAGTCATCCCCTCATCATTCTCAGCGCTAGCCAGGCAGGCGGGTTCGCAAGCGGTCTCTATTCTTTTTGTGTGCCATAATGGAGGGTCATATGGACGAGGAGCTCTCCGCACCGCGTTAGGTTGAACCTTATCTTTTCTATGCTATTATTACGTGTAACTCGATCGGAGGAAACCACATACCAGCATGCTCCACCGGTCCAAGCGCCAATATCAGGACACGCCATAGCTGCAGGGACGGTAGTACGCTGGCCATGTACAGCGACTATGGTAGACCCTGTTGAGCAAATAGGACACGATAAACCACCTGCCATCTCCAGGCTCTATCCTGCAAAACCAATCGGAAAACAGTGTCAGGCACATTCGCAGCGTGCTACACCTAAATTCATGGTGTATCTACCGTTTCTTTAACGAAACGACGAGGTTTCGCTGGGGTTTGTTTGTTCCATCCCCTTTTAGCTTATCCCCATTAACCGTTCTTTAACGAAATGTCTCCTCGGCTGTGCTCTTACACTATGTGGTTCCTCCATTGGGTTCCTCCTCCGCTCTCATCGTTACAAATCACAGTACGTTCCCCATTTGCACTGGCACAGAGTGTTTTCAGCTCCTCTGACACTCACAACAGCCTGCGCAAGCTTCGCTGCTGTGCACTCATTCCCGTTCAGGCCACATTTTCCGATTCTGCGGACCTGCGGAGTGACTGCGAACTGTCCGATGGCTAGACGGATTGGGACCTCCTTCGTGACCGAATTTCTTGCCTGCCTTGCGGCCTCAAGTTCCGTCTTTGGTGACATCTTTGGTCGCGTAGCTTGGGTCTTTTCTTGGGCGGGACTGGATGAATTAACATCGCCTGCCTTGGGTTTTTGAATCCAGTCTTTGGCCCGCAACTCCCGCAATTACATCAATGAACCAGTGCCTGCGCGTGGTCCCGAACAACAACGCCTTGGGCAGAATTTATCTTGAAGATGCAGGGCCAACCGCTGCTACTTCTGGAGGACAAAATTCCGATAATGTAGAGCAATCGTCCGGTCCATCGGTATTCGGGTGCAGACCGCAGTTTCTAATGTTCTTTCTTACGCCGAAAAAATTAACTTGCCGTCAGAGTTGGGCTGAACCTTTCATGTCAGAATCGCCTCCATGGCTAGAAAGGTCAGCTAATCCCCCTCCTGCGGTTTTGTAATTTCCAGGTGATATTCCATACACGATGTACATTCGCAATAAATATTTTTTTAAATTCCAAAGTTCGTCTTACATACCGGAGCGAAGCGGAGCTCCCTCCATCTTGTATAATCATAAACGTGTTTATTTGACTGTCGGTGACCATTTTAATATCCCATAGCTGAGCTGCTGTGTTCCCTCACACCTAAAACAACAAACTCTCGGCTTTGTTAAATGGGAGGTATGAAGACGGTCTTTCTCCTCGACATTCAACTCAGCGGAATGTGGGTCTATATGGAGATAGAACAAAGCACAATAACGCCATAAGGAAAACTTTCCGACGAGCTGAAAGTGCGTGGGCCAGTAAAACAATAAACCTCCCATTTAACAGGGCTGAAATTTTCCTTCCTCAGGTGTGCCTAAAAGCTGAGCAATTTCCTCTAATGGATTCCGTCGGAACAGTCAATCACGTCAATCTTAGTTTGGAGTAGAAAAACTCAGAGTCCAGCCGAGTTGCTAGTATAGATTGCCGTAAAGCTGATGTGAATTGTAATCCTGTTTGAGATGTCGCCCCGATGACGAAGATGCGCAATGGAGCTCGTTCAGAAGGTGACGATTCAGCCGTGAGAGGGGGGACGGGCGCCTGCGTTCCTTAAGAGCATCTATGATTTTCGTGATAAATTCGTCAACGGCACGCAATTCCACGCTTCCACTTTGGAAGTCACAAGACAACTGAATTGTCCTTATAATTGCTATTTACGCTCTATTCCTCCCTCCGGCAGGAACGTGAGAAGTACATCACCCTATTCTTGTTATCACGGACACATTCAAGTTACCGCTGGTAAAAATAAACCGTATGTATCTCAATCATTAATATTTGTGTCCGGTGCCCGGTACTGCAACCAGGCAGCGCGATATAAAGATCAGAGAGGCGCCAACGAGCAGTGCGCTACCTGCATATTTGCGAATACAGCGCATCAGAAATGAAATTCACAGTTAAATAAAATGGATAAACGACATCTTCACCGGCAAAGTACCCCACCACAATGTATCCCAACCTCGAGCCCGCGAACAGACCGCTTATGGGAGGCCCACACAACGTCCCGATGCCGGCGATGATGTTTATCGCGCCGAGTCGACGGCCGAGGTCTTTCGGCATGTTCCGAAACCCGCGCAAAGTCGGGTGGCTGAAAATTCCGCGCAAAGTCGGGAGAGTGAAAATTCGAGAGCATCCAGGAAATGGGATTGATGGGAACCGTGGCATGATCGTTGGCGGCAATTCACCAGACAAGTCAAGGCCATCAAATTACCATCAACGGCATCAATACGGCTTCCCACCACCATGTTCTCCGCCCTCCGACGCGACACCGACCCCCAAGACGCACCCGTTCTTCTTTGGCGCTGACTGGAAGTCCTTGCACCACATCGAGCCGCCCTTTGTCCCGCATCTCCAGTCAACGGCCGATACCAGCTACTTCCCCACCGAGGAGTTTGGCAACGTCGCAGAGCAGATGGAGCAGGTGGAGGGCGTCAGTCTGGAGGTTCCTGAAGTGCGTCCTCTGATGTTTTTCTTTGCTTCTGCATCATGATTTTGATGATTTTCTTTTCGCAGCTACACATTCAGGCATTTAGACGGACCGTGGAGATGATTGATTCCGGTCCCACCGCCGCCGCCTTCTTTCCTCTGCGGCCTCGGCTGCTCTTGGTAAAACAAATCCTCCACGACGACCTCGACTACCTGCTCATTCTGCGGCCACCCTCTCCCGCCACCCAGCCCTAATAGCTCGTCGTACACGCGCAGCATCGTCACCACCGGCGTCTCGGCCATGGCCGGGTACGCCCCCATCAACCCCGGCGGCGCGAGCCCCGTCGGCACCACGTCTGGGCACACGGCGTCGATGGTGAAGTTGTGCGTGGTGGCCCGCGGGGCGAGCGCGCACACGAGGCGGACTAGCACGTGTTTGGTCGCGGTGTACTGCGGGATGGCGGGGAGGGCATAGAGGACACAATGATCGCGCCGCCGGGGGATAATTTGGCAGGCGAGGGGAGCGAGGCGTAGTGCACGAAGAGTTTGATGCCGGAGTAGACGCCGAGGAGGTCGACGGAGAACGTGTGGAGGTTGGGTTTGGTCGGGGGAAGGGCGGGGGAGGTGCGGGGCACAGGGCGTGGAAGATGCAGTCGCGGTCGTCTATGCCGGCATTGAGAGCGGCGACATCGAGGCGGCCGTGCCAGGCGTGGGCGAGGGTGAAGGCGGCAGATTTCCTGGGCCAGGAGGAGACGTTGGTGTGGATCAAGAGGGTGTTTGTGGGTGGGAGGTTGGCCCCCGCGGGTGGGGTTGAGGTCCAGTGTGGCGAGGAGCTAGGCTTGTCTCGTCACACGGGGTTGTTGGGTGGTCGAACCAACAGAGGTAACTGGCGTAAGAAGATGATTGACCGAGTCCACTAACTACGTACAAACAGGTTTATATACTGGGATCAAGTGGCTATGTAAATACGTAACAACGAGTGATGGGAGTCCTCCCTGAGTAAGCGGTATAGTCCATGACGGCAAAGGAATGTGGTAAGCACAAGGGGCAGGACGGATAAAGGAAAGGGATATAAGTAAGAAATAAGTGACTGTAGTTACCAAATCGGGTAAGTAGGTTGAAAAAGGTGTACGCCCGCTACATCCAGGAGGATGACGTCGTTGTTCTGGCTGTCTGTGCGCTGTTGTCGGAATACATACATTGTCGGAATCCAGATCCATTTAATACAGATACATTGTTAAAGACAAAGCAATCTTCCCGCTGAGCCCTGGGAGGAGGAAAGAGAGATGTACTTGAGTCGGGCGGGACAGCATATATATTCAAACTCCGCCGAAGTGTGTCGCTTGCCCGATGCCGCTTGCCGGTGGCATTGATCGTGGCAAAATCCGTGGCAATCCCAACACCCAGATCTTGTGGAAAATTCCGCGCAAAGTCAGATGATGGTTTAGCGCAAAGTCGAGTTCATCCCCGGATCATTCTGCAACCAAGAAAGATTATGAATTCTCATTTCAATGACAAAGTAAATTTCAAAGCTTGGAACGCTACAGCCCTAGGAGGAAATAGGATGAGAGTTCTGAAGGCAGTAAAGTAAAGATCATGCAAGACAGAGTTACGATTCTCGGTGGAAGTAAAGTAGCAGTAACAGATACTCAGAATCACAAGAAATCAAGTCGTGATCATTTCGGGTTCCATGGATCGAAAGCGGCCTTTGGCACACCAAACCCACGCTTGGGACGTGCCCGTTCAACGAATTTGAGGGGATGGGAGGGGCCTGGAGTCGAACCGATTCCAGATTGAGCAGGGGGGTTCGACACGGGGGAAACAATCGAAACACTTGTTGTGCTGCCCGAGTGGGTAAATTTTGGGTGACGCTCCGGACACACAGTGTCCTGAGTGACTGAATACAGAGGTTGGTATAAAAGATGGTGATACCTGTGCCCTTGCACTAACCTTCGCTTGTCTTACGTCGCTTGGAGTCTTCTTCATCCGAGGCATCAGAAAGAAGAGTTACTGACAGTTTGCGGCGGCTTTCCTGAAGTTTTGAATACCCAGTTCAGATTCTGGATGAGTTGTGATGTAATAAACCAACATTACATCGATGATACTCACATTGTTCGTCATCCAAATTCTTCCAGTGTTCGGCCCCAACTTCCCACTCATTGTGATTTTCACTGCGTTCCGAGGGGTCGTCGGCCTAATTTGGCCTGACCCCCGTCGGCCGAATTGGGCTCACGACCCCTCGGAACGGCCATGCCAACCCCTGTCGACGTCCATAAGTCTTGAAAAAAAACTTTATATGAGTTCCCAACGATAACTAAATGTCTATTGGACCTATGGGAACCAATGACAGCTGACAGTTTGATGCCAGGAGCATATTTTGGGAACGTGGCCGACGGCTGTCAGTCCTGCGTCAGCCGATGTCAGGCCCAGTTCGGCCGACGTCAGGTCGGCAAGCAGTGCTGATCCCCGTCGGCCTTTGTCAGCCGATGTCGGCACAGCCTGCCGACGGGGCCTCGGAATGCAGTGTTTCTTCCAAATTCACCCGCCCTCCGAGTCGTTTGAGAAATCCGATTTGAGTTCAGGCTCCGACTCGTCGGGGCCATGGTCCTGAGCAGGCATCCCGAATCCCGACGATGGAGAACTGCGGCAGTTTGTCGACTGTTCATCATTGAGTTCAAACTTGGTCTCGGCATCGGCGATCTCGGGCTAATTGAACAAGTTCAACATGATCGTTCATAAGATTATCCGACCTCACCTTTGCAAAGCGAGCACTACGACGATGAGGTTCCTCTGTAGATGTACCCGGCTCCTTCTTAACGATATCTTCAGCACCCGAATGCTCGGATTTCGACATTGTCTCAGTATCAGATGGACTTTCCGATGGAAGCCGTTCGCCCGTGCGGGCCTTTTCGATTGCTCTGGGCCAATCTTTGTAAACGGCCGAAGGCATGGCATGACATGTAGCTACAAACTGTTAAATTTAAGAACGGCAAACCGGCGTGTTCGATCTTACCAACTCGAATGGCACACTCACGCCATCCACGAGCAGCCGAACCCTTCGCTTCCTCCATGTCATTGCTCGTGTATGTCTCACGCTTCATCGCAAAAACAGAGAAGCAATCCTTTTTGACGAGAACCCAAAGTCTAACCAGGAGTTGACTGCACCGTACTAGAGTGTCAGACTTTTATAGACACCAATGCCAGCCGGTGTGTATAAATTGGATTGGTTCAAGTTGGGCGGGAGAAAGTGGAGACCAAGATTTATTCAGGGAGATATAACACCCTTTGATACACAGGGAACAATGTGGGGAAAGCTGCGTGTTATACCGGCTCGGAACCTTGGATGGTACAACTTATACCCAAGGGCTATCGCCTACATGCAGAACACGCACGGGAAATCTTAGGAGGACCGGAAGGCAACAGGAATTCTTTGCCATCATTCTGAGCGTTTGAGAGATCAACTTACAGGCATGGCGTGAATTTTTAGTCAACTGTTTTAGCCACAGGTCAGCCGTGCCTCTACAATTACTCATGATCACTCTTAGAGTACCGAGGTATCATATGAAGTGTTATCGAGGTGATATGACCTCAGGTAGAAGGCTCCAGGTCGTGAAACACCCCAAATTATCGAAATTCCCACTGAATGTCTACTTTTTCGAGTGTTCTATAGTCACTAAATATCCAGTTGCAAGTGTCTTGGACCATATATCTTTAGTGGCCCTCCTCCCTCTTATATTGAACTAGAAGTAACTGGAGATGGTGCAGAACCGAGTGAGAAAATTTTGTTTGTCCGAGTTGTAGGTGTGTACGGGATGGTGGGGGGACAGTAGTATGTCATGTTGATGGCGCTCGAAAATGAAATTGAAGGAGCTCAACTTAAGTTAATGTTGGTCTGAACCACAGCGGGACTCAAGTCCTGCCGAACTTAAGTTCTGCCCTGCATGTGGTCAGCCTGTACATGTGAGGGCCACACCCCCTGGAACTTAAGTCCCGTTGATGAGCCGGCAATTCGTCCAGTGGTGAAATCAGCAAAAACAGGCTGATTTTGCGATTTTCTGAATATTCGCAGGAGTAGGTTGAAACACCGAGGAGTTCACGGACACGTGGTTGATGGGAACAGCGCTCACTGGTCTGCGGCGTGTCGAGAAGGAGACGTGTTGGAAGGAAACAGGAACACATTTCATCTGAACAATGGTTTCTATGTGAACAATAGCTGTTTGTGATTGGCTGTGCAGACCAAACAGTGTAGATATAAAAGCTCGATGTAAACTCGATAAAAGAAGAATAGACCCCACCTTTCACCCCCTCTTAGTTCGGTTTCTCTGGTTTGTGTTTTAGCGGATGGGCCAAAAGTCAAGCCTCGGCACCGGAACCCTGCCCAATTATGGATCGTTGTGTGCCTTACACGGCCCGACCCGCGGCAGGAGCGTCCTGGTCCTCATTGGCAAGACTAATGGTCCTGCTTCAGGGTCTCATACTCCTGTTCTGGTTTCTTGGATGGTTTTCATTGGATGGTATGGATTGGGTTTTGGCTGGATTTGGGTTTGGGTTGGACGTGTTGGTGTGGTGGATTCAGAGGAGATATTGGAAGGAGAATCAATGGAGCAGGTTCAAAGGGTTGTACAACACGCTCGGCGGCACGCTGGACGCGCCGCATTACCATCAATATTTTATTCAAGCTCTTGCGCACCGACCTTCAATGTCCATCATCTGGATTGCAGCATGCATATACTTTGCATGGAGCCCTGACCTCGCATGTGCTGGATTGTTGGTTGTATGTGGTGTTGTTGGTTGAATTACCATTTTCACCCGTTCACCCTACCTCTGTAAGGGCAACCTTAAGCTCAGCACGGGGCGCAGAAACTAGCAGGGGAATCCAAAGTATGAATATGGGTACTATAATACAGGAGCGGGAATACTACGCACCTAGCGAGGGAATCCGAAGAGAAGAAAGGATGAGGATTCCCATGCTAGGTGAAACCTTATATACGAATCAGTAACTACCCAGTAGCACGTGTCCAGAGGTATCTACAATGATCACGGGCCTGGTCGCATAGCACGTGCCAACGAGAACGGGCGGGCGGAAAGCCGGAGGAATAGCCGGAGCGGAGGCCGGAGCGGAAGCCGGAAATGTAGCTGGAAAGGCCAGAAGAGCGGGGGTTCCCCTGACATCACCCCCCCTTGGAATACGGTGTCTCAACGTATGAAGCGGATGGTCCTATCGCGCCTCTGGAAGGACAGTGAGTCGAAGGCAGCCGAGGCGATCCGGCGGGGGGCGTTGGGGTAGTGGCGGTAGTAGGTGTCAATGGCATCTTTGGCAAAGATGTCAGAGTGCTTTACCCACTTATCGTGCTCCGGACCGTAACCCTTCCAGTGCACCATGTACCAGAGGCTGCCGTATCGGACTCGCGCTTCCAGGATCTCGTCGACCTCCCACCTCTTGTCTCCGTCCGGCTGGAGGACGGGCGGTGGTTCGTCGTGCAGGGGGCGTCCAGGGAACAGGTCTGACTTTGCAAGCTCGAGCTTCACAACCGGGAAGACCGGGTGAAGCTGGGAGTAACGCGGCGGAAGCTCGAGCTTGTACGCACCATTGCCTACAACCTTCACGACCTTGAAGGGTCCGAGCCGTTTGTCCAAGAACTTGGGCGATGGACGCGTCGTTTTGATGTCGGAGGCATCCACCCAGACCCGGTCGCCTACCTTGATCTCTGGCGCGGGTACGCGCCGGCGATCGTAGTACAGCTTGAACTCGTCCTTGGCTTTAATGAGGGCAGCTTTGGCTTCGGAGACTCCGGCGGTGATCCGGTCGTGGAACTCGTTGACGGACTCGTCGGCGGAGTGCCTACCGTTCGGCTCGAAACCCATCCGAGGAAGGCGGCCAGTGTCTGTCATGAACGGTACCTGCTGTGTCGAGGAGTGGACGTGGTTGTTGTAGGCGAACGCGGCTGCTGGCAGGAGCTCGTCCCAGTCATCCTGTTTGTAGCTCGTGAAGATACAGACAAACTGTTCGAGCTCTTGGTTGACGCGTTCGGTCTGACCGTCGGTCTGCGGATGGTAAGCAGTGGAGGTAGCGGGTTCAATACCGATGAGGCGCCACAGTTCGCGAGTGAACTCGGCGATGAACTGCGGACCACGATCAGAAATGTACTTCCGGGGGGTTCCATGGTGCCTCCAGACGTTCCGGTAATACAACCGGGCAGCTCCGACAGCACCGAGGCCGGTGTGGCACTCATTGAAGTGGGCTCGCTTACCGAGGACGTCAACCACAACCATGACCGCATCGAACCCGTGGGCCTCTGGGAGCTTGAAAATGAAGTCCACCAAGACGGTGTCCCAGTGCTCGTCCGGAATCTCGGTCGGATGAAGCTCACCGTGGGGAAGTCGCTGGAGCGCCTTTGTCCGGTTGCACGCATCGCAGGCTCCGACGTACTGGCCGACGTGTCGGGACAACTGGGGCCACCAGTAGTTCCGGGAGATCAACTCCAACATCTTGAAGCAGCCAGTGTGTCCGGCGACGCACGTGTTGTGGTGCTGCTCCATAATCCGGTGATGGAGGTCCTTATTCCGCGGCACAACGATCTTGCCGCGGAACAGGAGGAGTCCGTCCGAGATGTGCCATTCGGCCGAGCGGGGGGAAGGAGCCTTCCGGTTCTTGAGGAGCTGCCGGGCGACAAGCGCCACGGGGTCCTCAAGCTCCGGCTCGGTCGCAAACGCCTTCCGGACATTGCGCAGGAGAGGACTTTCGGGTCCGTCAACCGCAATCCCCTCCATGGCATGAATCCAGAAGAGCTCCGGCCGAAGGAGCGTAACGTCTGAGTTCTCCGAGCTGGCTCCATGGTCCGGACGACGCGAGAGCACGTCCAGACGTCCCATAAGGCGTCCGGGCTGATGGAACAGGGCAAAGTCGAACCGGGACAGGTACAGGGACCACCTGGCCTGCCGCTGGTTCAGCTTCTGCGACTTCTGGAAGTACTCCAAGTTCTTGTGGTCCGTCCAGATCTCGACCGGGTGCTGTGTGCCTTCGAGGAAGTGTCGCCACTCCTCTAGGGCTCGGACGATCGCAAGCATCTCCTTGTCGTGGATCACGTAGTTCCGTTGGACGTCATTCAAGCTCTTGGAGTAGAAGGCAACGGGGCGCCACTTTCCATCAGTCCCCTGCTGAGACAGAACCGCTCCAGTCGCCCGGTCGGAGCTGTCCGCCTCAAGCCGGTATGGCCGGGACTCATCCGGAAGGACTAAGACAGGCTCCGCAGTCACTGCGTCCTTGAGGGCTTGGAACGTGGCAGCCGAGGCAGCGGTCCAGGTCCAGGCCACCCCCTTCTTCGTCAGGTCGAAAAGCGGCCGGGCGACGTCCGAGAACGCCCTGATAAACCTCCAGTAGAAGTTCGTGAAGCCGAGGAACTGCTGCACATCCTTCTTGTTCTCGGGCATAGGCCACGAGGCAACGCCGGCGACCTTGACAGGGTCCATCTCCACGTGGTTGTGCGAGATGATGACGCCGAGGTACTCGATTGTCGACTTCTCGAACTCGCACTTCTCCGGTCGGAGGAAAAGACGGTGTTCGCAAAGCCGCCGGAGCACCTCCCAGACAATTTCGCGGTGACGGGTGAGGTCGGAGTGCGCGATGAGGATGTCGTCCAGGTAGACCATAACGTCTCCGGAAAGGATGAGGTCCTGGAAAATGACATTCATCATCGTCTGGAACCTAGCCGGGGAGTTGGTAAGGCCAAAGTACATCACCAGCGGCTCAAAGAGCCCCCGGTTTGTACGGAATGCAGCCTTCCATTCGTCACCTTCCCGGATCCGGACATTGTTGAAACCCCACCGGACATCGAGTTTTGTGAAGAACCGGGCCCCCTTCAAACGGTTAATAAGATTGTTGATCAAAGGGAGCGGGTACCGGTTTTTCACGGTCATCACGTTGAGTGCCCGGTAGTCCTGGACAAACCAGAGAGCCCCGTCCTTCTTCTTAATGAAGAAGACCAGAGACGCCATCGGTGACTTGGACGGACGGATGTGGCCAGTGCTCAACCCCTCCGCAATGAAGGCATCGAGCTCCTTCTGTTCGAGCGGGGAGATCGGGTAGACCTTACAGTTGGCCAGCTTCGCGTCCGGGACGAGTTCAATGGTGTGGTCCCATGCTCGCTTCTCCGGCAAGGAGTCGAAGGACTCCTTGTTGAAGACGTCCGAGAAATCTGCAGCCCAGGACAGAACATCGGTTCCGGCGGGCACAGAGTTCCGGGCATAGGCTTCCGCAAGGCGCTGCGAAACAGTGCTGCCAGTGCGAATCTCCTCGACGGGGGCAAACACAGTGTACAAAATGCGATCACCCTCTTTGAGGTTGTCCTCTTTGTCATCATCATCCTCCAAGTCTGGACACAGCTCCGGCAAGTCGTCGTCGGCCGGATCGTACCCATCATCTCCATGCCACTCCTCGGAGTCGATGGCACAGATAGATGGAGTCGGTCCTTCACACAGCTGCCGGAGGATCGAGGCGGCAAGCTTGTCGTTCCTCCGGATGGCTCGCAACTCGTCCCGGCAGGTGCAGCATCCGGTCGGGCAGCGCGTCATTCGAACCTCCTTGGTCTCCCAGTCGATCTCCGGATTGTGTTTCTGGAGCCAGGAGTAACCGAGGATGACATGCTGCTTCCCGAGTCGGGTTACGGCGAGCTGGATACGCTCAGAGTGCCCCTTGTAATCGACCACCATATCGACTACACCGGTGATGCCGCCCGTTTGGTTCGGGCTGCCATCCACGTTGAGAACTGGGATAGGCTGCGAGAGAGCCGGACCGGAAGGTTGCGAGAGATAACGTACTCCGAGTCAATGAAGTCTCTGGTCACTCCGCAGTCGACCAGGGCCTTCACCGACATCCGGGCGGCAGTCTCTACAGACTACAGATCCAACAGGATGTGCAAGGAGTTTCAGCCTTCGACAGAGTCAATGACGTATTGCCGGGGAAGTCGCCGTTCCCACTTCGGGCGATGAACGTGCTGAAGCGAGCCTGTCCTTGTTCCCGGCTCGGGGACAGGGGCCGGCTCGGGGGCAGTGCGGGCTTCCATCTCCGGGACGGAAGGAAGAGTCTCCGTCACTCGGACGGAAACTGGGACGGGGGGTGCACCTCTCGCTACTACCTCTGAATCAAATAAATTGTTACTATCTGAATACAGGAGGGTGTAGCGATTAGGGGACGCGACCGAGGGCGCACCGCTCACTCGGCCGGGCGGGGAAAACCCGCCAGTTCCATCTCATCTCCGTCTATCGACTCAGCCGGAAGCGAGGTGGAGGTGGAGAGCTGGGCAAACAGCTCGTCGAGGAGGTTGTCTCTGAGTTGACGAACGACCTCTCGTCGAGAACGTCCATATGCCGGATGTCAGCGGGGACGGGGCACTCGCGGGTGAGGTGTCCGGCAGCTCCGCACCGGAAACAGGTGCACGGGAACGGGCGTGTCCGGGCCCAATCAACGTCCATTGGGACAGCTGCTGGAGGGACAGGTACCACCAGCAGGGCGAACGTGACCGGAGCGCGCACGGGAACTGGAGCTGGAGCCGGAGCCGGAGCCGGAAATACGCCCGCTGCGTGCGACCGTGGGAAAGCAGCCGGAAGCCGCGCCGGAGGGTTTCCGGTTCGGACGCAGCCAAACACCTTGTACTGCCGGAAGGCGCGTAAGCGCGATCTGTCATAGTCGGTGAGGTCGGGCGCGGTTCCGGACATCGTAATCGCGACGTTGATCCGTGGGTTGAGGCCGGAGCAGTACTTGGTGACCCGGACGAGAGCGTCTGAGTAACCAGCCATCACAGCCAGTTCCTCGAAGTTGTCCGTGTACTGGTAGATGTCGTGGGAGCCCTGGAAGTACGAGTGGGACTCAAGCTTGGTGAGGGCTTGGTCCTGTTCATTCCCCTCGACAAACCGGAGCTGGAACTCGGCCTCGAACTGGGCCCGGTGGGGAACGGGAACGGTACGGCGGACGCACACCGCTCCGCCCATTGGGCAGCTGTGTCCTTCGACATGAAGGACATGGCGAACTGGACGAGTTTTTCCTGCAAGACGAACCCGTCCGCCATGAAAGCTTCCGGAACCAGCCGGTAACAGGTGAGGACGGAGTAAAGGAACATCTGTCCTTGCGTCCGGTCGCCGTTGAAAACGGCCGGAGGATTCGGTCGGAGGACCGTTTTGGGTGCTGGGTGGGGGGCCGAGAACTCTGGACCCGGTGCCGGAGCCGGAGTGGCAGGGGCGGGGCAGGCGGCGGATTTTGGTTGCCCGGCAGTAGCTGCCAGAGCGCGTCGTTGATGGCATCGAGAGAGCCTTCGACAGTGGCGAGCCAATCCGCAATTTCAGAAGCCGGATCCGGAGTGTGATCACTCGGGATCGCGGGTTGCGCGGAGTGTGGAGGGGGTAGCTGGTCCATCGGAATGGAGGAGGGGTCAAGATTTGAAGTGGGGGAGGATGGAGCACTGGAGTAGTGGTCCGAATCCGTACCTGCACCAAACTTCCCAATCTTGACCGGTTGATCCCTTGGATCCTTTCTTCTGCTGTAAGGGCAACCTTAAGCTCAGCACGGGGCGCAGAAACTAGCGGGGGAATCCGAAGTATGAATATGGGTACTATAATACAGGAGTGGGAATACTACGCACCTAGCGGGGGAATCCGAAGAGAAGAAAGGATGAGGATTCCCACGCTAGGTGAAACCTTATATACGAATCAGTAACTACCCAGTAGCACGTGTCCGGAGGTATCTACAATGATCATGGGCCTGGTCGCATAGCACGTGCCAATGAGAACGGGTAGGCAGAAAGCCGGAGGAATAGCCAGAGCGGAGGCCGGAGCGGAAGCCGGAAATATAGCCGGAAAGGCTGGAAGAGCGGGGGTTCCCCTGACAACCTCCATGCTTCACCGTACCACGTAAGTCTCCAAGCACTTAAGTCCTGTCCAAACACTTAAGTGCCGTCCAAACACCAAAGACAAATCTACCAAAGGGATCCGAACTAATGATGCCGCGACTCGGTCGACTCAAAATCGACTCATCAGACTTAAATACATGTAACTTAACAAGACCATACATTATCCCAAATATTATGTCTCATATAAATAGACACCATAGGGGTGCCCAACATATCCCAAGCATTCTATGTTCCACCAGTTCCTCGTCGAGAAATAACATTTATTGCACTCTTGGCCGAGTTGCCGATTCACGTGACACTAATTTCTATTATTCTGAACACCCAGGTGTCGGCACACCTAGTGGTAGGGATATATTGTAAACCCACCCTGTAAGTATTTAATACATAGTCAATGTCTCCATTATCTTTTGGTTGTGTGGTGTTACATGTATTTAAGTCCGACGAGTCGATTTTGAGTCGACCGAGTCGCGGCAACATTAATCCGAACACCAGACCTCCCAACTTTTCACTAGCGGAAGGTAAAGGTGTTAACCACTACACCAGAAAGGATATCGTATCTTGGACACGTGAATACAATATTAGCCTCATAATGGCCTAAACCTTCTCCATTTTCTTTATTTTGCCTCTTCAGGTCCTGTGGCCGGACCACTATCCATACATGATCCAGAGATTGATTTGTTTCAATAAATTAGTCTATATAAAAAACATGGTGAAAGATGACTGGAAATGACAAGTGAGTCAATATATATGCAGTACTTACCATGGTAGAAAGAGGGGATAGAAGAAATCTAACGATAGTCTGATTGAGCACTTCATATATGGTCTTCCTGGTGTAATGGTTAACTCCTATCATTTTAGGAAGCTTCCTGATGGTGTCCATGCCAGTACACTCGTCATCATGTGCATCTGATTCAACAGTGTATAGAGTGCAGGTGCAATGTTAGGATCGCACACGGGTTGCAAAGTCGGGGTCACTGGCGGACTGCCATGTCCGCTTCCACTTGGGATTGGTCCCATGTGAGTGTCCTCATCGAGCTCGAGTGCTGTTGGCTGATAATGATGAAATGCAGCCATGACGGCGCACACAGGGCTGCTCTGCGGGAGAGCAAAGCCAGTGGTAGAACTGGCGGACTGCCGTGTCCGCTTCCACTTGGGATTGGTCCCATGTGAGTGTCCTCATCGAGCTCGAGTGCTGTTGGCTGATAATGATGAAATGCAGCCATGACGGCACACACAGGGCTGCTCTGCGGGAGAGCAAAGCCAGTGGTAGATGTGGCTTCCACAGGCTTCATCTGGCTCATGGTGATCGCCATTGGGTCGAACAGAAAGATTCCTGTCACCCGAAAGGCAGCCTGGTTCATTTGGAGTATAAACACCCTCGCAAATGCTGCTCTGAACACCTCCACAGACTTAGTCTTGCCCAGCTTCCTTCTGGTGTGTTCTTCAAACACCCGAACCTCCAATTTCCATGCTTCCTTCATCCGTGCGAAACAGACGACATGCAAGCCCTGGAGCGCATGGGTACAGTGCGGTGGATATCCCAAGACAATGATGTTGTGCTCCTTGGCGTATTGGAGCAGCTCCGGGGTGTGATGGGAACTGTGGCCGTCAAGCAGTAAAACCCGGGTGTGTCATTCTGCCTTGTCTCGGGTCTGCTCATCAAAATCCTTGATCATGTAGGGTGTCGCCAGCTTGCTGTCAATCCATCTGTTCAGAGATACACAGAACCTGTTTCCGGTGAGTTCTGAGCTGGCACAATTACATGGGAGAGCACTCACGATGTGCCGGCAGGGTTGTTGGCACCCCACTTCTTCTGAATCTGCTGACCCTTAAAGATGATTGTCGGCTGCAAGACTGTCCCATCAGTGCAGATGGTTACGATAACGGTGACATTCTCCTTGTCCCCTCCGCCCTGTTTATGCTGAGTTTTGGTTCCTCACCATCCAACAACACGCTCCCTCCCATCGGCACTGAGCAGGAACCACTCTCGTCCATCCTGTACATGTCTTCCACCCATATGTTTGGATCTGTGATATGTTCCTTGACCATGCTGACACTGCCATAAGATTCAAACTGCGTCCTCGCTGTGTATCAAGAGCCGGCTCCAATGGGTCTGCAGCTCTTTGGAATGCCGCTGGAGGAAGTGATCAACCCAATTCAAATCGGGGTCAATGGTCTTCCCACTGCGAGCAATGATGATGGAGTTCGCGTGAGCAACAATCGCTTTGTGGGACATGGGGAAGCCACAGTCCGAACTGACACAGATGTGATCGACAAGAACGCGCTTCTCTGATGGGATGACCTTCTGCTTTGATGCGTTAAACACGCTCATTGACACACCCCCATTAGCATAACAGTGCAGAGTATTGTGCGACACATCAAATCTTCGCACCAGTGCCCTCTCGGACTCACATTGGTCTTCGGGAAGCTCCTGATTCCGAAGGAATGCATCAACTGCTTTCTGCATGTGTGCATTATCAGCTCGTCTTCTTTTCCCCTTCTTAACCCTGTCTGAAAGAGCCCTGCCAACCATCTTGAAGAAATAGCCGTGTGATGATGCTGGGAAATGGGGGGCCGATGTGAAGATGTCAAGGTGGGAGGTCGCACACCTTGTCATGCTCCAAACAAGGTCATGCCTCACGAGCCCATTTCTGGGTCAATGCTTTCGGAGAAAAGGCAAAATATGTAGTTAATGTGCTAACAAAGGGTGCTAGATAGTTGCATTATTTAATTTGGTCCATACAAAAGCTCTATTTGTGCGAAGAAAGTTGACCAAATCAAGAAATTGCCTATTTTGGGTGTAAATACACTTGTTCCTCACACAGTTCTCGTCCGATTGAGCTATAAATTTGGACAGAGGTGCACTGTGTACATAGAAAGATGACAATAAAAGAATCCTGGAGGTAGAAGAAAAACTGAAGACATTTTACGGTGATTGACGCAAGGAGTGGGGGTACACTGTATAATCCTTGTTGCAATCACTTGAGTTCTCTATCACTTAAGTCCTCTGGTGGGCTGGACCGCCTGGAACTTAAGATGAGCTAATAAAGTATCTGGGCATGGAATCTCAAAGAAGGTCAGGCAGGGGAAAGCTGTCGATTGTTCAGGCTCCAGAGCGGAGAAAGCAAGATCCAGGGGGCTTGAAGGGGATGGGGTCAAATAGGTCCAAATGAATTGGGCAGAGAATCTTAAGAGAACAGATAATCAATTGGGAAGCCAGAAGCCAATAGGCCCCTGATCCATCTTCAGAATTTGGTCAGTACGGATGTTATATTTGTTGGTGCCTCAGCAACCTCCAGACTTGACCCTGACTTCCACGGCTACCATCTGACACTGGGGGCAACTACAGACGCATGTGAAGGCCACATGTGACAAATGCATGTGGTCTGTACTAGCAACAAGGCTCACAAGGTGGCCTTTGGCATTCAAAGACAGGCTTTGTGGTATGCTTTATGCCTCCAGATGGGGGGAACAAAGCCTGCTGTCATGAATCACCCCGGGTTCTACTTTTTCGCGTGATGTGTCCGTATGGATACAGCCACGTCTTAGCGGCACGGGACTCCCATGACACCACCACGTGACCTTCTCACGGTTGAAACCCAGCCTCGGATTCTAAAGCCGCAGACTCGGGGAGTCTGCGCCACAGGATACAGAAGACGTTAGGGACTAGGAACCCGTACAGACGGATCCTAGTCCCTGGATGCGCCAACAGCTGACACAGAAGCGTACATGAAGTACAGGACTGGTTGCAAACCGATCGGGGTTTGAACCACTGGATACGATGACATTCAGGACTAGGAAAACCCGAACATCGGGTCTCCTAGGTCCTCCGATGCCACGGAAACCGACACAGAGTACAGGAGTATCAGCATTAACACTCCTTAATGCTGCGGTACAGGAACTGATCACGATTGACCGTGATCGCTTTAGTTTATTAGAAGCCTATATAAGCTCGGTAGAATCTCCATGTACAGTAGATTCTACCTTGTCTAATCTCAGGCTTCTACCTTGGCTTGACATAGGCATTGTCTCTACCCTGCCCTGCTTCCTCCACATTGTGCTATGGGTTGTATCCACACCCCGGGTTGTATACCTGAGTGGATATCACACCCTCTTCGACTCGTTCCGGGTTCCGCCTAGCATCCTGACCTATGACATATGGCCTCCTAGGGAGGACATCGTACAACTGGTCCTATTGCTCAGAGAACACACGAGCTACTAACGTCTATCGGGTTTCTCCTGGTTGGGGTTCTCGCTGGGTTACTCGCTGTTTAGCCAACCCAGAGGCCATTGCTGACACCTGCAACAAAGCCACCCTTTGTCTGTCAAAGGCAGCTTTGTAGTCTTTATTCCAAGTGCAGGCCACATGCATTTGTCGCATGTGGCATCTGCATGCATTGCTTGTTGCGCCCAGTGTGAGTCTCGTGCCGCCATTGCGGGCGAGGCAATCCAGTCACTCGATTGCCTATTTTCTTCGTTTCAAATTGCGGCTTGGCGAACAGCTTCAACGGGTACAGATTTTACGGGCGAGTGGGCTCGAATGTGAAAGTTTGTGTTCGCATTTGCTGGAATGCCTGCCGTTCCTGGTAATTTTCCGATGATTGCCTATACATAAGCACTCGGGTGATTCCACATAGGTACACTCTCGCATACACGATGAAGTCGTTCCCAAAATTCTTAAAACTTATCAAACCATGCATCTGCTATGTCGCGGAGACTTCCGCCCTTCTTCTCTCTCCAAGTCTCACCTGATGCGACGAAAAACCCAAGTCCCGTAACCTTCCCCTCCTCTTCCATGAACGCAACCCCAAGGTCGATCACAGGATCCTCGAACGGAGTGTGGTCCACACCGTAGCCGTCGACATAAAGCGTTGTTAATTTGCCGTCATAGGCATTGCCAGAAATGGGGGTCAGCCGTAGATGTGATCCCCAGAATCGAGGCCAGGCACTGTAAAGCTCAGCAGAGTTGCTGGGCTTTCCCGAAGCCGCGTCGACCCTTTCGAAGTCCTGGACAACTCCAGCACATTGGGTAGTGATCGGTTGGGCGGAACTGCAAAGAGTGAAGTTGCCGTAGCCGAGGTTCGAGTAGGCTCCCTCGAGCCCAGACAAAACCCTTGCTGAGGACACAGGTGAGGCGCCCATGGGAGTGGAGCTCACTACATTTGAAGGGGGTGGGGAATTGGGTCCAGGGCCTATAATGCGGTCGGCCACTGCAAAGGCGACATTTTGGGTGATGGTGCCATCAGTATTGGCGAGAACGACGACAGCGAAACCATCGTGTGGAAATAAGGCGCAGAACGACGATACGCCCTGGGCACCACCATCGTGCCAAATGAGCTTGAACGAAGAGTATGAGTGACTCAATTTACCTCCCAAACGGAACACAGATCGATACCTCATGACCGCGGTAGGCGGTACGCACCCATCCAAGTCCGTACTCCATTACTGAGAAAAACTCATTGCCTTCGTTACTGTAGATGGAGTGGCCCGCAGTCGCGAGGTTGACAGTGGCATTTGGGATGATTTGGATATTCGTCTGTGGATCCACCCCGCCATTCATGATCAGCTTGGCCCACAGCAACTGTAAATGAACGGTAAACGAGAGATGAGAAAGAAACGTTCGTTATCGCACCATATCCTGTGCGGTGGAAATAACACCTCCTGCGCCCGCAATGAGATCCGCTGTATTTTCTGTCATGAAAAACGGGATGCGTCGCCTGGTTGATGTCCAGGTCTGCGAGAATTTGTCGCTTTCAGATACTCGGTCTGGGTGCATTGTCGAGGATGACATGTTGAGGGGGAGCATTATGCGATTCTCTACGAAGTCGCGGTATGCCATCCCTGACAATTTCGACACGACATAAGAACCAGCAATGTACATCTTCGCACGTGGATCAGAGGTAAGCCAGTTGATATTGTCAAAGTCAAGACCTCACCTGGTTATTGTACTCGAGGAGTTGACGGAGCTCGTACGCAGCGCGAAGGTCTCTCATTCGCAGAACCAAGTCACGGGGGGAATCTTCGGGAGAGTAGGACCCGTCATGCCTGAACAATGAAGTAAGAGACGATGAAAAGGAAAAGGAACCTGAAGCGAAACCTACCTTGGGAGACCAGTTACATGTGAAAGCAGGTCAACGAGATTGGATTTGCTGGTTGAAAATTCATCCTCTGTCGTCCACTCTCCAGGGAGAAGGTCGCGCAATTTTGTATCCCAATTAAATTCGGTTACGGCATGCGGGAGAGCTGTCGCGTTCTTCCCAGTTGCAAAGTCCTGCATGAGGATACCCAGCGATGCCGACAAAAATCCCTTCGATAATGAGCCTATGCCGAAGATGGTCTGCATGCATAATAAATCCCCAGCACTGAATGAGGGTGAAACGAAACATACGTCAGGCGCAACCTTCTCTCCGCTCTCGGTCCGGTTGCCCCACGCCCCGAATTCCACTTCACCATTGGGCAATAAGACGCCCACTGACATGCCGGTTACGTTGTTTACGTCCAGCGTCTCTTGTATAAATGATGAAAACTGCTCGTCAAAGACTGTGCCGTTCTCCAAATCGGCCCCAGGATTTTGGGTCGCCAGTCCAAGAGCGGCAGTTAAGATGAGAGGCGCGAAAATTGATTGAACGATCATCGCGGAGAACTTCAAGGAGAAATATGTTGGAAATACGGCGGGTCACGGGAGCGCGCGGGACACGATCGGGGTCGTCTCGCTTGCCTAGAGTAAGAGTTGCTCTGAGGGCAACCGAGTAAAGTATATTCGTAAAATACAACAGATTATATACTGACTATCTAATGATATCCAGGAGGCTGTGTCCGGAGAGAACGGGGGTGATGGCTAGTGTGTGCGTCGGGGGAGTACGAGCCCGATGCTCACCTGACTGCGAAGTACTCATATTCCAACAAAAAGTGGAGTAGAAATCCGTAAGATTTTCGAAGGTGCGGGATTTGAATGATGGGTAGCTCCCGTTGGAAGGAAGGAAGTACACGGCGCGGTCCGCTCCTCTTACAACGTACAAAATTACGAGAACATCAGTGTTGCAGCAGATATCTAATTTATTGTGGATTGCCGAGCTCAGTGCCTTCCCATTATGAACTGCTTTTCTCCCATGTAAGCGGCTGAGTGCTGTACAATATTCACACCGAACAAAAGAAATTTGTATTGACACACATGGAACCGTTACGGTCCACATGTTGAGCCTTTAAGATCCGCGGGAAATCGTCTTGTGTGGCAGGAAAAATCAGTGAAGCACAAAGGGGTCGGGACAAGCGGAAAGCAGCCTGAACACGAACGATTTCCGAGAACTGGGGGAGGGTTGGAATAATATTGGCTGTCAAGATGGGCACCACCGTCTTGAAAATCTCTCGCGACTCAACGTAACGGCTGGTGATGGGGTTAAACATGATGCGACGCCAATGGAGGAGCGAACCCGAGAGCACTGGATCAGAATGTATTGTGACACCGAAAATGAGGGAATTCAATTGTGCCTGCCAAGCGGATGGACTGAGTGAGGCCCGCGGGTGGTTACCTGCACATTCGGGGCTGTTGTGTGGATATCATCTTGCAAAATGTAGAAATTCTATGGCCTTGAACACAGGACGAGCGGATGGCAAGGAAAACATTCAGATTTTGTGGCGGGACTACGCGATACAGAGATCGTTGGATCCGAGAGCATAAGAGAATGGTTGCATTAGAGTCCCACTGGGCAGTTGACGCAAGCCAGAAGATTGCGGGCCACGGCACAACGAATCACAGGGGCGTGGGAGATGTTACTGGTCCTTTTATCTACGACACGTTGATTCGGCCGCAGTGAGAAAGATCGAGCGGCGCGGTGGGAGAATAACCGCGGTGTGGTGAGAAATCCGCTGCGGGTTTGGTAGATGGAGTTGCATGTGGTCACCTGAGCGATTGTGTTCAAATGCTATCAATATCCAGATGGGACAGGAAAGCCGGCTCGCACAACGAGAAGAGAGGGGAATGAAAAGGGGATACAGCCAGCAATTGCACTGCCGAACGATCGAGTCGTTAAAGAACGGATTCCACAGTCGGCCGTCCCAGCCCACCGGCATCATTAACCGTTCTCTTAAAAAAGAAAATCGGAGCTGGGCCGTAGGCGGCAGCAAGTGCGTCCGTTCAGGAAGATACTGGGGGGTCTGGGGGTAGCCTAAGCACAACTTGTGAACAGAAAACTGCTCGCGCTCCGGCGAACACTCACGGTAATTGTACTCGTCAATGAAGCCTGGTCAACGACTTTCAACAGCGAATTGCCATCGATTTCTTCGACTTACGGAAGTGGGCTTCTGCAACTGCCAGCCAATGTCACTTGGGCGAATCTCAACAATCTGTGTAACTGCTTGACCGCCCGGGCTTCGTGCGTCATCCAAATGCCCAAATCTACTGGCGCGGTCCTCAAGTGGAACTAGCATGCGAGGGAAAACGAACACCTGCAGGCTCCTCCTCAACGACGAGGCAGAGCTTGCCGAAGCCGAGCCTGGCGTAAAAAAAAGAAGTGTTGCGCGCTGGCAGCTGCCGAAAAGTGGTGCGCTCGGCCGAAACGTGTTGCGCTCGGCCGAAAAGTGATTACATAAATGTGCAAAGTGAACGTCATGGTTCACCACTGCTCACCGCCGCTGCTCGCCACTGCTGCTCATGTCGTCGTCGCCTTCGCCTTCTGCGCCACCCACCTGCGTACTGCCGTCCTACACGCATGGCAGATCTTCCGCGCGGAGCTTCGCGTCGATCCTTGCTCGCTCGCGTTGAGCGCCTGGCGACCACCCCTCCCCAATGGGGCCCGGTCTTCGGGGGTCTTTGGCGGTGGAGCTGGGGTTTCTGGGGGTGGGTAAGGAGGAAGATGGCATGGAAGAGCACACATATGTACGCCAACCGCTCCGCGGTGCATTGGTGGTGCATTTCACATTGATTCCTCATTTCTTATCGCGTGTACTCGTCCTCCCTTCCCACACTCCTCCTCTTGTCTGTCTTGCTCCCCCGTACGTTCCGCGTGCTCCAAGTCGTCACTGCCACGGCTATCGCGTATGCGAATGGGAGGCGCGCGTTGTCATGATCCACGTTGACTGGATATCCGGATGGGACGCATGGAGTTCGGGGGTCTGTCTACGCTGCGCCAGGGGGAGGGGGGACGGGAGGGTAGAGAAAGAGAAGGCGGGGACGAGGAGGATGGAGGTGGAGTAGAAGAGGTCTTGGGCGCGCGGTGGGATGAGGTGGAACCTCGCTGGTGAGTTTTCTTTTCGTCTCGATTGCCTCTACACTTTTCCTTTTCCATTTCCATTCCCTTCTCCTCTACGTCTGGCCGCCATCGTCCCTTCCGCGTCGTTCTTCGCACCTCCTCCCTTCTGCCCATTGACACGATTCACTTCCTTAGGGCGCACTTCTCTGCGGCGCTTCTCCTATCAGAGGCGTCGCTTTCGCTCTA
The DNA here is from genome assembly GCA_029378375.1 of Mycena olivaceomarginata. NCBI lineage: Eukaryota > Fungi > Basidiomycota > Agaricomycetes > Agaricales > Mycenaceae > Mycena > Mycena olivaceomarginata. Next base: position 537,520 of record JARKIC010000010.1, read on the forward strand.
CACCATCCGCTCGTCCTCTTTCTTACCTGGTCCCTCACTCCTCCTCCTTCCCTTCCCTCCGCGTCCCCTCATCTTCCTCCTGCTCCTCTTCCCTCTCTCTCCCACCCTCATCACTCTGAACTTCTCAACTCGTCTCCGCTTTGCTCGTTCGTCATAACTGATGCTCCTTCCTTTTCCAGCTGCTGTACACGTTAATTCCTCGGCCGCTGCCCCTTATGTTTTGCCTCGTTCCCCGCATTCTCGCGCATCATCCTCTCGATCGAACACCAGCTGCCGACGTGGCCCGGCGCGGACGACAAGGACAAGATGGGTCTCGATTCCATCTCGGATCCCGAGGAGGTAGCGGACAGGAACGACCCGGGCCTCGACCACGGGGACGTATTGAGTGAGTCGCACGCGTCCTTTATCTCTTGCGTCTCGACTAACACGTCAGTAATCCCAGACGCGTTCCCAGCCTGCGGCCTCGGAATCTCTAGTACCACCGACGTCAGGCTCTACCACATAGAGGCCCCGATGGCTTTTCTTTATAGTAAAATCTCGAGCGCTGATGTTTGTCTGCGAGCGCTGACAGTCAGTTCGCGTATCCAAGTCATGTGTTGGGTCCAGTGCGTCCAGTTTCGATCTATACCATGCTAAAATACAACCTATTCGCGGATGCCCAGGTCGGCGCACAATCGGCGCAGATATTCACGTACTGCACGCGACGACGCGATGTCAGATGGTAAGCATCGAACTTCGTCCTGTCAATTTAGGCTCGCTAGGTGCTGAGCGCTGACACCTCAGTGCCACTTCCTCGTATAGTTCGTTCTTCCAAAATCAGGTGAGACAATTTATATATTCCATAAAACGATATAAAAGCCAGCCAGTTTCTGTTGCTTTATCCCACCACTGCAACCAGCAACATGATGTTCAAAGCCCTCCCCGCCCTCGTCCTCGCCGCCAGCCTCCTCGGAGCGGCTGTTGCGTCGCCGACCTCCGAACTCGAGGCTGGGTTGGAATCCAGACAGTCGTGTGGAGCAAGCAACAATGCGTGCGGCAGCGCCCTCCCGGCGTGCTGCAGCGGACTTTTCTGCAATACCCTCAATGGGGTGCGTATTGGTATTATTTACAAAGCTGCTGGATTAACGCATTTCTACTAGCGCTGTCAAGGGTGCCAGGGCACCGGAGGCGCCTGCCAGATTGGCGTCCCCTGCTGCGCCGGGCACACCTGCAGCGCCCTGTCTGGCGTAAGCAATTATATGCAACTTCTCCCTACTTTTTTCCACTGACGCTCGTTTTATAGAGATGCAGTTAAGCTCCCAAGGTTTATCGTCATCCGTCTGCCGTCAGCCTCCAGTACGTACCAATAATATAATCCGTTATAATATTTTTAATTGACGGTGACTAGCAGAGACGACATTCAAGAGAACAAACCTGACACGTTTGCAGTCGGATTTACCGGCCTCGTTTACCACTCATTCCACCGACCACTCCGTTTATTATTCGTCCACCCATCATGCTCTAGCTCTCGCAGTGTCAAATTTTGTGAAGACAGGCATGCCTTTTGTTACGTTTTAAGGAATGAAATTATATTCACGAAACTACTAAAAACCGGCCTCTACTCGTACACGAATTTCTTTCCCCTATGCCTTCGATCTCCGCGCACCTATTCAACTGCGTATTAGGTGCTTACGGCGATTTGCGCGATTTCCTCTATGCGTTATCTTCGTATTCATTCATGCCATATTCTCTTCCTATCTATAAGCAGTCACCGGGGTGGGCCAATTAATTCGATTTTCGGCCCTATTTTCGAAAGATTTTTTTACCGAAACCCTCCTGCCCCTCGCGAAACTCGCGAGGCTTCGCGAAAGTACTCAGCGATCCGTCAGCGGTGTGAAAGGTTGCTAACGCCTCGTGCTACCCCGATCACCGGGACTTGATCGATTCATTGGCAAGCTGGCGGCATGGGATGCCAGAACACTATACATGGCACGAGTTGACCCTTATCTGAATGCGGGATGCGATGTGTATTTGGACATGGAAGCCAAAAGTCTGGCCCTGCTTGAACGGGTTCAAGTGAAATTCCTGCGGCGCATGCTGGGTCTTGGTCGTCGAAGCCTGAAGGTCGTGCTGGTCTCAGAAACGGGAGTAGTTATCTGCTCGAGCTTGATCGAAAGAGGCTTGCTTCCGATGCGCTACATGAATCCCTGAGACTGGCTATTGAGCAGAAGATATGCTGGTTCAACGACGTTCGGATTGTGCCCTCGAGGTCGTATATTCCCGTCTCGTGATTTCCAAGGATATGCGTGTTCAAGATGTTGAATTGGCCGTGAAGCAAGTAAAACTATCCATGGAGGCGTGAATGGATCACGAAATCGAGGAATCATCGAGAGTGCGACAGCGGCGAGACATTCTACGTGAGCGGCTCGAATTGGATTCTGACACGGGAAAGTCGGTCAAGAAATCATTTGAATTCCGGCATTACCTGAGAATTGTGTCCGCTGACCATCGCCATGTATTTACAAAGATGGTTCTCTCGGGCCACAGCCTAGCTATCGAGCGCCGGCGCTGGAAAGAAAATGGCAGGAAGATTGTCCCCGAGAATTGGCGGCTGTGTCGGTTCTGTTACGCGTATGTTAAAGATCCTGCGCACGCGATGTTTGGTGTGCCAGAATACGGATTTAATCCCAATTAGCTCAATGTTCTTTGAGAACATTGAAAAATTGATCCGTGGAATTGCGAACCAGTTCCCGGATGCTCTGCAGACTTTCAAGGGCTATCCAGCGCGCCGGGAAATCACACCTCTGTTGGCGAAGCTGGCGTTTGATGTCTTGGGAAATATTTGACGCAACGCCGATGACGTTACCAGTGTACTTTTCAGTTTCTTCCCCTGGTTTCAATTGCTCCCGACCCTGGTCCCCCCCCCCCCCCCACACTTTTCCCGGTCCTTTCTAGTAAGTTTCCGCTCCATCTGTGGTACAACACAGGCGGCTATACGCAAGACACAGTAACAGATTTTCACCACAGAATGGAACGGCAACTTGATAGGAAATAAATAGGGTATGCGGCTTTGAATTTCTGAAGCCTACCCGTGTCCGGCCCACAAAGTAAACCTTACAGTCGATGCACCACTCCCAGTCCGGCCGATACCATAGGAATGAGCGATTTGAAACTTTGACTCGGGATGCCACAAATTCTTTTGCCCAACAGTTTGTTGCGGAATTTCAACTTGAAGTTGAATTGAAGTTGAACCTGTATTCAAGTTTCCGGTGCAAAGAATACAAATGAAGCTCAGGTGGTGTAAAGATAGCCGGCTAGTTATGGAGACCGAAGGAAATAAAACCCGCTAAACATCGTACATGGAATGGTAAAAAGAATTGAGTTGACTTGGGTTAGGAAACATCGGTATCTATCGGCCGATGAAATTACGCCCAACCAAGCGCCCTATATTCGCTGCAACCGTCTTGTACCAAGAAACGAGGGGCAGATATGTAGGTCGCAAGTTCGGACAAGAACCCCAGAGCTTCAGAGAAGCGGATTCGCGATAGGGAGGCGAACTTATATTGTGGATTCGAAGCATGGTGGGATTTGAAAATCCATGGTTTTTATCTCGTTACTACTAGAATACTATTTATTAGACAGTGCGTAGGCATTGGAGTAGCGTTAGTGTAGGCGCAATGGATTCAGAGCTGGATAAATAAGAGAGAGATCTCAGTGGACGCACAGAAACAACCAACTGAGATGTACGGATGACAGGGAAGATTATTATGGGCATCGGGTGTCCGTTAGCTACGTATGGAAGTAAGTCCATGAATGAAAGATATAGTAAATAAAGAACGCCTGTAAGCTTGGACCTCAACAGTTAGCACCTCATGCCGCCCGCTTCACGCAGAAGGTGTTTGGCATGAAAATTCCATGAGGATCGGCTAGCTTCCTCGCCTGCATCAGCCTCTCGTACTTGGGCCTGTCCTCGTAGTACGTGTTCCAGACCGAGTCCAGGTCAAAAGGGCCATACGAGCCCCAAAGTACCCGGCGGTCCTGCTTGCTGAAAATTCCGTGGGCACCAATGCCTTCCTCGTCGTTGGTGGCCTCCCAAGCTTCGGCATCTCCCTTCTTCTCGGGCTTGTGGAAGTTGTCGATGGTCATGCACATCGTCGAGTCGCGCCACTATGAATCGTGCGTGAGATGATGCAACTTCCGGACGTATTGACGAGGGTCTCCACTCACGCTATAGGACGTGCCATTGTCCGCATTCCTCGTGAACATGGAGTTCTTCCCCCCAAAGCACTGCAGCTGCGCCGAGAGCCATTGGCCATTGCCGGTCGGCTCAACAATCTCATTCATGCGACGCACCACCCAGTCCACCCAGCCATCCTTGACCAGCGTCGTCGACTTGGTCAGGTACGTGCGCTTGACATAGGGGAGATCAAACTCGCGCGTGTTGCGGAAGATCCACTGCGCTGTCAGCTCCGACATAGGCTTCTCCTCGACGCCGCTCTGGAAGAAGCAGCCCGTTTTGAGCTGCTCAAAAAACTCCATATTGGGCTTGTCGTCCGGACCAAAAGGCACATACTGCGCGTACACGACGATCATGCGCGGCCAGAACGGGGCGCCATCATGGCCGAAGATCTCCGGATGCTCCTCCTTCATCCGGTCGTCGAGCCCACCCATGAGCCCTAGGATGTCGAAGGAGGCACTGAGCACGCTGACGCACAGGTCGTAGTTGCGCGGGAAGTTCTCGTCGTCGCTCATCTCGGCCAGGTGGCCCAGAAGCTTGCGCAGCTTGGCCGTGTCGTACAGGTGCACGGCGCGCAGGCCGAGAGAGCCGTGGTGGTCGGCGTCGCGATGCACCTCGATCGAGAAGTGTGTCAGCACACCGAGGTTTCCCGGGCTGCCGCCCAGCCAGGCGAAGAAGAGGTCCGGGTCACTGGAACGGGTGATCTCCTTCTCCTGGCCGTCATGATCGATAATCTCTAGCGAGAGTACGTGATCCCCCAAAAGGCCGAAGCTGCGACCCAACTGGCCGTAGCCGCCCGTCTGCACGTGGCCGCCGAGGTGAACACGGGTGCACTGGCCATGGGGCACGAAGGCGTGGTGCTGGCCGAGGAAGGCGTTGAAGTCGCCCAGGCTGTGGCTGACGCTGGTGCGGACGAAGCTCCTATTGCCCTTTTCGAAGTAGACGAGGTCGTCGGGGGACTGGAATGTGTGTTTCAGGTCCAGCTGGATGTTGTCTTGTCCGGTGGACGAGGCTCCGCTGTACTGGTGACCTCCGGTCCGGATGGCGATGGCCTTCTTGTGGGCTTTAGCGAAGGCGATGGCCTTCTTGATGTCGTCTTTGGTGTGGGGCTGGACGATGAGGCCCGGGTTCATGTCATGATCGACTTCGTGGGTGGAGGTGGCATACTGCCATTGCATGAGGTCGTAGTCCTTGGTGGTGGGCAAAAACTGCTTGCCAGTGACTCCGGCAATGGTGACTGGCATGTTTACTAATTAGATGACTGGTACGCGATAAGTTGCTTTCATTTATACGATGGAACTCCTCGAACATCGGACCGACAGGCATCTCAGCCCTCTCGAATTTAGCTATTTCCGTATGCCTAGGCTTGGACACGGGTACCGGGCTTACCCGCGGGTTTAGGCCGATGGCAATCGCGGGTACGGGTTTCCAATTCTCAACCGGTGCCCATTCCGCATTAGTGTTGGCCAACATGAATATGATACGGCAAACTGCGTATTATATTCATATCCATATCATATCCAGTGGTTGACTTTCCATAAGGCATTTTCTATTCTTGAGCTTGACGGAGGGGCCCCAAGTGTGCCGGCATATGAGTTAGTCTGAATAATTTAATCGCTGCGTATTCCCGTAAGCATTGAAATAAAATCTGGAGCTAATAAAGATCTGCGCAACATCCGACGACTGCAGCTGGGTAGCGCGGGTTCGTTTTTTGGGCGAGTCAGTGCCATCCGGGTTTGCGCAAGCATAGCCACAAGCTCCTTCCCGCTGGAATGTTGGAGGCTGTGCGAGCATCGGAGCTCGGCCAACCATGGGAATTGGGATCGCTCAGCATAGTCGGGATGACTGATGCACCCCAAAGGGATTATTCAGCAAGTTGAATAGTACAAATGCTCGCCGGCGCTTCGCGGATGTAACTAAAATAAGAACGTTGATCCGCGCTGCCGGAATGATAGGTTAAAACCGGAGTCTAAAAGGCTTCGGACGGACACGGAATTTTATAAAGAGGGTAATAAAAGCAGCTACTATGATGTACCTACCTTAGCCATATGTAACCCATCTGTCCTGATTAATTAATTAACCGTTCTTTAACGATTACCCTCGGCGTGTCATTGTACATGTTTGCACACAGCTCCATTTACCATATCCCCTTCCTTCACCCTCTCTCGTCGTCCTCATATCTCGGCGCCAAAATACATCTAAGCAGTTTAATTGTAAAAACCCCATGAAGCACAACTTGAACAGCTGACCATTGCGCAGCCACTTTTGACAGATTGCTGTTTATCGCAGCTGCTGTTAACAGCGGCGCAGCTCCAGCCGGGAGGCCACGCAATCTCCCCTCTCAAGATATAAACAGGGAGCGTCGTCCTTCGTTTGGGCTACCAATCTTTCGCCCACTTCTCTTGCAACTCAATTCAGTCGCACTGTCTATCCTCGACTGAAGATATTTTCAACAGCTCATCCCATTCTCTTACCTATACCGTTCGCTCTTCCGCCCTCCTATGGAGATATCCTTCGATTGCGTTGTCAATTTGCTTCGTTAATGTCCACCTCCCTCAAGCGCATCATCTACTTTGAAAACTAGATCAATTTCGGCTCAAGTGCTGTCTGCGGTTGGACGCCTCGACGATCAACTTTTGTTCCAACATCAATCCACCTAGGTTCTGTGCCAGTTCAATTTGCGGAACAGATTAGACAGGTTGCGCAAAAGCCGTGTGAGCCGCATGCGGCTTTTGGCCATTGCGCAAAGCCACAAGGTTTCCTGAGGTTTAGAACAATTTTATTCATTCTTTTTTGCTCAAGACCATCCCTTGTCTCCTCAAACTCATACACAATTTCCGTAAATAACAGGCATGGCATCTGCACGCGTGGGAAGCCGCATTTCCGGCACATCATCAAGCGACGGGAGGGGCAGGGCACGGGCTCGGACGCGCGCGAGGCACCTTGGCGGTACGCGGAGGGGACGTGGGCACGGAGAGAGGATGGAGGCGGCGCAGTGGTGACGTGGAGGGCGGAACGGGACAGGCGTAGCAGCGCGGCGCGCGCGGTCAAACAGCGCGGTGCCGGTGTAGCTGCGGGGGAGGGACACGGCGGCGCGGACACGGAGCGGGACGGGCGTTCCGAGACGGAGACGGGTGCGCGGACGGGACGCAGGCGGAGGCTGGACGGGACAGGCGTGGCAGCGCACGGGAGGGCACGGGGCAGAACGGGCGCACGGAGAGGACGCAGCGGCGGGGGGCACAGGCATGGGCCATGCGGACGTCGGCGTTGAATAAGGCGCACTGCAGCCTGCTCTCCCGTGACGCGCCGGCTGTTTGCGAGCTTCTCTTCTCGCTTCGCTCTCAGTTTCCACCTTGTTTCCAGTCACTTTCCACTCACTGCCCAACATTTTATCCTCCTTCTGGGTGGACAACTTGTTTCGTTGATCACTCTTGGGTTGATCCTGTGGAGGGTTGTGCCCGAACTTCGAGTGGTGGTTCGACCATTTCGTTGGCGATGCGCCTGCCGAGCGCATGGACGTGGAGGGAGCTGGTTATCGAGCCGTCGACTGTGCAGTGGAATCCCGCTGCCGGGCGGTGAATTCCATGTCGTGTAATTTTATAAGCGCACCGACCTCGGGATACATACGCCAAGAGAGATCCGTATCGGTGAGAGTGCAGCGAGAGCCTGCGCAAGGAACGAAGATGAATGGATGATTCAGGGAAGGGTATGGATACACCTACGATCCACCCTTCCTTCACGTCTCGCAGCGATGAACGCATCCGCAAGCGTCCAGTAGTCCTCTCCCGTGGCGACTCCCCGCAGCCGGTCCTCGCGCCAATCCGTTTGTTGATCCAGGCAGAGAAACCGCTGGTCGTCTCGCAAGAACGGGTCGAGGTGGTGTATGCCCTGCGACAGCTCCTCGGCACTGGCGAGAAGGAGAATGCACTGGATGTTGCTGGTGGCGAGCAACGCAATTGGTAGCGACCAGTCACGCAGCACGGCATCGAAGGACAGATGAGTGAGACGGGGCATGAGAGGGAGGTACGCAGTGAGGTCACCGGTGCTGGGATTGTTTCCGGTACCCAAGAGCTCGAGATATGTGATACTACTGCCGAGGCACGAGAGGGAAGACGCGAGGAAATCGTGGAACGTAAGCGCTAGGCGGGATAACTGCTCGAAGCGACGTAGAAAACTCGGACTAACATCTGGGTATAACACTTCCAGAACAAGTCCACGACACGGTTGCACGCTGTGCAGATGGCTTCCAGGTCCGCGGGTTGGACAACGCCATCGATGGAGAGATGTTGCAACGGATCTTTGGAAGAACTCTGGTGGTTGGGTCGCGAGCGCTGCGAGCAAATTTTCGAGAGTTGAAAGGGGGAAGTCGAGCGTTTTCTGCCGTAGACTGGAAGTCGACTTGATCACCATGATGACACGATACAGTAGAGGCTCGACCCTGGATTGGACACAGCAAAAGTAAGTGACAGAGTAGGATACCATGCTTTAATTATAATATACCAGTGCTTGACCCGTCGGGCCACCAATATAAGACTTAGAATCGATTTTGGATAAGTAGACTAGAGCGGCGATTTCGAAGATGATGCGCTCGAGTTCTAGCGGGAGATGAAGAGAATTGGAGAAGGAGTCTATAGTGACCATCGGAAGAGTTGTACGCGCAGACCGCCGGTCAAAGTTTGCAGTGGCACGATCCGTATTGCTGTCGATGTCGTTACCGGAAAGAGAAGCTCTCCACTGCCACCGTGATTGATCTGGTGACGCGGCAGTGACACGGGCTTGAAGCTTCTCTCTCGGTTCCCACCCAGCAGTCGACAGCCTTGTTTTTGAACACCGCTCACTCTGGGGTTCCTCTGCGCAACGTCTCATAGTCTCCATCCCTGCGCCAATTTGGCGCCAACTTGAATTCTGAAGATGATCACGCTGACCTTGCGCGGACGGCTTGCAGTTGGGCTACAGACGGCGTCTCTCCCGCCGTTGCGTCGATTTTCGACGAGGATGCCACAAATATGAGCTTGTATGTCGGTTCCCGACTACGGAGAGGGGGAGCTCACGACAATCCGAGTTTTTTGCTGCTCGGCATCACCAACGGCTTCGGTCGCCGTGGGCAAATAAGCCCAAAGACGTGGAGCTAACTGAGCACATGACACGGAATTTGGACCGCTATCAAATAGGGGTCGCAAGCTAATACCCCTGACATCATTCTTTCCTTTATCTGCCGCCTGCGTTTTCAAGGGACTGATGCACCCCTCATGTCAATCTCGCCATTATCTAGAACAACAGGAAAACCAATCATGTGTCTCAAGACGCAGTCAAAGGACAGCGTGGGACCTTCTCCCGAAACAGTGACCGGCGATATTTGACCATGGATCGCAACCTGCGCCGTCGTTTAAAGCCAACTCTTGAATTCACTGTCAGCCAACTCTTGGAGATTCTCTTCGACATCATTTTTCTTTCTTGTTAACCGACTCTCTGGCAAGACCGCACCCCATATCCCAGAACACCATTTACAGGAGCTCGCTTCTATCCGGGAAAAGCATCTGCAGCTGGTCATTCTTTGGTCACACGGCTGAACATGTGTTCCGTTTACGAACCTGCAAAGTCTAGCCCTGCGTTCTTTTCCGTGCCATTCTTCTTCCCTCCACTGTGGTATGATATTGCTTCGCTCACTCGCAGCTGTCGTTGGCGTTGCATCCAAAGTCGGGGCTGCAATCACCAAATCGCCAGAGCCCTGCGCGATTACATACTGGTTCCCCTTGTACGAATGCCAATTAGCTTCGCACCAGTAATGCTCAATTCGTTCGCAGCGGCGACAGCTACACAACCACCGGCTTCGACCCCAATGACACCCTCCCGAGCGTCGGAAATCCTCTCGGAAATCCCGCGTTCCCGGGGGAGACAGGCGGCGGAGGTAGGCTCCTTCTCATGAAGAGACGCTCCGTGTACTGAATGACCAGGCGAAAATTTCGTTGGCTTCGACACGACCGCGTACAATCGGTCCCTAATTCTCACGTACGACTACGCCGTGGGTGGCGCGGTAATCGATCCGACCCTCGTACCACCAATCACTCTTTCACTTCCGGATGAAGTGGATGAGTTCCTCGCGGGTGCGGGAAAGAAGCCTGCGACAGCGCCTTGGACAAGTGAGAATGCGCTGTTCAGCGTCTGGATTGGTGTGCTGTATGTCATTCACACCGTCCATTATAATAGTGGCATCGCAGGTATCAATGATATTGGGAACACCTTCTATCTGGGTGGAGATCGAGCCGCGTAGGTCAATTCCGTCAGTTAATCCCCTCTGAATTTGCTGTATCGTGTTAGGTTCTCCAATACCCTCCTCGACGCATATTTCGTTCAGGTCCAAAGACTCGTGCGTCCCGTTTGATTTCCTACCATTTACGCTGAACCCTTGGGCAGTAGTACGCAGTCTCGAATGGCCTTCCTCCCCAATCTGATCGCGTACCCGTAGCGAAGCCGGGGGCAGAAACTTCCTTTTCATCAATGTTCCGCCCACCTACCGCGCGCCTTTGGTACGTCTCCCCTCATTCTTATCCGAGGGACAATCCAACCAACGACACTCCTCGCAGATAATTGACTTCTTCCCTGACCAACTCGACGTCGCAAAAACTGTGATCGAGGGCTTCAACTCCAAACTCGCGGCCAGGGTGAAACTATTCAAGGCAAAGAATCGCGGCGTGAGCCCATTGGCTATGTTTCACACGAGTGAGTTTTTGTTGACTTGCTCATATGCAGGCCAAAACCTGGATCTGGGACGCATACACGAGTTTCAACACCATCCTTGACGCGCCTCAGAGGTACGGCTTCGTCGACAACTCGAGCTTCGGCGAGCCGGGGGATTTCTGGGGGTGCGTGAAATGTATATGGCCCTGTCGAGGTAGTCACTCCACTGATCGACCCGGATGAGCAGCAACTCGTATCATCCTGCAAGTGAGCACCCTTCTACCCCTCTTCAAGCGATTAATTTTAAAACGATACTTAGGTGCGGCCCATCAAATTTTTGCGAACCAGATTAGCGAGTTATTGGCTGGCACGCCGTGGTTCTAGACCCGATGTGATGGGAATGAACGAATATCCGATTGATTCTTGTATTTCGTTACTGAAGGGCCTTTAAGTCGGCGCGATTTCAGTCACAATTATACCATTCAAAATCACAGGAATACAAGAACGGCTAGCCTCGTCAACTTTTGGGTGAGACTAGGCCCCACGACTGAATAAATGTTCGGCCATGTCCCAAATTGTGGTTAAGCTGAAGAAGCACCTTTCAGCGGCGCTGAATGGCTAGTTCGTGAGAAACACTGACTTGAACGACGAGATGTGGTCGTTGAACGGGGCGTTTGCGCCCACGTTCAAGTTCGCTATCCCGGGTTTCGTGGTAGGTCCAAGCTGGCCACCCGAGCAGCCCGCATCGCTAGACGACAAAACCATTAGACGGGATTCAGACGTGCAAAAAAATAAGACGCCTCAAAAATAGTGCTCCAGTCCGCCCCGTTGACCTGGATCTGAATTATCGCAACTGTGTCAGCCAGCCTTCGTAAGAGAAGAACAAAGAGTAGCCAGGCAATACGTCGTAATCCTCGCCCTGATGCGGGTCGGGGTTACTGATCGGCTCCCAGTACATCCAGGGACCTTATATGTAGTTATTGATCTTGGCGACCTGTATTCATGGAAAATGTTAGAAAGGATGTTGAGAAATATGTGATCAGCAGAGCGGTCCTTACGTTCGAGTTCAGGTTCGCAGTGCCCGCTCCTAACGAGCGAGCCCCATTCCTCCACGATGAGCTTCTTGCCGGCGGTTTGGCCTGGTTGATCGCGGCCGGCATGTAGCTGTCGTATCCACTGTAAGGCAATGCATTTGAAGGTGTTGGAACAGATTATGAATCACTCCGCCAAATTGATTGTATTGGCAGGCCCGAAGATGTTCCTGATATCTCATGTTCCAGCCACAATATAAGAGCTACCAATGTTGGAGAAATTGGGTGTAGTTTTGGACCAACTGAAACTGGGAGTATCAGGTGCCCACGCGATACTTAGCAAATCCAAGCGACTGATACTGCTGCTGATACTGCCGGATCACCCGGGCCGAGGCGGGCCGCTCCGGACCGGTGGCTGACACGCTGTCTGATACGTTGCATCTCAGCCGCAGAATTACGAAGTCGGATACTCATTGTTTCAGTGAGGTAGATACTAACCCTGAAATGTCTAGTTTAAGCTGTGCTTATTCTGTTGCTGGAATTCAAGATATTAGGAACATTTCCAGTAACTCCGAAACAACAAAATTCCCGGAGTGAATGAGCAAGATCGAACACACTCGGTATAATCATGAATAGCCACCACATCGACTGCATTTCCAAAGGAAGTCGGCTGCCCACGCTCGCACCAGCCAATCTGCCCCGGCGAAAATGAGTTGGTTCTACACGTACTGTAGAATTTCATTCAGTTTGGCACGGGTTGTGACCCGTGACCCAAAATACCGATTCGGCACTTCGGCAACCAACAAATTTTGGCGTGACACCTCCAAAAATTCGGCATTCAAGACAAAAAATTTCGAAAATTCTGCCTTTTTTGCACCTCCAAGGGAGATTTGGCCCTAATGTCACGCATTTTACTTTCGGCACTGGGCGCCGTGACCCGTGACCGAGACCAAAATTCATCGCGGCACAGGGGGTGCATGATGTGTGACCCCCGAATTGAATGAAATTGTACAGTATGCGGCATTTAGCAGTAATCAATTGTCAGAGGCTGGCACCTGAATGCCCACGTTATTGCGGATCTAGAAACCATGGTAAGGGAAGGCCGAGGTGCGCTGAGGACACGGCGAGTTAACTGCAGAGTGGCATTGCAAATCCAGGAGAGATGAGCCTGCATTAGTCACCAATCAGTTCTGGTCAAAACCCGTGGTTGCTGAATTTGCATAAGACACGAGGTAAAAGGTGGTCGAATATCATTGGTCTGCCAAAGGACGTATTAGAATAAGTACACAAACAGACAGTCGGAACACCAGCCAGAGTGAAATCAAATATGCAACTCGTTCTGTGGCTTGACCCAAATATGTACGCCCCAAAGAAGCGCCACGGCTGGTTGCCGAGCAGCGCGTTCTTGTGGATGTTTAAGATGTGGGTGATGCGCTCGTTGAAGGATCGCAGCTAGGGAGTCATTCACAGATAATATGAGGATGAAATTTTGGGAGAAGGTGAGAAGCACTGCACCTGGATTCGTGTAAAAGCCGTTGACGCTGTATGTCTGGGCGTGAATGTCTCCGCTCTGCAGAGCATTTTCTGACACGGGAATGAGTCAGGAGATCTCAACAGGATGGGAAGGATGCGCATACTGTCGTGTATGCCTGTGCGGGGCAAGATAATGGATTCCCACTTCGATGAAAGTTTCAATCACCGATTAAGAGCTTGATCTTTGGAGATCAATAATCAACACATGAACAGGAGAATAATGTGAATTTAATTACCCCCGGGCATGAGCATCAACCTATAACCGTACCGGACAGATTGAATTTAGGAACACAAAGGAGCAGACAGCGGACGCATCACAAGCTGATCTATCAAATTCATAACTGTGTCGTCGTAGTTCCCAATTCCATTCACCTCCAGATCACATACTAACAAGGACAAAAATGTGTCAAGAGACTGAATGCAGGGACAAAACACCTGCGCCTACATACCTGAAATGTTGTTGCTCGCCTTCTGCCCTGCGCCGATGCCCGTGGCCCAGGTGTGCAGGACCTTGGATTGCAATTTGTCGATTCAGTCCAAAAGTCAGCAAGCAATATGTGACTACCACTGACCTTCATACCAGCCGCCTGCATGCCGTTCAATATTGCGATGCAGTTGGCAGTGGGGAGCGCGTAGAGGTAGTAGCTCTAGGAATACAGGTGAGGTCGTTAGCTGGTGTACAGGCAAAACACATGTTGGCCCCCGCAAAGCTGTTTGCTGCCAGGGCCAACAGAAGGAGTGTCATCAGGAGGAGCAAGAGCTTCATGATAGGTAGAGGGTGCACCTGTAAACCTACAAGTCTAAGAATGGCACGAGGACTCACCGGCACATGAGCCACCACTGGGACGGTGGTCAGGTAAGTGGAGCATGCAGTGTGAATTCTCATGATTCGTTCCTAATTTCGACGTGTGATCAGGAGGATAGGGTTCACCTGGGAATCCAAAGTCATGAGCAATGTAATGAACAGTGAAGTAGATCGCACAGCGGTGTTCTTTGTTGATAAGAAAAAGATAGAGTGGTGCGTCAGGGGGGAGTTGGAGTGAGTTGCACCGGAATAGAGAAAATTGGTGAATTCTTCTGGATCTAGTAGCTCGTGGCTCCATTAGAAGACCTCCGCTTTCGGAATGGCGCTGTTGAGCCCTAGTAGTGATTGATCAGTGGGGTTCAAAGGGAGGGAGATAGATTAACTGACTGATAATTGGCTACCTATGGTTGGATCTGCCAAAGAGATAGCCGGTCTTTGTCTTGAAGCATCATAGATTATCCCGGCTAGAAAAACCAGAAAAAATATTTGATGCTGTCTATAATGTCCGAGTTGTGGACAGCCTGAGCCTGGACAGAGATGAATGAGCAATAAGGTAATCCCAAGTCAACCGAACTTTCAGTCAAGTCAAAACTAGCTGGTTTGATTACCCTCAGTGAGACCACCGCGACAACGGAGAATATATGGCTCTAGGTCCGATGTACTGTACCCGTGTGTATGTGTGAAACAGTTTTTGGACCATGACTGAAACTGTAGAAGTGAAATGTGAAATGGTATGACCATTATCTGTGACATGGTGCAACTCTTGAAACACTTGTGGTGGTTGAGGGCAGAGATGATACCCAAATAATGATTAGAGATCTTCAGCCTCTTTTCTCCCAAGGGAAACAGAGTTCAAGTGGGCCGCACAGTGTGATACAAGTGTGATATTGATTACCTCAACCCAAGATTGAGGTGGAAAATGGCCCTGAAATGTGTATATCCAGTACGCCATTGAAATCAAAGCACTAAGAATGGTTGGGGAGAGATTTTATATGAATTTAAGGCAGAAAATGTTACAATGACAACACGCCCAAGTGTCCACAGATCGGTATGATGATCAGGGATTGGGTAGTGCAAGGTATTAACCGTATCGTCAATGAAGTTGAATAAAACACTAGGAGAGGTACAGAATATCTACAACTAGGCTACGACTATATACTGTTCTGTGTATCTAATCATTGTAACTATTGTCAAGTTCAATCGTGAGCTATACCTTCCTAATAAGTAATCGTGAGTAAATACTATGATCCAAGCATAAGGCTTCGGCGTGGTAAACGGTAAATAATGTTATGCTACTATATATAAACTAAATGAAGTGTCTATGTGTTGCTTCCATCCAAGAACATGCCGTAGTCCGCAAGGCTATTAGTAAACACCACATGTATACCTTGTGTTCATGTAAATATAACTGTTCATGCTTCTAGCATGTGTTCTGCTTGATTGTACCATCCAATCATTCATATATAATTAACTAACCCGATTCATTGATAACTTCTTCAATCGTCGGGAGGCGGAATGGCGGTGTCACATGAGAGGCGCTATCACGTGGTTTGTGATAAGATAAAAAACGCTCGTATCGTGACAGAAAATCAATATTTTCAGTGACTTTTGAACATCACACTTGAAATGAGGGCCCCATTGTGTTATATTTTGAAACGGAACAGGCAGCCCATTACATGTTACATTTCACACATTCACATGGGTACAGTATAGACATTTAGATGAAGCAGGTAGTTGGCCGATTTGCATGTAACAGATGTCCAGGCAGACAGTTCAGGGACAAATATGGAAAGGCCAAGGGACATCCTTTCGATGCTGTGATTCCGCAAGATCATAGGCACAAGACATGCACAGCGGCTTTCCAGTGGGGAGTATATAGCCTGAGATTCCTTCCACTGGAGTCCCCACAAAATCGCGTCGGAATGCTCTCCCCCTCTGCCCATGTCTCTGACCAGAACAAAGCCAAAGGCCTTAATAATGGTCAGCAACAGGCTCTCATCAGTATGTCAAATTCAGTATGACTCGAGCCCAACACCCAGCGCCAGGCTCCTCTTCCCTCGACAACATCTGCACTTTCAACAACAACAACAACAACACAGCAAAGGCTCCAGTAAGTGAGTTGTATTTATTTTTGGCTGCTTTCCATACACACGCGCGGTTCTCGCGATGCCCCCATTACTATGGTGGAAGGTATTGTTTTGCTTTCTCTCTGTCTCTTTACTGCAAGGCTCACTCTATCCGGACAGGAACAAGAACATCTATTTCCTGTGGTTGTGAGCATGGCAAGGGATTTTCTCGCTATACCTGGGGACAGTGTTTCTGTCGAGCGGTTATTTTCACGTTCGCGCCATCTCTGCACGAGGCTCGGGGGTCCATGAAAGCAGAGCCCATAACTCAGGTTATACTTACAAAGATGTGGATTAAAGCAGGTTATCTTGAGTATTAGACGTAGTTTCTCTGAATCATTTTTTCCCTGGGCAAAACACTTTAAAACCTTTTAAACGGCTGTCTCAGTAACCCAGACTTTCCACAGTGATCCTGTAATCTAATCTAGTGCTTCAGAATTGATCCGGCGGAGTTTAAATAATTGATAAGGAAAATTGGGGTGCAGATCACAGTGGAACATCTGGGGCATTTGGTATAGCAAACATCCCCCATGGTGTCACACTTTCTCTGTCACCCAACCTTCAGAAAAGTGTCCTGTGGACCATGAGCAGGCTAACTGATGGCCAAAATGTGCTCAAGGATGGAATATATAAATACAACATAGTCCAGTTTTTTTCCAGCGTATTTTGGGTTAAAGTGGTGAAGAATGGCACAAAGAAGGGGTCAGGTAGCTGATGTTTCAAATGGGGTACACAGGCATAGAAATGAGCAGTAAATTTTCAGAAAAATTGGAGAGCCATTTAGAAGAGGCAGATGGGTTAATATGGCCAGCCTTGAGGGCAGCAACACCAGGGGAAGGACGGGGAGAAGCGTTATGACGGGATGGGGGGTGTTGCTATACCAAATGCCCCAGACGTTCTAACGTGATACCCGTCCATCTTTTTCTTATCAATTATTTAAACTCCGCCGGATCAATTCCGAAACATAGATAAGATTACAATCGGTAGGTGGTCTTGTATCACAATAGAACGTCTGGGTTACCGAGACAGTTTAAACGGTTTTGTCAAACATTTGTTTCCGTTTTCGTTTATTTTACCCATTAGCGCAAACGAAAACGGAAAGGTTGGAGCCTTACATCAAATCTTTTCTTATCTCTTCGGGGAGTGGCGCGCTTATCAAGCCGAGCAGCACACATTCTATGTACTCCGTATGCCGCTGACAAGAATTGCATCTAGTGTTTTCCGGGTCGGGCCGGGCCTGAAACTTGGGTCGGGAAGAACCTCAGGCCCGGGGCTTAGCAGTAAATAGTCGTTGTAGGTCGGAATTACCACGGCAATTGTCCAGGGTAATAAATCTAATAGTGGGCCGCAGAACAATTAAATCAGATGGACAAGGACAAAAAAACAATGTAGACATACGGCTGTACAATGGGCTTGTGAGGGAGAAATGCGACCTCCCATGGTTATCGCAGACTTGTTGTGGTCAATGTCAGAAGTAAATTTGATGGGCAAAAAAGAATTCTCACCGCCAAGACTTGGGAAGTTGTTCAGTAGCCTGAATGATGTCTCCGTGTTCACGGGAAATGAGTAAGTGAGTTACAAAATTAAGGTTAATTTGTTGGAAAAGCCCAGGCCTAGGCCCCGGGCTTTGGGCTTGAGCAAATATCAGGCCCGACCCTAGGCCCAGTTGAAAACCGGGTCGGGCTTGGGCCGGGCTTGGGCCTGAGCCCGAGCCCGGCAAATCACTAATTGCGTCTTCGACTGTCAAGGCACTTCTGGGCTATTCCGAGTCCTCGTCATCTTTACGTCTTTCGATCGTCCGTCCGCTCGAGCATACGAGCCTACACCCAGCCTGGTCTCTCTAGACAGACACTATATATTTTCTTAACTTGTACCTCGATGGGAATCGGTCGCAAGACAGATTACATCGCGTATCATCGGCGACCATTAGTCGCCGAAGGAAAGATCAATTTGCGGACCCGAGCCTACTTATACATCGCGTAACATCGGCGACTAATGGCCGACGAAGGAAAGATCAGGACACCGAGTCAATTTGCGAACCCGAGCCTACTTATATACCCTGGGACATAACTATGTTCACCTGCACTGAAGTCCCATCATGAAGCTCCCAACATCTCGGTCTACAGCACTTCCGGCTATTGTGTTCCTCCTTCAATCTTTGAGGGCGGGCGCATTTGATCCTCTGGTCTTTAACCCGGTGTGAGCACATATCTCAGTTTCTCGTCGCCGCTCAAATGGGCTTCTCTAGAGATGCCTACGTTGAGTGTCAGCCTGTTGTATTTAGTTGGAGCGGTGCTCTGCGTAAGTTTCTCCCGGCATTATCAAAGAAATATATTGACGGGTCTGTCCAGCACCTTACGATATGGGGTAAGCGCTAGCCTCCCGAAGCTATTAGCCCGTTTTGATGAGAGCAGCATCCTTGGCACGAGGCTTGAAGTTCTCCCCGCCGCGAACGGCACCTCACTGACTTGGGTGGTGGATTTCCCAGCTGGTGAACACAGGCATTGAATCATTGATCCCCCCTATTTACAATCATCTCTTCAGGGACCGTTGTGAGGGCGGCGGTCAGATCCCTCAATACTAGTAGTATTACTTCCGCGAGCATACCTGCGCTCACAGTCATGGCCGGCAGTACGTGTTCACAATTTATGATCAAGTCATATGTCAACGAGCTTCTACAGATGACTCCACCTGCCTGTCAAGCTAAACGATCTTTAGGCATGGTGCGATACGATAACATTGCAGGTAAATCGGCGATTATGTCCAGCTCAACTCTGCATATCAAGAATATCGCCATACATGTCGTCGGTTTAAGGCAATACTCAAGATCGTCCATGTTATATAGATGCAAATGGAATACTTGACTCGTTAATATTCCCTAGTCTGGTGATCGAACTCTCTAATGAGGTAAAGCCACAGCTTGGATCAAAGCTCGGAGTCGAAAATACAGTGGTAGTATCGTGTTAAACAGGTCAAGGAAGTCCTCCAGCTCACTCTTGATCGCCACCAGCTGTCATCCACTATGCTTGGGTTCAGCCTCCTCTAGTATCACCCGCATTTTTCAGAGACATCCGGAACAGCACTTTGCGACAGCACGTGAATCCCTTTCCGAGTGCAAGAGTCCGGCGCCAGCTTATTCTTCGGAAATGAGTCCCAAAAGAGACTCAGAGAGAAGAATCCAGCTAGGGCTACCGCCCGTGGGTTCGACGGCACCCGTCGCACGGGTGCCGTGCCCGTTCCGTCGGCCATTATCTCTCCTTGACGACGGCACGGCTACGGCATGGGTTTCAACCCCACGGCCCGTTGAAACACGGCCGTCACGGCCGTGTAACGAGTTTGCGCCACAAGTGGGCCAGAGATATTCGGCCACTTCCCCAAGAAGCTCGTCTTCCAAGTTTGACCATTTTCTGCCCTTAGGAGCCGCAAGTTGTGGTCGGGTTGCGGCCATGCCGGCAAGTGCCGGCTGTGATGGCGGAGTTTGATCTCGGTTTGAAACCACAACTGTCTTGCAGCGCTGATTGATTCTTAGCACTAACCTGTTTCCCAGCATCCAGAAGAACTGCTCAGAAGGCATCTCGGAGAGTATGTGCTCAGATATTCCCAAGAGAGCTCGCACTTTTGGACTCGCTTTTATCCCAGGCCGAAAAAATTGAACTAGCTCACCCGGAAAGAAACTATGGCTACCGCGTTGAAAGTAACCCTTACCAGTCAGAATGACTTTGAAATTCTGAGTATATGTTTCCGAGTTGAACTTGAAAACTTCCTTTGTCTTCTTGACAAATATTATAATTTTCCTGACTGAAGGCTACAGGATCGAGACAGAGACCATCAGCGCGGTTGCTGAATTTGAGAGAGCGCCGAGTATGGCACCTATTCGTCCGGTCCGGCAAGCATCGCGTCCTCGAAAGGACACTTCATTCCAGTCTTCAGCTCGGTTTGTTCCCTCATTTCGCAATCAAGCACTGCCAAAAAGTAATCGCCGCATGGGTGAGGTTTCAACCCGATGGCCCCCATTTTTGAGGATCCAAGGTATTACCACTTAGGCGACATCCCAAGCAGACCAAATGAGACGAATGACTCCGCAAGGAGAATCTCAAGGAAGAGATATACAGTCGAGTTCCTCATATGGAATAAGCTCATATGGAATACACAGCCAAATTCCGTGGTATGGAATGGCCCTTGGGCTTCTCCCAAATGGCCTTTTACCACTGTAGAATACATCTCCTATGGAATATCCGCAGTATGGAATGGGGTTGGCCAACATTTTGGCTGGCCTCCCAACTTCATTCTATATGAGGGATTCAACTGTACCTCTGCACATGGAGAGCACTGAGGGGGTAATGCTCCTCCAGGATTTCAGCGAGTGGTTCAAGGAGCTTTACCAGCTGGAGATCAGGACGATGGAGATGACGACGACGACGATGATAACAACAGTCCTCGAATTCCTAATCATCGCCGATCAACTCCACCAAGACTTCCGGTTGAACGCAACAATGCTGGCTCAGCTTCTAGGTATCCGAGCAGCGGATCTTATTCTCTGAAGGAACCTCACTTTGACCTCAAGTTGAAGTATGATAATGTACCCAAGTGGGACGGTAACATGGACACGATTATTCGATGGACATGTTTTCCGGAAAAGAGAAGATGCGGCGACACAATCGAAGAAGCGTTAAAGTTTTACGCACCATCACGTTCACCATTTGTGGGATCAGTGAGGTGGGCACCAGGTCTACGTTATCGGGAAGGTTGGAGGATGAGAGTTGGGTCTGTGTTGTCGCGCGACATAGGGGAAAAAGGACGAGTTGACGTGTCTTGTTACATTGCCTGTCATTTTTATAAGCCTCACAGAGGTGCCGAAACGAGTATTGGCTGGGCATGCAACACGTAGGAACACGTTGGGTTGATTCCATCGGTAAGTAGCTAGATGGATGGTCGTGGAGCAAGTGAACCGAATAAAAACACGGTCAGCGATTGATGCGCCAATAAAATTTACCGCGAAGCCCGAGCTTGGCGGGCCGGCTTGGACTTCAACTTCCTCAAGCCCGAGCCCTGGGCCCGCTTAAGCCCGCTGCCGGGTCCGGCCTGGCTTGATCAAGCCCGGGCTTGGTCTGGCGCGCTTGGGGCTTGAACCCGGGCCCTGCAATTCTCTGCTTACTTGCACAAGAAAAACCGCCAATAATTGGCGGTTACGCCAATTGAATTATGCACAATATTGTAACAGGTTACAGAAGAACTCAGTCAGGATCAAGTCAGGATTGCTGCGATGCAATGAGACTATAGAGTGGGAAGTCAGTGCAAGAGACTAAATGAGACTACACACAAAACGAAACAATGAACCGAACACAAATACTGTAGTAATCCGACCAACTGTTCACTGGGTGTCACCCGTCACCTACAGTGTTCACTGGTAGGATGTTCATTTGTCAGCAATCATGAGAGAATTACTATATATGGTAGTCCGGCGATAGCCGGACCGAAAATTTTTGACACTTTTTTTTGCCTATTTTGGACAGAAATCCTTGCCGTCACCGTCACCAACGCCAAAGTGTTCAGTTCAGAGGCTGGCGTCATGCGTCACCTGAACAGTTGGTCGGATTACTACAGTAACTCAGATCGGAGTTAGGGATCGGCACGCACGCGCCGCTGCTGATTTGATAAGCATGTCTGTTGTGTTAGAAATTAAGGCTCTTGACAAGCCGAACCAAAGCTCTGACCCTACACCACCAACATTATCAGGAAAAACTTCCTTGGAAAAATTCTGCTATTTTTGCGCAAAATATCTTTGGCCCCCTCAAATTTTGATAATTTGTGATATTTAGGCAAACATTGAGCAAATGTCTTCACAATTGTGCATATTCCAGGAGGTGTCCATATAACTTCAGCAAATCTGTGGAAAACTTGGAGAATTTTGCGACTTACTTACAACCGTGTTGAACTACGGTAGTAATGCAGTGTCGCATACTAGTCGACGGATTGGTCAAGAACGTCGGACATTTGTCCGCCATGCTATAAGATCTCTGCTCAATGGGTGCAGCTGTGCCACGCTCGGGAGAAAGGAATACTTTGTCAGATATTGTCCACCGAGGTGGGCATTCAGAACTTTGTGAGAATTTCTACAAGTCAGATTGACCCGGCCCCAAGCTGTACGTGATTCGGGCCATCAACTCCGATCGGCCGAGGCTCTGAAACACGGAGGCGAGCCTGTGACGTGTCAAAGGTAGTTTGTTTTGATCCCACCGCGTTTTTCCCTTCTCCCACCACCTCTCTGCCATCTGACCTTCACTTACATCCACAAACGCTCGCGATGCTCCTGCCGTGTCCGCCGCGGTGACCAGCCCCAGCGAGGTGAGCCATGCTCTTTCCGCTTTTACGAACAGAACAAGATCTCACATTGTGCGGATATGTAGTACAGGGAATTTGGGCCAACACAAGCACCTGCCTAATTGAGAACCTCGCGTGTGGGCGGCCATCAGTGCATCACACGGCAGGGGAACAATGAATGATCAAACATGTCCTTTCACCACAACCACCCCCACCTTGTCCTGTTCCTTACCCCTCCTCCTCTCATCCAGCACTTATATCCTGCGACTTGGCTCCCAACCCCCTGTATATACAATTCATCCACTTGGACGAAAGGATCGCAGTTTACAGCTATTGGCAGTACCGAAGGCGCGGATCGAAAAATTCCATTTGGGGATGTTTTCAGAGAATTGTCCATAACTCAAGCAATTCTCTCCCAATTGAGATGAATTTTAGGTAGATCTGTCGGGCTAATTCATGCGCAATTAGTGATAGAAATTAATCCATGAAAATATTATGTATTGAGTAATTTGTGTGTTTGGCCTGTTTTTGTGCCGAATGCCACCTAGTATGCCCAGAACATTTCCCAGGGACTTGATATGTTGACAGGGACAACATGTATGGCTAGGAAAACATGTGATAGAGCCAAAAGTATAAAAAATGCCCAGATAAATGTAATCCATACAATATCTCTGAATCTCAAAGCTGCCAAATGTATCCAATGGGTCGAGGGGGACTGTAACAAAATAATCTGTACTTCTGGTCCTATCAAATGTTTCCCTAGGCATACATGTTGTCTCTCTCGTAATATTAGGTCACTGGGACATGTTCAGGGCATACTAGGTGGCATTTGGCACAAATCAGGCCAAACACACAAATTACTCAAAATATAATATTTTCATGAATTACTTCCTATCACTAATTGCGCATGAGTTAGCCCGACAGATCTACCTAAATTTCATCTCAATTGGTAGAGAATTGGTTGAGTTATGGACAATTCTCTGAAAACATCCACAAATGGAATTTTTCGATCTGTGCCTTCGGTACTGCCAATAGCTGTAAGGTGTGCCACTTCAATTGCACCCGAGCTCTGTCCCGCCGCCGCGAGCCGCTTGAGCCACTGGTGCCACTAGAGCCACTGCAGATTAAGCTCTGATCCTTGTGCATCCCACACGAGTATCCGATCGTATTTTGTCTTGCCACTTGGTGATAGTTTTGGTCCTTTTTTTTTCACATTCCTTTATTCGGAGTGGCCCAAAATTGTGTACCTTCCTCAAATAATTCACTATAAATCTATCCCTTCAGTTTAATCTGATGAGCCCTCATTCCCGAGCATTCAGGAGTTCATTTCCCTCATTTAATGACTTGGTCGTGTCGCGCTCAACATCTTACTAACGCCTTGCCGTGATGGCCGCACCCACACGTGATCTCCCAATTAGGCAGGTCCGAGTGTCGGCCCAACATCCTGTAGTACAGCACCTGTACTGGTGGCAAATCCCCCTCCCGCTCCAGCAACCCCGTCCGTGCCAGCAACGTGAGTCGTGCTACACTTTATTCCAGGGATTTTTCGCTCATGCCGGGAAGACAGTGCACTACCCCTGCCCCGGCCACACCGTCATCCGGCCCAGCGAAGTGAGTCGTGCTAGCGCTTCATTTACCAGATGAGTACCTGCTCACGTCGAGAGGACAGTGCAGCCCCTCCCGCTGATACATCTAAAATTCTCGTGCATGGCAGCCGGTACCGATACTGCGACCCCAGTGTCTTCGCCCACAGATGCGGCAGCAAACCCAGGCGACTCTGCGATGGCGAGGGATGGCAACCCCATGGCATCTGCAGTTCCTGGGCCGCCCGCAGCAACGGTTGGTACGGGGACGGATAGCCAGACACAGACGCAGACACTCACGAACGCGTGCTTCGGCGCGGCGATGGGAGCGCCCGCGGCTGTGCCCACCGATGGTTCAGGCTCGGGGTCCGGCTCGGGGTCGAGTGCGGCGGCGGCGAATGGGAGCGGTGGTAGCAACAGCTTGTGCGTTTTCACTTTCGCTTTCCCCCATCCCTTCTTCTCCTCTCCTCTTCCCTCCCTTCCCTACCTCATGCGCGATGAGATGATCACGAGCTAACCTCATGCCTCCCCCCACCACAGCCTCGTACACAAGCCCGCGTTCATCGGCACCCTGGCCGCCGTCGGCGTCGTCCTCGCGCTCATCCTCCTCTTGGTTGTCCTGCGCTGCCGCCGCTCCCGTGCTGCGTGCAAGGGGCGCAAGCTCGACGCAGAGATGGACGCGGCCTTCCGGGAGACGGTAATGGATGCCCAGACGCAGGCGGAGCTCCTAGCGACTCCTTTGAGACGTCCACATTCTGTTCAATGTTGCTGATGCTGGGGAATAGTGGCAGAAATGTATATTACAATCCCATGTATCACGTAGTTTCGTATTGAATATATCTATTTCCCTTTCTACTGTGCTTGAAGTTGAGAAAGTGGTACAAAATTCAAGGAAACCTGCGTGCAATATGGCCCAAAATTAGCCAAATTATCAGAATCCTTGAGGGGGGATCCTATTTTGATATAATTGTGCTCACTCCTGCAACTCGAGATGATTTTGCATATTTTGCGATATTTTGTCGCCAAATATGCAAAATTATCAGGGGAGGGTTTCCCTCATGTGGTCGGTCATGTAGCCATCAGCTGGAGCGGTCATGTGTACCATGTGCGAGGACCAGCTGGTACCTACCCTCCTGTTGGCTGGATATCGGCTGAAGGAGTAAATGGATCCATGGTGGACCCAGCTTTCCTGGAGACCAGCTGACGAGTCAGGCTGGGTGCGTGCTGCAAGCCAACATGGGGATTATCGGACAGTTCATGTAATCACTCAAATAATTAACAGCAAGAAAAATTTAATATATTGACGGTAAAAACTACTGAGAGCTAGTGCTAGTCCTCGTCAGGGTCCCCCATTTCCGTAACAGCGGTGGGGATGGTGGCCGCTTTGTCGGTGGCAGCGGCAGTGATGGTGGCATCAACTTTGTGCTGGACTTCATCAACGATGTCGCTGGGGATGCTGTAGTCGTCGAGACCGTGGGTGGGTGGTGTAGTCAGTCGAGAGGATAGATCAATCAGTTGATGTACTTGTTAAGCTTGCGAGCATTTCTGCTGGCACAGTTGCGGATCTTGCGGAGGTCGGCATCGAGGGAATCCCAGAATCTTGGCCCCGAGTCCTCGATGTAAACTGGATATTGAATGGTTCCAAGGACATTGAATGAAGTGGTCTTGAAGCTTGAGTCAGACTTGAAACTTGAAGCGATGGACTTGGAGCTTGAGGCGACAGATTTGGACTTGAGACAACAGGCTTGATGCTTGAGACAGCTTGAAATGGACTTGAGACGACAGCTGTGAACTAAGGGATGACCTCCTGGAAGATGAGGAAGTGCTGCACCAACGGAAGGACCGGAGATTATGGTAGGTAAGCCGGCTCTTGAAGCGGCAGTGACAGTGCAGGTGCGGTAGGTCAACCATGATCTTGAGATTCAGGAAACTAGAGCATCTGGGATAGGGGGACTAAAGCATCTGAGTTGCACAGATCTGCGACCACGGCCGCAGGTGCGGGAGGACAGAGGTGTTGTAGAGGCATCAAAGATGGTGGGGGAGGGAAAGAAGTGCCATCAAAAGTCAACCCGCATGTGATGGCGCACGGGCCTTCTGCAGCTGATGCCAAGGCCGATGGGGGACCTAACTGTTTTCAGGGTTTCAGCACCATCACTTGTCCTCGTCGACTCGTCGCAGTACTCAAGCCAGTTATTATATCTACATAGGACAAATCTTATTCGCAGATGACATGAATTTGAAAGATGGTCACAAAAGACCAAGACATGGCTCTGCAAAACAAAGATACTGTAAGATGCTCAGTCAAAGACAAAAGACCTGTTCCATAAAACAAAGAAAGGGAAAGACGTCTCTGAAAGATGGAAGACGCGAAAGCCAACCTGATGTTTTACTGATGCAGTAGTTTAATTTTTTTTACTTTCACCGCACCGGTCACCCCACACCTGGGAGAGAAACTCAACTTCCAGCTGATTTTCCGTGTTCTCGCCAGCTGGGAATTCGGTCTGGACCATCCAGCTGGATTCCATCCCCCTTACAGCTGGTAACAGCTGATGTGTTTTCTGGGATCCAGCTGATGATCCCACCTGGAGACGGCCCGACGGCACTTTGGCGGTGTATTATCCCACCATCAAGCCGACGAACTTCGCATTGTGAATTTTTGGAATTCTTTGCCTCCTTGTCTGCGCCCGGACCCCACCATGGACAACTCTGGCGATGACTTCGAATTAGGAGACATGACCAAGCCGGAGTTCTTTGCAAGTTCTTTGATTTTATGCCCGAGCACATGCGCCCTAAAGCGGTGTTACAACCACCGGAAGCATGTCGAATGGCTGACAAGATACAACATGAGCTCTTCGTGCCTTGGAGTCGCCTGAAAGCGATCGTTCTGGCACACGAAGACACGATACAAAAACACTGGAAAAAGGTAATCACGTTTTTTCTTCCCTACTCGTCACGAAACGGGACTTCTGTGCAGAGAACCGCTCTTAAGAGGAAACAAGTACTTCTGGAGATCAATCCAAAGCTTCCACATGAGCACGCACCGGAAATTTCATCAGTTATCAAGTAATGTTGCCGCGACTTGGCGACTCGGTGACTTGGAAGCCGACTTTGCAGTTGATTTGCGTCGAGTTGAGCCGAGTCGCCATTGTGACTTGTATTGACTTTCAATTCGACTCAAGTGACTTAGAGTCGACTTCATACCTCGGATTTCTAAAATACGACCTGGGTGGTTTGCACCACAAAAAATGAATTTTTTGAATTTTGATGGCCGTGACCCGAGGGTGTGACACCCGCGGGACGCTATGTCATGTCACTGTGACTTCGTTCAAAACCGGTCGCAAATGAAGGTGGGACCGCTAAATACCTTGTTTCATAAAATATCCCCTGGGGCCGACTCGAGTCAACTTGAGTCGACTTTGACTCATTGAGCCGAGTCAAGTCAAGTCAAACCCCCCATCAAGTCGACTTTCCAAGTCGCGACTCGACTTTTTGAGTCACGGCAACATTATTATCAAGGATGAAGCATCTGCGAGGCAGGAAAAAAGGAACAATTTTCTGCTGCCATACGTGAATCTCGAAGATCTTTCGATCAATAACGGGACCCAGTGTAAGTGCCTCCCCTTGCGAGAGCCTGGTTTGACCAGCAAAGTGCAAGTCCTGGGTCCTCTACATGCACGGGCACTCCGCTTCCCCTCCGAGTTTGCTTGGTTTGACAGTAACGCAGTGAGTCCACCCTGTTGTTTTATGCAAGGGCTTGTTCCACAATGTGAGTTAGCTCGGGTTTTGCGTCGCAGCGGGTGGAGTGGAACGATATCACGGTTTTAGCTGCACGATGGTTACTTTCGGTGATGAGACTACATACGGTAGAGTCCTGGAATACTCAGAACGCTTGGATGAATCGGATAAAGACAGTCCCGATGGCGCGATGATGGAGTTCATACTCCAAGAATCTATGACTTTCGGCAATGGTCTCGCTGTCCTGGAGACACAAGAAAAACTCGCACTGTGGTTGCAGAACCCCGCGAATTTTGCTGAGCTTTTTCGTGGGGTTTTGCTGCCAAATTCACTCCAGAAGTCTGTGAAAGTCACGCAAAATCAGTGACTTTCACAGACTTTTTTTCACTGAGTTCAACCTGTGAGTGGAACATTTCACAGGGTCAGTTCACAGACTTTTGGAGCGACATCCACTTCCAAATGAAGCGACTATGAATTCACTGGGTCCATTTCTCCCGAGTGTCCACTCGAAAACTCAGTGAACTTCACACAAAGCGGAGGCAAAAACCAACGGCATAATTACACTATGGAACCCCACTCCGTGAAATTCACTGGGTTCTCACGGACTTTTCAAGTGAATTTTCGGCACAACATTACCTTCATCTCACTATAGACACCTCGTCAGAGGGCCTGAAGACTCATGTCTATAACTTATCTTACTATCTATCAGTATTTTTGAATTCTAAAACATATACTTTCCTGTGCAAATATCTGGTCCTGATGAACACAGTTATGTACCTTGTTCCAGGCACCGGGTAAAGAAGGTGAAAAAGTGCATTCACCATATTTTTTGGTGAAACCTATTTTCATGTACTTTACCTTGGGAGCAGACAGATTCACTATGTTTTCACACTATTATTGGAGGCACTCACCAGATAGGGACTTGCAATTCTCAAGAAAATGTAAGTTATTTTCACTTGAAGTTGGAGCGAAATTCAGGCAGTTTCACAACAGCCAAAAAAACTCTGTGAATGACTGGGTGAAAAATAACTCAGTGAAATATCATTTCCCTATAAAACCTTGTGAAACCGGAATTTCGTGGGGCAGCTATGGAAATTTCGCGGGGTTCTGCGACCACAGTGTCGTACGTGGACGTATTGATCATCATCGCATCGTACTCACTGTGTCGATTAAGTAGACTGCTCTTCTACTTGGAGTGGTGACCACAATCCTGCGCGATGTTGACCTTACCAATCTCACTCCTGCCGCACCACTCCCCCGTCCCCGAGATTCCGATCATGAATACAACCTTCCAGTGGCAATCCAGTGCGCGTCTGAATGTCCTCAGGCCCTACGGTCCTCCCCCTGTTTTCAATATCGATGATATTGGCATCCTCATGAACTCTCAATGAGTTCGCGGTGCAACACCTCGCAGATTTGCGAACCGATCCCATCTACCTTGCGGAGAATCTTCAGGCCTACTACGAGCATCGCATCGAGACCCCCCATGGCAAAGCGCCTCAATCGCTCGTACAAGGCCGCACAGTGTCATTGATGCTTACAGATGCATATGCGTTCCTGGCGGTTCGTTCTTCACCGTCGACTTAGCTAAATTAAACTCACGTTGCATGTCTTGCAGTACTATTACGTCGCCAAGGAAATCATCCACGACTTCGCATAGTTCAAGCCAATTTTCCGAATGGTCCACTGCGCGCTCGAGAGCTCCCGAAAGAATATGAGGATGCACTCAAGAAATTACACCCAATCCTGGGTCTCCTCGAAGAGCGCGTCAGCAAGGCACATCACCAGACGATGTGCTCGTCGCCTGCACTGCGATCCGGTGGGTCCCTCTTGCGAATCAAAAAATATGTTTTAACCTTCGCACCAATAGGCATCACCATTCGTTCCACGGATGCTGCGTTCCGCCAACACGGGTTCACCTTCGCCAGCCGCCCGGACGATAAATTGTACACATTTCTGGCGTTCCTGCTCCAAGAAGACAAGACGCATCTTTGGCAGGTGGGGCGTATATTTGACCAGCTCGATCGCCTGACCCAGGATCCCGCCGCCCATCGGCGTATCTCTCCTCTCATCGCCAGTATACTGTCCCAATGGGGTGTCATCAACAACTTCAAATCCATCCTGGCGTCCCACCGCCCCGCCGTGGATGCTACCGAGCTTCTCCCTGCCGGTTTTGAACAGCGTCTCCAGAAGTGGAAACCCTTGATCGGGCCAGTCATCTTGGGAATTGACCCCGACCCAGCCCTCGCAGCAAGGGCGTTCCCCATCTCCAATTTCACTTATCCCAAAGGCCCCCGGGACAGCACATGGGCCGCTAAATGCGAAGATGTGGATGCCGTCTTCGCCGCATTTTGGAAAGCCGCCGACCGATTCCTGATCAAGAGATGTGGCAATGAACTTTTCGCGCTTGGAACGCAGGTTGTCGGGACCATTTATGGTTGTGCCCACGAGCTGGTCATCGCTTGGCGGGTTTTTATTGTTTTATCAAGTAATTCTGCTCAACGAAGCACTGCAGTCGCGTCCAAGGTCCCCGTGCGAACCATGCCGAAGGCGGCAGCTCTGGTCCCATTCGGCGGGGCGGAACAGGGCCCAGAGGTGAAAGAAGAACCCTCTACGCCGAAAGCCAAACCAAAGACACGTGGGGTGGCTGCTATCACTGTCGAAAGCAAGGGTAATGAGCAGGCTACCGAAACCTCTGTTGCCATTGCACCGACCCCAGTATCGGCTCGGGTATACAAAGTGTTCTCAACCCTATTCAAGGCAGCAAAAGAGTTAGTTTCATCCGCAATACCTCATACGTCCAGCTAATATTAATGCCAGCGAGGAAGTCGCACTACAACAAAGTTCTGTAGCTTGGAAGGATGCGAGTCCCTGTTCACGATCACTCTATCCTTTCTAATTTGTTTCCGCTGTAGATTCAAACCGCATTTGCTCAAATTGGTTTTGATCTGCAGAAGACGCGCGGGTCGGCTTGGACTTTCCACCATCCGGATGGACCCAAGACCGTGATTGGTGAGTGTTTATTCCCGCATACGGTGACATTGACTGAGAGGCATTCGCGATATAGTTCATGAACCACATCCAGAGTCGACTATGAGATTCTGGGAAGCCCGACGCTTTGGTCGACGGTTGACGCGGAAGTTTGGCTGGACTCTGCAGTCGTTTATTGTGGATAGTGTCGCGGGGTGATATGCAATGTATATCGACTCCGCAGTCCAGACAGTACAATGGGTTGTTATGGCTTTCGTCTTCTCCGATCCTTTCCAGTGGCCGACGCCTCAATCCTGGTCTTTAATTGGTGCAGACCATCTACAATGTAGGGTATATATGATTTCTAAAACCTTATTTTGGAACCGATTATTCAGATGCAGCTTGTTCGAGAATTTCTCCCTGCACCCTGTTTGTGGCATGTGCTTGTGGCACAGATGCAGACGCATTGAAATGGCAGGTGCGCGCTTGTTGCGTCTTTTCGCTTCATTTACTTCCTACTTCCACTAGGTTCTCTCTGGCCTCGTGGCTCCTTCTCCCTCCCGTATCCTCGTCCCAACATTCTTTATTCTCCAGCATGCTGCCAGCATGTTGCCAACATGTCCCCCAGTACAAAAGATATGAGATCACAGATGTGACTACGTCAACGCGCAAGCAGATCCAGACCGCGAAATGTGGAACTGGAAAATCCTGTGGCCTCTTCTGCCGCGATTTTGTTACCAGCGCCTACTCCCACATATTTTGCGACATTGTTCTTGAGATCATAATTGACTACAGGGCAGGGACAA
The DNA here is from genome assembly GCA_029378375.1 of Mycena olivaceomarginata. NCBI lineage: Eukaryota > Fungi > Basidiomycota > Agaricomycetes > Agaricales > Mycenaceae > Mycena > Mycena olivaceomarginata. The sequence continues at coordinate 569,324 of JARKIC010000010.1, forward strand.
CAGTCACATCTCATTCGTCGGAACCACAGCCTAGACTTGACCCTTTGCAAACCAGTGCTTGTTTCTCTTACTCGGATCTGGTGGACGCATTTAAAGACCCTCACCTTGGGGCACTTTTCGCATCTGGAGACACCCCAGCCATTAAACTACTCTACGACTTCGACGCCTTGAAGTCCGTAAACGCTTGTGGAAAACGGAGCATCTCCGGAGTCTCCTCCGGTTCTCCAACCCAAGTCTGAAATTTATCGAGATTGTTCACTGCCAACTGAAAACTATAACGTCCCGCGCACTCCCCAAAAAGTTACAAAAGCTCCAAATCCGTTACCTTTCTGTGTTGGAATCTGTGACGGCTGGAGAGCTACTGGAAGACCTTGCATGCCCAGTGGATCTTCAGATTTGGCCCATCTACGCGGTCGCGTAGAGCCGCTGAACCCTGCTTTGGCAGCTATCTTACTCCGAGGTTGGTCTCTACAATCCACACCCTCGGGTACCAAGCGTAGTTTTCTTGGGCAACTGTGCACTTCCAGGGACTGAAGCGTATGTCGCGATCCAGATGTACTCTTGGACCTCGGTTAATTCACCGCATTCTGTTTGCTGCAGCTGGGAGAGCTGTTCACCACATGTCCACATAGCACATGCACCGCCGCCCGCTCCCGCCTCCTTCCTACGCACAGAGTAAACACAATAAGCCTAAAGGTATTTGGTCCTGGGTGGAAACACTACATCGCCTCGCTCGCCTCACATCTGCGCGATCTCGCCACCGCCCTCGTGGAGTCTCGTCTACCTGCTCTTGCACGCGTCAAAATCTCTTTCAACCTGAATAAGTCAGACTGTCTAGGCCTCGACTCCTTGAAGATGATGGAATGTTTAAGGTTGAGATGCCTTGTCTGTATGCACGAGGGATCCTCACTATCACGGAATTTGGCTGGATGCGTCCTGATAATGTGCCACCTTAGTGCTGCAGTATGATCTATCACGTCCCTCTAACTAGCAGTGAGCCGTGATGTATGAAAACCGCTAGCTTAGAGGGCATCCTGATACATCACTGCAGCGTCTCTTCAAGCTATGATTACCCAATTGTCTCGGGCATCCGTCCCTGCGCTGCACGACGACGGCGAGCATCCGCATTTGGTCAACAGCGATCAAAACACGCCCAACGCTGCGATCAAAATTTTTGTCGTCGTCGGCGATGATGGTCACAAAATTACATGAAAATTTGCCGAAAAATTCCAGTACATAGAGAATATATGAAGCATACATGCTACTGTGTCCCGGTCCCGGTCCCCGTCTCCCTCCGAATCTGCGCCCCGGAACATCAACACACATGTTGCGCCCAGCATCTACTCCTCCGGCACACCGTGTGCATGTGCCGCACACACACATCACGCGCGGCGCAGTGCCCCTGCGTCCCCCGCCTGCGTCCGCCGACGAGCGTCTGCAGTGCTGCGCCTGGGGTTCACCGCGCCAACGTCCGCCCCCGCTCCAAGCGCAAAAGGCCCGGGGCTCTCGCGTACACACACTGTCTCCGGCGCCTGCAGTGCCGCACCCGTCGCAGCGGGGTCCACCGCGCCCATTCCCCGTTCCAATCGTAAACGGCCCGGGCTCCCGTGCACACACATGGTCCCCGTCGTCTCGATCGCGAGCGCCGCAGGGTTGCGCCGACGAGCTAGAGGCGCGAAGATGTGCACAAGGAGCAGCGCGGTGGCCGCGGGGTGCGACGCGTCCTCGTGCACGAGGGGGTGCATGCGCGCCGACGAGCACTTGCAGTGCCGCGCCCGTCAGAGCGGGGTCCACTGCCCCCGCCCCCGCTCCAAACGCAAACCCCCCGGGGCCCCCGCGCACAACACTGTCTCTGTCGCCTCGATCGCGAGCGCTGCAGGGTCCGCGTTGTCGAGCTCCAGGTGCGCGACGGGCGCAAAGACGCGCGCGAGGCGTCAGCGGGCGCGGTGGCCGCAGGGGGCAACCCGTCCTCAAGCGCGAGGGTATGCACACGTGGCGCGGCAAGGGTGTCGAGGTCCGCGAGTGGAGCCTGGGGCGGAGGCGGGGGCGTGGGTGCGGGCCTGGGGGGGTCGGGGAGCGCGGGGCCGGCGCCCTTCAGGACGAGGTGGGCGAAGGACGGGGTGGCGCTGAGCAGGCGCACGAGCTGTGTGGGACGGACAGTTGCGCCGCGCGGGGATGGAATGGGAGTGCGCCAGGGGCGTGGGCCGCGTAGGCGTCGCAGCATGAGGCACAGGCTCTCCAGGTGCGGTGCACGGTGCGTGCGCAGATAGCCCTCGAGCGGGCAGACGGCGCGACGACGTGACGACGTCCGTGAGAATCGACAGCGAGCGCCAATCGAAAGCCCAGAGATGACTGCCCACGCACCTTTGTCCACCAAAACATACATGCCTTGCCGATACTGCTCAAGTACTATCGATATCGCATTGCATTGTTATTGCCGACATTTCCCGGGTTGACGACCTCGTCTAAGCCAGAATGTCGGGGGGACCAGGTTTAGGACACCCTCCCAGTCAGACTTTGAGCATCCCCGCAGTTTCTACGAGAACTGGTGAGCTGCGAGCCATCAATCTTGACGCGAGCAAAAAGTACCAGTAGCGGGGTTTTCAGTGAACAGAAAGTGCTGTAAAAGTAAGAGCAGGGTCTTGAACATGTTGAAACGAAGTCCTTTAGCAGAAGGTGCGATTGAATGGCAAAACTAGGGCGTTCGGACGAAGATGGTGGTGGTGGAAAGCAGAAAGTGTCACTTTTGTCAGTCGGGTAACGCCTCCGAAGGCGCGGGAAATGGGCGCTTATCGGGCGCTTAACGAGCGTTTCATCGTGAATTTAACGCAATTAACGTCTTCGCCATCCCCAATTTACGTGTCCATCCATACTAGATATACCACAGAAGTGTTTCCGCAAAACCCTCGACAATTTCCATTGAATACTGCGAGTCTGAACTGAAAAAAAGGATTTTTTTCGCGAACTGATGTCTGTTTCAACCATCCCCAACCCTCTAATCTCACAGTTTCCTCTTTCCTCGAGACATCTAGGTCGTTTGGATGCTGGGAATAACTATCCAAACATTGGTGGATGTGTAGATGAGGGTAGCAATTGAAGAGACCAATGGTTGGTGTCGGTCAGAAGTCTTGGTTGAGAGCCACGCAGATAGCATTGCTAAACCAAGAATGAAATCTCGCTGAAATATCAGTTCGCGACCGATTTTGCTCCATCTCTTCAACGGCGTGTTCTAAATTCACAAAATAAATCTGATTGGAGAGTTTAAAGGCATCGTACCCATATTCTGCAAGGTTTTGGGCGTGTACAGCACCCAGTTGAATGGTAAGCAATGGCAGGTTCCTACCCAGCCGCGGTTACGAGGTTCCTCAGACAGAGTAGCGGGATTACAATTTAATACAGAGAAATTAGTCACCGGAAGATTCGGACCGTGTGACCGTGATGTTATATAGTCACAACTTGAAGGGAGGAACCTCTCCACAGCGGCTGGAAGAAAATATTGGTAAACAACATAGCCACATCAAGACCCCGCAAACCTGCCGGCACCGCGCGCTTTTGCTCCTCGCGTCGCGTCCCCCGTTGACGTGTTTTTTGCTCCAGTGCACCCCCGCGCCGATGCTGCCGACCACCACGGATCCTCCCAAGTACTCCTTCGCCGAGATCCGCGCTAAAGCCATCAAGCATCTGGGTTCTCGGCCGTGCTTGTGGCAGATCCGGGTGGTCGAAGCCATTCTCAAGCGCGATGGGGACGTCGTGTGTATCGCCGCGACAGGATCTGGGAAGACTCTTACCTTCTGGCTCCCGCTTCTGTTCCGGTCTAGCGGCATCCAGCTCATAATCAGTCCTTTAAATATCCTTGGGCAACAAAATGTCGCACAGCTCGCGGCAATGAATATTAACGGGATAACTATCACTGCCGAGACGGCAACACCCAAGAACTTTCAAGTGCGTGTATATCTTCGCCGAATTCGACGCGTTTACTTACGTGAATGCTGTGTCCTCGACGAATTTAGGACATCGAGGATGGAAAGTACAGTGTCGTGGTCACAAACGTCGAAACCTTGATGCAGCAGGACGGCGGGTTTGAGAATCTGTGGAAGAAGCCAGATTTCACCAACCGTCTAATCAGCCTTGTCTGGGACGAGGGGCATTGCGCAAGTACATGGGCAGGATTTCGCCCCGAGTACAAAGAGGTCCAACGGCTGCGGTACCTCATCCCGCGGACAATTCCCTTTGTTATAGTCTCGGCAACCCTCCCCCCTGCCGTCCTTTCCGATGTCATGAATAATCTACAGGTTACGGCCAAGAAATGCACCATAATTCGGCGGTTCAAATGATCGGCCGAATATTCATTTGGTTGTACGGGAAATCAAGTATGCGATGAACAGCTACAAGGATCTCGCGTTCTTGGTCCGGGAGGACTGGAAACCCACGGATCCGCCACCGCCAAAATTCCTGATCTTCTTTGATAGCATCGCAGATTCCATCGAGGCTGCGAAATTCCTCCGCAGTCGCCTCCCCCTCGAATATCGCCACAAAATCAAGTGGTTTAATTCTGAAATGTCTACTGAGTTCAAGGACCTCGAGTCCGATGCCCTGAAGTCCGGAAAAATATGGGGCCTGAGCTGCACCGACTCGTTTGGAATGGTACGCATGCCATCACGGATGATGTGATGCTTACCAGCTTCTGCAGGGCCTCGACCTCTCGGACATCCTCCTTGTCATTCAGTGGCGCTCAACGTGCGACATGTGTACCCTCTGGCAGCGTCTTGGGCGCGCTGCACGTGCTCTGGGTCTCACTGCTACAGGTCTTTTCTTGGTGGAACCAAAACGTTTCGACGCAAATATTGCCAAAGCTGAGGCACGCGCAGTGAAGAGAGCAGAGGCGTCAAAGAAGCGGAAGGGGGCCGCGGATGCAGGCGAGGAGTCGCCAGCCAAACGCGCCGCTATTACGGCTCCAGCTGAACCAAACAGGCCTGTTTCCACAGCATTCTCGGCAGGAGCAGTGGATTTACCTACACCATTTACCCGCCCTCCCGAAACACCAACCTCTTCGCGCCCACTACCTAGACCAATGTTCCGTGGCTCTGCATTCTCCAACACTCCTCTATTTATTAGTCCAGAACACTTCTATTAACATATGTATTATTACGTTGACTTGTATCTCTGCTTGTGCAAATATAAAATTACTTCAAGTGTCAACTAGCAAGTCGTCAGGCTCTAATGCAGAAATCATCTCACTGGTATCTTCCTCCTCCTTCTCATCCCCTCCGTCCTCTCCGTGTTGTTGCCGTCTCATCATTTTCCCAACGCCCTGGCTGATCACATCTGGCACGACATAAGTTGTCTTCCGGCCGGCTCGATGCTCATTCGGGCCATGTTCTTGAAAGTAAATAGACATTTTCGCAAGTGTCTTGGTCATGTCTGGTGCTGCCTGCCTCGAAGTATAAGAAGTGAGCTGAAAATTGCGTTCAATGTTGCTGCAGCATTGACTATAGATCTGAATCAAAGGCGACTCTTCGAGGACACGTTTTTTTGTGTAGCTTGATCCTCGGCCACCGTATGTATCCTATTTTCAACAATTGTATCAGCAGAAGAACAACATGCCAAATCCGAGTCTAACCTTGGTCGGCAGATTGATCATCTGCTCAACAACCCAATCTACGCCACGGCATTTCCCTTCTTCGCCCTTTGGATTGGGAAGCATGTTGTAACGGATAGCATGTCGTAGAGGTGCGGGATATATGAAATGGACGTCTGTCAGAAATTTGACCATATGAGCAGCATACTTGTGTTTCCCGACGGCCTTAAAAATATAAATCCAAGGTGGAAAGAGAGTTTCGACTCGGCCGATGTCACCGTAATTCATGCTGAACGACATTTCTTCGTAAAGGCAAAAATATTGGTGGACCTGAAGCATGTTTTCGTGCTGCTGATCGCGTTGAGATGTGGGTTTGGCGCGTACTTCATAGATATTCAAGTCTTCGGCACCTGCAACATAGTGAGAAGCAAGATGCTCGGAGATCTTGACAAGTTCAGAAAAGGTGGGCTTGGAGGCCGCAAAATCATCGAGAGATTTCCAAGTCGGATTTCGGCGATTGAGTTCAACACGCCAGGCATCCAGTCGCAGCGCAGTGCCTGTATGCATGATAACCTCATGCATTCGACGGAAGCCAGGATCTTTCCCAATTTGGCCAGTCTCGTTCGGCCGATGAAGGGCTACAAATCTCATGAGGCAGTTACGTCATCACGACCTGCTGTGGGCTCTATGAAAATTCGCCATATGGCATCGGCACAAGCCATCTTGAGGTGAAAAAGTCCCATAACATAAATCACGTATTGGTAGCGCTGCCATGGGCTGTGCTCAATGGAGCGGCGTTGAAGCAGCGTCATCAGTCGTTCTCCTGTTCCCAGATCACCATGGAATAGAATCACATAGGCCACAATTGAGAGAAGAGTGCTTTCCCAGATACTGTCCTTGTCCTGTGTTGGATCACCAACTCCGCCTTGCTCCAGAATGTCGGGAACGACTTTGAGATTCCCTGCAACTGTGGACTGTTTGGTATCCATGGACTTTGCCGGTGCCCCACCGCATCTTCACAACTGGTATTTGTTCAATCATTTCGGGAAGGCCGAGGACAGATAGGAATTGGTGGAAGAAGTGAGGGCCGTATGTCAAGATATCAAATAGGAATTTCCAGGCATTAAATCGCTCTCGGCGAGTGAGACCAGAAGGGTGATCCTGCTCGGGATGGAGATCTTCCAAATCGGTTACAGTGCGTGGAGGTGGTGCTTTACTGGCATCAAATTCAGGATTCAATGGATTGTTTTTCCATAATTCCTCGGAGCATCGCAGATCCACCTCCTTGACGCCGTGCTCCATGTAAATGAGGCCACCAGAAGTCATGTGTGTGAGAGTGTCTGTTGACTTCTCGACAGTCGGGACAAGATTCGGGAAGTTAATGTCAAAATTGTCGTAGGCGTAGCTCACAAGGAGACTTTGACCCATTGTACGAAGCCTTTCATATGTTTCCCGAGAAAGGGAGCGAATAGCATTATGGATACTATCCACTGAGATTGATATTCCCATGGATGCGAGAGTCTCGATGACCTTCGATGGGGTGTTTGAGGCATGGAGAAAGATGCCGATGATGCTCTCAAGCATATTGGACTGCTGATTTGTGCTTTGCATCATCATACTGATGATCACGACTTTTTTCTGTCAGTATGCATCATTAGATTCATAATTCGAGTCAGCACAGAGGGCAGTCTTACAATTACAAGCAGAGCTTCCCGTCGCTCGGCCAGTTTCTCGGCCTTTGACTTGGGATCTTTCGGGAGATCATCATTGTCAGTCTCCATCTGATTGTCTTCGCGAGACTGCTTGTCTGCAGACAGAAGAAGGCCGATAAGATCCCACAGCTCCGGAGACAGTTCCTTCATTTCCCGTGCCATGTCCTCGATGCGAAACTCTTCGAGTTTTTCCATAGCTGCACGGCTCGGAACAAAGTGCCAGCCATTTTCTTTTCGTGTAAGATCTCGGATAGCTGCAGCATATTTTCCCCTTTATCAGGGTGTTTGCCCATTGCAAAACAGACCGAGAGGATTTCGGATGAGCCAAAAAAGCATTCAAGACTTCATCGGTGTGAGCTAAAAGGTGATTGACTGAAGGATGGTCTTGTAATGCAGAATGTGCAAGAAGGGACACCAAAAAATCAGATATAGGGAGCTGCTGGTGATCAAAGGCACCCAGGAGTTCCAAGAGCCGAGATTGGGAGGTGTATGCCATAGCGCGCAGATATGCCCGAGATACCGCCCGATTAAGAGAACGACCCAATTTGGAAGCGGGGTCCTGTGGCTATGTTGTTTACCAATATTTTCTTCCAGCCGCTGTGGAGAGGTTCATCCCCGAAGTTGTGACTAGTAACATCACGTTATCTCATGTTACACGGTCCGATTTTGCCGGTCACTCAATTATATTTATACGTTACACCTACTCTGTCTGATGACCTCGTAACCGCGGCTGGGTAGGAACCTGAAGCAATGGTGCGTCAATCAGTTCGCGAGAGAAATCATCTCGCGAACTGATATCAGTTCCCAAGGCGAGATGATTTTTTGACGCTTGCATTCAACTGGATCTCGGTGGAATACTTGTTTGTTCATTGGCTTTATATTTCCATGTTCGAAAACAACTCATGCATTGAAGAGGTAAGTATTACCAGAAATTTACAGAATAGGTGTACTATCGACTAAGAGAACAAGGAGTTACTTCGAAATTTGTGCATGCATGAGCACCATGTGCTTTCCAAGGCACTTCAGTAGGCATGGAAGTGTGGGCAGCAGATGTGGGTGCAGCATCTGGGGAGCAACCCGAGGGACTGATGGCCGTTCACAAATGCGCTGGATCAGGGAAAACGGTGGCAGACGGGGCGCGCGTGCGTGGCGCATGAGGGCAATACGGGAAATATCTTGCAAGCCCTGAGATACGCCTAGCGCAGGGCGTGGGCGGGCGTAATAAGCACCGCGAGCCGAAACAGCAAGCGGAGGGGCAAGGCAGCGAACAGAGACAACGGCAGTGCTGGGGGGCAGGTAGAGCGCGCATACCACATCGCGTAGGAAGCTGTGTATAACCGCGGGAAGCACGCTGAAGCGCGGGGTTTCGGTGGGGTCGCAGCGGGCGGGGCACGCGGTGGGTGGCGCTGAAACTTCGACAGCAGGGATTAAGGTCACAGGGCTTGGCGCTGGTGACTTTGTGGAAGATTGGAGGCCAGGGGATATCTGGATGGGCAAATAGATTCCGGACAAAGCGAGGACAATTGCGGGCCTTCAGAGAACACTCAAGAGCTGTGGTTTTGGGACATACCCCATTAAATGTGAAAGATAGAAGCTGCCGGCTTTCATCCCAATTGGCCCCCAGGTACAGCTTTTGTGCAAGATTTGTCGCATCGACATTGCCAGCGCAGCGTGATTTCCGGGGGAAACAGAGGTATTCAAGGAGCGAGATTGAAGTAGCTAGGACTCGGAAGAATTACATAGCAAAAGCACCGAGCGAGGGATGGGTGCAGAGGGCAGGGGGAGCCAGTGTAGCGGAAGAGGAAAGAGCCATGATGGAGGACGATTAGCAAGTAACAAGTGTAAACAACGCACCATTTTGGGTGCATGTCCGAGCGCCATCACTTATGCGAGCGCCATCAATTTGGCGGGAGAGCGGGTCAAGCGAGCGAAGGCAGTATGCGGCAAAATCGGGTGAGGCGCGTTCATGTGCGGCCAAGGATGCTGAGGTGATGTATCAGCACCTCCGCTAGCTTAGGGGGTTTGATACATCACCGCTCACCGCTAATCAGGGGACCTGTGATAGATCAAAACACCGTATACGCCTGAATGTGCTCCAGAGATGGAACTTTTTTTCTTGGTGTTTCGATTCGGATCCGTCTCAAATGTTTCTTGAGCGCCAATGGTTAGCAACTGCGAAACGACTTCCGCGCAATTGTGTCCCCACCCATCTACATGTGCTCTGTGCCGAAACAAAAAGATCCTGTGTCCACGGGATCCTAGTATTAATCGCCTATAGCTCGGAATTAATCGGAAACTGAGTGGCTCTGCGACGGGAACTTGTTCCGGAGTCACTCGCAGATAGGTTCAAATCAGATCATAGCAGCGGTGGCTTCCCACCGTTGAGGATCTGCAAAGTCAACCCGCCGCGTAAGCAGAGGGTATTGCAACAGGGACGACTCAGCTCCTTTTTAGGAAGGTTGCCGATGTTAGGATCATTTGATATTTGTTAGCATCATTTGATAGTACGCCAGGGAAGCAGGGACCCCTGGTACATGCATAGTGTCATAGACGAGTAGTAACCCAGCTCTTGCCAAATTTCGAGCCGCCGTGGCTTGTTTGGCTACCGCTTCCGAGACAAGCACCATGGCGTCTCTGAGTGCTTGTCCGTGCAAGGGCTTAAGTCCACTTAGGACGAGGGCTACTTTGCCGCCCTAATAAAAAAATACCCAAAGCTAGTTTGACTCTGCCCAAAAACACTGCCAAAGCTGTATCAAGGGCGAAGTTACTCTCAATATCTTTGCCAAAAAAGCCGGCCATTGCCTGTTCTGTCACATGTCACTGTGACAGTACACCAAAGAAGAGCGCATTTCGACTTGCTATGAGGGCTCCTTTGCCTGCCCAGGCAAAAATACCACACTCTTGTCCACAACCAGCAACCATGTCAATTTGTGAGGCAATGGTATGTAGAGAATAAATAAATTGTATGTAGGTAATGTGAATAATAGGTAGTACGGTAGTGTGGTAGTGTCGTGTGTCGAATAAAATAAAAGTTTGAATCTGCCTGCCGTTGAGGAGGGGAAGGGGAGGGGAAGGTAGAAGCCAGCGTTGAGGCTGGGACAGGATCTGGGAGAGGAGATAAAGGGAAAACAAAAAAAAACAATGAGGGTGAGGCGTTAAGTGAAGTAAAAAATTGTCGGATGGCAGATAGAGCGGCAGATCTATAATTATAGGCGATATCAGCCAGCAATAGGAGGATGTAAGCTAATCACAGACAGACCTCAAGATCGATTAGTTAGGGCACTTATTTCCATAGTCTGAATCCCGTCCACCGATTGTTCAGGTGGAGCAAAGGCGTCAGATTGATCCAGCTCAGCATCAGCATTGGAGGAAGAGCCCCAGTTTGCGTAATCTGTACTGAGCTCGAAGAAATGGCAAAACTTGTTGCATGTGTGATCCGTTTCGAAACTGGCAAAGCCAGTACTGACGTTCCCGTCTGCAAAGAGATGTCTAGCGCCTTCCAATTTCCTATACAAAGTTGATAAGTAGGTGTCCACTGCAGCGTGGGTGAAAACCTACGGTGCAGACATGATCTGAGGGTCCGTCAGAAGGCTGTTCCCGCCTGGCAAAAAATGTTAGTTCGCGAGAGCTAAGATGAAAACATTCTCATCTATACCCTGATAATCAGACACAAAAAGCATCTTGTGCGTCTTGAGGTACTGGTAGTGCTGCGAGAAGGCCAAGAACTCTGCACGTTCCTTATCGTCGTTGTTTTCGAAGAGGGTCGGAATAGCGGCGCGATTGTTTATGTACTTCCGAAACTTGCCCTCGGAGTTTTCAGCGATGCATTGCTCGAGTAGATAAAGGTCCTTGTCTGGACCTGGAATCATGGCCAAAGCCGCGTCCACAAACACAAGCTATGGAATTGCGAATGGGGGCGGTTTGTGCATGCAAATGAAACGTTGGACAAAGTGATAGACAATGCGGAGAAGCACATGAGCCCAACCCAGGCACCGCAGCTCCATAGTGAGAACCTTGGCCTACATATATCATTAATAACCGGAAATATATGTACGATGCCAACTTACCTGTCTTCCGACGTCGTGAGCCACATTGTGGACGGCTACATTGTTGGTACCAGCAATCTGTAAGCCCTTGCTTTCGTAGTAGCTCTGCTTAGCACAGACATTGGCGTCCAAGCCAAAGACAGGTGGTGTAGCAACTCCGTATGTCGCCATCTTGAATGACCCGACCTTCTGCTCCTTGGGGTCTGTTGAAAGCACTATCGAGACTGACCGCCCTGTCTCGCAGTAGTCAGACCATTCGCCACTGTCTAGATCTGACAAGCTAGTCATGTCCTTCATTGGATACACAACGGCATTAAAAGCCTTCTTGGCGACTAAATTTCAATCAGCCTCTTGCTCTGACAGTTTGAGACAAAAGACCTTACACAGCGACCCTAATTGCAATCTTGAAGCTGGCGTCTGAAGCTTGATCATCTTTTCTACCTGCTCTCGGCTGTACTGGGGCGAGCCAGGAGAGTCCGGAAGTCGACGTTTCAGGGAAGGAGGGGGTGTGGAGGGCAGCCGATTAGATGAAGGAATGTCCTGAGGCTAGTTAGATTAGATTATAATCCGCAATTGCTAACAAAGCTTACTTCAGATGCAGCCATAAACAACGGCTCTTTAAAATGTGAGGATTCGTGCTGACGTGTGAAAGCCTAGAGCAAAATCAATCAAACCAGGTCCAGGAAGAAGAGAGACGACTTGCCACTGTGTCGCTGCTGCTGCTAGACCGAGTAGCTCTACCCTTGCCCTTAGCCTTAGCCGAGATGTGCATACTCTTATCGCTGTCGTCGGACTGAAGGCTATTCTGCACCTCAACCAGCATCTGAAAGTCGTTCTGATAGTTATGAGCATATAGCAAATAAAATAATATTGTGTAATCACCTCTTGATCTTTAGCCTCCTTGACACGTGTATAACCATCGAAGACGCGATTCAGGAAATGGATGTGCAAGGTAATCTTCTTGTTGCGGAACTGCGGAGTGTTGCTTCCTTTTTTAGGAGGGAAGTATAATCGGTGGGCAATAGCGTCGACATCAGGGTCCTTGGGCAGAATCGGAGCCCAGCGATCATGTCTTAGGTGGAGGGAGTTGATATCGACGACATAGTTGTCGCTGAATTCAAGCCATAGCATGTAGATAGCATTGAAGCAAGCATTTTTCAAGTCGACAGCCCCTATATGCACAGGGACGTCGTCTATAACCTCTAACACAGCCTGATTTTCATATCAGTATATAGTTATCGGAAAAGGTATCGGATCTTACTCCGATAAGCTTGCATCTGGTCTTTCCGACAGGCATGTGTGAAGCATGGACTTCAATTGTGACTGTATAGCCACCGTGGGCGGCGTAGGCCTGTTTAGCTCGACGTTCCTTGTCTGTATCGTACTTGAGGTGGTGAACAGTGTAACCGGCAAAGTTGGGTTCCGGAGCAGGGGCATAATAAGGTGTCGATGTCGAATATGGCTGGGGCGAGTAGGACTGGTACTGGGAGGAAGATATTGGGCCTGGATTTCCCGTAATCTCAGAGCTGGGAGCCCAGGGAGAAAATGACCCGAAATTACCACTTTGCCCGGAGTAAAAGCCCAGTGGAGCGCCATGAGTTTTTGAGCCAGCAGAGAATCCGTGAAGGGAAGTAGAGCCAAGGTGTTCAACGCGTACATCTTTGTCTTCAATATGTCAGTAATATATTAACGACAACTCAAGAATGAGTTACCTCCACGTTTGCTACGAGCAATGTCTTTGTGGACCTTTTGGACATTTTGAAGAGGTGCAGGAGGAGGGGGCATTGACAGTGTCGATGACCCTCCAGACGACGGCCCTATAAAATTAGGTTACATTCGTACAAATGACGGCAGTGGTATGTACATACCACTGCGCTTTTGCGTTTGACGAGCCGCCATTTTTTCCTGGTAGTAACGGTGGCAAGGGCCACAGACAGAGCGGCCTGTTTGATCTGGCATCTGTGGATTTAGATAGACCAATGCTTCGCCTGGAGCGGGAGGGGCTTTGCATTTTTGGCAGATGCGCTGAGTCGGTGTAAAACTGCAATTTACTTCCTGGTTGGAAGACACCATTGGAAGTAAAGAGGAAAGTAAAGAGGAAAGAAAAAAGAGCGATGAAAGAAAAGATGGTCGTCAAATTCTGCACCCTCAAGCAAAGAGATCGACAAGAGATTCGCAATCTCTTGATAGCCGCATTTGAGCAGGTGAAACAAAGGTGTGCGGTGTTTTATGATGTTACAAAGCTAGAAAGCTAGCATAGGTGTTCAGTAGTTCAGTCACACAGCTGCTACTGATTGGGCAGAATAACCAGAAAAAAGGCAAAGTTCTGCAGTAGCGACAAAATTTTATTCAGATGTCTATGAATCTAAAAGTCATGTTATTATTGTCAAGAACTATAAAACGTCAAAGAAAAGACACTGACCGACTCAATCATCAGGTTCATCGTCAGTGAATACCGCATATTCACGGCCGTCATCCCTCTCTTTGTCACTGTTACCATCTTCGTCGGAAGCGGCACTCGGTGGATGTGCTAGTCCACCCAGATACTGATAACCCAAGTCACCGACCACCGGCAAGTTCACCTGAGCAGGTATCAGGGCCGCAGTCTGCTCAAAGTGGTCGTCAGCATGCTCCACATCGTCCCTTAACCCATCTTCAATGTCGGTATTGAATGCATTGAGCAGTGACACATAAATCATCCAAAATGAGTCCAACGAGACTTCCGGACTGCCTAGCTTGGCATAGAAGGCAGAGACCTGACGGTCAAATGCGTCTGGAACCAGTTTAAAAACAGGATCTGAAGGGGTGGCCCAAGTAGCCTCCATCTCATCGAAAAGCTCCGGTGGGACGACAACCTAATAAGGTCAAGTCAGAATCGTTCTAGAATATATAGAACAAATACCTTATAATTAGTCGTTCCGTACTGGTTTGGCTTAGACGTGATCATGTCTGGTATACCTTGAGGCAGAATCTTGTTCTTATCAGCTCTTCGAGCGGACGAGTTAAACGTCTTGACCCAGGCGTCAAGCTCGACTTGAAGCCAAGGGATTGCCAGCCACCTGAAGACTAGACTTAAAGTGTAGCGGATCAGTCAGATAGTAACCCAAATTGAAAGGGCCAAGTATAGAACACACCGTTGCAGAGGATTCAATACATCATATATATCCTGGCCTTTGTCGAGCATATCTTCGAATGCAGGGGTGAAATTTCGACGGAGGGTTGACCAAGCAGCCTCAGGCTTGACGTTCATAGACTTCTTGTCCATCCAACGGTGCTGAAGGGTCCCCTCCAGAGAAGGATCTAGGCGTTGCCTAGTTACTGTATGACAGTTCGCAATTCCATGGTTCTCAGATCCCAGGTCGCTCTGTGTTATCAATGGAATCCCTGATTAAATAGCCTGTGAGATGTGCAGAGGTAGGTATAAGAGAGAGTCACTTACCTCCTATAGGACGACAACCGTTGATGTAGTAGCTGGTCACCAGCTTTGAATTGCGATTGGTCCACCAGATACGCAGCCAGTATATCCTTCCAGGGTAGGGGTCCAATCCGATGTGAAGCCAGAGGCCAAATCGTTTCCATTTGTCGTGTTGGTCAAAACAGAGGATATCGAGAACACCAGCGGCCCAGAAACGCTTGCGTTTGAATTGTTTGCGTTTACGACGTGCAATACCCTCGGAGTCGACATCCTTGAAAACTTTTAACAAGTACTTCCTTGCAAGACATTGAAATCAGTCAGAATTAAAAGCAAGTGTTCACGACTGACTCTGGGACTTTGATTCCATGATCTTGCCGAAGCTTGGTCACCATAGCTCTGGCGCCCATGTTCAGGAATTTCTTCCTCAGTACGGCATAGAAAGGTTCCAGTTCTTCCCAAGTGACTGACTGGGCTCTAGTACTAATCAAGGTCTGGTTAGTTTGCATATTGCAGAGCACGCCAAGATGCAAAATTAACCCTGACAGGCCCATTTCTTTTCTGCGACATTGGATCGTCTGTTTGCTGGTGGGATGAGTCAGAAAATGTGAAGTAGGGATCTTAGGAAAATGTGTACCTCAGAGAATATTTTGCTCGGTCAAAATGGTCCATGATCTGCTCTGCAATCTTGGGGTCTGAGTAGCCTAGATACCAGTAGAATCGAATATACGGTAGCAACTCGTCATCCGGAGCTGAATATAATTGGTATCTTCTGCTGCTAATGCTTGGAGCACTTACGAACTAAGTATTGGTTTGCTTTCCTGGGTTTCTCCGAGCCGACATTCGACGACATGACAAGAAGAGCCTGAAGGGCTAGGGGCTGTGCTCGGATCAACTGGATCAAGTCAACGCTTTTACATCGCTTGCTCATGCTTAAATTCCCTCAAGAACTCGTTGACCATACACTGGACAATGTAGCAGGAGACTATAACCACCACCACTGAGACACACTTAAAAATTGTGCTCTAGTAGCGTCCAATTGGACCGATCGATCCCAAAAGCACCTATTCTCGACTATATATACCAGCAATGTCTGTCAGACAGAGCGTCTGTCTTCAGTGCTTGGTGGACGGCCCCATCTCAGCAACTATATCCATGTCCTTGAAATCTGTTTCGAAAATGACCTTGGATCCTCACACAGTTCCGCATTCCGATCGCATTCAAAGGCGCTTATCCCAATACTGGCCTCATGCCGCCACATTGAAAAACTAGTTCTCTTTTGTGGACAAACTGCTTTCCGTCGGCCATTTACGGAGTTCTATCTGCCTGCATGGTTTATTACTATGCTGGTTGGTGTGCTGAGTATGTCTACCCATTGTCCCGCTTTAGAGAACTTATCGAACTTATCGAATGTACAGATAGAGACCCAATCAGGCATCTGGCACTAGTCAATTGGGATTTTGCACGTACCGACATCATTCCTTTGGTTGCAAAGATAGCGGTATTGGAATTGAGATCCTGCCGATTTGGGCACCCTACCGACAGCATTTCCTCGCATCCTGGTCCACAGACCGTGACATTTGAGGGCATGATGCACATAGGCACTCTCATTATAGATTACTGCACTAATCTGCTGGTAATACAACACTGGATAGCGAGGTCCACGCACACCAGGCATTTGAAGATAATTGGCCTGGACGCCACGGCTACACTGCAGATCTCTCCTGCCCTGCTTGTTACGCCTGGATTTGTGGAGATTGAATTTTCCAGAGGTGCACCATATTTTTATCTCAGAGGCGCCTCTAAATTGACTTATAAGCTGCTTCAGATGAGCCGCACCCCCAGCTCATGAATCTCAGAATTCTCACACAGTTATCGCGCAAATATATCGCAGTTTGCATTGATGATTTGTATCCCACTGAGATAATGGAGACATGGTTGGCTACTCTATGTATCGGGACTGGACAACTTCTCCGTCTCCGTATTGCGGTAGTGTTCTGGGGGGTAGTGGCACCTGCTTTAGGGAGCAACACCGCTGTTAAAGTCATTGCAGCACGTCTCAATGAACACGGGATTAGAATACGTGGACAGGATTCATTACATTTGTTGATAGAGAATGCTTAATGCAACTGGAAGCATATATTTTCGGCGCCAATTAAGTTGTTTGAGGCAGTTGCCTTATTTGGAAGACAGAGTGAGTGGCCTCGTTTGGAACAAAATCACTGGATTTTTGGCAAATATTATTGCCCACTCCGCCCTTGATACAGCCCCCCTGGGTTCAATATAATACAGTCACACTTCCACCCCTGATTTTACACTATTTTCTAAAAGTAGCCCTCTATCTAGGTAGACTTAAGCTATTCGGTTGGAAGTCAGCCAAGTGGCTGGGTTGTTGTTTGTAACTGTTAGTTCTAGAGCTATTCCCTCTCAAGTATGTCCCTAACGAGCATCGTTGCACAAAGAGCGCTCGTCAAAACCCAGCCAGCTTCGGCAACACGGCGGCCGCATTTCCTGCCTTCACTCGCCCTACTGGCACACCGAATACCACCTCGTACGGCGACAGCCCACGCCTGACTTGCGGCCCATGCCCGACTTGTCTGCCCTGTGCCTGCACCCGCAGCACACACTTACCAGTGGACCAGGGCCCACTTCTTCGCCTTTGCCTCGAATTTATTGGTAAGAATCACCCGAACGCGCATACTTCATGCTAGCTTCCTTTCGCTTCACTAACTGTGCTTCAGTCTTCGAAATGCTACTGCGCCAAGCCCGCAGTACTACATGAATGTCTGCCTCAAGTGCGGCCCATCCTCGGTTGCTTTTTTCGTTTTTCGTGCTCACTATTTTGTAGAATCAACGTGAAGCTCGGTGGAATTAAAACCATCTCAAGTAACATGTACCAACACTATGGTACAAGTAGAACCGGACTGACATCATTTGAGCAGACCCGAGCTCGGTCAGTGTGCTCACTGACCCACACAATCCGACCATTGTCATGGGTGCGTTGGTTCTACTTGCTTATCTCTTTGTTTCTCACTCACCTACAACTGCCAGGCGGTTCGTTTCACTGCTTTCACTGTTTGACAAGCTTCCTCTTCTACTAATTCAGCCGATGTACGACTCTATTTATCTTCTTCTCCGCTCCTCTTTCTGACACAGCGCAACCAGGTTATTCATCTGGCCCCGGCTCCGATGGTCGTCCTTCTTTCACCGCTGTCGTCGCCAACGTCGACTCGGACACGGCCAAATACATTGCCGCCAGCCGCATCCAGACTTCTCATGTAGAGATGATTGAGGAGCTGGAGGTCATGAGCCACCATTGCCTCACAATGTATATGAGGTAAGCTTAAAACCTACCACTCTCTTCTGCTTCTCAACGACCGTCTGCAGGTACCGCAAGGTGGTCGAGAAGAAGGCAGCAGGCACCACTGCGCCGAAGCGTATGATCTTCTACCCGACCGCGCCCACGCCCGCGCCCTCTCGCATCACGTCCAAACGGCAACCTGGAATCTGAGTGCACTGCCCACCGTGACGCTGACCGCAAACGACAACTCGCTCTTCAGGAGACGCCATCCCGCCGCCACCGAATGCCTCAACGTGGAGCAGGTGATGAGAACCCCACTCCATCGCCCACACCTGCACGCAGACGCGTTGAGTAAGTCAATATCTGTTCCTACCCATTCTTCGTTAACATTGTATTCAGAATTACGATTCGAGAAAGCCCTAGTCACATCACGCTCGCCCTAGAGTGAGTGTGACTAACACCAATTATCCAACAGAGCGCCCGCGCCCAACTCCCGTTGGACGCGCTTGCGCTTGCAACGTTTTGGTTGCAACGTCTCGGCCCGACTCCCGCACCCCCGCGTGGCATTGATCCACTGGACACTGCCCCCACCCGCGCCCAACTGCCAAATGCCACCCTTGGCCGTCCTGGACTCGATGTTCCACCCACGTCCCACCCACGCCCAACCGCCATTGTCAATGCCCATGGACGTCCCGTCCCCGCCCCACTGGACTCGTCGACGTTGACATCCCGCACTCCGACTCGAGGCCGTATGTATGTCTGGGCGGGACTCAATGTCCCACCCATGCCCAACCGCTGTTGGCGATGCCCATTGACGTTCCGCCCCCCACTGTACTCGTCGACGTTTGCGCGATGCCCGTGGACGTTCTGCCCTCCACTGGAGTTGTCAACGTTTGCAGGTGTTATTGGACGTCACCGGCGGGCTGTCTTTGCTGCCTCCATAGACGCCACTCCAGCCCCGCCCCGCCTGATCCGCCATCCTTTCCAGCTCCTCCACGCGCTGGCTCTTCGGACCACCGACCTGACTCAACACCATGGGCGTCGATATCCGCCCTGGACTCGATGTCCCACCCGCACCCCAGCGCCATCTACGTTGATGTCCACGCTGGAGTCCGCGCTAAACTCGACGTCTCACCAATGCCCCACCGCCATCGACGCCTGCCCCGACTCGACGCCCCACCCGCGCCCAAGCACCGTCGACGCCTGCCCCGACTTGCTCGCCCCGACTCGACGCCCGTGGCATCAATGTCCGCCCTGGACTTGACGTCCCGCCCACCTCAACGTCCCGCGCCCGGGCTCGAACGCCGTGGGTTTTACCACTCAACGAGTGCCCGCTGGAACGCTCGACGCGAATGCCGCAAGCCGCATGCACGAAGCCGCCTGCGCCTCGACGCCTGCACCCCGCACGACGCCTACATCCCACTGGATGTCCGCACGACGCCCGTCTGCCCAACGCCCGTCCGCTGTCCGCCCACTCGAACGCTAGGACGGTGGCTCAACAGTCCATGTGCCTGCATTATAATGTGCCCTGGCCGGGCCACAGGGGCATATTACAAAGTGCCCTTTCGCCTGCCAGGCCTGGGGCACATTATAATGTGCACCTCCTAGGCGCATGGCTGCCCGTGCGGCTTGGTCCTCGGCATCACCGGCATTGCTAGCCTTATTTGCCGCTGCTTACACCTCTCCGTATTGGTCCCGAAAATGTGCTACGCCCGTCGCATCGGTTATTTTGACCGCATCCTGTATTGATTGACAGCTTCTGTCATTGATTGACGCTGCTCCGCCACCGCCTGATCGGCCCGCTCGCCTTCCATTTATTTTCACGCCAAATGTGAACCCGCGCCCTCAAATGCGCCGTTGAACAGCACTGAAATATTAATTAGGTCCACTAGGGGATCCAACAGCAAATTCCATCCCAAACAATTCAAAATAACAAATTACAAAAGCTCTTCATCGTCGAATTCCTCGAATGCCTCCTCCTCCTCCTCCTCCAGTTCAATTTCCAAGGGAACAAGCTCCGTCACATCCACGACGGTATTCCGCATCACCATCTGTGCACGCTCCCGCACCGCCGCCCACTTGTTGCGCCAATCTAATTCCCAGGCCCTCTCGCGTGCAGCCTGTGCCAGCACGTATGCCCGAAGTCCCTCGGCGAGTTCGGGCGTAACATCGCTTCGTGCCTCGGCTCTGTCATCCCACCAGTGAGCCTTCCACGCACAGAATTCCAGGACACGCCGCATCTCCTCCTCCAACAAGATCAATTCCTCCCTCCATCGCTCGGCGCGTGCGCGCGCCTTGGCCCATTCCACTCGAATATCTATAATGTGGTGTTAGCTAGATGGCCCACAAATCAGAAATACGTACCTTCGTGAAGCGAGCCATCAGCCTTCACGTCAGAATCCCTGATACCGCCGCTATACCAAATCCAGGAAAGATTCCGTCGGCCTTCACCTGTTTCCAGATTAAAAAGGGTGGTTAGCTCCACCGGTTCACCATACTCGTTGATTTCCTCCCCAGTCGAATGGTCTGGCAGCCCTGCCAACAAACGGGCCTTGCGATTGTCCTCCTTCTCTTCGTCGTTCAACGCGCGCTCGTTCATCCCGCGAATATCGGTCGGTTTTAGGTCCTGCAGCACCTGTTCCCATGGGCCTGGGCCACGCAATGCCAAGAGCGCAGCCCGCGCTGCCCGGTAGCGCACTGCAGCCGAGCGGATGCGATTTTCAATGCCGTCAACCAGCTCGCGGGTTTTCGTATACGCGCCCTGCCCGCCTAGATGTTTGCGCTTGAACTTATGAGCAAAAACCCGAGTTCGCAATCCTGCGCGAAGCTGGCGCAGAGCCACGTTTGCCTGAGCATTGCGCAGGGCCTCCTCTTGCTCCACGAGAGAGGAAACACACACGGCCTGTCGATCATTAGCCGGTAGAGATGATGGTAGGTAGATGGGGATTGATTCCGGTTTCGTATCGCTTCCGGTTGGCAACACCGGTATTTGCTGAGTGATCCACATCCTCAAGCCCGGCATGTAGGTGTCTTGAACATCGTGAAGCGCCTTGACCTTTGCGAGAAGCAACGTCCGCGAGCGTTGAAGTGTGGTGGCCTGAATTGTTGTTCTATTGAGTCGTTTCGCTTCCAGTTGCAACACCGCCCTGGTTACATAAGTAAGTGAGTATTCCATACGATTTATTACGCACTGCTCCTGTTGGATTTCGATTCCCGCGATCAGGAAGGGCCCAGGCTTCACCATCAGTGCTGAAGCCCCGTCGCTCACAACCCTGGCATGTTCCTCCGCAGCTATCCGTGCAAGCACATCCGCCATTGTTGTTGCTAGAACTCAATTCACCATGATGCAGTCCAGAAGAAATTGCGGACACACCTTCCACCTCTGCATAATCATACGGGTCTGCGCTGTCTTCGTGATCCTGATCCTTTTCCCAGTCCCGCACCATCTTCTCCCACTTACTCAAATCCGCCTCATGCCCTTCCCGTAATCCCGTAGTGAAAGAATGGAACACGCGACTGTGGATCATTGCCTGCGGGATTGCTAGCACCATCTTCCGCAATAGTCCCGTGCCTATCGACGTGTCAACTAATAATATATGGCCGAATCAACAACTTACCCAAACCCACAGTCTTCTTCCAGTTTGAGAATCCACAAAGGTCATCAATCGTGTCCTCCCGCGCGCCCGGGCCCATCACAGACACCGATCTGGCCGCCGAATTCAACCAAGACCAGTTTCGTTCGACCCCCTCCCCGTCTGTTCGTCCCACGCCCTTCGTGTAATTGAACGAGTACGGACTGTGGCATTTTTTGACGTGCGGTGGCAGGTGAAATTTTGGAACCTTGAAGATCACATCTACCCAATGCGGCAACTGCAAGTTATCTGGCATCAACCGTGCGCGTTTCCAAAAATTGCGGCCCCATTGGCATGCAATATCATAGCTCGCGATGATCGTGAGCAGTATGATTCCGATAACGCTTGAAAACCATAAATAATCCATATTCGAGTATCTATGTAATGGATCAGCCAACGAAAGCTGAAGAATCAAGTTTATGGATGCGCACTTCTCGCCATGCTGCAAATCACCCATTCCCAATGGCCGGAACATTTCGTGACGTGAGCAGCTCACTGAGCCCACGCCCGACGCGCGCAACCCTTTGGCGCGTTTATTGTTTGCCGACCATAGCGCTGCGAATGAAACACAATGACTAATCTGTCAACAACCATCAGTATGCTCTCGCGAAAGTTGGTTTCGTACCCCCACCTCGTCCTCGTGAACATGCTTGGCCAAGTAGTTCAAATACGCCGTGCTCTCTACCATATATGCCCATCCAGGACCCAGCGTTGGGTCGTTCTCCCGTGAGGATCGGTTACGCCCCTTCAGTTTGAAATTCGAATCCTCAGACAGGATGAGACGATAAATCCAGCTATCAGATTCCTCAGTAATTAGCTGACAAGGCGCAGCGAGCAGACTCACGCGACTTCCGGAGGTGCCATGTTCCAGCCCTCGGGCAGATTGATTCCCGGTTGAGGACACGCACGGCACGGTATAGCCAATTCGCCGGCGGGTGTGGCAGAAATTCCTGTGGGGTCATGTCCGCGGCCCGCCCGCTTGCACATCTGAAGGTGCCGATACTCGCGCACCATATTCATAAATTGTTGCAGGCGGTGCTGACTGAGTGTGAGCACATATCCAACCTGCAAATAAAATGAAAACCATACTGGCACTGTTTTTAGCCCCGACGCGTTCGTTAGGAGAACTAAGGTGTTGTAAAAGTCGTATGCCGGCAGTCGCGCTTGAAGGTTGAGCTTGTGAAATCGTCGGAGTAAGCTGAGCGTTGCCGCTGTTGAGGGGCTTTTCTGAGTGGCCGGGTACCAGCCCACATTGAGCAGTTGATTGACTTCGGACGGTGCCTGCGGACAGCAACAGAAATCCACGTTGATGGTATGGATTCCGTTGTTGTGGAGCACCACAAAGCTCTTGGACGGCCCGCCCAAATAGTTGAAAGGACAGTCCGCAGAGAACGGATGCCCGATCTGGTAGCGTAATCCTAAGTCTTGCGTCGTTCTCGAATGGAAATATCCGCCTTCCCATTCCTGACTCGCCCAGTTAGTTGGGGACGCCACCACAACGTCGGTACTCACCTGAAATTGGTGCAGCGGCTCGTCCTTGTGCTTCTCCACAATACACACCTGACACAACAGCCGATTCCCGAAACAATCTTCACACCGCCAAGTCGGGTTTGCCTCTTTGCATATGGCGCACCCTTCGGACCACCACGGGCCGCGCCCTTTCAATTTCAACAAAGCGTCGCAGTAATCGTCGCGACAAGGGATCCAAGTTTTGATTGGATGGTCCTGTACACCATAGCCATTCATTAAGATAGGTAGGGTCGTCCTCTCGAAAGGTGAATGTTCTGCCAATCTGACTTCTGCTCTTTCAGTTTGGAGACAGGGGCCATGAAAGGATGTTTGAATACATAGCCCGTCGCAATACGATCTTAATTGAATCAAGATTTTTCGAAATAAATGGATTGATGACTCTGCCGTCTCCCATGCTCCGTCCACACCCCAGCGCTGTCCCGTACCCCACCCCAAACCGGCTTCTTCCCTTGGCAAGAGTCCAGCGTCGGCGTCCTGGTACGAGCGCTTGATGCGCTCGAAAATTTCCTTCTCCTTCTCGGCGACGTGCTCCTCGACCCGGGTAACTCACAACGGAGCTGTATTCCAGATCCGCTGCGCCATGGAGAGAACTGGCGCCGTGAAATTTGATCTGCGCGTACGAGGCGCACGCGAGTCCTGTAGTCCCGAAAATAACAAAACCACACATAATCTTCCAGCCACTTACCGCGATCACGCACCAGCAATCATGGCTCGAAAAAGAAAGGGGGGAGTGCGGGGACGCAAGTCAGACTTCATGGGCGAAAAAATGGACTGGCTCGACGGCTTTCGAGAACAGCTGAAGGAAGCAGGAACCGATCCGGGCCCTGTTTACACCGAGGCAACCAACAAATTCATCCTCCGATACGGCTATGACCTACCCTTCAAGGATAATATCGAAGGCGACCCTGAGGACAACCCCCCGGTTATCGAGCCTGCTACTGACGCTGCGGAGAAGGAACATCGTGAAGGGATTCAAAAAAATCTGCGTCAGGTGCGTTTTTGACTGGGAATTATTTTCCCCACGCTGAAGATTCGGCACAGAAATTGGGGAACTATTTTCGCAATCGGTGGAGAGCCAAGAAGCTGCACGATGGCATGATTCGGGGCATCCTTGGGACCATGCAAACGATGACCGGACCTTGAGCGCGCCCGCGGCGCAAGCCGGCGCTTGGTTTATATTCGAAGTTGCACTACACGACACGCGTTAAACCGGAATTTGATGCAATTTGGGCCGAAGCGAGCAAGACACTGCCGCTGAAAGAGCGCGTGGCTATGTCCCAGGACTACACACGTACTTGCTGGGCAAAGGAGTCCGCCGAATTCAAGGACGCACTTGAGAAAGAAGCGGAAGAGTTGCACCACGCAGAAATTGAGCAGTGGAAAGCAGCCCGAACCATTCCAGAGGGAAGCGCGGAAGAATATCATGAGTGCGTCTTTGATTCACGATGTTAACAATTAATTGACGAACTCAAACAGAGCCATGGAATCTCTTAGCGAAGTTGGAATACCAATGGCGGACGCGCTTGCAGAGCGCTTGGGATCTCACGTTGTGATCCTCGTGGTGGGTCCGGTGGGATCAGAGAAAGGCGAGGTGTGTTTGAGGACGTATGTGTTTCTCGAACCCTCTCCGCGCTGTGCTTGATGATTCTCAAGCGTTTTCTCCGACACATCTCCACTTCAAACGTCCAGAACCTGGGCCGCGTTCGACCACGCGGGATTCACAGCAATGGAGGCTTCCATTACGCGGTACGGCCGCGCTGCCTTTAGTGAGTGACAGTGGGATACTTACGGAACGCAATACTTACATTTATATTCAGGTAGATCTCAGTGCAAAGAGCGCGCCTGGCCCCCGCTGGACGGTGCAGGGCTCCCGGCGTTGGACGGGATGATGCGCATCGACCCAGCTGTTCCCCCACCGGTAGCCCATGTAGCGCGCAACACCATGGCAACGGGGACACCTGCGGCAGCGACGACCACGCTCACGCCTGCGCTTGCGCCTGGGGAGCCGAGCAGCACCCCCATGCCTGCGCCTTCCGCGCTGGGCAGCGCACGCACGCCTGTGCCTGCACCAAATCGCACACCTGTCGCGACGAGCGACTCGCTCACGCCGGACGTAGCAAGTAGCATGCTCACGCCGGACACCACAAGCGGCACTCCCTCCACGCTCGCCGCGACGTCGACCTCGGCCGATACCCAGTGGTCCGGGAGTTTGCTTACAGCACACGCCTATCTGTCCCAGAAAAACTGGGGACCCCGTTGGACGGCCCTGCTCGATGCGCTCGTAGCATATGAGGCGTCACATGGTCATCCTGAAGAAGACGGCAAATTACCGAAGCTGAGGACGCGCCCTCAGGAATTTCACGATTGGATGAAGGAGCATCGCATTTTCAAGGATTACGCGGTCACCGCCAAGTTTGGCGCAGAACTGTTCGAGTGGTGGAGGGATCTGGGTCCCCAAAACCGCTGGAGGGAGGTTGGTGAGGCGGAGGATAACCATTGGGAAGCGAGTCGGATCCACACGGACTTCTGGTCGATTGACTGGGGGAAATTGGGCAAGCGTGGGCGAAATGGCACGGTACTGCTGATACTCGGGCTGGCGTGGTGGGGGCAGAGTGTTTGCAACGCGGCCGTGGGGGAGGGATTAGGAGCAGGTGAAGTGGCGCTGCAGACGAACCAGCTTTGGCAGTTGATGGTGGAAGACGTGTGGTGGGTTCTCAAAGAGGTGTTGCCGCAGCCGCAGATGGCGAAAGCAGACGCCGAGAGGGAAAGTTTATTGTTGTGGGACGAGGCGTCGGAGGATAGGGTCGAAGAGGGAGGCAAGAGGAAGAAGGGGAAGGGGAAGACGAAGAAGACAGGGGCGCCAAAGACAGTGGCGCCGAAGACAGTGGCGTCAAAGCCATCGGCGATGGGCACGAAAAGGTAAACCAAATTTTCTCTCGCGAACGAAATGACTAAAATAATTGAGCAGGAAACGTAGCACAGAGGAGGACCTTCCCATAGCTAAGAAAATCTCCCCACCTACATATGTACGCCCAAAGCCGAGGCCGTTGACAAGAGGGTACGTATCTTAAAGGCTTCTATTTATGCTGTCTATCTAACAACGAGAACAGCAGTGGTGTACTGCAGCAGCTGGACGAGAACGAGGCACCTGAGGGAAGCAAGACATCTGGGGAGATTATTTCGCCTGCGGCCGCTGGGGCCGCAACGCACACAGGCTCTGGCGAAATGACCGTACCAGCGCCAGGGCAGATAGCAATCGCCGCGAACATCGGGATTTTCATGGAAGCGCCCTCTGCTGAAATGTCCCACCCTCTTCCCCAAAATGCTGTTGCGCAAGGCCCCAGCTCACCGTCAGTACCACTCGGGCTCACACATACACCTTCATTCAAATCGCTTTCACCCAATCTGTCTCCGCCGCCGGTGATCTTGACTCACCTCGAGCCATCTGTCATGCGCGCTGTTCACATGGATGTTGACACCGACAACGGTTCGGGGATTGATGTGGAGCTATCCCCGACTCATCACATTGATGTTACGACCAAAACTCCAGTTCCTGACGATGGTGATCCTTTCGCAGATGGGTCGGGGTTCACGGCGGAGGAGCTCGCGGAAATGGCACTGGACCCAGAGGCAGAGGAAAACGAGGACGAAGAAGAGGAGGAATGATTGATTTCCATCAGGACCGCATTCAACACGCCGTCTTCGCCTGAACATGCGTTTCAACACGCGGAATTTACCTACATCGAAATGATTTTCTCAGCTAGGCACAATTAATTGATGGGAGCTAATTGGTGCGAAAAAAGCCAGAATAATAGGGGTGATCAATTCTTAGCTTTTCGCCCCGTCTCGTCCCAGAAAATAAAATAATTGTTTGAATCAATCAACTTGGCCGCCTAACACTGTGTGCCGGCATTGCAAGGCTGGGGACGTACTTCCAGTAGTGGCCCTTCCAGATAAGTTGTACCCACAGGTGGATGTTGGATGGGTGAAGACCCAATTTGATGCGCCTTTTGCAGATTTGATGCGCTTTGACACGTCACAAACCTGGTACCGGGTAGAACAAGTAAACGGCGGGCAGGCACACAAGCGTCGCTTAGCGAACCAGGTCAATGGATCTGTCAGCCTTTGATGGATTTTGGCATTTATTTTATTTTCTGGGACGAGATGAGGCGGCGAGCTAAGCATTGATCACCCCAAGTTGGGTAAGATGCACGGCGGTATTTCAAAATGACTGGTAAATGAACTGGAAGGAGGGGCGGGAACTTGATGAGGAAGTTCAGACCAAGGAGCGGAGGTGGTGCAATGTCAATCAATAGGAAGAGCTGTCAATCAATGACTGTGGCCTAACAGGTGTTCGGGATATCCGGGGATTTAAGCGAGGGCATATAGGCAGGGAGGGTACACAAGCAAGTGTAAACACGGTCGAAGTAAAATCCTAAGTAAGCGATGAATGGAACCCGATGCGGAAGGCGAGCAAGTAAAGGTAAATACGGTTTGACAGCCCATCATGATTGAGCTCTGGAGATTGGCCGGTAACCCAATGCGGAAGGAGAATCAACACCGGCAAGGCTGCCATAGATGCCGAGAGACATGCCATGGAAGCCGTACAGGCAGAGGAGGTGCACATTATAATGTGCCCCAGGCCTGGCAGGCGAAAGGGCACTTTGTAATATGCCCCTGTGGCCCGGCCAGGGCACATTATAATAGGGCTACATGGAGAGCTCGGTGGCTACTGATGCGACACCCGCCCTCCTCAACGCCCACGCCCGCTCAACGCCCACGCCTGCTCAACGCCCACGCCCGCTCAATGCCCACGCCCGCTCAACGCACTCGTGCCCGCCCGCGCTCGACGTATGTCGGTCCCGTACAACGGCCGCCTGGCCGGCCGCTTGCCACCCGCGCGCCCGTGTCAATGTCCGCGTTGGGAAAACCCACCTCGCCCGCTCGACGCACTCATGCCCGCCCGCGCCCCGCTCGACGTATGTCGGTCCCCCGCCCGGCCGCTTGCCACCCGCGTGCCCGTGTCAATGTCCGCGTTGGGAAAACCCACCTGTGCTCGCCCACGTCGCCCACGTCGACGCCCGCCTGTTTGACGCTGACGCCTGCTGTGCCCACGACGCCCGCAGGTGAGCACCGAATCCCCGCTGACTTCGACCCACTCGATGCCCGTTCGTTGTCCGCCCGACTGAATCATATGTTTGTTGTGCCGGGTACGTTTCCTCCCCCTCCTGCTTTGTATCTTTCTTTTTTGAGTGTGCTGCTGATGTTTTGTGTTTCGTTGGCAGGCGGCTTCCACGAACAATACTACTGGGTCTCCCTTACGACGCCCGTCCGCCCATCCGCCCGTTTGCCGTCCGCCCACTCGACGCATGCCCCGGTAAACAACGCACGCACGCCCGCCCGGCGTTGAGTCAGGGCGACGCAGGCGACATGGGCACAGGCCGACACTCGTTCGCCGTCCACCCGACTTGATGCCCTGCGTCCGACTTTACCCTGCCTGCCTCCAACCGCCAGCGTGCCCTGGGCCCGACGTCGATCGCCCGAGTCGCCTGCGCTTGATGCCGAGGGTACCCCAGCGTCAACTCAACGTGCCTCTCGCGCACCTGTGCCCCGCCCATTCTCTCTGCAGGTAGAGCGCTCTACCTGCAGGGGAAAATGGGACTTGCTGCACAGCCGCAGAGCCAGGAGATCTTGCACGTGCAAGATCTCCGCTGGACTTGGCACAACGTCCACCTGCTCGATGCCCATGTCTGTGCTGCCCGACTCTCGATGTTCCGGCTCGCTCGCCTCGAGTCAACCACACCTGACTCTCCCCTCAATATTGTTCGCCCGCCCAAACTAGACGCCCCGACACCTGCGCCTAGACCCTAACTCAACGCGCGTGCTTGCATGACGCCGGTGCGGTAACATCGACGGCATGTGGCATCGACGCTCGCCCGATTCAACGCCTGCACCACGACATGGTGCCTGCACTGTGTCCGCCCTGACTTGCCAACGCACTCGCCCTTGCTCTCCTTGCTCTCCTCGCTCCTTGCTCTCCTCGCTCTCCAACGCGTTGACCACAGCCCACTCGACAATTTGACAGGCGCCTGACTGGATGCGCTCGACTGTAGAGGGAGAGGACGGAGGGCTCTAGCAAAGGTAGATGTACCTGTATATTGTATGTATGTGCAATACAATATATATGTTAGGCTTTATCAGAAAGCTTTATCAGAGCAAAGAAAGGCAGAGAAAAAGAGATATGCATAGGGTGTGATCATAACAAAAACAAAAACTGCGACTACTCTGCACTACTCCGTTAGGTCCTCTTCAGAACTTGACACGGTCCCACGCCTTGTTCCAAACCACCTTGGCTCCATAGTTCTTGTAGCTGGGAAGGCTTTTCAACGCAGCTTCCAGGTTCTTCATGCGAGTAGGGGGATTTTTGATCTCTGTGCGGCACAAAGGGCAACCTTTGCCTTGCGACTCATAGAGCCAGTGGTGAA
This sequence comes from Mycena olivaceomarginata, assembly GCA_029378375.1. NCBI lineage: Eukaryota > Fungi > Basidiomycota > Agaricomycetes > Agaricales > Mycenaceae > Mycena > Mycena olivaceomarginata. The sequence continues at coordinate 599,020 of JARKIC010000010.1, forward strand.
GGCAGTAGAAGCAGAATACGTGACAGATGGTTTTGCCACAAGGCAGACTGTAACATATAAGGGAGGGAAATTAATATGATTAAAATGACTTACCCGACTGCATTGGCCAAAAGTTGCTGGCAGATGGAGCAGGTGAAAGTATTGTCAGCAGTGTTAAGGGCTTGCTGTGGGATGCCGTTGACGAAAAGCTGGTCGTAGGCTATGACTGTGCTGGACCTGCTGCTGGAGGCAGTGCGTGCAAGAGGAATTACACGAGCCAATGAACGTTGGTCGATGCGGATTCCAAGTTGACCAAGGTTGCTGGTGAGCAGCAGCTGCCCAGGAGGGAGAGGCTTTTTCTTCTTCTTCTTGGGTGCTGGCTTTAGAAGGGGGGCTCGTTTTTTTGGGACGGCTGTAGCCAAAAACTTAGTTAAATTTTTGTATCGCTGATAACACACACGTACTTGGCTGCCAGGCGTCAACATCTATAATCTCTGTGGGAGGCGGGACCCATGAGTCAACATTGATGATCTCCCGAGGGATGGCAGGCTTGGAGCTACCAGCATGAGGATGACGGCAGGACATAGACTGATCAGTCACGGTGACAGAATCTGTCATCTGTCACTGGTTATCTTAGCGATCTCTCTGTCATCGTGTTTTGTGTTTGTCGAGCTCAAGTCTTTCTTTCCTCCATGCCAGAGATCCCTGAAGAGGAAACATTTGAGCACTATATAGCACTATTCATTTCCTATGCCCGGACAGAGCTGCCACCCGGTTCTTTGATCATTCGACACATCTGGGCTGACTTCAAAAAGACGGACCTGGTTGACGTTCAGCAACGCGAAGGCAGACTCTTGCAGTATGCGGAGACTCTTACCGAGACAATCCTGAGCCTGGGATACCATAGAGGCTGGGCAGTTATCCTTGAGAGGTTCGCTGGTGCTATACCCGACACCCATGGCTTGATGATTGGCAAAGTGGGCACCGTATATCCTCTAAGTT